>JAJEKV010000056.1:6724617-7324617 GCA_021234155.1 Isoetes taiwanensis
CTTTACTAGATCTGACTTACCTTTGAGCTGAGTCGCCAAAGGTGTGAGACTTCTAACAGCAGCATAATGCGAGTCTTCCTAATAAATTTGCTAGAAATAGGTGGTGAATTGGGAGGGGACTGGGGCACAAAATTTGTTGGCAGTGGCCGCCAGGTAGTCTACATCTTAGAAGGAGGCAATAACAGGAAAGAATCGATCAAGCTAAATCCAGCTATGTTAGTCTGGATTTTGCAAGAGTTTTGAGGTTTTCATATTATTCTCCAAATCAAGTGCTCTTTGTATTTCGGTAGACCTTACAAAGATTAATTGCATAAAGAACATTGAAATTGGAATGTATGACATTTCTAGAATCGCAAGTTCCCGGTGGCAATCAACCTTCGGTACTATGTTAGCGTAGGATTTTATTTTATTTTATTTTATTTTATTTTTTTAGCATAGGAAAAATTTGTAGAAACTAAATGATGGTAAATGGTGCAACATGTGCATGTTTGCCATAGAGGTATGGGGCCTAAATGGCTTTATAATCTCATACATTCGTCATTGATTATAACCATTGTTTGTTGATTTAGCGTTTAGTAGGCTTTAAGTTATCTTTGCACTTATATTTTTGGATGTCATTATTGATATGGTCCAGTGTCTAGTGCCACATGCCACATGAACTTTATACCATAGGCTCTATAGTAGTAAAGTCTTCTCGATGGTTTGTTTTTGTGGCATAGGTCACCCTAAATACGTGGTAGGAAGTGTGCTTTGATTTAGTTGTGATAGTCTTAGTTTCATGGTCTAGTATTCGGTAAAGTGGTGCAAGAATTTGATTGTGACTGTTTGATTTTGAGCGTATCCTTGTACTGCGAATAATGCCAATTCGGAGTCTTGATTCTCTTCTCTTGTTTCCTTTGGCTGTCAAGTTTCTATGGAATCCTTTCTCTTTTTGTGTTCCATTTTGTAATTTTAGTTTGATACCTATATTTGGCTTTTTAGCATGGAGTCATGGACTAGTTGAGGCCGTTTATAAATGAGCATTATTAGAGGACATGTGGCTTTGAATCTTTGTAGTTCAAGTAGTGCCTCTTAAAGTCTTGCTTCTCTGCATTTTTTTTCTCGCATTTTCTTGCGTAAATTGTGGAATTATCTCACTTCTCTTCGTGTTCCATGTGGTTGGATTGACATGTATTGGCTTACAAGGTTGGGTAGTTTACGCTTATCTATTGTGGTTGGGTAATTGTGTTTGATTTCTAGTATATAGTTGTGACTCGTAATTCAGATTGTTGGCTTGGTATAAGCTTTTGGGTAATTGTGTTTGATTTCTAGTATATAGTTGTGACTCGTAATTCAGATTGTTGGCTTGGTATAAGCTTGCTTTGCATCCTTTGTTTGCCACATTCGAGCCTTAGTTCTCTTGCTCATTTTCCTCTCATGGTTGCATTTTCTTGTTCTTGAAGATTGTATTTGACATACTCATGTTTAGCTATTTCTTGAACATGTTTTTTTTTTTTTATGGATAAACTAGAAAAAGTGCCCAGTGTTGCTGGGCTTTTTGCTAAGTAAAAGTTCAGAAACTAATAAAGATAGTGGATTTAAGCATGTGAACATCTAAAGGAAAACAATGCTTCATATGCAATTTTGGGTTTGTGGTTATTTGCTTGAATTTGGGAATGTCAATAATGATATCTGATAATATAGGCTTCTGCAAATAATATATTTCTAAGTTCTGGTCTGAAAACCTAATTAGGAGAGGAAAATTAACTATCGTGTGCTAAGTTTGGTTAATAAACGTCCACACATTTCTCAAACCATCCTTCAACATGTCATCACACGCCATTCACATCGTTTGCAGTCTAGTCATGACATGCCATACACATCTTTACACTTCACCTTAGTTTCTATCATTTCCATATCAATTACCATTGTTTCTATCATTCACCATCTATGTTTGCAATACATTTCATAATATGTCAGTCCACACTTGCAAAAATGCAAGAAAGTATAGATATGTGTCAGATATATTTGTACTTGTCTAATCGAATTTTTTGTCATGGGTCTGCAATTGCACAAAAAAATTGAAGCCAAGATGCCACACATACATTGGACAACATTAATAATTGTGTCCTTTTATGCTCAGCATCATACTTTCGAACCTCAAAGCAAAGAAAGAGATTAGAAAACTCATTCTTAACCAACATGTTACTGCCTCATCCATGAGAGGCCACAAAGAAACTGATAGATCAATTTGTTTCATGTTTAAAAAAACAATGAGTACGTCACCATTTGCATAGAAACATGGACATCAATATTTTGTACCCTGATGAATATTTTCTACAGTTCTCATAATAACAATCAACATGGTTGTTAGTTTTGAGGCAAAAGCATGCCCATTTGTAGTCCTGCCTATGATAGACTTAGGGTAATGGATTACTGAATCAACCATTTTCAATTCCATACTCAAGAGAACACGACAACCACTGAACTGTTCCACAGCTTTACAAACAGTGCATATAATTAAGAAATTGATGAACTTTCTCAGCTCTCAATAAACAAAACATTGTCCCCATCTGCAACACTAGAAGGAAGATGAAATTGTATAGCAAAAAAAGGAGTTGTTCTAGTTAGACACAGATAAAGAAGCATACATCATAAGCTGTGATTTCAAAAATCATTAAGAATATGTAGTACAATGTATCCTCTGCAGATGTTCTACAAATAGTGTACATGAGTGGTATGAAAAGGTTCTACCCTTTTAGAAGTCAGGAACATTGGTATAAATTTATACCGACATTTTTAAATTAAAACCTGTTGGTATAAATTTATACTAGGGGAGATGGTTCTTCCCACTCTACAGGGCTCTCATCTCCCTTTGGATCTGTTTCTTGAGAGGCCACAAAGCTAGAGACACCTGCTTCTGATTCCAATGCAATTTGAACAGGCTGCTTGGCAGCCTCTTGCTGCACTGGTTCCCGATCTACAAGCTCCATCTCCTCATCTTTTCTCCCCATGACGGGAGGCTAGACTTCTGTGTTTAGCACCGTTTTTAACATCCAGTTCTTTATTTTCATCAGGAAAGGACTCACATGAACTTATTCTGGTACTGATAAAACTTATCTTGTCGCCATCTATGTCTACTGACACCACATTACGCCCCTATTTAAGAGCGCAAACCGATGTGGTGCCAACATGGCCCCCCACCATGTCCTTTTATGTTAGTCTTCAACTTGGTAGCACAAAGCCAAAAATAAGCAAAACATAAAAACAAACGGTATAAATTTATACCGCAAGGCTTCCTGCGGTATAGATTTATACCACAAGGCTCTTGCGGTATAAATTTATACCGCAAGGTTCCAGTGGTTAAATAAATCGGGGATGATTGTGGAGCTTACCAGATGCAATTTTTTAAAACCGGCATTGCTAATTTGAATTCTTCGTAATTCTATTGAAGCTCAGAATGTGACGCCTGTGGTATGAGGAGCGCAAATGGAAGAAGGAAGGTAAGTTCATGTTTTTCTAATTTATAATATGTGTAACTTTGCTGTAAGGCATAAATTTAAGCAGATATCATTTGATCTCCTATGCTATTGGCTATGGAAGATGTAGTACCAGGATGCATACTCCTGCTTGTTCTCATCATACTCGAAAAATTCCTGCTTGTTCTCGTCATACTAAAAAAATAGCCATATTGCCCTTTCAAAAAACAATCAATATCTAGCATTATAACAGGGGTTTTTTTTGTGATTTTATACGCTTTTTGACATGGTTTTCATATGATTTCACGGGCGTATTCACGTGGACGTACTAAACGGTATTTCTAGAGTGCACCCATTTGTTAGCCATTGATTTTAAAGAAGAGGGAAAATCGTGTGGTTGCGGGGCTTTTATTGTTTGCATATTTTTTTAGTTTAGGTTTCAAATATTAGGTTAATATTAGAAAAAGCAAAAAAAGAACCAAGGGGGACATGCAACGATCGCGCATTGGAACTCTAGGTTTTCAGGAGCCCCATCGGATCTACTTCCCCATCGGACTAAGGCAAGGAACGGCTACAGAAGGAATCGGTTTCTTCCAGATGGACTGCGAGAACAAACTTCAATTGTGCAAAAAGCAGCTTAAGGATTATGTCATTCAACGGCTTCCTGCTTCGAACCCCTTTATTCATTTTGAAGCGTATTATGCTAGATATTGAGATAGCACCTAGGTATGTTGCTTTGTATTGCTTTGCTTAGTTGCAGAAGACTGAAGAGGGCTACGAAATTGTACTGAGGAGAAGAGTGATTTTGCCCTTCAAGATTATGGCAAATCTTATTGCAGGAAGCTTTAACCGATTTGAAAGATCTGAAAAAAAAAATAGAGCAGATTTTGTTATTGCTGTTGGATCAGAGCAGAAGGTAATTCTTGAGCTTGATTTGCAAAATTTAAAAGTGCCGGAATTTAAGAGTGGCAGAATAAGCAAGTTAGAAATGCAGTTTTTAAATGGCAGTTAAGTTACAATCTGCCTTTATGTGATTTCTATTTTATGTAGTTCCACATTTCCTTCCCATAAGGATTTCTTTGACAGGGCCATTTGTGTAAGAATGAAATGGCAGACTTGCAAAAAAGGCTGAGCTTGGTTTGGAGCATTATATTTTTACTAAGATTTGAAAGCTGGACATGTTTCTGTGTACTCGCAATAATGCTGCATATCTTTTTCCTCTTTCTCGAATTGACACAGCCCCGTTTCCTAACATGAGCAACAAAAAATGGCAGTGTTGGCACTTCTAGTTATTGCAACAGGTAATACCATGGGGTTCCAAGCTTGTCATTTATGTATAAGAAAGATGGCAGGCTTACAGAAATGGTTGAGTTAGTCGTTACAATGAGCAATGATGTCTTCAGATCTTGCTGGCTTTTTCATTTACTGTGATTAAGCATAACCTTTTTATCAATTACTAAATACCTCTTTCACGCCCATCATATCTTATTTCATGTTGTACCATATGGATCAACAATCAACACACAACTACCATTCACATTATTAACACAAACCATTGCATTTAACACATTTAAATTAAAATCCCCCTTAAACCCCCTTTGGTTTGGGTGCATATTCACACGGGGGGTTATTCCGGGCAACGAGAGCTGTCGGATGGGCATATTTGCCCTTTATTCCAAGATCTGGACTGTACATAACGATCCTCGTTTGTGGGGTATGCATATACAAGTTTTTGTATACTGTATAGTAAGGTTTGCAAAATACTATAAGGTTTGAGAGAATGTACTTAATGGTGTTAATTTTGTACATGTATTGTAAATATGTTTTTGCGGCTCTCGTTGCCCTACGTAACCCCCCGTGTGAATATGCACCCAAACCAAAGGGGGTTTAAGGGGGATTTTAATTTAAATGTGTTAAATGCAATGGTTTGTGTTAATAATGTTAATGGTAGTTGTGTGTTGATTGTTATATTAAAAAAAAATTTGGGCCCTTCGGGCCCTAACTAAAGCAAACATAGGTAAACTTTATGGGCTAGTTAGCCTGTTTATGTAAGTGTGTAAGTACCAAGAAACAACACTATAGAGGTTGTTTATGTAAGTACATAAGTGCCAAAAAATAAACAACTGTAAGAATATGTTGATTTGCTATTTATGTCGTTGTGCTGAAGGAAAGCATCAGTGCTCCTCATTCTGCTCCCCTTTCTTCTAAGGGTTTTTTGATCAGTTAATGCTAGATATTGAACACCAGGTCAACCATTGCAGCAGCTACATAAGCCAGAACATGGGCCAGCCTCCAGAATGAAAACTGACAAATTTCCGCTTGATCTTGCCCTGTGTTGATGTTCCCGTTGATGATTCCCCAAACTAAGGAAGAGAAATCTGAGAAGCCTGCCAAAGAAAAGAAGGCTAAAACTCCAAAGGAGAAGAAGCCTAAGGCTCCCAAAGAGAAGAAGCTTAAAGCTCCCAAAGCAGCTGCCTCTCATCCGTCGTATCTGCAGATGATATTGGAAGCAATAACGTCGCTGAAGGAGAGATCTGGGTCAAACCAGTATGCGATAGCGAAATATTTGGATGAGAAATATGGTGCAGGATGATATGGAGCGGCACGGAGAGTGATGCACATTAAAAAAAAAAAAAACTAAGGCAATTGTCATGAGAACTTTAGCTTTTAAAGGTTCTCAAGAGCTTTTCCAAAGAGGGACGTAGAAGGCATTTTCATTAAACCATCACAAAGTTAGTGAAGCTAAATAAACAAAGGGGGCCTATCTAACTTATTATTTGGAGGGAGCGAAATTGGCATCTGGCAAACAGTTAAAGGCAGGGGATCAACGGAAAAAGGGGTCGGGTCGAGATCGTGGACCAGAGGGAAAAGGACCAGACTCAGAAATAGTGTCGATCTATTAAGAAGGGATCGGATTATCACAGTGGTAGTCGGCAGTCACGATTGCGCCTACAAATCCGCTTCTACAGCCCCGATCTCTTCACAAATCTCCAGACATTCTAATTACAGCCGCTAGTGCTTTCTGGGATTAAGCTTGGGATTTAATTCGCCTGTCAACTGCTACTTACTGAAAAATCTACTCTAAAGCCTGTGTAGGCTGCAAAGCCTGCAGCAAAGCCCAGGCCAGCTGCTGCAGCGGCGAAAGAAGACGTGAAGAAAAAACCAACGGCCAAGCCCAAGGCTACCAAGCCCAAGACAGTTAAAACTGTCAAGGCCAAGCCCGCTGCCAAGCCCAAGGTTTCCAAGGCCAAAAAAGGCCCTAAGAAGGCTGCCAAACCAGCTCCGGCCAGCGCCAAGGAAGCTAAAGCTCCAGCTTCGGCCAAGCCTCCCAAGGCTGACCACGAGGCTTGCATGTTCAGCCCCTAAAATAAAAAGAGGGCTTTTGTTGTGAGCCCTTGGATGTTAAACCATTGGAAAAAAAAAAACTAAATCAATGACTAAGAAATGGTGCACTCTAGATGTACGCATTAGTACATCCATTCGAATACGCCATGAAATCTTAGGAAAACCTTTGTCAAAAGCGTACAAAAACACAAAAAAAAACCCCTGTTATTATGCTACATATGGATGCTAACAAATGTACATCGGTGGATTTTTGGTTAAGAATGGTTTGCAGCATCAGATATGTATCAAAATTTGGAAGCTTGCATATTTCACGTATACTAGGAATGATATCTGCAGATCTGGTTCCTTCCTTTTAGAATTCAGGCAGCCTAGTTCTCGAACATGAGAAATGGCAATTGTTGGTACTGCTAGCTATTGCAACAATAACAACAGGTAACAGTGTAGGCTTACAGAAATGCTCAAGTTAGGTTTCTCATGCCCTTACAATGAACTATGATGTATGCAAATCTTGTTCGACGATAACAAATGTACATCAATGTATCTTTGCCTGTATAGGAAGCAGAAGTGATTAGCACATTATAAAAAATGACTTAATGCAGTGTCGCATCAATGAGTACTATTACTAGTATTATGCCAAATTCATAGCTTGGAATAAGCTTGTATTCTCTTTGATAAATCTTGGGCTTTGAGTATTTTAGAGTACTTTAAAATTTGAATATGGCTTTCTCACTATGAACATGATTTTTCATTTTATTTTGATTTTTATTTTTTTATTTACCTCAGAGTTTATCTATGTTTGTTTTTTTTTTTTGGGGCCCGAAGGGCCCAAAATTTTTTCTAATATAACAACCAACATAACTACTATTAACATTAATTAACACAAACCATTATATTAAACATGTTTAAAATTAAATTCCCCCTTAAACCCCCTTTTGTTTGGGTGCATATTCACACGGGGGGTGACGTAGGGCGGCGAGAGCCCCTGTAATTATGTTTTGCACGTACAAAATCAACACCATATAGTATATTGCCTGAAATCTTATAGTATTTTGCAAATCTTGTTATACAGTATAACAAATTCTATACATCCATATCCCACAAACGAGGAACTTTGTGTACGGTGTAGATTAAGGAATAAGGGGTGAATATGCCTATCCAACAGCTCTCGTTGCCCGGAGTCACCCCCCGTGTGAATATGCACCCAAACAAAATGGGGTTTAAGGGGGAATTTAATTTTAAACATGTTTAATATAATGGTTTGTGTTAATGGTTTGTTTAATTTTAAACATGTTTAATATAATGGTTTGTGTTTACATGCTGCATCTTATGAAGACCTACTGCTCAATGTTACTGGCATAGTTTAAACATGGGAAACTTTAAACATTAGCAAGGAAATGAGAAGAGTATCGCTGAAGATGATAACAGCTACAATTGAGAAAGTAGTGTTTAGACCTCCTACAATCATGAATACTTCTAGTTAGATTAGAGATCCTCCTTTATTTTCCATAGGATGGGAGAAAATTGATAGCAACATTAAAACAGCTAATGTTTCTTTTTTTTAATTATCTTATTGTTGTCCTTTTCTTAGTAATGACCTATGTTATCTTCTGTCTCAGGCCGCAAACTATCTTTATGGTGCATCAAATTGAAGCAACATTCATCGGTTGCTTGTTAAGCCTGAGCATTCCATGTAGCCTGCAATTAGACATACATTATTTTCAAATATAGCGTTATTTTCAAATATAGCAGTTGCAATTTGTTACATTGTTACAGAGACTATCTCTAGGCAATGTTAAGATAAGAAAAAATTGTTGCAAACTGTTATGTTTGTCTGTGCCCAAAACCAATGAAGAGGAGTGCAGATAGCATGATCTAAAGTTATTCTACCTTATGAACTCTTAATACATGGACAATTGTGAGCCATGCCACTGGAGATTGCACCACATTCTGGGAAGCAATTGGATTATATATAAGATGCTAGTGACTGTGTTCATAGACATCATGGGCTAATCCGCTGCAAATTTCTGTGCAATATTGTTGCCATATGGTAAATTGGCCCTATAATGGCATCTTTACCAAGCTCCAGATTGCCTTTTATGCATGACCCAGCGTCACATAGAAGTAATAAAGAAGCGGAATGCAGGTCGCACCAAACAAGTCGAATGCAATCTGGAAAGATTCTTGCACCTATGAACTTTACAGAAACGGTAAAACAATAACGTTTTTGAATTCTAATCATTAAAAGTTGAAATTTGAGCATCAAATTTTTAATTTTTGTTAAAGACGCAGTTTCATGTTTCGTTTATGTTTTATGGTGTTAATTGCATTATATTCTAAGTTTACTGTTAATGAGTTATTCTTGAATATAAATATGCTGCAATTTGTTTTTCAGCTATTTTATTGCCACTGGAGACGCAATTATAAACGAGTTTAGGGTGCAATCTACTTTTCTTTTTGAGTTGATGGTTTGTTTTAGCATTAGAGAAATAGAAACTTTTTTTACAAGGGTAAACGAGAGCGTTTAGACTTGATAGGATTATGGATGGCCCTTGTTTCATTGAATAATTGCTATTTAGCGTCATGTTTTGTACCTATGACCTATACCCAATCAAGCATTGTCATCTATCTATGCCTAGTCATGCTTTTCTAATTTGTAATAAGCTTTGTATTCAAAATAAAATAAGATACGTTGAGCAAAGCCAAGCTTCCTCAAATGAAATACAAACAGAAAAAAATACGACGTACAGAATTAATCTTCAAATCGAATAAATTACTATACATGTGAAATTACATAACACAAAACGCACATTGTCAATTATGGTTGTCTAATGACACCAGAATAGAATAGAATAGAATAGAATAGTTTTTTTAACGTCCACGGAGACCAATAGGTCATGGGACCAATAGGTCGGAGAACAAGCAAGTTTAACCTTGCCAAAGTCTTCTATCTGACGCTATACTTACATATATAAGAAGTTTAGCCTTGCCAAAGTCCTCTCTCTAATGACACTACGCTTAGATATCTAACAAGTTTAACCTTGTCAAAGTTTTTTTTTTTTTTCTTCCGGCAACCAAAATCTCATGCTATTTGGCGCTTAAGTTTGTGGGCTATCATGTATGGTTCGTATTTTCAAACTAATTTGAGCACATGACTCCTGTATTTTTTAGTGTGCTTTTGCATGATGATGATCATGAAGTCGAGGGTTTTGTTTGTTGCATCATGATAAAAAATGTGAGTGTGTGCCAATGCCAACATTTGTTTGTTATGTTGACCATGAATGAGGTAGCAACCTATAATGGATTCTCATACTGTTAATATTCATAGGAAATAAACATGGAACGCAGTCCAAACTGGCACTAATTGTATATAAAGCAATGCTCAATTCTCCAACTCTATTTGAGCTTTACATTGATGAGTTGGAGAGTTGGCTTGCTGACGATGTGGGCAATACAGCTCACCTTTTGCACCAGATCACCAAGCAGCTATATATACTGATGATGTGGAGACCTAGCTTACACTCCAGAAGACATGCAGTGCAGCTCGATGCCTTGGACATATTCTGCCAAGCAACTAACATGGGCGTCAATATGGCCAAGACTAAGGTGGTCCTTAGATTATCCTCACGTCAGCAGAGGGCCCCCTCCTTCAATTACTGGGGGCCCTCTGCTGGAAGTGGCACCACCTATAAATAGTAGAAAGTGGAGTTTCCTTCTACTATACATTGGGATACTTCCATCGGGCTATGAGCAACAGTGAGCTGGAAGGCACTATGTGCAATGCAGAACAAAAATCACATAATGGAGTCGTATGATTGGGTCTATCAGTCGTACCTGTTTAGGGTCTTAGTGGAGCTCGTTCTTTTATATGGATCGAAGTCTGGGACCCGCTGGTATCCCTCGCTACCTAGAATGACTTGGGGCAGGTGCAGAAAGCCTTCTTAGCACGGGCATTAGGGGTGAGGTCCACAGTCTCATATCAAATCCTGTTGTGGAGGACATGTTTCTTGCCTCTTCAGCGGGCGGCCCTCAATTGCCACATCATCTATTTTCAAAAGGTGGTCAATATGGACAATGGTCGTCTCCTTAACCTAGCTTAGATTGTAACAATGGGGCCGTAGGACCTCAAGGCCTGCTGGAGGAAAAAGAGAGCTCAGTGGCTGGCCAGATGGAATGTGCAGGAGCACAGGTGCATACAAGTGCAAATAGAGGCAGATCATCATAGCTTGAGGCAATACCTTGCATCCTCAGCAAGCTCTGGGATGCTAGCACCCTTGAACATGCCAAAATGGCACATTATCAGCACCACATAAACCCCACATTGAATTTGCAATGCTATCTGCATACCTATTCATCTATGAAAAGGTGCATGTTCATTGCTTAGATTCGCATATGTGTACATCGTCTTCAAATTGAGACAGCCAATTGGAAAGCCACGTCAAGACAAGATTTGTCAATGCTACCAAATGGGAGCCATTGAAGATGAATGCCATACCCTTCAGAGCTATCCAGCATATGATCAAATCCGGACATGCTATGCTGAGTTGGTCAAGTTTGGTCGGTCGCTATATGTGATGTTGAGCATGGTTTCCTTACAGACGAAGGGATCATACATTCAAAAGGTCATGGATATGTGGGGACAACTATGTCCGCGGACATACACCCAACATGTATATATATTTCATGATGTATATTTGCAGAGATTGACAACATTCTTATTATTGCCACAGTTTTTCCCTTGAAAACCCTTCGGGGCAAGGGTTTTTTAATCCGGACAGAAATAGGTTTGTTTCACTCCTTCATTGGGTTCCATAGGCCAATTGGTCTCTGTGGATGATAAAAACGATTCTATTCTATTCTATTCTATTCTATTTTGTTAAACTTATGTTGAGGCATTTGAAGCTGCCATTTAATTAAGTTGGAAAGAAGGAGGCAAAGGAAGTCTGAAATTGCCACTTATTTCCAAACATTCATGAACATAAGGGGATGATGTCTAATGCTAGCCCAAGTCTTATATCGCAATGTTCAACTTATAAAACCATTGGCATGGGCCAAATTGGCCATCCAGATATGAATCTTCAAAAGTATGAATTCCTGCACGTAGCCGCGAGTAAAAGAATGCCTCTAAGAAACAATATGACCAAGTGATCCCATGAGGACCCGAGGAAATGGAGAAAAAATCTGAAAATAATGGCCCATATCGTATTATACCTATGGATGGTCAACATTATAGGCCTTAAGCATACCCTTAAGTAAAATGTGAAGCATTAAGATAAATACATACTCAACGGAAAGAAAAGATCCCAAGGTAAGACTGCCTCCAAATTTGCATATCTAGAGATATAGAATCTCGTTGTAAGATATGCAATATGAACTTTCACGCAATACCCTTCCCATGCAACAGAATGTCCAACTTCTCTATACCATCTCGATGTTTATGATGATGTGAGAAGTTATTCCAAGGGACCTTCAATACTCCCCCAACCATTCCAGACAAAGTTGTGAATAATAACAACAATCTTCTTAGTCCCATGGCCCTCGGTGGCCTCCATGGACATTAAAATAACATCTATCTATAACCATCCATCCATCCGTTTGTCATGAACTTTTTAACAGGAGCTACCAAGGCTAAAACTAAATAAACAATTTAATCCCTTGCCACCATATCAAGTGCCTTTTTGTAAGCCCAATATGGTTTGATCCCAAGCTTGACAATGGAATATTGATCCCAAATGGAATGCCCAAATGCCCAATGACGTGCTAGTTCAGACCATCAATAGCTGTTATCAATAGAGTAAACGTGGGCAGTTAAGGGGCAAAAATCTGGGTGTCCAAAGGGGAAAAAAATAAGGCATAGATGGAAGAAGCGCATCATCCCTAATGCTTGGGATTTTAGATCGAATTGGTGAACGTCCTCTAGTTGTCTAGGGTAGTAAATGGAAAAAAAAAAGTTTGATTAATGCATTTGAACCTTAGGGTATGGAGGATTGATGATCTGGCTTGAGGGTGCATTTCCATGAGCTCGTCCTGGACCCCATCTGGCATTTTTTGTGGCCAGGTTTCGGGAACCTGTCGGACCGACCTGGACGGCATACCTGATCCTTCAAAGAGGTGACCATTTGGGTTCACCTAAGACAAAAGCGTATAGATGCTGTGATGAAATTGATATCTGATACTAGAAAAGAGAATTGAGATTCGACCTGATCTATGTTTCATTGTAGAAGTGAACAGCAACAATGACAACCATCCAAGAAATCCCTCACAAAAAGTATGATTTTTAGGCCGAAATCAAAATAGCAGCCCGTAGATAATCCAAATACTTCGTTAAGAATATTACAAATCCGGCTCTGTTCTTGATCCGTTTGTTTGCCTCTTCTGATGTTGTTTGATTCTGTGTCGATTATCTTGCCTCTTGATTATTTTATAAGCCGATTATCTTGCCTTTTTTTTTTTTTTTGGATTGGTATTTTTAACAGCATGTGAGTGATAGAGTTTTTGCGATCACCAGTAGTAGCCTAGTCAAGGTTGCCGAGAAGCGGCCCCCCTCCCTCTCCCCCCTTTACAAGAAGCTCAGGGTGATTTTAAGCCATGTAGACAGCCAGACCGGGTAAGACAGAACATGGGAACTGGTTTGCTACACCCTGGCTTCCAAGTCCAAGACGTTTTTGGGCTCATGGAAACTGGCTCTGAATGTATATCAGAGCAGGATTATTTGGCTCAAGGTACATTCCACTGAGTATGACCTAACTACAAAAGGGTGAGATCATGGTTGAGGTCCAAAGAAGACTATTCTCATGCTTCTTTCCTTACCCCGATACGGTTTTGCACAAAGAGGCTAGTTCGATCTTTGTTGGCTCGATCTTTACTGGTTGCTTGGTCAGTTGCTTGCTCTTTTGCTTGCTCTTTTTACCTGGTGATCTGCTAAAAGTAGTGTTGTCAGGTATGTTTAGTACAATATAGGTACTATATGTACTTAACATATTAATATCGTATCCATACCTCTCACTTTATCTAACATATATATATTATTATAGAGGGCTGCCTAACACTGATAATTGGGGTCATCTAGGCCTTCTAAACTGCCACGTGGCATAATCGACGGCTGTGATGGCCTGCTGTGATGGCCTGCTAGTGTTTCCCGCTGGATTTCTCTTCGGGGACTTTGCCTCTGCTGCCGGTGGGTACACGCTTGACTGGTGCAATTCTAACTGGGCAGGACGTGCTTGGTATCGTTTGGTGTGAGCCTTTAACATGGCATCTGCCTGAAACAAGCCGGCTTAGGTGTAGATAGGCATAGGGCAGATTTAGACAGTCCTATGGAGCTGCGACAGATTTACACAGTGCTTAGATATGGTCTGAGCATGCCATGTGTAGATAGGGCACAGTCGGGCACTAAATCTTCTCTCTCCGGCAATGATTTGCCGCCATAGCCAAGCTTCTCCAGTCGGACTCTTCAGCCTATCTAATGCCATTTTTGCCGATTAGAGATGAAAACAAGGTGTTCTGGCTCTCAGGAGTTTAATTCCGATGAACAGGGGTTGAGAAGGCAGTCCAAGCCTTTTTGGTTTCATGGTAAATTTGGAATTTTGTCACTAGGGATTATTGTTGTGAACGCAGTTGCTTCTTTTCTCCGTTATTTGGAGCAAAAGCTCAAGAGAAAAACTGGACATGAAGCTTTCTTGATGCAAGGAGGCCTGGGCATGGCGCTGTTGAGCACATCTACCATGGCCAAAGATCATATAAGCCCTGTAATTGTTACCTTGAGAGCTAATCCGACATTCATGGCAGGATTTCTGGCATGGGCAATAGCTCAGACTACCAAGGTTCTTACCACATATTTTGTAGAAGGACGTTGGGATTTTGAAAAGCTTTTAGGTTCTGGAGGCATGCCTTCTTCTCATTCAGCTCTGTGCGTTGGTCTTACCACCTCGGTGGCCTTTTGTTGTGGATTGAGTGATTGCTTATTCCCTGTCTGTTTAGGCTTCAGTATGATGCAATTGGAGTTCGGCGCCATGCTGGTATGCAAGCAGAGGTAAGCGATTCCTAAAGTCTTATGCATAGTTGTTTGTTGTACAGTTGCAACATGTAAATAATGTAGTTAATATGATAAGTAGACGTATAACGCTACATTTTGCTGACCAGCATATGCCTAAACATTACTTCAACGATCTGAAATTGCCTGCTTTGACATTGCTTCCCTACTAGAACTTGTTGGTCTCAAGATTGCATTCCTATCAGACCTGTTGTCAGAAATATAGATCAGGAGACATGCATTTGGTCTTATTTACATGTTCTCCTGACTAACACTTTGCGACTTGCAGGTGTTAAATACGATTATAAAGGACCTGTCCCAAGGGCACCCAATTAGTGAGAAGAAATTGAAAGAACTTTTGGGCCACACTCCTCTGCAAGTTTTTGCTGGTGCTTGTCTGGGAATACTAGTTGGCTATTGGTGTTCTCATCCCTGTCAAATCAACATGCTCGGTTGACTATTCTATCACTCTATTTTTTGTCTTCTATGCCATTAAGATATATATTCAAGGTGCTCGACATTCGTCTCTGCTCCAATCCATCTTGGCTCTAGTTACCCTAGGATTCCGCTGCGATATTTTGCAGTGGCTGTTGTTGCTGGGGGGGAATGGTTATTCTGTCCCTTCTAAGTTCTACCTATGCTGAACCTACTAGATTTTCAGCTGTTGGAGTTCACAGTGTTTTATGTTTTGGCAGTATCTGGCTCTTAGCTGCTTTAGGGTTCAGAAACGAATGCTTCATGCCATGATTTAGTAGACCAATGCTTTATTGTTACGGTTAATTTCGATTGAATTGAAGACTTTGCAGTTGACAAGTTTTGACTTCATTTGCCTGGTGCAATTCTAACTGAGCAGGACGTGCTTGGTATCGTTTGGTGTGAGCCTTTAACATGGCATCTGCCTGAAACAAGCCGGCTTAGGTGTAGATAGGCATAGGGCAGATTTAGACAGTCCTATGGAGCTGCGATAGATTTACACAGTGCTTAGATATGGTCTGAGCATGCCATGATTTAGTAGACCAATGCTTTATTATTACGGTTAATTTCGATTAATTGAAGACTTTGCAGTTGACAAGTTTTGACTTCATTTGCAGTGGTCGTGACAAAATTGAGACACCTGAACAGGTGCCCATTTTTACTTGCTAGCTTACATTATATTCTTGGCTTCTAGTTTATGTTATATCCTCGAATTGCTAGTTTACTTTATTTCGAAGCTGAAGGGATTTAAAAATTTGTAAATTTGTTTTCAAGCTTCCACAGACACTTTGCTTTGCAATTTGCTAAATGGCATTTTAATCTTGAACAGTTCAAACAAGCTGAGGAAACAGTTCAAAAACTTGTGTTGGATGGTGTTGTGGTAATTGGTGGCGATGATTCCAACACAAATGCGTGTCTTTTGGGAGAATATTTCAGGTAGCATGTTGTAGGATTATCGAGCACAGCTTTACTAGGAAGTTTTTTTGCTCATTAGAAAAGGAAAAGTGTAGAGATGCACTGTTATGTTAAGCAGGTCTTGACATGTGCTGTTATAATTCCTCTGGTTGCTCTTAAATGCTCAATATTAGTACATTTGCCAGGGCAAAAAACGTCAAGACACAGGTTAGGGTGCCCAAAGACAATCGATGGGGATCTGACAGAGTAAGCAAGTACCTATCGGTTCTGGGTTTCACACAGTTTGCAAGGTACCACTACTGGAACATGATTGCAATACAATGGACACCTTGGCTTAAAGGTGTAGTCCCAGCTATGAGGGACCAATAAATCTTCCATGTCTGCCTATGCTTTGCAGAAATTGGTGTGACGTTCCAAATACAAATAGAGACCAAGCATTTGAATTTATTTCTTCGCAGTGATCTGTCATGTGTAAGACTTATTTAGGTACAATTTTGTCGGAGACATTCGATGCAATGTGAGGCTTTGTCACAAATATGAATGTCCTTCGCAGATACATTAGATGAATGCCTTTCGGGACTATGTAATCTGTATTATGGATGGACAAATAATCACGTCCGGAAAAATAATACCAACTAATAGCGGATACATTTAATGAATGTCCTTTGGGACTATGTAATCTGCATTATGGAAGTGTCAAGTTAGGTTTTTCCATAATAACCAATTAACCACGTGGGAAAAAATAGTATCAACTATTCGCTACATAGTACAATGTTTAGCATTTCCAAGGTGAAGAATTGTTATGGAAAAGAATGAGTAAAGCAAAACATCTTGCAGATGGCTAGATTTTTTTGGCGTTTAATATAAAACATGATCTTTTGATCATCAGGCTTCATTTATTTTGCCAAATATGTTGAAATCTCACTTGCAAGCGTTTCAAGGGTATTTACTGCTTGGGTTGCCTTACAATGTTGTGAAATGTTGCCAAAGGACAGTAGGTGGTGTTGTGTGCCTACGAAATCTTCAATAGGAGCAACAACTCAGGCTCTTGACCCAGGCTTTCATCCAATTATTTATCCATTGGATGCTGGGAGCATAGTTGTTCTGTTCTTGATGAATGAGCATCCCAGACTATTTACAATACATTGTGGATCTAGACATATATTTTTGCTAGCACAGTAATGCACCTCATGCTAACTCAAGATTACTATTTTGTATCCCTTTTTTGGGCCACTACCCACACTTGCATCATAATAACAATATAATTGCCAATAATCAATCCTATTCAACAACTAAATCTTCTAATGGCAATGCACTTATTTGCTCAATAAATACCTCAAGAACAAACACATATTAAATAAGCTATGCATTTTGCTTATATGGTCTCCTTTTTTGCCTTGCACAAATCTAATAATGCACGAGTAAAACTCATGAGAACAACTAGATCTTTTAGTGGCAACCCACTTATTTGCTCAATGATAGAATTTTTATGACCTTGGATAACTAACTTACGTTGTCCTAGTATCGATTGTTAACCACCTTAGGTTCTTTAAAAAATAGACAACTACCTTGACTATGACCATGAACGATAAAAAGCACCTAAAGTAAACGCCTTTAGACTACTATTTACATTCCCATCATGACAACAACATAATTACAAACGTTGCACCCTATTCATGAACTCTTCTCACATGGACCCAATGGTGCTTCAATTCCATGGATAAATTTCATATAGATCCTTTACCACATTGACATGCAACAACTGTAACTACATTCTAATGCACAAATTCCTAATCCCATTAAATTTTAAAAAGTTCGTAAAAAATAGTAATTTTCTTTTTTGCTAGAACCTCATGAATTCTAAAGGAATGTTGTAGAAAAATCTAGAGTGAGCTTTGACTGGTCAATTAGCAAGATAGAAGTTGTTAAGAATAGTATATTTTCAAAAATTCCTAAAACTAATAATTTTTTGTTGGAGCCTAAGGGAATCTAACGGAATGTCATAAAATCTAAGGGATTATTCTAGAAAGTTCTAGAATGAGGTTTGACTGGTCAACTAACATGAATAAGCGCTTCAATCTAAGATAGAAGTTGCTAAAAATAGTAGATATTGAAAAGTCCATAAAAATAGTAATTTTTGGATGGAATTCAATAGAATATAAAGGAATCTTCAAAAAATCCAAGCGAACCTCTTAATCCCTAAGGGAATCTTAGGAAATTTATAAAATCTAATGAAATGTAAGCTAATCTTAAAGAATCTAAGGGCACATTCATTAAATCTAAGGGAATCTAAGGGAATCTAAGGGAATCTCATAAAATCTAAGAGAATCTGAGAGAATTTAATGGAATCTCGTAAAATTTAAGAGAATATAAGTTCTAAAATGAGCTTTGACTAGTCAACAAGCACGGATGAACACCTCAACCTAAAATAGAAGCTGCTAAGAATAGCAACTTTTGAAAAGTCCCTAAGAATAGTAATTTCTGGCTGGAATCTAAAGAAATCTCATAAAATCAAAGGAAATGTAAGGGAGAATTTTCACAAACTCTTAGAAAACTGGAATATGCATAAACTGAATTATGCATAAACTAGAACATGCACCGTAGGATCGATTAAAAAACTTGTATAAATATGTTTTTTAAAAGTATAAAATACTTATAATATACATATAAAATACGTACTTTATATATAGTACATTAACACTAGAGTTGTATGAGAGACCCTTTTGGGTTGATCAACCCATATGGTTCCCTCAAACACTTGTCCACTTTTAAGGAAAAATATATGTGACGGTTATAAAATTTTAAACGTTGAGAGTTGGATTGTAAAGTTAACTCGAACTTCTACGATTATATTCAATGGCTAGGTCAAAATTTTCAAGGTTTTAATATAGTTTCATATTGAAATAACCTTATTTTTTACATTCTATGATCTCGTGAAACTCAATCATCCAACAAAGAACTTGATGGTAATGTCATTATTAAATGAAAATAGACATTATTTGTCTCTCAATTTTCATGTGTTTTCTTAAAAAATTGAAGTAGCTATGAATTATCAAAATTAGGAACTCAGTCGGTTCTTATACAAAATTTCCTAAAATAGGCTTTTAATCATCATTTCTTATCCATAATATTTAAAATGGAACAAAAGTTTCAAGATAACATTATTGTTTTATTGAAAGTTGATACTAGGTATAATTCATTTTTTTAAGTTTCGTGTGATTTCTTCAAAATATGAAGTAGCTATGAATATTCAAAATTTTAGCCCTTGTAGGACCCAATCAAGTCCTTAGACTATTTCTGGAACCCAGACTTCTAAGAATTATTTCTTAAAAATTACACCATAATTTCTTCTAGAGACACCCATGAAATATTGTAATATCATGTTCTATAGTATGCAAGAATTATAATTTCTAAGAAAATTCTTATTTGCAAAATAATGAGAAATATGATAAGTAGTTCGAGAAAAAACCTGACCCCTTATATTTGACTCTACACTACTCCTTAAACGTAGGCTCTATGTGTTTTCATAAATTATTTCCTGTACACACACACATAGACAATAACATCATCAAAGGATATGGTCAAATTCTTCACCTTAATATAACTAGTAACAGTGCCCGGCGTTGCCAGGCTTTAGGAACAATATGCTAGGTTGGAGATGAGGTGTTGCTAATGTCACTCTACACAAAAACAAAAGTGCAAATAACATAATAAGAGAGGCTTTATAATGAATACAATTTCTAAGTTATGAGCTTCTCTTGAGAAGGCAAATGATTTATCCCAAAGTTGTTACTTTTGCAATAAAGAGATTGATTTACAACATTGGACAAAATAAGCAATGGGCGTTAGTAGTGGGAAAGTGCAATTTGTGTCAAACGGAACTATTAGCTCTTAGAAGCTATGAAGAATGCTACGCATTTTTTAGAATTTTTTAGAACATCCTCATCTACACATCTTGAAGCTAAGGACTATGATTTTGAAGGTTGCTTAATACTTGCAATAATTTCTACACACCTTGAACCTGAGGACTATGATTTTGAAGGTTGTGTCATGCGTGATGCAACATACATAGATATTAAGATTATGCACTCTTATCAATATTGACGATGCATAATTATAATCTTAGCCCATCGTGTTTCCACAGCTTCTGGTTTTGCTGCTTGAAACTTGTCAAGTGTGACTCCATGATGGAAGAGTAACCTCAGACATGCATACATGGAAGGCGTGGCCCTTGGTCTGTAGACTATTGGGATGATTGATGATGGTTGTTTTTCAAAATGACTTTGAGACTGTAACATGTACCATATCAATTACCAACGGCAAATGCTTCCCCTATAATTGAAATTTACAACTGTTTGAAATATTTACTAAAGACCATCTTTGGGGCAATAGGAGGTATTTGCATTTCTTGTTAATTAAGACTTATGCTGTACAAAATATGATGTCCGTACATGCCGGACTGGCAAATGGAGTGTAGATCTTAATCTTCTACATAGGCAAACCTAAAATATAAAACTTAACGATGCAAATCAGGCAGCCCATTTCTAGCCATTCAAAGATTCCATCATATACATGTGATAAATTAATAAATGTGTAATAGTTCAGCTATTACATGTTTCAATCGTATATATAGATGTGATAAATTAATAAATGTGTAAACAGTTCAACGCAAAATTTGCACAATAAAACAATGAAGTCAGGCAACATTTATGACCAAGTTTAAATGCTCCCTTGCAATGGAAGAATATTGTAAGGAGATTAATGTGGTGGAAGATTGTCGAGAGATGATAATGAACTGTGAAGACATGCATATCATAGAAACCCTCGTAAAACAAAAACATGTCTTGGAAGTTTGTTGCATAGCCAACATGAAAACATGGGTGAAGACTTGCTATGGAAAACTCCAAACAATAATTTGATAGTTGATTCCACCAAATGATGTATCAATAGCTCATCTAGATTGGACACATTTACATTCTAGAAATCCATATCTTTCTTAAAGCTTAGGAGATAACAGAAATGCTGAAATGCTGACACATCTTGAGCCTATATGCCTCTTTGCCATGGAAGAATCTTCGGATCCTCATATTAGCGTGCAAACATTGTGCAAGCCGCACATTAAAACAATAATGTCGCATCTTTGATCAAATGCACCTTGAAATTGTAAACATCCGGACATAGAGCGCCGCGGAATCCATGTCTTAGAAAAAAAAATGGAGTAAGAACATTTTTGAAGCAATGGAGGAGCATCATTTCTTGTTCAGTCTGACCAACCGACCTTTTTGGTGTGGTCGTGAAGGGTAGCTCGAAGTGCATGAATAGATTTCATGTGCTCTTGAAGGATAGATGCAAACACGGTAAAAGCGCAACCAAAGCGCCGTGTGGATTTCTCTCGAGTGCTTGGAAGCCAAATACAAATTCATATAATAGAGAATTTAGTCATTGATGTAATGGATAAGGAGCGATGGTGAAGATAACGAAATTGATAATTGTAGACCACGAACTTGAAAAGACAGTCTTGGAAAGGGACTCACTGTTGAAGTTATGAGTAGCCACACCTCTTGCACTGTTCTTGCCATATTTTATGGCCCTCAATGTTATGTCTAATCTCGGAAATCGACTCTATAGCCATTTGTCCATTTGTTTGTATCTGTCAAAAGCTCGTTGGCGTTCAACTCGGACCTGCCAAGCTCAACCACTATTGCACCGTAATTCCCGGTGTACTATCCCCAAAACAGATAAACTTCCCATTTCCTTGTAATCAAAATCGGCCTTTCTTGCAGAAAAGTTCACGATTGCCACTTGTTATGTCTACTCAATTGCACTTGTTCGGTTCGTAATCTTGAAGCCAATCTTATACCCATTTTAAACCCTGCTTCAACTTCTTTTAAATCAGAAAACAGATGAGCTTCTCTTGTTCCTCGAGTATTGGACACTAAATCATCAAATGCCTGTGGCCACATTAACAAAAAGAGAGAACCCAATCAGCTACATGTGTGGAATAGATACAACATAGGAGATCTTTTTGCTTTAGTATTAGAAAAACTTACTTGCTTTCGGTGTCTATGACTTTCCAATGTCGATCGATCTTTGGATTCAAGTAAATTCTTCCAACTCCGGGATCCCCACCACCACCACCACAAATTGCCCCAAATTGCCAACCATTGTGCCTCCTGTCTAATCCAAGCGGTATGGACCTTATAACATACAACTTCTCTGCACGAAGGCGAATGTCAGCCTTAACAACAGCCCGAGACCTTTCAGATTGAACAGAACTTAAAATTGATGTAGGATCATCTTGGCCAAAACATAAGTCATATCGAAGCTTGCTGCATTGGTATCCTGCATGCATGGAGGAGCCAATATTAAGTGCTTGAGAAACAACAATTCGATTCCATATATAGAACTACAATAAGACTCACATCATCTTTATAATCAAGTTGGTTACAAAGAATATAAATATCTTCGACAATGTATACAAAGAATATTTGCAATATATTTACAATATTAATGAGATGAGAATATTTGCGGTTCGTGTGTCTACAATTATGTCTACTTCCTAATTGTAGATTAGGAAGTACAATATTTGGGTTTAAGTGTCTACTTCCTATGTATATTTTGAAGACTATTTGCGCATACCCGGTAAATAGGGAATGAGTAGGTCCGAGGCATTATGTTAGATGAGTTGGGGAGACTTTATTCGCACAAAGAGTCTTGTGCAGGACCTCCATAGCCATCAACTATAATAACTCATCCTCATTAGAGTTAGCATATGCTAGATTCATCCGGAAATTAAGTTTGGTGAACATAAAATAGAAGGGATCCTAAGGAATAGAACCTATAATGCGCCTAGTCATCTTCCGCATTCACAAAAAGTCACAGAAATCTAAGGCCATGCATCTTTGCTCTTCTTGGCAAATTAGAAGCAATAGACGGAAATTTAAACAATAGATAACCTGCCCATACTCATATGGTGCATATATTTGTAGCTATAAAATGTAGAATATCTTTGAGCAATAATGAAGCTAACTATATATAACTATCGGGGACAAACCTAGTCTGGCTACACATGGTAAGCACAACCAACATTATGAGTTTCTCTAAGTTCTTGAAGGCCGAAAACAAATTCATGTAATAGAGACTTAATCATTAATCGATGGATAAAGAGCTCTATAAATGTCTTTGCTACATAGGAAGGTGTTGTAAGATTGAAAATGTTGAACTTCGGCTTTCATCCTACAAACCGGGGCCATATATTAGTTCTTACGTACAACAATGTGTTGCATTACACGGGCGAGAGAGTTTATTCTCGAAACAAGCTTAACTTAGGAAGTCCATAGTGAAGGTTGGCCAAAACTTGCAAGAAAATATTCTTCATGGCCTGCCACTCGCATGCCGAGAATTGGGGCAAAATCCACCGCATAAACTTGTCCAATATCTCATTTCGAAATCATAGAGGCCCAGTCCTCCTTTATTTCCTAAATGAGAGCGGATATGGTTAAAAGGCTGGATGGACCAGAAGGTTATGGATGTCGGACCAAATAAAAAGCATATTCCATATAATTTAGCCAAATAAAAGTATAGTCTATATAATCTAGCTTTAACAAGATATGTGTCTATATAATCTAGGTTGAACAGGTTACCTATGTCTTGCTCTTGGCCTAAAAACAATTCCCGTCACCCATAATAATGCATCATGATGCACACCAAGAAAAACCACACGGCATTTCCAACTTCAATGCTACAATGCATTGCAATCCAAATATCAAGAAATGTAGATTAGAAAAGTAGACATAGGATTATGTATGAACAAATGTAGAGTAGAAAATAGACAAAGGATTGGAGAAGAACGTCCGGACCCAAATTCTTGCTTAACTAATTTATCAAAGAATCAACAATAGGACCCACATCTGGTGGCTTTGAAATGGCAGATTATGGCAACTCTATGATGGATGTGAACATGCTTAAAACCCTTTAAGTCTTCACAATCGGGCAGGCAGAAACTTGGTGGCATGTATGCGGATCGTCCCAATCGACATACCATGTCATCCGGATCATACAAACCCAGAATTTCGAACTTCCAAATCACACGAAATCCAAACGCATGAATTTTGGATTACCAGTAAAGATGCTGAAGGAGAAGACTGCGAGAAGATAAATCGACAGTTTGAGGTTAGCAATCGTGGCATGGCATGCGCCGGCCCTTCTTGCCAGGTGCAATCGAGCCCAAAGAGGAAATACACTGAAAACTAAGAAAGCTAAAATTTTGGACCGTAAAAAACTTCTTTCGATTTTTGGATAGCCGGGAAAAAATTCCGGCCACCAAAAAACCCCAAACCATAGCAAACTAATCCAAGAAAAAAATCTAAAAAGTTTTTGGGGTACCGGAAAAACCGAATTTAAACAATAGGATAATCGAATTTTTAAAAAAGTATGCATAAAGTTCTATTTGGGTCTTTTAGCCTACAATTCTAGTGTTAAATACTTCTTGTAATTCTTTGAGACTATTATTTTTTGTATTACAATCTAAATAGTTGCAATAACAATTAATAGGAAAAGAACTTCAAGTTTTAGATAATAAAAATTTTCAAAGTCTCGAAGTTTTCAATTCAAAATATATATATAGTTATTTCCCATATTCTAGTTTTTGTTCAAATGCAAAGAGATATAAAAAGGGAGAGATTGCATCTCCATCTCCAGTCCGACGGCTAGGGCAAAAAAAATGGGGGAAAAATGTAGGCAAAAGGAAAAAAAAAAAACAAGGTGCTGCGCACGGAGGGTTGCCCTCTATGGCCCGAGGGTGAAGTGGCTTAAATTAAATCCACATGTGACCTGACAATATACACAAGACTAGTTATGGAGAATTCTGTGGAAATTGCCATCTTTATAATATTTTTTGATCCATAATGTTACGCAGTCTTTTGAGCCCGATCTGAGCTATTGCCCACATCATCATGCTTTTATGAGTCTTGGGGGATCGTAATGTGTGGTAGGAGGACGTTATCCTATTTCAGGCCCTGATCATATCCAAACTAGAAAATTGCCCACCTTCGATGGGGATTCCATGTGATTGCACATGAAGAGTATACTTAATGTGTGTAGTATTTTGGTTGTAACACACTCTATGTCCTATCACAACACGAAGAAGGTTTTTTGGGGTGATATATAGTTTGTGCAATTTTTATGTCGTGAAATCTGCTTCCTTTTATCTTCCTTGGCATCTTGTCAAATATTCTATGGACATTGTCAAGCATTCTAGTTTCCACATACTCTTAAGAGCCATAATGGATTACTCCAAGTTCATCCAAATGTTATGTCATTGGCAATGCTGCAAAAATACTCACAAAAGTTACCTTGTTTACCCATTTGCAACCTTACTACAACCCATCAAAAAGTTAGCATTGAGCAAGCATAATATTGTATCTGGACAAAAGTACTTATTAAAACTATTGCTATCCTAAGAACCATAGGGGATTACTCCAAGTTCATCCAAATGCTATGTCATTGGCAATCTTTAAAAAAAGCTCACAAAGTTACGTTGTCTCACCGACCTGCAAGCTTACTACAACCCATCGAAAAGTTATCATTGAGCAAGCATCATTGTGTCTTGACAAAAAGTACTTACTAAAACTATTGCTATCCTAAGAGCCATAGGGGATTACTCCAAGTTCATCCAAATGCTATGTCATTGGCAATCTTTGCAAAAACACTTACAAAAGTTACTTTGTCTATGCACTGTGCAGCTTATCATCATACATACATATAATAAAACAAGACAACCAAATCATAGGAGCTGGCACAAATCTGGAATCCTCACAGCTCTGTTTTAAGAAGGACACAATCTGTTTTGGGCTCTTGAATTCCAGAGCATTATCCCGCGACCTCTGAAGCCGAAGATATTTTGTACCCCCAAAGGACAAAGGATTTTTGGCATCGATATGATCCCCGCTTAATTGCTACGTGATATAAGCGAAAAACATAACAGAGAATAAATACCGGTCCGCTTCAAAGACTTTATCTCGCAAGATCTTGATGCAAGGTCGCCTTTTGTGTGGAGCAAGATGGAGGCGAGGTTTGGGAGCAAAATAGGGGCACAACATTGGGCTTTGGAACCACTGAGTCCGCAAATGCAAAAAGGAGTTCTGAAAAAATGAAGCTAAGAACATGGCGAAAATTTTGAAGCCTGCCCAATTCCTTTCCTTTCAGATTGGGACCATGCCTTTCAGATTATCCAAATTTGCCAACTCCTGCGGGTAAGCTCTATAATGAAGCATTGAAGCTTTCAAACACCGGACTTAGAGATACTGGAGCTCAGGTCAGCCGCACTAGTCCCACATGACGAAAAAACAAATTAAGAAACCAAAGCCATATGAATCTGCATATAAAAGTGCATATGTACCCCAAGTCATTACACTAGTTATTACGTGTTTCTAATACCACTTGTAAATATTGTTAGACCGCAATCAAAGTAAAAGTTCAATTGTTCTCAAGCCCAAAGTTACTGTGCTAGATATTTATTTATCCCTACTATGTAAATTTTGCTAGACATTTTTACATTCGGCAATCAAAGTATAACTTCAATTGTTCTCAAACCCAATTGTGTGTGCTAGCAAATTTTGTTGCGACTATGCAAATACGAAACTTAACAACCTTTAAGTGGCACTATTTTTCACTTGGGAGTTGCCAAATTGACTGTTCGTTTGGCTTTGATTGAATCATTATAGTGTATCCTGAAGCTGCAATTGGTATTTGGTATTTTGCGTTATAAAAAGGTAGAGTGATGACAGCTGCATCTCCATTTTAGTTCTTCAATATTTATTCATTAAATAAAGTTGCATTTTAAATAGAGCAACATTGCTCGAATTTGCATGCAAGGAAACTAAATGCCGGTTTAGCATTACCAAGTTGATTGTAAATTCCTTGGCGACAAAGGTAAACATTGCTTATTGGATTCCTTGTTTTAAGTACCCTCAAAGCTCCAACACTTACGACTTAGTTCTTACGATTATTCACACAAACGTATTTTGCCGCAGGTTTGGGCCGGTCTCATCTTCTAAAGTCGCACATATTTGGCAACGCGTCATTTAAACGCTTTTCTTGGAATTGTTGAATCTGTTCATGTCCTTACGAATCCGTGTCATATCCACGGTCAAGGTTTGTCATAGATCTCCATGAACATTTTCCAGGTTCTGAGACCATCAAGGAAAGAAAGTATGAATAAGAACTTTTCTTATATGTTTCATGCCGTTGATTTCTCGAAAAGTTCCCTAACAATTTCATCTCTTTTTTAGCCAATAACATCCCAACTTCTATTACAAAAGTTGCAGCAAATACATGTTTCGAATTACATTGCACGGGGCGTCTTAGTCTTTGTTTGTGCAAATACCATACATTCCCCGAAGACTCACACACCACCTGCACAAGTAGAAAAAAATTCTTGCAAGCGCCCGAGTTGATTGTACCAAGTTCTGCAGGTCCCTTAAAATGAAACTGCTCCCCGATTGTCCACATTGGGAACGGACCACAAGGAATCCCAAGTTTGAATGTGTAGATACACCGAATGTGCTATCTCACTTTCTAGTCATATTATAGTTCGATCGCTTGGCACTAGGCGGTGATACAATAATGCCAATTGGATAACCATAACATAGAAAATGTATTTGTGCCATTATAGAAAGATCACGGACATTTTCTCGAACTGTTCTTCATCCCCTCAACATTCATAGATAATGATTCGCTTCAACCTAGAGAGATTCACCACCTTCGACAGTTTGTTTTGCCAAATATTTCTCCGCCGTTCTTTCTAAAACACAAAGACCAACATTTTAGCTAGCTAATCCCGAACTAAGTGTCTTGTCAAATAGATGCATTTTCATTACCCATTCATCAATAACAAATCCTTGAACTGCCGCTTTGGGGCTCTGCTCTTCTTGTGGTATTTTATGGGCCTCCCGAAGCGCATCGGCTTCACCCGGACGTTTCTTGTGTCTTTCTAACTCAACCTAAACAAGCATTTCAACCTGAATTCAAGACCGAATTTTCAAGTTATTCTTCTCAAACGAATAAAACTTACGGGTGAAGCATGCTTCGGATCCAAGAACACAACTCGCAGAACCCGTTCAACACTACAAACTCCTTTTGCTCATCAAACTTAAATATTAAAGGCCGGATCGAGATTGAGCATTGCTTAAAGCTTACATCCTCAAATAGTGCAAACAAGTTTATACCAGTTCGGGGTATACTCTACTCCATCTTTCACTTTCAAGCTCACAATTACGAACTTATCTTTTAACTTTTTCTCGTTGAGGACCTTCAGTCGTTTCTACATACTTGACAACCGCAAATTACAAAACAGATTAATTTCATGACATAACATATGATGCACAAGACTACAAAGAACTTAAATAGCACCTTTTGCAATTATTGCCTCGTTTGGTTGAAGAACCCCATTTGGAGGACACATGAAGCAGCTCTTAGGTGCAGTTGTTTGAAACTCCTAAAATCGAACACTTTATGAGGACTTTATTGCGGTATGCACAAAAACTAGAAATGTGAACTATAATTCAGCCCTTTGGCCAAGTGATTAGGCACGTAAATCACTTACTTTAAACGCCAATCGGGGACCGGGCTAACATTTTTATCTTCACCGCACTTGCGACCGCTTGTCAGTCCAACGGTAATCCAACGGACTTAGGAAACTACTCTAACAGTTGAAAAGAAAATAAATATAATTTGCTAAGCAATCAAAAAGGATGGAACTTACAAAGGAATATAAGGTTTCTTCCGGATCGAATCTCAAACGGCTCTTGTTAACGAAAATACCCCGGAAATGGTATATGTAGATTTAGACACTGGAGCATCTCCCCGCCTTTGCCCCACTCCTCGTCTTTGCCGCCGCAATAAAACGCTACCGTAATCGCCGATCAAAGATGATCCTTAAAGCGTAAGCCGATGCGAAAATTGAAGGCAAGTTCTAGTTTCTAAGCTCCATAAACAAATCCTGTTATGCTTCCCTAGCTCTGCCATAGCCAAACAACAATCGCCAGAGCTCATAAGCGGAAATGATGCAGGCACCCGAACAACCGACACCGAGATGGAACGAAGGATGAAAGGGAGGGATGGAGGAGAGGTATAATCTCCATCCTCACGTCGGCTCCCGCTTTTTCGACTCATTTCTCTCATGCCGATGGCCTCCATGCATCCAAACTTCCGGTTAGCCGGTATGCAGAGATGCACAAGCAAATACCGGGCAAATGGGATGACCTAACATTTACAACTTCTACAAAGAAGGTTTTAGCGAGTTTTGGCATATTCTAGGTATATGCTAGCATATACCATGAATATACCAAAAACCCACATAAACAAGGGATTGCCCCCCTAGGGGCAACCCAAAAAATTGGCACCAGGTTTTGGTTTTGGTTTTTTTTTTTAAATTCCAATTCCATAGTTTTATATTTTTTCAATGGTCTAATGTCATTTGGGACATTTGGGCTTTTTGTCCTTTTTTTAATACATATTATACGTACTTTACATACTAGTGTGTTTAGTACGGTATTAATAAAGCAAGAGCACAATTCGACTTGTAGTACTGTGAGGAAAGTATGGGACGTATGTAAACGTAAAATACCTACCATTAGCTCTAAATAGAGGATCAATTGACACACTGGTGCTTCAATTTCTTGGGCAATCTTCTGCCACAAATCTTGCTCGTTGTGCGTGTAAACTTTACGTGAATCCAGTTATGTTAGTCTGGATTTAGCAAGAGTTTTGACATTTTCATATTATCCGCCAAATGAAATGCTCTTTGTATTTTGACAGATAGTGTGATATTTTGCTCCCAATAACACAGTAGCTGTAACCTGTGGCATTGAGCTTTCTCATTTGGAACTGATATGTTCTGAGTAAATCATTTAAGTATCTGGAGAATGCACTGTGGATTCTGCCTAAATTGCAAGTGCAAATATATGCTCAGAACTTTAAGATTCCATCTCAAATTCTTCAAATTGAGCTAGAGAGACCTTTCGATCCTGTTTTATGTAGAGCTTTTATGACCTGGGCTTCAAAAGGCAAGCATAGGGTAGGTTGGTAGTCTTCCCATTTACTTAGTTCCGGAGCCTGTTTAACAGAGTTTATTTCCTTTTATTCCTCCTTCCCACTTCTTCCTTGGTTTCAGACTACTAGACCGTAGAATCCCCAATTTAGAGGTGCTCTCTAAATTTAAACCCATATGCTATAGGGCACCACATATATCCGAGCATCCTTACAAGGGCAGGCTACCAAATTACGGCTTCTTATATCAGTGGCTTAAGTCCATCGGAGTTGGCATCCAACTCACAATTAAGAAAGTAAACACCAAGCATGCCCTAGATCAACAAGTTATACAATTTCTCACTATTCTAGGGCATAATATAATTTGCACCTTCTAGAGTCATATGGTTATATAGAAGTTGTGATGTGATGCATAAAAACTAGTTGGATTTGGGACAGTTTCAGAGGTGGGAAAGAATGTTTCATATTTTTGTCTTCGATTGTCCTATTAGAAGCTCAAATTTCCCAAGCATAGACATGAGCATAGCAATTACTTCAACTTTCACATGTCTAGAACTAACATTGTTCCGATTTGGAGAGATGTCAAGGCCGCCGCGATAAATTTCTTGTACATACAAAGATTGTACATTATCTCATATATATGCATTTTTGGTATTCAAATGTCCAAAAAATAAGTATAGTAGAATATCCATAACAACTCTCAAAGAAAAAGTTAGTTAATCTTTTATTTTTCATAGTAAATTATTCTTCTATAAAAAATTGAATAAGCATAAAAATGATTGGGGGTTCCAAGGGGGAAATGAATAGGGTGGGATAGACCATAGTCAAATGCCATTGATGTACAAGAGGAGTAGGATAAGAGGGGGAGGACTAGGAAAATGTCTCCCTTCTCAAGCACGTATAGGTATTCAAGGGTATTGGTTAGAGGACTCTTCAAAAAAGTTTGTTCTTCTCTTATAGAGGTTCAAGTCCCTGTACTGACGGGATTAGCAACCATTGCAAATCATAGGGTATTTGATTACAAATACAGCGCAACCAATCATTTCTAAGTGTATTCGCACTAGTCGTGTGCTGGTCATATAGGAGTCGTAGGATGGGCGAATCCGATGGCTGCATGGGGTGTTGGGCGCGACGAGTGCGAAAGAGACAAGAGAAAAATGTAAAAAGAGTTTTCTGTTATGAATAGTGGCTTTAAGCAAGTTTTTGTCTGACCCTAGGAATGGAGATGGCATATCCCATATACATGTGAAACCTCAGGGTCTTCCAATTATTTTTTTATTTTCTTAGCTTGTCCAACATTTTATACCAATTCGTGCTCATGAAGTCACGTGTTCTAAACTTTAACAATTAAATTATCCTATTTCAGGGAATATGCACAAGCTTGCCCATGAGCTGAATTCCAACTCTGTCAGTAGTCATCCATATAGACCGATTACGGATATATGGGTTGTTAGTTTGTTTTCTTAGCCATTCAGGATTGATGCATACCACTTCTATGACCTTGTAAACAGAAACCATGTAATACAAGGTGTCTATTTAGCTCATCTCTCATATTTCTAGGGCAACTAAGCCCTCAAACACCTTTTAATGTTTCGAGCTAGCCTGATTTGCAGCAGCCATCACTACTCGAGAATCATGGCTCGCCACAATTTAGCCCAAGATCAGGGTGATGTCTTGTTTAGTTTTAATGTTGGTGCTTTGCAAAAAAAGAAAAAATATTTGCTTTTGGAATAGTGATTATGAACAACAATATTCTCGTGACCCCTTTAAAAATAAAACAAGACTCAACAATGCTCACCTTTTTTTGTAGTATTCAAATAGCGTTAACAAATGTGAAGATGCTACAAGTCTAAAGCTGGAACACTTATGTTGCACAACAGTGATAAAATAAAAATAAAAATAAAAATAAAAGTAAAAGTAAAAGTAAAAATAAAACTTAAGTAACATCGACTTGCAAATGCATTGCCTATCCCCAACAAAGAATTAGCATAAATGCTAATATGTCTGTTAGCCCCCGATATCCTACAGACACAAGAACATCAAAACATCATTTCAAACGGTTACTAATCTATTACTATAAGCAGGTTTGGAACAAAAAAAATGTTTGCGGCGGCTTCTTATTCGTGCCCTACATAAGCATAGTCACATGTCAAATGCTTCCAAAATTAAAGATATCACATACACTAACTTTGTACTTGTCTATTTATCTATCTATCTATCTTAACTTAGCAACCAAAGAATTTCCATAACCATATTTGTTTCAAGTGAACATAGGAATGTATTGAGAAGGTCACGGTTTCAACGCCTCGTTGTGAAAGTGGTCATGCATTGTTGTAAAGTTGGTGGGAGAAGGACCCACTTTAGCCATGTACAATTGTGGGCAGGATCCATCTAGGCATGTTGTAAATGTGTCGTGGATGTTATACTATTGTAAAAGGGCTAATTTCTTTTCATTTGACTTCTTGCTGTAAATTTTCGTGAACTTTTCTTCTATAGCCTATATAATCATATTCTTCTAGGATATGCAAACCGGACAAGTGTTTAGAGAATCTTATTTTGGTCAAGAAAAACTATCTTGACATATTTTGAGTTAAGAGCGGCAAACTGGACAAGTGTTTATCGAATCTTATTTTGGTCAAGAATAATTACCTTGACTTATTTTGGATTAGATCACGGCACTAAAAAGACCTCAACTATGAAGATAAGATGAGAATGCACAAGAATAGAATAGAATAGAACAAAACAGATGCAAGAAAGTCAATGTGAAAAGTCAATACGTTCAAACCAACAAGGTCTACGATGTGGTTGCCTTTATAAGGGCTCAAGAAACTTTGCCAAAAGTAACCACTTAAGCATTTTGTATAAAAATAGAAACTATACTAGCTTGTCAACAGTCCAGTTAACCACCATTTCACTGAACCAAAGCCCATGATAGAAAAAAACCTAGAAACAAAAATATCCTCATTTATGAATGACTGTCTTAGCTTAGAATAGAAAAAAACCTAGAAAAAAAAATCTTCATTTATGAATGAGTGTCTTAGTTCTAGGGCGATCTCCACCATCCAAATCGTACATGCCACATGTCCACCGTCAAAATCGCATATTCTGTAGCATATACCAAATCTTAAACCCCGTCTCTAAAAGGTATGCTCTTTAGGCAACCCAAAATGTCTAGGCTTTCCGAAAAAAAAAATTGCATACCTATCTACACATATATAATCGAGACACACCAAGATTCGATTCCCAGATTCCTGGGTGGGGAAAAAATAGGGTGCTCGGTTAAAAAAAAATATGAAAATAGAACCGTAGACAGACAGACAACTGTCGATGAAGATCGATGAAGATATTTCTTCTGGATTCCATTTTAATCTTTTGTTGCCACGTTTTTTTCTTGGGACTATCTGTTACATCCATTCTTGACGCCTGGCGAATTCAGCCCTCATGCTCGTCGCCTGTAGATTGCTGTGGTCGGCCGGATCCAGATCCTTTGCAAGGGATTAAGCTTTGACGGAGTGGATTCAGAAATGGAGAAATAAAAAGCCAAGTATATGAAGCTCTTGCACAGAGCTCTTAAATCGGTGCCAACACAGAACTGCAGCAGAGCGGCACAGATTCTTGGAAAGATTCAAGCAAAATTTCCAGGCAAGGTCTAATTTAAGTAACTTATAGGGTAATAAGGTATGCCCGTTTCAAATTTTCGTTACTCCAGCAGCTACGGTAAAGCTTGAACAGGTTTTTTGTCCAGTTTGATGCGTTAAATCATGCCAGGCCAGGGCTATGGTGCTGCAAATCCGGCAAAGATTGTTCCAAAAAAAAACAAAACCCATCTACCGGATTGAAGCACTATATCATATGCTGTGCAGAGGAATGGTTTTGCCCTTTTTGCTGCTGTGCTGTGTGCAAATCCCCTGTTTCAGCTGCTAGTTGCATGACAAATTGTCTTGCTTCGCTTGCTAAGATATGGGATGTATTATCAGATATAAAATTTGTGATACTGAATTTGGATGGGATTGTTGTAGGTTGTCAATGATGAGTTTGGCCGCGAAGGACTAATGACCACGGTGCATGCTATCACAGGTATGTACCTTAACATCCTGTGTTGTCGAACCTAGGAAGAATGGCTAAACTGTATTTATTTTGTGGCTACACAGAAGACTGTTGAGTTGGGCTTCATTTCAATACATTTATATTTCAATACATTTATGTCTGCAGAGTTCTAATATTTTGGAAAAGCCTGTTCTGAATGGAAGAATGAATGTTCTATCTTTTTGATACTTGAATCTCATTCTGGGTTCAATTTCTCAGGTTGTAGGGAAGGCATTCCCTACTCTAAATGGTAAGCTGACTGGAAAAGGATGCATCTTGTGATGACATCAAATTGGCTCTATCAAGTATGTGTGTTTGTTAATGGATCCTTTATTATTGCCTTTCTACATCCCCATTAATACGAGTTTTCTATGTTTGTTGGGTTCTTTAATCAGGAGTGCTTCTGAGGGATCCTTGAAGGGCATTTTGGGTTACACTGAAGATGATGTATCAACCGATTTTGTTGGTGATGCCAGGTTTGTTTATCTGTAGTTTGGTAGAGATATTTGTTGCAACTTTTGTTTAACAAAAGCAGGAATATCACTTAGTAAGAGATTTGTTAAGTTGATTTCCTGGTATGACAATGAATGGGGCTATAGGTATGAGAATTTTGTTTGTGGCCTAGCATTTACTGATAGTTGATCTGATGTACTACCATGTTTCTGTTACAGCAATCGGGTCATTGATTTGGTGAACCACATGGCCGCAGATGAGCTACATTTTTTGCGCTGCAATAATTCTTATAATTCGTTGATTAAAACATGCCAATAATTTATATCCTCGTCAGAATATCCTGCCAAGTTAACTTGTGCAAGAACTGTGTTTCTTAATAGAGGCCAATGAGATGGTGAATAAAATGTCATTGCTTTTCCAACTCTTATGTTGGTACGCCAGTTTGGAAAATCTTGCTGGTGGTTCGGCAATGAGAAACCTTACATTCATGTTCTTTGGATCATTTGACAACATTAGCAGAAATGTTCACTTCCTATAAATGGACCAAAGTCCAAAGTCAATTCATAAATATACAATCATGGTGGAGTCTGCTTTTGTTACTCTTTTGTAGGGTTTTATTGGCAGTTGCATTGTGATGCTTAAATTTCATACTTCTGCTGCGTTCTGCAACCTTAAATGCAGATTCATATCTCATCGTCTCAAGGCATTGATCAGAAAAAGAAATATTATCAGAGATAACGAAGATAAAACACTACGTTGGTCTCTTCTGCAGAATCCAAAATTAAAGCTGCCAGTTAACATAAAAAATCCCTACATTGGAGAGCTTCAAGATGCATTAAATCTGTTGAAAGATTGCTTCGAAATCTACATAGATCAAGAAACAAATATTGACGAGATATCACATGTGGTTTATAGTGGGTATTCGAGCACAGACGTATGGATTATACAAGTTTTTACACAGTAATTTTGGAGGTTTGCAATTGTAAAAAGATTCATTTGCAGTTGTACAAAGATTCATTTTATTGTTAAGTAATCCTCAAAATTCATTTGTGATTGTACATAGATTCATTCTTATTGTTCTTAATCCTTAGAAAATGTTTGTGTCTTTTGATTTGTTTTATTGTTCAACAGGCATTAATAAACGCTGATAAAGTAAAAGTTTTCTTGTGTTGTCTCCAAAATCGTCCTTTTCTTATAACAAGCTCCTGTTTATGAGGCACTAAACCCTTTGATTAAGGGCTCAAATGGAACTCTCTGGCCAAACCATAAACTCGGCACCTATTCGATCCCTAGTTTGATATATTGTTATTTGCTTCTTTCTTTGTATAAACAATGAATATTTTCCTTGGCGAAGTTGGCCTCCTTTTTTCTAAGCAGGCATTGCATTGTCAAACATTGGACTTTAACAGTGGGTCTAACTGCACAGGTTTGAACTAAAGAAATGTTCGCGGCGGCCTTGGCCGCCGCGATAAATTTCTTGTAATATAAACATGACAAAGGCGTACTTGGTGAAACATGTATTCCCAGCAGAACAAAAGATGGTATTTATACATTTATACATTTGTGTATGTAAAAAGTATCATTGCAAGAGGTTACGGCATCTAGGTGAAAAGATCATTAGTACATTCTGCATGTAAAGATGTGCTCTAAACAGATAATGTATAGTTGTCAGTTCACGGGTGCCCTGAAATGCTTATAGTAACTAGAGAGATTTCAGAAGATAAAAAAAGTTAAAAGCAGCTTGTTTCTCGTGTAGAATAAGAAATAACATGTCAAAACTAGTAGATTAAAGCATAGATGACACCTCTGTAAGGTAAAAGCAGCTTGTTTCTCGTGTAGAATATGTGGTTCTCGATATTCCACCAGTCCTCCATCATATCTGGCTTATACTGACATTATAGTCAATGACCGCCAAATCCTAAGTTTGCTAGTACCATACAAATATAATAAAATACGCATTTATTAGTTAAACTGGCCACTATACAAACATTGGAAATTATTTCCAAGATTTAGCATGACTATGACATTCATGGAAGATCAGAACTTGATCTGCTTCCGTTCATAAAAGAACATTCCAGATGGTCCTTCAGATTCTAGCAATGCCAACCAGACTACCGTATCTGCTCCTTCATCTGGAGTTATCTCTCCATATGGATTAAGATCTGTTTTCACAAGTCCAGGTTGCATGCAATTCACATAGATTTTTGGTCTCTCTTTTAATCTTTGGTGCAGAAGACGGGTATACGCATTAACAAGGCTCTTAGATAAAGCATAACCAGAAGGCCACCCTTCTTCTATATCTCTTCCTTGTTTTACTGCATCAAGGTAATCATAGACAAAACCATCCAGCTTCTCTTGACTTAAAGCTTCCACATTTGATAGCTCCTCTCTCAACCTTGCATTTTTTATAAGCTGTAATTTAAGTAAGCCAACTTTAGATTCTAAACTACATAAATCAATATCAGCTAGTTCGTTATGCATTTAATTACCTCTAGTTGCCCCACATAGGAGCTTACATTTATGATTTTGGCGCCAGACCTCAGCAAAGGAAACAGAGTTTCTATCGTCTTCTTTACACCTCCATAATTAGTTTCTATGGTTTGCTTCATTTTGCTGAATTTTTCCTCCTTAAAACTCCAGTATGCTATAGCAGCATTGTTCACCTGAAGGAGAACTGCTAGGATTATCACTTGTCATACATGGAGTTCTTACAGAAAAACAGAAATGCAGGATGGACATCATACAAAAGCTATCCTAAAGCGATACCTACCAGTATATCAAGGCCACCATACTTTTTCTTAATCCATTGGGCCAACTTAGAGAGTGAAACATCACTAGTGACATCAAGCACATGGAAATCCACTTCCAGCCCTAATTTCTTTAATGCATATTTTGCAGCTAAACCTCTTTCCTGATTACGGGCAGTCAAAATTACAGAAAGGCCATGCTCTGCAAGCTGCTTCACAACTTCAAACCCAATGCCCTTGTTTGCTCCTGTCACCAGTGCAATAGTCTCCCTCGACCATCTACAGGAAACAAGAAACTAAATATCAGAATGCCAAAAACTACAGAACAAACAGACAAAGATGGAAGATCCGCATGCAAATGAGAAAATGAAGGCAGACCAACATAATGAAGAACTAAAACTGTCCCGACAAAGAACAGGGAAAAAACATAATAAGGTAGCCTTCATGATCTGCTATAGGCTATCGCACTCACTTCATACAAACAGGCTGTAAAAAACTAGACTCTTATTTTACTCAGCTGATAAGAAAGAAATTGGGGGGAATGGTTTCAGTAAGATTTAAGATCACTACCGTATACAGATGGCTCTTTGGTGAAAGTCTTAGAATAACAACGGAGGAAAGTACTGTGCCATAAGATTGGAGACATGGAGATAAGAAGATCCATTTTGCCTTTTTTTGCTACCAACAAGATAGATAGACGACATTTACAGATTCGTTTCGCGTTTTTGCTTTATAGTTTCTAGATCAAAGGAGAAGAATATGCTACATTTTAATAGTATTATAACGACAACAGAAATATAAATAAGATTCAGCAAGAAGAAGAAGAAGAAAAAGAACCTTCTGTTGCCATTTGTTGAAAGAGCATGAAATAATCCAGCGCCCACAGGATCAGCATTCTCAAAAACTAAATCGGCCTGCGTATTGTCCATAAGGGAGATGATTTCAGGCCTGCATTAACAGGAGAAACGACTGAATGGGTGTGGAAGAATGGCGGGGGGATTGCTGGATGCCTATATGTCTGTCTGTGAGCCTTGACAGAGTCACGGGAGGGATGGTCTGGGCAGAATGTGAAAAAGGGGTCCAATAAGCTTTTCTGCAGAACAGCATTGGACAAATGGGCAGCAAAAAGTGCCTTATGCGTGGAGGATAAGAATTAGTTCATCTACTATTTAGTTGGGACGGTTTAATCAGGGGCAAAAAAAATATAAAGCTTTTTGCATATCTTAACCAGCAGGCCTCGATCTCGTCGATCACAGCCATCCATTCTAACCCCCTGATGGATGATGATGATGATTATGGGATGGTTTAGTCAGGGCAATATGGAAAAAAAAATATAAAACCTTTTGCATATCTTAACCAGCATGCCCCTTGATCTCGTCGATCACAGCCATCCATTCTAATCCATCCATTCTAACCCCGTGATAGATGATGATGATTATGGAATTTTAACGTCCACGGGAAGCCTTAGAGTAGAATCGGCTCAGTGCTCCAGATTCAACTGATAAACAAGCTGCAACGCCTTTGATTTAAGTTCGAATGGTGATAAACTAGATTAGGGGCTGATAAACCAGGCAAGGAAGCTGATAATGAGGCTAGATGCAACATTGGACACATAATTGAAACTTGGCATTTATGGTTGAGTTCCTGCCGATTAAGGGGTTTAACCACCCATGCGTGGTTGTTACAACCAGTAAATGGGTTACAGCCAATAAATGGGCGAGCTCATTTACAGGCTGTAATAGCCAAGCAGGGGTGGTTGCCCCCCTCACTAGCATTGGACACCTGAATGATAAAGATTAATTTATTTATTTATTTTGTGACATAAAAATTTTCCATTCAATCATCTAATCATTCTACCTTTATAGCCAACGACATGATGTTGCCACTAGCTGCTAGTGTCTTCTTTTGTCAGCCAGGCGAGCACAATTGTTCACAACTCTTCAGTGTGAACCTTCTAAGGGTCGTGCTAAACTTTGGAAGTAGGCCACAAATTCCTCTAGCGTATTAAGGATCTAACTTTTTATACGCAACCAACACGATGCAACTCTAGAATGTCATTGGACTGGTTATGTGCAGCCTTGTGGTTTCCTCATGTGGGTTATGTTTATTTTGTTTGTTTTGGCAAATGCCCATTATTCTGTGATAGGCATTACATAACACCATGAAGCAATATAGCCTTGTGGTGCAGCAAATGTATAGCCTTGTGGTACAGCTATAGCTACGTAATATGGTTGTGTGCATCTTATAGACCCATATGGTAGTCTCCAATGGATATAAAAGTACTATTTATCTATCTTGTTTGGTTTGGATTTGATGCCCTTGTACCATCCCATGGCCCTTGGTGGTCTCTATGGATGTGGCATGATGTAAAAATTGTTTCTTCTTCTTCTTTTAGTCTTAACAGTAACACACTTGCTACTTTTTTTGTTTGGGTCCTATATGCCAATTGGTCTCCGTGGATGATAAAAATGCATTCTATTCTTTATGTTGGACATCCTTTATTTTTCTTTTCTAATTTGCCATGTAGACAATGATTAGCCAAATTCTAGAACATTGTCTATATAGCTAGTTGTATGATAGATCATAGATGCTATAATTAGTATAATTCTAATGTTGCCTAGCTTCTAATGTTTTAATTCAAATCTTAAATGCTCTTTTTGCCAGACATTGCATCTATGTTTCTTCTACAAGTCCTCTGAGTCGCACCCCTGAGCTTGTACTATAACAATTCCTTCCCTTTTCGAGGCTGATCGACCTCAATCATCTGCCTTGCTAGAATAGCAACTTTTTCTTAAACCTAGTCAATTGATTATCTGCTTTCAAAAGTTCTTCTAAAGCTGGTAACCTTACCATCTGCCTAAAAGATATTATGCTTAGAATCTAGTTATTGTGCTGCAGACATAACTACCTTCTTACATCCTTACTCAAGAGCAACATTTGATTGAAAAGAAACACTCTCATTGACTCAAATCAAATGAATCCAATGCTCAGGCAATCTAGCATCACATGCACACGCAATCTATCTATCTATCTGTCTATCTAACTTCTATCTATCTATCTATCTATCTATCTATCTATCTATCTATCTATCTATCTATCTATCTATCTATCTATCTATCTATCTATCTATCTATCTATCTATCTAAACTCCTTTACCCTTTGCTCCATGTAACTTTATCCAAATAATTCTTGTCTGTAGTTATCATTCTCATGTCTACTCTCTAGCTTCTCCAGTTAGACATCTTTAGAAATTCTTGGTATGCCTTTCGTATATGTTGCTCGTCAATTGGAGGTATCCTTAATAACAGGAAAGTTCTCATGATTTTCATGCACCTAACTCCCTAGGTTGTTCAACATAATCGTGAGGTATTATATCAACCATTGTGATTTTAACAAGACAATCCTATGTCTTGCACAACTTACATTACATTGATTAGAATCTTTAATCAACTAATGTTTATATTTGTGTTACACATTTGGTAGCACATCAAAAACTTTTAATCAGAGCATCACTATTCTTTCACATTTAATCATTACTAGGCATATTGTAATGGTTCAATACCCTAATTATTATTATGCAATCAAATGACCTTGATGTAATCCGAATTTAGGGGTTTTGGCTATGATCAAAAAGTAGGGTTCTATTTGCTTCACATTCGCATTCCAATAGAGCAAAACTATGGGCTTTTATTTTTTTCCCAAATTGCTACAGAGATTCATAACATCTATTGAAGCTCGCTGACAGAATAAGCAATGATCATTATAACTACAGTCGTTCCATTCTAACAAATGATTTCTGTGAAATATAAAAGCTTCTGATCACCCATATCTACTCATGATAGGCCGCTTAATAATCTTGCTACAGAGCAGAAGTGATAGTGAGTGGCAACTAGGATCATCAATTCCTTGTGATAAGACTCTATACTACCATGCCCAAGGTCACGGGTACGTCGTCTCGTTGTGAAAGTGGCCACGATCATTGTAAAGTTACTAGGGAAGGACCCACTTCACCATGTATAGTGGTGGGGACGGGTCCCATTTGGTTTATGTCCCATAAGTTTCGGCTTCCCCTGAACATCGAAACTATATCTATCAATCTTTGTTCTACTTTCTGCGAAAAACTTAACAGGAATCTTAATCCACCATCTTAGCAATTACACACAAGCTCCAAGTTTAACCAGTTACATACACGCTCCAAGTTTAAGTGAAACTTGGGCTCTAGTACTAATTGATATTAAATATAGTTAAGCAAAACATCTAAAACTCTAGAACATGGTCTTCTGGCACAAATTCACCACCCAACTAGGCTCAGACTTGAGAATACTGATTGGGATCCACTTCTTCTTTGTACTTAGTAACCAACCCCTTCCACATATTCTTAGTTTCTGAAACTGCGACTTGCATATTCCACTTGGGGTGCAAGGAAACGACATCAATCACTTTCAAACACTTGTAAGATGACTTTACCAATGATCCTAATAGAAGGGAAGGATGAGAGACCCAAAGCTTAGTCCATGTACTATGCATGTAATTCGGCAGAATTGATTGCTATACATTCCCACATCTCTCTGTCATAATGTTGTTGTTCTTAAACTCCGCCCATCCTCTTAATTGACTTGCTTGTACCACATTGAGCAATAATGTATACCACAGCATAGTGACTCTAGCATATGTATTAATGCAAGAGGACTATTTTTGTTATGAAAATTGGCTGGAATGCAGCATGGGAGATGGTAGCAACATCTAGAGCATTGCCACTTAATGTGAACAATTTCTTCACTATTTTCCATGCGGCAAATAAGCCAGCACATCTCTTGGTCTTAAACCCTTGAACAAAGACCATAGATGGGCAACTTGTACTGACATTTTATTATATTTGAATGTCTGGCTTATGAGTTGTAGACCTGGTGAATTCATCCTCTCCTCCAGGATATTCAAAATAAAATTTGCCGCCAGAATTGTGCTCTTAAGCTTACATCTATCATGCCTATACCTCCTTCTTCCTTTTCCCATTTGCATTTCCATCACGCAATATTTACAAATGCTCCTTCATTGCCTCCCCAGACAAGATTCCTAATCGTTGCTTCCATCTCATGTGCCTTATATCCGCCGGGGAGGGGGGGCATTAAAAGCAATGATACATATATATGTGTGTTGTATAATATATGCGTTGCGACTACAATACTTTCAGTTAGATATAACTTTGTGACTTCCCATCAGTTTAGATGCTTTGTAGCCCAAATATCATCTCATCCCAGATCCTAGTTGTGTGGACGTTAATACCGATTGGGATCCCTAAAATCTTAGAGCATTCCCCTTCAAAAATGATTTTCCATGGGAGACATTGAAGACAGATGACATATGGGCCCTCATTTGCTTATTGTGCATAACATTCCCTCCAATTAATGAGGCATTATGATGCCAAGGAGAATGTATCAAGCAATTGGCTTACACTCTTTAAGTTGTTTTCCTCTGCTAATAAGAAGAAAAAAAATCATCTGCATACTGATTACATATCTATTATGATCCACCCCACATCTGCGGTCATTCTACTAAACCATTTAAGAATGCTTCGTGCAGCAATTTTAAATAGAAATGACGCCAACGGACATCCTTGTCTAATGCCTCTTTTAATTTCAAAGATAGAGGAGGATTCCCCACGGAGTGAAATTGATGCACGTGCAGAGGACAATAACTTCAACATTATTTGTAAAAGCTTCACCACATTCCAGCTTTAAGAGCATTTTATCCAAGAAGCTCCATCTGATACTCATATGCTTTAACAAAATCCAGCTTGATATAAACCACTTTTTTTTTTCTTTTTCTAGCCTAATATAGGCCTTCAAAAGATGCTGCTACATTATCTACAATGCTCCTCCGAGGAAGAAATCCAAATTGCACATAAGAGATATTTTCTGCGAGTATGAGCTTTATTTTTTCTTCCCAAGCCTTTGCTATGATTTTGTAAAATGCATACAACAACGTGATGGAATGCCAAACTCTGGGATGCTTGGGTCTTTACTCTGAGATCAAGGAAATACAAACTATATATAGTTTTGCGTCCAAGCTATCTACTTGAGTAAAATCGATGTAGACTAAAAAGGTACCTTCTTTTATCCATTCCCAAGAGCTTTGGAAAAATCCAATTGGTATTCCGTCCATCCCAGGACATTTGCCTTTATCTAGTGAGAGGATTGACTGATGCAAGTCTTCTAGTGATAGAGGTTGCACTTTTTAAGATTGCCAACTCTTTAAATATTTCCTGTTATGGCATTGTTTTTTCCTCAAAGAAGTTTTTGAGATAGTTATGTTGGAATCCTTTCAAGTTATCTGAACTCTTCAATATTGACCCATCTTTTACTATGACGCTAAATAACACCATTACCTTTTTTTTTTTTTGCAGCCTTGAAAAACAAGCTTGACCATTTATCTGTCTACTTAAGCCATGTTAGGCCAACTTTATTTCTTTCACCATTACTTGAACCTCCTCATTATTTTTAATTTTATCTAGTACTAGTTTTTCTTCCACTCCATCATTGGTTCCCTTTTCTCTCAAGGTTCGGAGTCATGCGTATAATTTGTCCAGATCATTGTTGTGCTCTTGTACTTTTGATCTGCCTCATAAGTTTGCAAAATTCTTTATCTTGCTAATGCAACCGTGAGGACTTTGATGCCAAAATTGGACCCTGAACGCATCTTGTCATAATTCTTTGCCTTTGTCCTCAAACCTAGATTCTTTCGGGTACTTGGTGTTTAGCTTGAACAGGGTCCTCGCATCTTACGATGTCTCATTTTTAGTGTCCATTTGTCCACCCAAATTAGCACTATTTTTTAGTATTACGGCCTCAACTTTGCCATGATAATATTTGATAGCAGTGGCAATCCATACATGGGTACCAAGATTTAGCGATCTACCATTACGGAACATAAAAGGCTACTATATGTGCATCCTATCGAACGTAAAAGGCCTACTATACATGGCGGATGCAAAGGATTCTAAGAAATTCTTTGCCTCCCCTCCCTTGAGCACCTTAACCATCATCACTGTCCAATTTGGAAACATAATCATTTATTTTCTTCAATGTTGTTTCACATTCTCTTTCTATTACTTGGACATCAATGTCTTCAATTCTATTACACATGTAGATACTGAAATATCCAAACTTGAGCTCGAGTCATTCAAATTATCATAAATTAATAAATACATGTAGTAGAAAAAGTCAAACTAGTTATACTTCACAAGAATAACTTATGTTTCAATCTTTTACAACTATTAGTTTGTTCTTCATTGTCTCTCTTCAAGCTTGGGCTTGTGGAAGATAATAAAGTGCAATCTTCAATGAATTGCATAACTATATCAAGCTCCTCCAAATCAACAGGCATGCTTAATGAAGGATCTTGATTGTTTTTAATGGGTTCTAGTGCATTGCAATTGGGGCCAGATTTCATTGCAAAATCTGAACCAATGATGAGGCATCTGATTCTGAAACTGAACTAATGATGAGCCATCTAGTTCTCACAAGAAGAACAAGTTGATCTCTTTGAGAAACATATGTAAGCGCAAATTGGATGGAAACTGTGCATGCAATTTGCAACGATGACTGAGACATAAGTTGGATTATATATGTACTAGTTATGGATGCCCGGCGTTGCCGGGCTTAAGTACAATTTGAATATAGGCAACCATGAAGAAGTAGATAGAAGTGCATTGCCTTGCTACATTTGAAAGGGGGGTGTAGAAGAAGGGAGATGATATTGCAATTTTGATATAGGCAACCATGAACATAGAGGAGTAGGCATAAGCAGATTGCCTTGCTAGAGTTGAAAGGGATCGTAGAATAATAGAGATCATATACTCCTTGCCTCAAAATATATACTGGTTGATTTCTTTCTTAGCAAAACAAATAGTTTAGCAATCTTGAATTGAGGACAATATCCAAGCACATGGACATCCAAATCCAATTACTATTAGTCCATTGTCCACCTAGAACATAGGCATGTGCCGAAACTCCTAAATTGTTAATATGCAAGGTCTCTCGTCCAAAAAGGATGGTCATTTTTAAGATACCTATTGATATATAGAAAAAGAATTATCCTTTGTTTATATAAATTTTTCAAAAAGGAACTGATCCAAGTAGTCACATCAGTAATGAACGTTATAGTAAAACACGTCACTTCGTATTTCATGTTGTAACCCTTGAAGCCTCAAGAACACTTCGTATTTCATGTTGTAACCCTTGAAGCCTCAAGAACATTACGTTGAAGCTTTGGCATTACATGACATGATGCCTCTTATTTCTCTATAGGTACACAAAAGATTTTGTTGAACATGGTCTTGAGTATGTCTTGCACATGTAGTTTCTATGCTACTTTATGTTGGTCTATGTCATACTAATTATGTTTATATGATGAAATTACTTAAAATATTAGAGATATTGGACAAACATACAATTGGGGATTTCCAAGTTGTAATTAAGAACCTAAAAGAATGATATTACATCAATTCCAAAGGGAAAATTTAGAATATGAAGCACACATCTTTAGATAAAACACATAGCAAGAAAAAAAAAATCATGAGCAACATTGAAGACCATTGGCCTTTCAATCCACTAATTCCTAAATGGTTTTGATTGTTGTGTGCTACCAAATAACAAATTAAAGCTTGCAACTCAAATGTTTTGATTTTTATACTTTTACTTTTATCATTAACATGCCATCATTAACCAAGGTGCTTGTTGCCAAAAGAATTCCTACTTTTCGATACCCTTAAAAGACCATGGAAGACGAAGAAATATGCATGTCTATTGGTAGAGATTTGCAAACACGTACCAACAGGCTTGTATTTTTCATTTTCTGAGATACAATCTTAGCTAGAACATAAGTAGAATTAGAGAGAAAGTTTTCAATTAAGTTTCTGCGTCAAACCCTGCAATATGCTGTTTTTGTAATCTTAGTCTCTTTAAGAGGTCCAATTTTGCAAAAGAATGTACACCCTCTACCAATTTGGCTACTTAGAGACATAAAAAGATGGGGTCATATCAGTTCTTCCTTTGCCTCAATGAAAATATGTGCAAAAAACATAAAAGCATGGATAGTACTTACAATATTTGCCAGGCTCATGCTGTGTTCTGGCATGCAACCTCCTAGTAGGGCCTATTGCTTTTGTATTACACCTCTAATGAAGATGTTAACATACTTGAAAGGTTTGCATCCAAAATTAAATTATTCTTCTGATGAACCTGAATAACAATGAATACAGATCTCCTTTGTAAATGTTGCATTTGCACAACAAACAAATATCGTCGTTACCTTAGGGCCTTTGCATACACCCTGTTTTGGGATGAGATTCTGTATACGGTACAATGAGGCCATTTGCATAAACCCAGTGATGGGATGAGATTCTATACATGGTACAATTGAGGTCATTTGAACACATGTATTTATTTGAGGCAAATGTTTTATGTGCCCGAGATGCAAAGAACCTCTCTTACTCATGCCATTTGATTGCGAACAGAAATGCATATTAAAAAAACTAACCTGCAATATACATTTTCTAAACTGCATCCAGCATTGTAGAGAGACCATATAGTTCAAGGTTGTGCAAATTCCAACCTGAAAAGCCTGCTGGCATTGGAGATAAAAAAGGCCCTGCGAGCATTGGCGGTAAGAAGTCCAACCAATTTATGATCCAACAATATGGGTAGCACCAAAATTTTGAATTATGGCAAATCAGAGCCTGCGACTTTTCTTGTTGAAGCTTTTATCGGTGTGGATGGAGCTTTTTTCTTCTATGATGAATTGAGGCCAAGAAATTGCATAAGGCCTTTGCCTTCAGCATTGTTAAAATTCATAGCTGGCCATGCCTGAAAAGGCAACTTGGATTTGGTGAAAGACCTATGAATAGATGGGGGGGAAGTTGTGAATGTATTCTATTCTATATTTGTGGTATTTGGGTGCAGAAATTGCTTGCACATTTTCAAGACACACAATATCAGACATGCACGAACTGGCTAGTATCTTTTCTGCAACATAGCTCAGAGCTCATTGTAACATAGAGGAAAAAATAAAGGAGGCATAGCTGGCCATAAGATTTTACAAAACATGTACATACAAGGAATTTCAAGAATGATTTGTATAAAGTAGAAATTAGATTTCACTACATGGCCATATAATTCAAACAACTGAGGCCTCATTGGATTGTCCATTTTGTCATAGTACCTCTCATTGTAGATATTATCAAACGCAAGAAAATATGCAATTCCCCTGAAAATAACAGTTTCATAGAAGCAACAATCTTTATAGTCAAGAAAAACACCTATAAGAACTTGTATCCAACATCATGTTGCTGAATCGAATACAATGGGTGGAAGTTGCCTTGCTGCTAAACCCTGAGCCTGCCTATTCTGTATATGAGCAACAATGTCCAATAGACATAACGTCAAAGTCAAAACTGGGCTCCTAGACAACCTCAGGGATATTGATCCACTCATTCAGTACAGGGTTACATACAGCTAATATTAGCTTCTTTGGCATGTGATCATTCAAGTTTTGAAAGCATATTAAACCTCCTGCAGAGGTAAGAGGCACATAACTATTGATATTCATACTATCACCAAGATTGTAAGGGATTAAAGGCCTGGAAAGAGGATGCCAAGAGCCGAAGTGATTGTATAATAAGACCTGCATTCCAGGCCCCTCTTTCCTCAAATCCAGCCAAGCCTTTCCAAAACTATTACAGACTGCATTTTGCTGCCATCCAGGACCTGAGACATCGCGTTCTCGCTGAAATAGAGCTAAGAAGAAAGAGGTCGATGTTATGTTACAATGCTCCATATAAGAAGTTGAAAAAAACAAAGTACTCCATTGTCTACAGACAGACCTAAGACGAAGACGATGCAACAGTGGCAAGCGAGGTGGGAAATAAACTAAGAGTTTTAGAAAATTCGTTACCTTCTGCAAAAGGCTTTGAAGATTTTTGGTCTATCCACTCCAATATACAAATGTTGACCCCTGCACATGCATATATCAGTACTATAGCTCTTTACCAGGCTCATGCTATGTTCTGGCATGCAACCTCCCAGTAGGGCCTATTGCTTTTGTGTTACACATCTAATGAAGATGTTCACATACTTGAAAGATTTGCATCCAAAATTAAATTATTGTTCTGATGAACCTGAATAACAAAGAATACAGATCTCCTTTGTAAATGTTGCATTCGCACAACAAACATTGTGAAAAATCTAAATATCGTTACCTTAGGGATTTTTGCATACACCCTGTTTTGGGATGAGATTCTATATACAGTACAATGAGGCCATTTGCATAAACCCAGTTACAGGATGAGATTCTATACATGGTACAATTGACGTCATTTTTCCACATGTATTTGAGGCAAATGTTTTATGTGCCCGAAATGCAAAGAACCTCTCTTACTCGTGCCATTTGGTTGCAGACAGAAATGCACATTAGAAAAGCTAACCTGCAATATACATTTTCTAAACTGCATCCAGCATTGTAGAGAGACCATAAAGTTCAAGATTGTGCAAATTCCAACCTGAAAAGTCTGCTGGCATTGGAGATAAAAAAGCCCTGCGAGCAATGGAGATAAGAAGTCTAACCAACAACTTATGATGCAACAATGTGTAGCACCAAAATTTTGAATTATGGCAAATCACAGCCTGCGACTTTTCTCGCTGAAGCTTTTATCTCTATGATGAATTGAGGCCAAGAAATTGCATAAGGCCTTTGCCTTCGGCATTGTCAAAATTCATAGCTGACCATGCCTTAAAAGGTAACTTGGATTTGGCCATAAGATTTTACAAAACACGTACATAAAAAGAATTTAAAAAATGCTGTATAAAGTTGAAATTAGAAAATAAATAAAGCAAGCTTTTCAATTGCAATTGAAGACAATGCAAGACACAAATTAGTTACATATGACTTCTACCTGAGGATGTTCTATGGAATGGGCAGAGAAAGTCTTGTTCATATGCAAAACCATCTTTACTAAGCATGCTCTCAGTATGCTAAAGCATCTGCACGTAACCTGCAAAAGCAAGCAAATAATGGCCAATCAATAGTGCAATCCTTTAAGCTCCTCCAAGCAAGCATGTCTCTATAAATTTCATTCACTGTATTTCTTACCTTATACAGATGCAACCAAGAAAAGATCATTGGGAAAATAAACTAAGAGTCTTAGAAAATTCGTCTGCAAAAGGCTTTGAAGATTTTTGGTCTATCCACTCCAATATACAAACTTCGTATGCCCCACCATGAGGGCAACCCTTTGTGCGACAGCACCTTGTTTTGGAGGAATTTATTTAGCCTAACATGCACAGCTTAATTGAATTAGAAAAGATGGCATTTGAAATTCTTTAAAATATGAGAAGACCATTAATTTTGTATCTTATATGTAGGAGTCCAAGGGCAAAGAGAATTCTAGTGAAGGTAGAATTTGGCAAGAGTAAGAAAGCACTTTCAAGTTTATTCAAGATGTAACAAAAACATAGGCCACATGCAATCTCTCAACAAGTCTTGTTGTTCTATCTACTTATGATCTTTTCTTGATTCTTTGCAGGCGAACCACTATCGAAGTTGCCAGAGCTGACTTGGAGCTGGATTGCCTGAGATATCTCCACTACAAAAAAAAGCAGCCAAAAATTGTTTTTTTTTTTTTTGGGGGTTTTGGGGTGGGGGGTGTGAGTGGGTAGTTATTGCGTGATTTTATGATTGCAACTACTTAAATCACTTGTAGTGAAGGTATTGCCACATTCAAGATCTATGTATTTTGAGCCCCTATGCAGTACCTTTAGCAAATCTCATTTCTCATGGCATTGTTGTTGGACCCCTATTCCTAGAAACACAACCATATAATACACCCATATAACCGCAGAGTAACCCATTGTTAATATACAGGAATGATCTCCTGCTACAAATTCCAGGGGTAGATTCGTGCGTCGACACTGTTAACACCTCGAAACTTGCAGCAAGATGTCATTCCTGCAATGTGATTAGGGTAAAAGCAATTCTGTTGGGTGAAATCAGGCAAAATTGTGGGTAGAACAGGTAGAATTGTGAGTAGAAGAGAAAAAGCTCGTTTTAATTTTGATCGTCGCAAAAGACAAAGATTTGTTTACATTCCATAAAAGAAATGTTGTTATATGACACCACGTCACCGGCACTCATGGGAAAATTGCTTTTACCTTACATTTATGTAAACAACAATTACGTATTATATAAAATAGACTTTGGTTCAAATCATGTGCATGTGGAAGTAGTATCGCTTTTACACGAACTAAAAAAAAGGTGTAATTTGGAAGTAATTTAAAATTCCTTTCTCTATGTTGCATCATTTTGAGCCCTACATTACTTCATTTTGAGCATAACATGGAATATATCCAATGAAAACCTTATAGAGTTCAATATGGTTTGAAAATAGGGGAGTTGGTGCCCTAAAAATCCAACAAAATACACTAAAAAATGCACTAATATATATTTTTTCCAATAGCCTGAAATACCAAGCCATGTTTTTACTGGTAAAACATAATGCTATTTTCGAGCCTTGGAGTTGAAATGCGTACTTTTTATATGCAATTAATCTGTCCATATATGGGCCATTATCTCATCCCGAATCTGTTCATTGATGCCAGATGCTTTCATATGGCGGTAAGTTGGAGACGTTATTTATGGGGCATATTTTCACGCCTGCAAGTTTGGGTCCACACAAAGTTCCCAACAATCTAGAAGCATAATAATGATATAAAAATTAAAACCAGATTCGAACATTTCCAAGTATGGAATTATGCCTAGTAGTAACAGGCAGAATTGAACCTACACTATTGCATGGTGTGTGTTACGCTGCCTACTAGATTGAAAAAGGATTGCTAGAATGTTCTTTTTTTTTGAGAAATTTGTTTAGCCTAACATGCACAGCTGTTATGACATTTGAAATCCTTTAAAATATGAGAACATAACTTTTGTTTCTTATATGTATGAGTCCAAGGAGGATCATTGATTGAAATCAGAAGCTAATGTGCAAAAAGAATTCTAGTGAAGGTAGGATTCAATGTTATTGGCAGAAAGGGCAAGAGTACTTTCAAGTTTATTCAAGAAGTAACAAAAACATAGGCTACAGGCAATCTCTCAACAAGTCTTGCTGTTCTATCTACTTATGACCTTTTCTTAATTTTTGCAGGCAAACCACCTTTTATTCCCATAGTCACTTTGAGGTCATACTGAGCTTTGAAACCCTCTGCAACCATGACATGGTAATTTAAGATGCAAGTGGCTGCAACATATTTCATCTGGACAGTGGCCATCTCCTTGCCAAGGCATATCCTTGGACCTGCTTGGAAATTTGCAAATTTATAAGGACTTTGATCCTTGAATCTACCATCTTCAATCCATCTTTCAGGCTTGTATTCCAGGCAATCCTTTCCCCATATCTTCTCAGATCTACCCATGGCATAAGGATAGTAGACCACTCTCATACCCTTCTTCACTACAGTTCCATCCTCCCACACATCATCTTCAAGTGCACTTTTAGTGTCTAAAGGAAGAACAGGGTATAACCTTAATGATTCATACAAGGCAGCATGTAAATAGTGCATGTCCTTCAAATCCTCAAAAGTAAATCCTTCAAATGGTGATATCCTTTCTTCACGCCACGCAACCTTGCTTACCTCCTCATAAATCCCTTGTTCTACTGTTGGATTTAAATATAAAAACCAAAAGAACCATGTCAAGTTTGCAGAGCTAGTATCTCTTCCTGCCAGAATGAAACTTATAACAATATCTCTCAAAAACTTGTCAGGAGAAGTGAAGTGAGTTCCCACCCGTTCACTATCCTCCATGGCCATAAATCTAGACATCAGGTCAGGATTTTCAGCTCTGAATTGGTTACCTCCTTTGCTATTTGATAAGGCTTCCCTTCTTTTCTGAATGACTGAGAAGGCAAAGTCATCTACTGATTTTATGGCCTTCTTAAGCTCCTTTTCAGAACCAAGGCCAAATGCTCTTTTAATCTTCCATACCAAAGGATGGCCAGCTAAGAACCTCTTTCCACTCAGTTCCGTGGCTTTGTCAAGTGCCTCTGCAAATTCATTTCTTGGAAATGAGAGATCCAGACATGCTGGATCTACTCCAAAACTCAGCTTACAAATATTATCAAATGCAAACCTGTAGAGCACATCCTGAAAATCTACCTCAATATTTTCTTTAGAGGCTCTGTTCAACAAGGGCACAAGTCTTTTCTCACATTCTTCAGATAAAGACTTGATCAGATAGTCCCTGAGGGACTTTGTGCTAAATTTCATGCTAGCAACCTTGCGCTGCACTTTCCAAGCATCACCATCCGTATTAAAGACCCCATCACCAACAAGGTCATGCAAGTTTGAGATGAAAAAATCTCCTTTAGGATAGATATCAAATTTGGTCTTCAAAATCCGCTCTACATGAGCAGGATTTGCTGTGAAGATGAACTTATCCCCAGGAATGTGAACAGAGACTGTATTAGTAGGAGAGGAAAGGATGTATGGAGTGATCCACTCAAGGGATCTATTTTTGTTATTCAAGAATTCAAAAAGGCAACCTACAATGGGATAATTCTTTGGACTATATTTGTCCAGCTGCTGTCGTGAATAAGTGAACCAGAAAAAACAGAACAGGAATAACGAGGGAAACAACACATATATGCCATACATAATGGGAGCATTCATTTTTTCACACTCGCTCAGATGAGCTATCTGATCTTACTTATACTTGAATGCTTGGAATGAAAGAAGACGTTCATTTTATAGATGCTAAATAAGTACGTACCAGCATGTTCTTGAGAATTTTCTTTGTGACGTGTATGTTTTGAATTCCTCTGCCTTGACGCCACCGTTTTCTCATACCTTCTTTCAAACTGTCTGACGGAAATCGAGGTAGGCCTAGACCAAACTGGAAATTAAAGTAGTCAAGGCATGGCATGGCATCTTCTTGGAACAAACTAATTGAACTTTAGTATGCAATTATTAGCCCAAAAACGCACCACTCCGGATTGCGTACAGTGATCAGTCTAAAGTCGTGTGAATTTACACTTTTGGCTTTTGTGCATTTTCTTCTTTCCTTTGTTTTACATAACATTTTTGGGAAATTCATATAACTAGCAATCAAGCACAGGCCAGAATGCTTTGAACAAGGTTATGTTTATTAAAATGTTCTTCCTCAAAGTCAAGGTCATGTCTATTAAAATTTCCTAGACCTAGACGTTACAACTGATTCTTTACAATTTCACATTTTTGTAATATCATCTAAGGTTCCTTCCTAGGCCATGACCTAGACTAACCTAGACTTAGACCTAGACGCTACAATTGATCCCTTACAATTTTATGTCTTTGTAATATCATCAAAGGTTCCTTCCTAGAACTAGACGGTACAATTGATTCTTTACAAATTTACCTTCCGTAATATCGTAGAATCTTTAATTTGTTTTTCGTTTTTAAGGCTTAATAGATGTTGGTGGATGTGGATTGACTGATTTAAGACCTTCATTGCTCCATCCAGTTTAAAGATACACTCTTTGTACAAGATTTGGAGGCAAAATTATTGTCCATATCCAAAATGGATGATGTTGATCTATATATAACATTTGGAGGGCAAATGTATCATCAGGAAGGACACTGACATCATAGCTAAAGGGGAACGAGGAGAAAACCTCTATAAGCTTAGCTGGTGCAAGACACAGTCCACTGCCCTAAATGCATCTTCAGTTGATGACAATCATGTTTGGCATGAAAGATTAGGGCATGCCAATTACCAATCTTTGAAGAAAATGAGAGAGCACGCACTGGTACATGGCTTACCCAAAATCAAAGTACCTTTAGGGATCTGCGAGGGGTGTGCTCTTGGCAAATTGAGCAGGAAATCATATAAGCACTATAAAGGAACACGGGCCACGCAGCCACTGAAGATCGTTCACATGGATGTATTGTGACGCTCCCTGAACATATACGACCCTCGGACGTATACATACGGGGACTTTCCCCTCCCATGGCGACCGACTCGCCACGAGCAGGGCCCTCCGTCTAACTCGGACCATCTATGACAAGATGCTCGCGTGAAGGACACAGAGGGGTCATTCGGCCCACGCCTTCAATGGGGCTCCTATGTCGCGGAAGCGTGAATACATGTTAGCACACAGCATAAAGCATATATAAATAACCACCACGAAGGGTGGCACATCCATCCAGGTACTAACGGCAAAGAATATGCATCTAATCCTAAGGAAAACACCCCAAACCCATGGTTCTACCCCGGCTCAGACTCCAGTGAGGGTCGACTGACGGCTAGGTCTCAAGAGATCAGCAGACCGAATCTTGACATGGCGTTGGCTGGCATAGAACATCGGCTAGGGTTGTCCACTCCATCCGCCCCTCCTGTGCACACTTTGCAGATGGGTCGATTCACGCTATGGCTTCGCTATAGCCTTCCGGAAACGCAGACTCAAGGTATCACCCTTTTGAGTCTACTCCAGGGTTCATGACGCCCCGGTCCGATGAGGCAGGTCAGGGAAGCGTCCCCTCCCAGGATCACAGTGGTTCCATGGGTGAGCTAGAGAATACGTGCCGCATCAGCGACCCCCGCATCCATACCCGACTTACTCACCCTAAATCTACTCAAAGTGCAAGATGCTCCATACGGATCACACCTCTACACCCAGGGAGTGTCAGACCCATACCCGGCCCTCTACGTGACCGGCTATCAGGCCTAGCCCACTGTAGGAGTCTCAGGAGCCTTTTATGCTCGTGCAAGACCCCACCCCCACTTCACCACTGTGTCCCTTCTCTGGTGCTAAGCCAGACCATAGCGTCTACGACCCGGTGGTCTCTTGTACACAGGCCGCAACTAATGGGAATATTACAGGGCTCTATCTAGGAGCATACTATCATACATGAGCTCAGAGGTCTCTACCCCCCTTAGTTCCCCCATTTCTAGAGTAAGACTATGCAAAGAACTATCAATCCATCCTTTGAGAGCAAAACCAGAATCAGAATATAAAGAGAACTTACCTTTACAATCAAGGGTTAGCTCCTACGAGTAAAACACAGAGAGAACAGACAAAACAACACAACAAGTGCCCAGCAGGGCTACCCTAGAATTCACAAGCTACACTAACCACCCACCATTTCCTCTTTGGACCCGTTATCATTGGGGACTTCCATCTTCTTGGCCTTGGTGCTCAGCTCGGGTTACAAGGTATACGTGCTCGGACAAAGGTGGCGCTCAGCTTGGCAAGGCAGGCGCTCAACTGCTCAAAGGTGGCGCTCAGCTCCTCTTGGTCAATTGTGGCTGATATGGGGGTGGTGATCCACCTTAATGGATCAAAGTAGCATTCACCATGCTGGCCAATCGAGTTTGGCCAGGTGGCGCCTTCCCAAACCATAATTAGCTTAATTATCCTTTATAAATAATAATTCCTTAATTGTAGGTTATTATCCTTAACAATTAAATTAGCATAGCTAATTAAATTAGCATTGCTAATTTAATCCCTTTTAGGTCAACCCCCTAGGTTACCATACCCCATGGTGGCGTATCTATACTGGGTGACGTGTCAATATATTTATACATATACCGTATAAATACTTGGAACGTCACATTCTCCCCTCCTTAGACTTAATGCTGTCCTCAGCATTGGGGTTAGATACAAATACAGGAAATCAGATTATGAAGGAAGATAATTCCTTATTTCCGAAGGTAATATATTAAAACTTTGAAGTTTAAAACAGTTTAAGCACCGAGGTGCATTTCACATGATTATTATAATAAAAAAGTTCAAGGACCGAAGTCCAATACCAACATCAGAGTAACAACAAAACAAGACATGTAGACAAAATAAAACTGAAGAGTTCGGGTCGTCAGCAACCCTCTAACATGGGCGGGTCACGTACTGCTCACTGGCCTGCACATGTCAGTATATCAGTATATATAATTAGATTGTGGTTAAAGGGACCACCCCCTTGTAATGAATAAAAGAAAACTGTATCTATGCGGGAACCTATCATGTCTACGGTACTGCAGCATAGGGAATGGTCAAGTTCCCATTGTAGCCGAGATGAATGCGATCTATTACTATATGCTCCCCAAGCAAGTCGTGGTCGGGTCAACATTGACAGTACACCACGTCCTAGAGAACACAAGGTGATCTCATAATCGGTAGCTATTACTATTTACGATGCATCTACCCCTCTAGAGCGCTACTCTTGGCAATCAAGCTTCCAAGCTTACCGCCAACTGCGGGGTTGATAGCATCGTTGATGGTGCGGCCTTGAGATTCCCGCATGAAGTCCGGATAATGCTTGTCAAGGTCTATCTTCATGACCCAAGTAGCATCCTCAACTGGTAAGTGTTTCCACTTAACCAAGTATTGCAACATTTGAGTCCTTCTGGTTTGTTTATAAGCTCGATCAAGAAGAGCTTCAGGCACTATTTCCAGCTGCTCCTCTGTCATTTCTAGGAGGGTTGGGGTATCCAAAACCTCCTCTGGATCAGGGGTGTGTTGTTTTAGAAGACTCACGTGAAAGAGCTTGTGGATCTTCAAGCGGGGCGGCAAATCCAAGCGATATGCCTGCTCTCCAACACGCTCAATAATTTTGAACGGTCCAGCCCATCTGGGTGCCAACTTCTTGCAGTTGCCAATCTTAAGCTTGGCTTGTTTCACCTTAATCTTAAGCCAAACTGATTCACCCACCTGGAAAACGTGTGGGGTTCTGTGCTATCAGCTACACTCTTCTGACGACTGCGTGCAGCTAATAAATAACCATGAACTTCTTCGACTAGCGCTTGCATCTCCAAGAGGAGTTGTTGAGAAACCTCCACTTTAGAAACGGGGTTATGCCATGTGTCTAGAGTAAGACATTGATAACCATAGTTTATCATAAAGGGAGACATTCTGGAAGACTCCTGTTTCATGCTGTTGTAGGCAAACTCGACCAGATAAATATAGTCAGCCCATTGTGATTGCTTACTCCACACATAACTTCTTAGCATATCCTCTATGATGCGATTTGTACGCTCCGTCTGACCATCTGTTTGAGGATGATATGCCGTACTCATAGCAAGCTTGGTCTGGATGGTGGCGAAGAAATCTTTTCAGAATGCACTTATAAATTTGGAATCCCTGTCGGATATAATAACCCGTGGCATTCCGTGTAATCTGAAGATCTCCTTGGCAAATAGTAGAGCAGTATCGAAGGTTGTATCCGTGGTACGGCATGGCAAGAAATGAGCCATTTTCGACAATTTGTCGACCACTACCATTAACGCATCATATCCACGGAGAGTACGTGGAAGGCCCACAATGAAATCCATGGTTATGACTTCCCACTTAGCGTTGGGCACATCCAGAGGTGGCAACTCGCCTGGAATCCTTAACTGCTCAGCTTTCGTTTGCTGACACACCTGACATTGCTTAATATATCTGGCAATATCCTTTTTCATAGAAGGCCAGAAATAGCTGGAGCGAATCTTAAAGTAGGTCTTCATGAAACCTGCGTGTCCAGCTATAGGGCTGTTGTGTGTGTCATGGAGAATGAGCTTACGTACTCCTGAAGTCTCAGGTACACACAACTTATCCTTGTAATATAACAAGTTGCCTTCTTTCTTATATGAACGGAAAGCTTCACGCTCCTTATCTGTGCGAGCTTCCTTAGCCAAACTATCCCAAACTTCACAGAACTCGGGATCCGTGGCCAAGGTCTGTTCTATCTGTTTTCCAAACTCACTGGTGAGTGTAGAAATTGCATTACAATGGGTTCAGGTTACCAAGGGATGGCGTGACAACGCATCTGCAACCACATTGTGCTTACCAGGCTTATACATAATCTCAAAATCATATTCCTCCAGAAATTCCATCCATCGCCTCTGACGGAGATTGAGATTTGGCTGGGTGGATAAATAACGGAGACTTTGATGATCCGTATCCAATTGGAATCTTCTACCAAGAAGGTAGTGTCTCCATATCCGGAGAGCACGGACAACGGCTAACAATTCCTGGTCATGGGTAGGGTATCGCTGCTCTGTCTCGTTCATCTTCTTTGAATCATAGGCAATAACCCTCCCCTCCTGCATTAGGATTCCACCGATGGCAATCTTACTGGCATCCGTTGCCACTAGTTTATCCTTCTCAGGATCGGGCAATGTGAGAACTGGTGCTGACGTTAAGGCATCTTTAAGTTGCAAACTCCCCTGAACTTTTGCCTTCCAGTGTTCCATCCAATCCTTCACCTTCTCATGCTTTGTAAGATTTGTAAAGGGTGCTGCAATCTTTGCAAAACCCTTTACAAATTTCCGGTAATATCCCGCTAACCCCAGGAAACTTCGGACCTCGGAAACATTTCCTGGAATAGGCCATTCCCTTACGGCCTCTATCTTTGCCGGATCTATAGCAATTCCCTCTGCCGAAATGACATGGCCCAAATAATCAACCTTCGGAGTGGCAAACTTGCACTTAGAGAACTTGGCAAAGAGCCGATGACGTCTTAGCTTTTGTAGGGCCAATCTAAGATGTTTCTCATGCTCCTCTAGGGTCTTACTATAGATAAGAATGTCGTCAAAGAAAATAACAACAAAATCATCCAGGTATTGTCGGAAGACATCATTCATTAACCGCATAAATGTTGCGGGGGCATTAGTTAATCCAAAAGGTATAACGGTAAACTCATAATGCCCATATCTAGTGCGAAAGGCAGATTTATGAATGTCCTCCTCCTTAATCCTTATTTGATGATATCCGGAGCGTAAATCAATCTTTGAGAAATGCTTGGCCCCTTGCAACTGGTCCATTAGATCGTCTGCCCTTGGCAAAGCGTAGCGATTCTTGATGGTATGCTTATTGAGCTGTCTATAGTCAATACACATCCTCAAGGAGCCATCCTTTTTCTTAACAAAAAGGATAGGAGCGCCAAAAGGCGAAACACTAGGCCGAATGAAACCTAGGTTTAGTAACTCCTGAAGTTGCTTCTTAAGCTCTGCCAACTTAGGGGGACTCATACGGTACGGGGCCTTACTGGTAGGCTTAGTACCTGGTTCCAGAGCTATCTCACATTCTACTCCTCTAAAAGGAGGAAGTTTCTGAATCTCATCTGGAAAAAGATCGCTAAATTCTCGGAGAAGATTGGCAATCCCTTCTGGCAAGGTATCAATTACTTGCTTCTGCTTAGCATCGGACTCAATGGAGGCAAGCCTAATAATGCAAAGCAACTTATCTTTACGTATAGCCTTATCTAACTGCCTGATGGTGATAGACTGCATAATGGGGTTTAAGGAGTCACCTTTTATAGTCACGCGGGCTCCGTTAGCGGCGTTGAAGGTAACTTCCCGTTTCTCGCAGTCTATATGGGCTTTTACAGATGCCAGGAATTCCATACCAACAATCAGATTATATTTGCCAATATCCATTATCTCGGCACCCAAGGCAAATGGTGCACCTGACAACTGCATCTTAAGGTTAATGCGACGGCCATGAGTGTGCCTGATCTTACCACTGGCTAAAGTGACGGGTTTCGGTCGGGATCTCAAGTTTCAAGCCGCAATACCTGGGCCATTCTAGGAGAAGCAAAAATATGTGTACTACCCGTGTCCATCAGAATTATAAAAGGCTTGCTGTCTACTTGACCTATGGTGGAAATAACGGCAGGCTGACTTTCAGCAGTGCCGGTTTCAATAGCTGCAAGGATATGGGACTCACCATGAATGTATTCGGGAGTAACGAGCTTGTAACGTGCCCAGGCCTGGACGATAACAGGTTGGTAATCTAGCGTTGGGCTAATAATAAGGAGATTAAAAAGCCTCCTTAATGCATAGAAGATTTGCCACAAATGATCGTTGGCATCCTCAAAAGCTTCGTGCCTTGACATGTCCCAATAGTCCCATGTGCGACGAAGAGTTTGCTTCAGGTCGTCAAAGGCTCGTTCTCTGAGAATGTTAACTATCTCCATCCCCTTGGCTGGATCATAGGGCTCTTCTGGCTGTGCGGGTTCCCCTACCTCGTAACCTTCGTCCCATTCCGGGTACTCCCCATACCTTTAGCCATAATCCTGGTCGGGCGGCCCTGGATCATCTCTTCGTATTTGGTTGGTAATTCTTTCTTTATATTCTTCGAGTGTCTCGTCTGCAAGACGGTAGGAATGAATATAGAACATTTTATGATACTCTAAACTCTAATAGATGGAATAACGCATCATGGAAGAGAGCAATTTTTAATTGTATTCATTGATACAATAGTCACAATTGATAAAAAGATGGCACATCATATATTGTAACATGGCTAAAGAAAATGCCAAACCAGAATTTTACAACTATACGCACTGCGTAATACAACTATCTAAGAACTAGGTCCCTCGTCTTCGTCCATAGGCTGAGGAGGTGGACGGTAGTGCATCAAGGTAGCACTGGGGCTAGCAGAGAGGGTGGCTCGAGCTGCGGCCTCTGGTGGTAAGCAAGTGGCTAAAGGTGCCGCCACAAGAAGTCGCATATTAGCGCAGCCCGCCACGTCCCCCAATGCTGCTATAGCCAAATCCCTATGGACCAAGGTAATGGTGGTGGCGTGATAGTCAATCTTCTTATGGCCCGCTGAAGTGGATATGGCTCGGAGCGCCCACCAAGAAGCTTCAGAAGAAGGCCCCAAGTTCTTGGAGAAGAACAGTACCTCTCCTTGCCGGAAAGCTGAAAGAAAGAATCGGGGCACATGGTTACCCATTGCCCTAATCTGAGGATCCCCGGAGGTCTCCGCTTCCTTTTCCAAGTTCACGGGGAGCTTCTCCTCTTCTACTTCTTCCTTGTCATCTCTAAGGCTGACCTTGGTGTCCCAAAGGTCTTCCACCTCTTCATCCATACCTCCCATGGTAATCTGCAATGGCTGATCTGGGGGTGGAAGCCGCATCTGGGCTGCAAAATGCTCCTCCGGAGGCTGGCGTGTGTCAGTCAACAAGAACTGCCGAAGTGACAAAAGGGTCTCAACGGGCTCTAGTTCTTCTGGCCGGTATGCCAACAAGTTCTCAACTGGTGAGGGATGCACAACCGGTGTGGTAAAATCGAGGAAGTCATCCTGGCAATACTCAGCAAAATCATAGAGGACCTCTATCTTTTTGCGGCGGATCCCAGTAATGACGCGGTAGGCCCACATAATGTCCTCAAGAATCAGGTACTCTTGGTTACTTAAGAGTGCTGTAGGAAGAAGGTTTAGCCCTTCGAGCTTGAGGGCTTTCTCTCGACTGGCAGGGGCTTTAGTGGCAAGTTCCCTCCACCTTACAAAATCCTGTTCGTCGACGACTTCATCGTCTTCCGGGTCAGGAGGTACAGGCGTAGAGGAATGCTCAACAGTTATCTCCTCATCCTCAATATAGTGGTCCATAATGATGGCCAGTGCAAATCGGGCCTCAAAACAGGTTTCCCGATCTATTGTAACAATAGGGAGGTCAGTCCCCCGCCTCCTTATGCCCTTGATGACATTCCGGGCATGCTCATCATCTCCTAGCATCTCAAGCAAAGTGTGGAAGTCGAGATAGAGTTGTGTGTCGTCTTCATTGGAGACGCAAGCAGGTCAATCTCCTCATGGAAAAACCGAAGGAAGGCAGCATAGTCTGGGTGCACCTGCATGTTGAAGACGAGGTCTACCTGCTGGAGGAGATAAGGGTGAAGAAGGTCAAAGGGGACCGCGGGGTCCCAATGCTCTCCATCTAAATACCACTGCTGCAAGGTTGGGCGAGCCATGAGGGTTGAAGGCGCAAAGGAGGAGAAAGGAGGCGCTGAAAGCAAGGAAGGGGAAATGAAACCCTAATGGCCAAAAAGGAACTTTATACTCTTCGGCACGTTTCCCGAAATTATTATTAAAAATTATTATTTAAATAATAATTTATTTTTAAATTCACACCAAGTGGCGGAAAAAAAACATTTTTATATTCACAACTCCAAAAATTGGAATACTTTACATAGACGACTCCACAAAATTTTACAACGGAAGAAAGATGGTCGCCAGTCACCGAAACTCCCCTTGGATCCTTCGTGCTAACTGGAGGTCCTTGGGCATTATGGTAACCTTCTTCGCATGTATCGCGCAGAGGTTGGCGTCACTCAAAATCTCTATGAGGTAAGCCTCAGCAGCCTCCTGAAGTGCAAGGATTGCAAAGGCTTGGAACCTCAGATCAGTTTTAAACTCCTGGGCAATTTCCCGTACAAGCCGCTGGAAAGGGAGCCGACGGATCAATGGCTCAGTAGACTTCTGATACTTACGTATCTCCCGAAGTGCTACCGTGCCCGGTCGATATCTGTGGGGCTTTCGCGGCTTGAAGGTTGCCTTGAGCGACGGGATGGATTTCCCGCCGGTTGTTGGATGCTTTGCCCGCTGAACGATCTGCGCCCGTCTTTGAGCCGATGTCTTCTTGGCAATGGCGGCATTCTTCTGTAAGCGGGTCTTATAATCCACACCTCCTTTAACGGGTTTGGTGTTCTTTCTCTTCAACTTCCTGTTACCCCACTCCGTAGCCTTCCTATTCTTGGCTCCGCCTTGCTCTACAGGTTGATCTTGTTGCTGGCCAACAGTTTGATCCTGCTGCTGTTCAACGTTGTGATCCCCCTGTTGGTCAACTTGCTGGTCCTCCTGCTGATCAACTTGCTGGTTTTGGCTCTGCTTTCCTACGGAGCCTCTTCTTCTCAGCTTCCTGGGCTTCCTTGTTCAAGCGCGCTTGTACTCGCCTGGCAAGCTCCGTATGGTACCGGTTCGGGTAGGCTCGCATGTCAGCTTGCACGGTGTCCATGCGGACTTGGGTGAAGCTAGGTGGAACATTTTCAAAAACAAAGGCATGCAAGTCCTCATTCCAGAAGAAGGTGGGAAGGTAGTAATGGTCCCTGTACATAAGTACATGGCCTTTACCAAGGTAGTAGAAGCCGTTGGCCCGCGCTTCTGGTAGGGCTCCAGCTATTTGTTGAAGGTCTTCTACCCTAGCAAGGTGCATGATCCTTTAGGCCTCGTTCTTGATAAGCTCTGCTGGGTCCTCATCTGGTCCTGCCGAGGGATAGAACTTAACTACGGCCCAAGCATGGTCAGGCTGCTCTACAAGAGTGTAGGGCTGGTCTGCAACATTTAGTTTCAGGAGGAAGCGCTCATTGAAGTGAAAAATGGGGTAGGGGATCCTACGGCCCTCAATAAAGTGCTTCACAAAAAGGTCTAGAACAGTTTCAACTGTGGGACTGTCATCCGAAAGATGGTCTACCAGTGCACTAAACAACTGGAAGACATTCATCTTCTTTAGGTCCACGGTAAGTTTGAAGCGCGGCATCATAGCACTGGTGCTGAGTAGCAAGAGAGAAAGTAGGGCGCTCAACTTAAACAGGCGGCGCTAAGGAGTAGGTGAGGGCGCTAGGGCTTAGGGCAGATGTACGGTAGCCGTGGAGGTCAGCTATGGCGGAAACAGAGCTCAGGTCCGGCGGCTATGGCAGAAAAGGTCGTCCAGAGAAAACACACTTTCAAAAAGTAGCCCAAATTTGAATTTCAACGTTTAACTTTTTTATTAAAATTTTCGAAAATATTTTTTTTTTTCTTTTTTTTTTTTTTAAACAGACGCGTATAAAAATACACGCGACCGTATGGGGCGCTGCGATCCTTATACGGCCTCAACTCGTCGAGAAAAACACCTCCGAAGACAGCAGCGCCCCTTTTGATTTTTCGGCCAGCTGTTGTCTGTTCGCCCTCAGGAGACGTGCCCCTTAGGGTATTTGGGAGGTGCCCGATCCATTGGAGCCATTTTCGCCTTCATCCGAGCTACCTACAAAAAGTTATGGGCCTTCCAAACTTGGGTCCTCCAATCGCCCTAAACTTTTTAAAAACTTACAATTCTACTACAACAACCTAGCACAAAACCAAACATCAAAGAGCTAAACAATCACACTAGCTTAACTCTCACCTAACTACGGAACTAACGAGTTAGGGTTTGGTCAGTGCTATGATTTCGAGTAACCGAAATCACGGCTCTGATACCACTGTGACGCTCCCTGAACATATACGACCCTCGGACGTATACATACGGGGACTTTCCCCTCCCATGGCGACCGACTCGCCACGAGCAGGGCCCTCCGTCTAACTCGGACCATCTATGACAAGATGCTCGCGTGAAGGACACAGAGGGGTCATTCGGCCCACGCCTTCAATGGGGCTCCTATGTCGCGGAAACGTGAATACATGTTAGCACACAGCATAAAGCATATATAAATAACCACCACGAAGGATGGCACATCCATCCAGGTACTAACGGCAAAGAATATGCATCTAATCCTAAGGAAAACACCCCAAACCCATGGTTCTACCCCGGCTCGGACTCCAGTGAGGGTCGACTGACGGCTAGGACTCAAGAGATCAGCAGACCGAATCTTGACATGGCGTTGGCTGGCATAGAACATCGGCTAGGGTTGTCCACTCCATCCGCCCCTCCTGTGCACACTTTGCAGATGGGTCGATTCACGCTATGGCTTCGCTATAGCCTTCCGGAAACGCAGACTCAAGGTATCACCCTTTTGAGTCTACTCCAGGGTTCATGACGCCCCGGTCCGATGAGGCAGGTCAGGGAAGCGTCCCCTCCCAGGATCACAGTGGTTCCATGGGTGAGCTAGAGAATACGTGCCGCATCAGCGACCCCCGCATCCATACCCGACTTACTCACCCTAAATCTACTCAAAGTGCAAGATGCTCCATACGGATCACACCTCTACACCCAGGAAGTGTCAGACCCATACCCGGCCCTCTACGTGACCGGCTATCAGGCCTAGCCCACTGTAGGAGTCTCAGGAGCCTTTTATGTTCGTGCAAGACCCCACCCCCACTTCACCACTGTGTCCCTTCTCTGGTGCTAAGCCAGACCATAGCGTCTACGACCCGGTGGTCTCTTGTACACAGGTCGCAACTAATGGGAATATTACAGGGCTCTATCTAGGAGCATACTATCATACATGAGCTCAAAGGTCTCTACCCCCCTTAGTTCCCCCATTTCCAGAGTAAGACTATGCAAAGAACTATCAATCCATCCTTTGAGAGCAAAACCAGAATCAGAATATAAAGAGAACTTACCTTTACAATCAAGGGTTAGCTCCTACGAGTAAAACACAGAGAGAACAGACAAAACAACACAACAAGTGCCCAACAGGGGCGCTACCCTAGAATTCACAAGCTACACTAACCACCCACCTGTATTCCTGCTGGACCCGTTATCATTGGGGACTTCCATCTTCTTGGCCTTGGTGCTCAGCTCGGGTTACAAGGTATACGTGCTCGGACAAAGGTGGCACTCAGCTTGGCAAGGCAGGCGCTCAACTGCTCAAAGGTGGCGCTCAGCTCCTCTTGGTCAATTGTGGCTGATATGGGGGTGGTGATCCACCTTAATGGATCAAAGTAGCATTCACCATGCTGGCCAATCGAGTTTGGCCAGGTGGCGCCTTCCCAAACCATAATTAGCTTAATTATCCTTTATAAATAATAATTCCTTAATTGTAGGTTATTATCCTTAACAATTATCCCTTTTAGGTCAACCCCCTAGGTTACCATACCCCATGGTGGCGTATCTATACTAGGTGATGCGTCAATATATTTATACATATACCGTATAAATACTTGGAACGTCACATCGATCCCTTGGAGGTTCCAGGTACTTTCTCCTCATTATAGATGGCTACCTTGCTGCAAAGTTACTATAGGTCATTCCCCTCTTCATGTAGGACCAAGGGATGAGGATCCAAGCTTCCAGCAATAATCTGTACTATAGGAGAATGCCCATCACCTTTCCAAGAGATTATCTTATTGGAATCCTCAGGCAAAATGCTGTGGCCCCACAGAAAAACCAAGTCTGCCACTGGAAAACAAAGGAAGACAGGTCTGCCATGGCGTGGACCTGCATATATTTTATAATCCTTCATTCTTGGCTAGAAACTACAAAGCACTGAGATGTACACAAAGCATCTAATAAAATAAATATTGTACAGTTTGCTACAAACCCATGGGATCAGGGGCATGAGCAAGAAAATTGAGATGACAATTAGGAGGCAGTGCTGAAGAGGCTATAGAAGTAGGAAACTGAGAGCAAGATTACATGTCGGCGATGGTAACCATGGAGGCTGAAATGCATGATCCTAATTACGGGACTGAATTACAAAGAAAACCAGCAGATGCCATACACCATCGGAAAGCTTACTGCAAGAGCTTTCCAAATGCGCACCTGAGGTGGGAGATATCTGAGATTGAAGCAATGGTAACCATGGAGGCCGAAATAGATGATCCCAATTCCGGGACTGAAGTAGAGAGAAAATTACCTAATTCCATACATCTTTATAAGGCTTACTGCAACGACTTTCCAACGCACAAAAAATCGCCTGAAACGGACTCCCGAGGAGGGACATATCTGAGATTGAAGCAGCGCCAAACCCTAGCCCCAATGAGCTGCGCCATCACCAAATCAGCCAAACCTTTATCTAATATTCACATATAACCATCCAATCTCTTTTTTTGGGTTGCCCCTAAGGGGGCAAACCCTTGTCAATGTGGGTTTGTGGCATATTCCAGGTATATGCTAGTATATGCCCAGAATATGCCATTAACTGCTCCAAACCCTTCGTTGGCTGTAAACTGGCGGTCAATTATGTTGTTGCTCAGCCACTATGCAAACGGGCTAACCGGTACTTCTTTCTCAAAGGAGGCTATGGCGAATTGGTGCCCTATATCGTGATTGTTCTACATTTTATTTTGAGGCAGGAAAATGCGTACCAGCCTCATGTGCCGATTTTGAGGAGATTTCAGCATCTGTTTTTCGGTGCCTGGGATTGATAGGGTTCGGCCTATAGAAGTGTGATCAGAGGTTCCGGTAAGCTCCTAGTGTTAGACATTGTTTTTCGATTTCTTGAAATTGCTTATGATTAGTTTAGGGATAGGTTTAAGGTGCCGGAATAAGTCGTTTACCATTAGTTTAAGATTCAGATTGCCGGATTGAAGCTGCTTTGGCATAAGCATTTATGCGGTAGCAGGTCAAAGGTCTGAAAATGCTTTGTGGAGGACCCAATGCAGCGTGCCGGATTTAAGCATTTATGCAAAATGTTTAGCATAAGCATCTCTGCAAAACATTTTATCATTAGAAATGAAAGCCAATCCACTAATTTTCCCCGACTACTGAATAGAAACTGTGCCCGAGACTCAGCTTTCCTGTTGAAGAAGATTGAGCTTGTGTTCCAGAATATCAAAGTTCAATTGCTTCTCTTGTAAGCTGCATACTTAAGGTTTAGCTTTTTTTAGTTGTATGAACAGTAAATAACGAATAAGCATCGTATGCCTTTCATTAGGGCAGATTTGGGGTCTCAAAATGGCCCATAACTTGGATGCCAGAATTCCACGTCATGTTTCTCTCGACCAATGATGTTTGCGCATTTTTTTCTAAAGTCAGTATTAGTTGGCAAGTAGAAAGAGGAGCAGGCTTACTTGGCATCCACATGGCGAAATTTCATAGGACAAATCGTATCGCGGACCAAAATAAAGGCTACTTTTTTCCGCCTACTGTGCACATGCCCACATGCACCAACCACCTTATCAAATTTTGGCACCAAGATTTCCATTGTTCACATTAGCACTGTTACGTGCATCCTCTCCGCCTTCACTCTTCATTTGGAATCCAAGTCTCCAATAGTGTCTATATTTTTGCCCCATTTACAGAACACTCAAGGTCAAGAAGTAGGAGGTTATGTCTCCAAAGGTTCATGGGTGAGTATGTTATAGCATCGATGAGGGGCGAGCATAGAGTTATGCGACAACGGCAAGGCGATGTGCGGACAAGCAAACGTACGTTACATGCCATGTTTTTACTACCCAAATTTTCATTTTGAAGTTTTCCTACTTTTCAGCTCTTCCCATTCATCGTATTGCTCCCTGCTATTCATTCTTACAATTCAACGACCGATTTGTATCTCTAATTGCATCCATCATTGCTCCTAGTACTCCTACATTGCTTCTGCAGTTCATCACTTACAAAACAATAAAGGCATGACGGTGGAAGGATATCTATCCATAGGCTCGTGGGTGAGAATGCTATCCGAAGGGTGACTATGGAGTTACATCGCCGGAGCGACATTCATACGCAATGAATAGGTAGAACTATAGGGTTCAAAATAAATGCTATGGATAGTATATTGCAAAAAAAAAAAGGGGAAGGGAGGGGGGGAAGGGATTTGAAGAGGAGGATATTTGCAAATTTGCACCCTCAATAATACATGGATCACACCATGCGAAAATGCATATGCACTTTGTAAATGTGTAGTGAGATTTCGCGTCATGTGATCCTTGCTTCTTTTTTCTTCCCTCTTCTTGATTTATATTCACCCACTGAATCAAATATTTTTCTTTGGACTATATGTATCAGATGTCGGGGATTTGAGACTAGGGAAAAGCATTACTAGCATCGTTGTTGTCTAACATATGGACATAAGAGACATGCTTTTCCAAGATATACATTCAGGGCAATGGGCATCTAGTTTTACGTTGTAAAGTTGTGGGAGCCGAGCTTGAAAGTCGTCTCATGACCTCTTTTAAGCGAATTGTGCAAGCCTCAAAGTTATGAGAATGGTGTCCTTGCAATGAAGAAATATTTGATAAGACGTGCATCCAGGGTTGTTGAAAAAATGAGTTACAAAATATTTGCTCCATTAGAGGTGTTTACTAATGCCCTGACACAAAAGCTCCAAAGACATATTGTATAAAATGTCACTTTCGTGAGCCTTTGGATCAGTTAACACAAAGTGTCACATATGGAAACATTGTTAGGTTTGATAAAATAACATAAAAATCTTATTTAATAAAGCTTTGGTTGTTGGTAAAGTGTTAGCTTATTGATTAAGTGTTTGTATTTTGCTTTGGGACCCTCTTTGAAAAAGTTTAGTTCATAAAACATAATATAACTTGGAATGATATATATTTTATATGCAAATGGGAGAGCATTGATGAGGGACTTGGTGTTATTCTATTCTATTCTATTCTATCTATTGATAAACAAACAAGAAAGTGGATCACACCATGCGAATTTAGTATGTTCCAACCTTTTAGCTTATACAAAATTCGCTTGGTGTGATTTTTTTGGAAAAAGATGACTTCCTATAGTAAAATTACTTTGATTATCTTTTAATAAAAGAAATATATATGTGTCTTATTTGAAGTTAAGTGTGGATATGTGACGTGCTCATTTATTGATAAAGTGTTTGCTTTTTGAAAAAGGGTTATTAACTTTATGTACTACTAGAGTTGGTAAAGTATTTTAGATGCAAATAGGAAGGGGTACTTGTATTTAAGTTTAATTTGACAACAAGCAAGAAAGCGTATCACACCATGCGAAATGATTGTGTTCTTTTTTTTTTTTGCATATGTATTATTCGCTTGATGTGATCCTTCTTAAAAACGGATATGCTCTTTGAAAAGGACTAACAACTTTATGCACTTGGGGTGGTAAAGCATTAAATGAAAAGGGGTACTTGTGTTTAATTTTAATTTGACAACAAATAAGAAAGTGGATCACACGATGCAAATTTAGTGTGTTCCATTTTTGTTGCATATGTACTATTCGCTTGGTGTGATCCTTCTTGAAAAAGAATATGCTCTTTGAAAAGGGATAATGACTTATGTAGTAAAGCATTTTAGATACAAATAGGAATGAGTACTTGTGTTTAATTTTAATTTGACAACAAATAAGAAAGTGGATCACACCATGCGAATTTAGTGTGTCCCTTTTTTTTTGCATATGTATTATTCGCTTGGTGTGATCCATCTTGAAAAAAAAATAGCTTTCAAGTAAAAGGAAAGAAAGAAATATCTTATTTAAAGTGTAAAGTGTTAGTATGTAAAGTGTTGGTTTATTAAAAAGGTGTTTGCTATTTGAAATAGGCTTAGAACTTCACATGCAAATGGGAGGCTATTGAATGGGTACTTGTGTTTATAATTTAACAGCAAACAAGAAAGTAGGTCACGCCATACAGATTTGCTATGTTCCATCCTAATGTTATGTTATACAAAAGTAACATTAAAATATGTTTTAAAAAGTATAAGTAAAATACTATTTGTTTACGCTAAGTTGTAAGTTCAATATTTGTGTTTCTATTTACTTTTTTACGCAAGGATCACACCAGGCGAATTTCTTATATGCAATTACTTTTGCGCATGAAGATTTCGCATCATATGATCCTCTTTAAACAAGGATGGCTTTGACCTTCAATGTTCATAAATTTTATGAATGTTTGCATATGATAACTAGTCAAAGAGTTCTTCTACTACTTAAAGAGTTTCAAGACTCATTTTTGCTATAATTTAAATAGCAATAGATTTTTAAAGGAATCTATTGTGAAAAGTAGTCAAAGACTTCTTGTATTAGATGTATCTAAACACAAACACCATAACCTTTGTACTTCAAGAATGTATAAACCCTTTGCATTGCAAAGTATAATGTCATTTATTAGCATCTTCACAGACATTTCCCCTTTCTTAAAGGGGTACTTCTTTGATTGATGCTATTCCAGTTATCTCCTCCTCTTCAACACAATAAGTTATTTTGGCATAGCTATTAATCATATCTCCATTCTGTCATATATCTAAGAGGGATAGTGACTATTTTTCCTCCACCCCTTTCAGTGCTTCTATGAAAAAAGCTACCTTGGATGCTTAGGGGATTTCTCCATGCCTTGTCCACTTCATAATTGTCCCATTTCTAACAAAACCAAGTGCATGCGCCCTAGGAGGTGCATGCACCCATAGTATATGCATGTACTGAGTGCATCCATATGAGCTTAAATGATTTTGTTAGGGGCTTCCACAAACCTCTTTGCATCTTGTTCTTTGAGATGTATTCGCTATATATATGGGAACAAGTCCGATAGAGCATCTCAAGCTTGTTTCATTCTCAATGAGGAATGGATATCATCAGCGCCCTCCTTTCAACATCAACCATCACTTTTTTATATTCAAATTCCTTTGCCTCGTGAATGTCAATAAGCCATCATTATTAGTCGTAGTCGCGATGGTTTAATGCCATAAATATTTTTTTATTTGTTTCTAATATGTGAAAATGGGACAATAAATGCGCAATCTCTCGAAATCCGTGAGAATCTATAATTATGAAGGGTAGGGGAGAAGAATAAGAAATCTGACGTGGAATGGCTCTTACGAGGCCATTTTGAGATCCCAAATCCGCCCTAATGGCTGCCTAGCCATCAGATTGAAGTTTTGGAAATGCCTTGTACTCTAGCCAATGCACCTATTGGATCTGGTTTTTTTACCATCACTATGTCTTTGGTGCATAGCCGCCAGATTGAAGTTCTGGAAATGCCCTATAGTCTAGCCAATGCACTTATTGGATTTGGTTTTTTCTTAACATCACTAATCCCTGGAGCAGATAATTGGGTTAATTCGTCCATAAACTTCATACATCACCCTTAACAGCAATGTTTATACTTTCAAACTTCCAAATTTCTATTTCTTGCAACTTGCTATAGGTTCCATAGTATACCTTAGCTCAGTTTCTTAGTAAGTCTATATAAGGAATTATTTTAATTAGCATCATGAAAATAGTGACAGCAATCGGCTTCTTGCATTTATCATGCCTATAACAGTGTTTGTTCAAGTCTAGCCCTGCATCAGTTGTGTTTTTACTTATGAGGAAATCCTCCTTTTTAAACAAATGAGTATGCCAAGGAGGGCTTTGCAGCTCAAGCAAACTGAAAGAAGGTTGGTCGAAATTAATATTTTACATTATATGTGTGCGGCAACTAGTTATTAAACATATGATAACAGCTTATTACAGGAATAGAGCTCATTCCTGAAAGATGGGAGGATGGATCTGTGGCTGATTTCAATCTAAACGATAATGTGTGGCATACATACAACGCAGAGATGACTCGTCTTAGTTCCATCAATGGTGCAATAGCACATAGGAGATGTGAAGCAGTTGTGAAGCCATCATCAGTTTTGCTACTTGAATTTCTGGAAGTTATGCAAAAGCATGGTGGGCCTATATTTAGTGCATATTGATGGTTTAAAGCTTATTTTTTACTTCAAAATATTTAAATGTGAACTCACTGTGGCTAAATTTGTGGGCTTTGTGGGGAAGTTTCAGTCATTTGATGGCCATGGAGGTGGAAGAGTGGAGATTGAATTAGCTAGTATGCTTAAGAAATGTGGATTCTTTAGCTACAGGCACCACACTACAGCTAAAAATATTCCATTTTGGATAGAATGCCTTCTCTCACACCGGAAAGTTCCGCAACAGGTTGGCAATTTCAGTTTATTCTTGATTTCCTTATGAGTTATATCATGCAATAACATTCAACTTTGTTTTGCAGGTTGGTTATCTTGTGATGACAACATCATCTGGGATCGTGGACCATCATGAAGCTCAGGAGCATAACATAGGAGGTGCATTTGTTAGGTTCTTTTGCTAATAGCTCTTTGTAGAGGGACTACACCAGGGCTTCTAATTATTCTCCACGTACTCCAGTCTAAGAAAATCGTTACTCGCGTGCTTTTGTCATTACTATGAAGCTCATTTTTTATGATCCATTAACGTGACCTTTATTCAACTTAGAAGACATGTCGCTTATTGATGTGGTTATTGTCCCATTAAATACCACATAGGAAGACTTTCACACCATCTAAATAATATTAAGGTTGGGATACAACAAAACCTGGTCACATTGAAGTATTTAGAAAATGTAGACATAAATTTGCTCTAAATGCAACCATGTATGTATAGTTAATGACCTGTAGCAATCTGCAAGTAGAACTGAGGTGTTCCAAGAACTATTGCTCCTTCCATCCATCCTAGTTGAGCCATGCTTCGTGCTCTCAGGGCCAATTACCAGTGTTATGCATTGGTTATGGTAGTTCTCTGCAAAATGTGTAAATGCAATTCTAATCAAAAGTGTGCTATGGTCAAAATTGCACATATACATTCCATCTTGTCATGAAGAACGCTTCACGACAGAGAGAGACTTCTAGGAGGAGGATGTTGATTTATAATCATGTCTATAATACTTAATGTATGAAATGCCAAAGAATTCATAAAGGTGACAAATTTATGCATGCACAAACGCTATATGAACTTATGATCAATATACCAAAAAGAACTCGAAGAACCCAAGCTATATTGAGCATGAAACAAGGACTTTTGATCAACATATCAAACGGAACCCAAACTGTATAGGCATGAAAAACAAGTCCTCCTAGGGGCACTGTCACATAATGTAAACAACTTGGGCTCAATATCTCTATGCCAGTAGACATTGCTCCTTGCACGCATCTTCCCACCCACTCTGAATTTGTAAAGAAGACTGGTTGTAAGATGGCCGCCTTGTTTATTTATGTTGCATTCATTGCACAATCTATCTGGATAAAAGAAGTCTTTTTTATTAATATAGCTTTTTTTTCCATATTTGTAGTTCAAATGGTCCAACTTTATATATGATACATGTTCATAGATTTGTAAAGCTACATTGAGAGGGCGGAAATCTAGACAAAGCAGGCAACTATGCAGGTTTTTTTGCACATTGGATCACCGATTGGTCTCAGTGGACGATAAAAAAACTATTCTATTCTATTCTATTCTTTCAGAATGCTATTTTGCGAACGCGAAAATCAGTAATTTGCAGCATATATATCATTGTTATTGGATGAATATTTATGTCTATATGTCTCCAAAGACTAAGCATACGGATGAAGAAAACATCAAGTATGGAATAAGAGATGTTACTTTCACTTTGCATTATACCAAAAGAACAATTTGTTCTTCATTTTGTACGTGTGCTGAGGAGGCTTTCAAAATTGAGAAGATCAACTTCTATTTACAAATATTAGACTCAAATTGAGCATCTCTTTCTTGATTTTCAAGATTTAATCTGAAGCAACCACAACAGCACTGATTTGCAGCTGGATTACACCTTCCCACATTGGAAATTTGTACCCTGCTTTGGGATTTTTTCCCTGTCCAAAATGCTTATCACATGGTTCAAGTGCTTCCTTCTTCCTTATTAGAAGCACTTGAACCAAGAAGCCATGTCGATAAAACTAGTTTCATTAGCCCAAAGTACTGCATGGATGTAATAGGAATCATGGCTAAGGATGGTCCTGTCAACAGAACAGATGACGACTGTGAACCAGATACACTAGAAGCATTTGAAGTGAATAGATTCTAGAATGCTTCCTTTGAGTCTTAAACTTTGTGCAGCTCAAGTTATTATTAACTTCAACTTCAACTTCAATAGCAAAAGTTACTATGCAGCTCAAGTTATTATTAAAATCTCTTTCTTTCATGGAATTGCCTACAAGGTATGTAAAGCATGGGCAAAAAAATATCTCATATCAGGGATCTCAAGTCATAAGCATAAAAAAAAACCCCGTTCAAACCATTAATAACCCCTGACACTTCAAATGACCGAACAAAAACCATGAAAACGAACGACAACAAGAAACATGAAAAGGCACTCTCGGGCCATCGGAGGGCAACCCTCCGTGTGCAGCACCTTGTTTTTTTTTAGCTTTTATCTAATATTCACATACAACCACACAATCTTTTTCTAAAATCAATGGCCAAGAAAAAGTGCACTCTAGAAATACTATTTAGTACAATCAAACGAATACATCATAGCAAAGCCATATTGAAAAGCGTACAAAAAACACAAGGAGACCCCCTATTATTGTGCCATATTGAAAAGCGTACAAAAAACACAAAGGAAACCCCTGTTATTTTGCTACATATTCTAAACGAGGTGCACCCTGGACTACTACAGTCGTCGGATTCGTTGATTCTATGACCCAGATCGTATATTGGAGCCTCTGGGCACCTCTCGTTTCGCTTATAGTCAGTTATGATTCGAGGCGCCTATGATTTTGAAATATGAAATACGATTTCCCTTAAGGTTTTGAGGGAATATCGAACCTCTATACGGCTTTGCCTAAAATTTTAGAATATGAAATATGGGGTTCGAACCTCTACCAAAATAACTCAATGTCCTAATAAGGCTACTTTAACCAATGTACCCAGTGAGCTAATGTAATTATTATTTATCTTGAATCTATGTTTTTTTTTTATAACAACCTATTCAATTGTTTTACGGACATATAGTCTATGGTTTCAGGAATTGTTATTTTTACGACCATATCAAATCCCCCTGGAACCCCCTGTTATTTTGCTAAAAGTTTTGGTGTTGATGTGTTTGTCATGCCAAGATTTTCGCAATTGTTGCCCAGCAAGAACCCTGAGATAAGCATCCCTGTGAAGTTCATCTAATTGTTGCAACTGATAAACTCTCTCATGTAAAGCAGCAGGAGGATCATGGATAGTAGCAACTTGAAATCGAAGGGTGGGTAGAACAACTCAAAAGGCACCAGAGCCTCTTGGTCATACACTAATTTGAATGGTGTCTGCCCTGTGGCAATTTTGTAAGTAGTGTTATAGGCCCATGCCTTGTGGATAATATGGAGTGTTCTTTCGATGATGGATATGCAAGTAGTCCGTCAGTTCTTTGATCATATGATTAACGAAATGAACACCCTAGTCGCTTACTAGTTTTGCGGGGCAGCCGAAGCGGTTAATGACATGTGTGTAGAGCACCTGCACCGTGCTGGCGGTGGTGTTATCAGGTAACGCATAGGCTTCAGCAGTGAGAACAAGGATGTATCGAGCACGGGAGCTTCGAGCAGGCGGATCAATAGGCCCAACACAATCCATATCCCATTTGCTGAAGGGTAACGGCGTGGCGACATAAGTTAAGGATAAAGCGTCAAGGGCCGTGGGTCTTTCCACGCGCTGATAGACATCACAATGGTGCGCATGAGCGTGGGCGTCTTTGAACAGTGTGGGCCAAAAATAGCCAGCCAAATGAATTTTCCTTGCCGTGTTGTCACCACTAAAATGGCCTCCACCAAGGCCTTCATGGGCTTGGCGAACAATCTCTGGTCTGTAAACAAAGTGCTAATCTGCCCTAAATTTTTATTCATAAATAATTTCATTACATTGTATTTTACAGTGGTTGAAGAGATCACGATGGTCAGGTTGTCACAACGGTTACATCATCCTCGCACAGGGACCACCTACTGGGAACAAGGTATGGAGCAAGGTCCGACGTGTTTCAAGCCACAAGAGCAACTTGAAGAGAATAGAAATTTGTACGTGCTGGCCTGTCCAACCCATATCACCAACCTCTTCTCTTCCTCTTTCTTCAATGGACGGGTTTTGCCATTGTCTCGACCATGTCCTTCCTATTCGCGATCTGGACTGGAAAAGACAAAATCGAGTTCGTCAAATGATGCTACAGACAATACAAATAATAAAAAAAATCAGTTCTGTGGGCCTTTCTCGACTCATGAGTCGAAAAAGGCAGCTTAAAGTGAAAAACGCAGGTCTGAAGGCGTCGAGAAACATATTTCAAGAGCAAAAAAAAAAATTCCGACAAAATCAAGTTAGTCAAGTGATGCTACAGACAATACAAATAATAAAAAAATCAGTTATGTGGGCCTTTCTCGACTCATGAGTCGAAAAAGGCAGCTTAAAGTGAAAAACGCAGGTCTGAATGCGTCGAGAAATATATCTCAAGAGCAAAAAAAAAAAAAAAAATTCCATTTTTTTCTATTTTTTGTAAGTAGATTTTTTTTTTATCTCTCTTTTCTTTTCTTTTTTAGGGCCTTTGCGAATCGAGAAAGGCTGCACAGAGTGAAAAACACAGCTTTAAGGCCAAAGTGAAAAATGCAAGTTTGAAGGCTCAAAGTGAAAAACGCAATTTTGAGGGTCGAGGAACATAGTTCTGAGGGCCTTTTTTTACTCTGAGTCGAGAAAGATAGCTCAAGGTAAAAATCACAATTCTAAGGTCAAGAAATGCAGTTCTAAGGGCATAGCTTGATTCGCGAGCTGAGAAAGACAATTTGGGGTAAAAAATGCAGTTTTGAGGGCCATTCTCCACTCCCGAGTGAAAAATTCACATCTTATCAAACATGCAATAAGTGTGGCAAACCTACTTGCCTACAAACATACTTTATAGCTCCAATATCATGGAGCATAAATCATGACTAATTGGACCATTTTCTATGTATTTTCTAATGCACATCATATCCTATGCATTTCCTATGTATACATGTATGAAAAAATAGACCCTTCCCTTTTTGTAATATGTCAATGTTTACCCATAGCTTTTTTCAAAGATAGCTTTTTTAAATAGGACACTATATACTATGTATTTTCCAATAAGCACAATATCCTATGTATTTTCTATGAAAAAATAGACCATCACAAACTCTAAACGAGCATACAAAGAATGCTTGAAATGATGTTGACTTGAATACACGCTCATTGAATACTTGCCAAAAAGGTAAAGCTTCAAACAAATAAATCCTCTATTTCTTTTTCGAATCTTTATTGTTCTTTTTTACTCTACTGCACTTTTTTTCCCTCTCATTTTTGAAATTTGAATTTGGTACATACCTTTTGGTCCTGCTCTTTTCTGCCATGGCTCTAATCCCCTGCTGAAGACCCGGCTATGGCCATGGCAGCCTCTCTTTACTCCTTCTCGAAGCTATTTCCGGCAGTAACACAGGCTTTTTCATCGAGCCGTGCCCAAGAATTATCTTTTTCTTTAGCCGTGAATCTGTGAGTCGGATCTGTGAGGTTGGATCTGTGAATCGGATCTGCAAGATCGGATCTGTGAGAAAGAACTGCCAACTTGAGCTTGATGGCCGGAATTAATACATGGAACTTTGTTGTTGAAGCTTCTTGCAGGGTCGCCGGTTCTTGCAGCTTCTTGCGATGAATAGACGACTTCTTTCTTTGGCAGGCAACAAAATAAGCAAAAAAATAGAGCATTCAAGAAATAGGGGATTAGCAAGGAGCCGGATTTGGATCTTCGTGCAGCAGAATCAAGCACCAAGCCATGCGAGGAAAGCAAAAAGGGATGTTTAGAAGCAAGCAATGTTGATGGAGCCATAGCCACGGTTAGGATTGGTGAACTTGGAAGCCTGAACAGCAACAGCTTTTGGAGATGCGGGCCAAAGACCCCTTCTCTTCAAAGATCTCCGTTTTGTGAATTCGGCCATGTGAATCCGGCTTGTGAATCTAGTCTTTATTCCCTTGGCATGAGTCGACCCAGCAAAGCCACTCGTTATCGGCTAACAACTGTGCACAAGACTCCTCCTGTTCATTGACTGCAGTAGGATGAGTAAGATTTGAAGAACCTTCACGCTATATGGACCTTGAAGACTTCTGTGCATAGAAGACTTTGCTCTACTCTCCACCGGAATGGAAAAAAAAGATGAAGAAGCACAGAGCAGAAGGCAAACCTATTGTTCCTACTTCGAAGCTTCCTGTTAATGCCGAGCAAATCAAGGCCATGCTTAGGGAAGTATCAAAGGATGCTTAGGGCGGAAGCTTCAGTAAAGGATGCTTAGGGCGAAAACTTCAGAAAAGGATGCTCAGGCAGAGATGCAAAAGAAGTCAAGGATGAAGAAGCCAGTTGTTGCTATGATATTTGTTTTTATATTGGGGCTCTAGGCCATCCATGCTTCACTCTTGACTATCGAGTCGAGAATGAAGGCAGTTGTGTGTTTGGTGTTGTATTTGGGCCCTAGGTAGTTGTGGTGTTTGGTTTTGTATTTGGGCTCCATGCTTGTGATTGTATGTATTCTTGACTACCATGTCAAGAATTATTATTTAACTTAGTCATTAGATTAAATTAATTTATTATTTAATTAATTATCTTATTAGTTTAATTAATTTTTAATTATATATTAATAATTAATACTTTTCGGGGGGGGGAGACCTTACTTTCCTCCTTCCCCTCCCTTCCCTCCTTCCTCTCCCTCCCCCCTCCCTTCCCCGTCCCTTCCCTCCCCTTCTTCCAACTTATCCCCTCCCCCTCCTCCTTTGCTCTTTTTCTCTCCTCTTCCCTCCCTGCCCCTGCCCCTTCTTCCAACTTATCCCCTTTCCCTCTTCAACCTGTGGCCCTTCCCTCCTTCTCCTCCTACCCTTCTCCTTATCAAGGTGTGCCCCCTCTCCCTCTCCTCTTCTTTTTTGTATGAGTTCCATTTTCAGCATGAGTTCAAAACACCAGAATCTGACCCACTTTAATTAAATGCGACCTTAAATCTTTATAACTCCACACAAAGACGTGCTTGAATTTTTTGAAAAGACTGAGTGCACGAGCTTTATATGGTTTGGGAAGATTGGCAGCTAACTTGATTGGTTGGTTGTCTCCTAAGCCAATGATTTCAGCTTTCAGAGTCTGAATATACGGAATGACATCTGTGTCTGTGACGGTATGAGCAGGTGGTTGTAACAACACTAGGGGTTCAACACTCTGAGTGGAAAAGAATAAAGGATGTTGAGTTGGGTCAAGTAAAGGTTGCGTCATAATAGCAACAACATCAACAGTGCCTGTAGGGGTGTGAATATCCTGCTGGAAGTCAACATGTTGAATTCGATTGCAAGGTGCGAGATAGGGATCAAGGAAGGATGCAATAGCGTGGTCTTTATCTAGACTCATATTGCCCCAAGAATCAACATATTCAGGATAGGCAGATAAAGGCAAGCTTGCAGTCGGTGCTTGGATGTGATAAGTGTTTTGAAGTTCCTCAGAGTCACTATTAGAGAGCGATGGTTCAGCATGTTCAACAGAAATGAGTTTTCTAGTTTCAACATCCATAGTGGCATTTAATTGGCCATCAGTGATGACAAGTTGATCAGTGGCCCAATAGTGAATGCTTTTAGCCTGGCGGAGGAGAGGTCATCCAACCAGCATTTCATAATCACCAGGATCCTCCCCAATTTTTCGAACACCAAATTCCAAGGGGAATTTGAGATCATCGATGCTGATTTGAAGAACAGGAGTGACGCCTTGAGGGCGCGTGATATGTCCATTAGCGAGATATAGTTGAGTGATGCCCAGTTGTTTCCTGAGTTTATCTATGATGAGGTTAATAGCATTGCCTCCATCAATCTGTACATGATTAATCCGCTGATTCCCAACAGTTGCATGAACCGTAGGTGTGGAAGTGGGGACAACGCCAACAAGAACAGTGGGTAGCGACAATTGTTCCCTGAGGCCAAGACATAACTTTAAAATAGTGGAGAGACTGAGGGGAATTTTGATCTTGGCGTGCTCTTCTTGTAGCTCCAAGGGAACGTGAACTAAGGAATCAGTAGGATCCAAGGGTGCGGGTGCCGAAGCATCGAGGCTGAAACTTCTTTGAAGAGTTCGACCTTAGCTACTATATTTGGATATGGCTGAGCGCGTGAGGTGGTCATAGACATGGAGGGCACCTCCTGACGCTGTTGAGCACGTGTGGTAGCATGAATATTGGCCAGCGTGCGTCCTTCAGCAGCTTGCATGAGCTTTAGAGTACGTTGACGGACTTCGGGCATAACATTTCCCAAAAACTGGATAGGTAAGTTTGAGGTTGTGAGCAGTTGACGGCGGGACTGCAACTTGGGTGTAAAGTGGTGGGGCATAAGAATAAGCGAGTCCGAGGGCACAGCCAAGGGCTGCAAACTAGGCATTTGCCTGGGAACAGTAAAACTAGGAGGTCTAGAAATTTGGGTATCAGGAGGCAAGATCCCTTGTGGTCCATCCTCATTCAATTTTAGATCATCACTATTGTAGACATTAACAGGAGGTTGAAAAGATGGAGAAGACTGGAATTCTTGGACATGGTTGGGACCAAAAGAAACCTGAGTGTAGCCTATACCATGCTGTGGGGAAGACGGTTGCGAAGATAATGGCATCGGTCCAGAGGGAATATGAATATAAGTGCTTTCTGGCATTTGAAAGTAATGAGGAGTCTGATGCACGGGAGTGTGGTTGAGAGCAAGGTTTGTAGGTAGGGGGAGACCCCGGCCGGGAACAGGCGCGAGGGGTAGGAGGTGCAGAATGAGCATGCAAGCGGAAGCGACCTCCTTCAATATCATAATCAGCATCGTACATGTCCCAAGCAGCTTCCTTGCGTTGATGGCGATCCAATCTAGCTGCAGTTTGGCTGAGAAGCTCGTCTTGAGTAAAAGCACGAACAAACATCTCGTGGCCTGGAAAAAGGAACTAAGTCCCGGCATCGGCGCCAATGTTTAGGGTTGGGGTTCGGGATCGTCTGCAAGACAGCGTTCTATGAAGAACCCGTGGATCAAGCAGACAAATCCTAGCATAATATGTCACACGGAATTTTGTAAAGAAATCAGAATAGAAAGAATGAAATAGAAAAGCAAAGAGACTATATTCCAAGATAAGAATCCTTGAATATCAAAACGAGTACATGAGATCTCACTAAGACGAGAAGACTGGAATAAGACGATACTAAGTCTCATCTAAAAACTTGAGATCTAACTCTACTGATATATATAGTACAATGGCCTTGGGCCCAGAATAGACATATGGCAGAGCTTTTGTGATATCGGTCATGAACTCCTGGATCATATGCTTGATTTGAGGGAATCTTTGCAGTGCCGTCATAAGTGCCCAGAATCCCGCTAATTTAAGGCCGAACTCCAAGAAGGCGATCATTTGTCTTGTCTGGTCCTCTTCTTTGATGGGGGCATGAATTTCTGTGTGGTTTTCAGCAGGGGCATGGGTTTGCTACCTGACGCTTGACTTGGTCCCTTGCCTTTGACCTGTGTTGTGTTCAGGAATAGTCCAGTGCCTGGCTGCACGGGACTAATTACAAAAATCCTCCAGCCTAAATTCGGTTGCATGAAAATATTTTTATTTGTTATATATGTTCAAAGAAGATGATACCATTGTCATCTTGAATGAACTAAACATGTGCATCAAGAGTGGGGTAGGCTATGGGAGAGGACTGAAAGCACTACTCTTAGAGATATCAAAGACAATACATAAAATAGTTTAGATAGCGGTATAAGAAATTGCTTTATACTACATTCTAGATAGATGAGAACCCAAAAGGCTTTAAGATTGACAAAACATAGGAAGTAGTGATACTTGAGACGAAATTAATTGAACATGATCTCTAGATAGAAATGTTGCTTATTAATAAAGTTTGAAGCAACTTGAGCGAGAACTCTCAAAAGTTTACATACAATTTTTTGCAAGAATGTAAAGTACCTCAACAACAAAAATCAACAAAGATACATGTTCCACAGTATCTTTTGCAACAATATTTGCTTACTTATTCTGCGTTGAAGTGTTTCTTGGGACTCATCATGGATGCGCCCTAGGGTTTCTGCCAGAGGCTGCTTTACGTTTGTGTTCATATCTTGAGCTACAGACCTCGGATTACGGTGTTTTTTGGCTCGTTGGAAAGCTGATTGAGAGCTCTTTCTAAGGTCTGTGGCATCGCAAGTTTTAGATTCCGGCTGATAGCCTTTTTGGCCCTGACATTTTTGGCTGTATGGCGTCAACTTCCAAGCTGCCTGCAAAACCTCCTGTGTCCATGCTGGTGCAGGGGGGAAATTTGGCATTGCATGTTAACCCTCTGGCTTATAGTGAGAATGTCTTTCAAGACGGTGATTTTCCTACTTTGGCACCCTCGGCTGGTGCACCGAAGAGTACAAGTGCTTTGAATAGCGGTAATGCTTCTGTGGATGGTGCCTCGGCGCCAGCTGGTGCCAATTCTAACAAAGATCAGTCCCGTCCACTTCCTTGGAGGTACTCAACTTCTGGAGTAAATGCTAGCAGGGAGCGCTTTAGTGATTGGATCAAGAAGGACTTGTCATCATACGTCTGCTGTGCATATTGCTACAGCTATTGATGTGATGATTCAGGATAATAAAAGAGTTCTCAGTAATCTTTTGGGTGAGTTGCGAGCAAAGGAGGCGAAGTTGGAGCTCCAGTTACCTTCTGTTGAAGTTTTCTATCAGCCTGAAATGTGTAAGAATACTCTTCAAGCGTCTGGATACAATGTGGTTGAGATTGATCATGAACTTACACAAGAAGTGTATTAGTAACTTGTTGTCGTTTAGTGTGGTTGGTCAATATACTGGAGCATTTCTTGACAGTAGGAAGCTTGGCTATTGGTTGACTGGTCATCTTCGGAGATTAGGGTTGCCACCTTATCGTACTTTAAAGATGTTGGATAAGAAGTTCTTTTTGATCGTTTTTGATGATGCTGTGGCTGTGGAGCAATTGGTGGCACGTGGTGTGGACCCAATGTGGAGTGATTATATTTTGTACCAGCCTTACTCGCCTGGATTTTCTCCTGGTACGACTCCTGCTCTTAGGATGCCATGTTGGTTTTCTATTCCTAATCTTCCTCCTGATATCTTGGTGCCGAAGTTTCTTATCAGTATTGCTAATGGTCTGGGTACTCATCTGGCCCATTCTATTGTTGATGGTGCTAAAATTTGTGTTTCTCTTCCTTCTGGTCGCGGTCTTCCTGACTGTGTGGTTGTGAAAAGTGGCCCTATCTTTCTGAAGTATGCTTTGCAGTTGCTCAATAGCCCTCAGCTTGCTGATTTATTTCCTCAACTTGATGTATTTGCAAATTTTCGTGCTAAGAGAGATCGCCCTGCAATGGTCCCTTCTTCCTCTATGCCTCCTACCTCTGTTGTGTCCCCTTTACCCTCTGTTGTCCCTTCTACCAATGCTACTGCTAGCTCTGTTGTTGCTACTCCATCTGCTGCTAAAACCACTATCCCACAGAAGATTGTGCATACTCCCGCTTTTGAAGAGGATGTTAGGGCTAAGTTACAGAAGATCCAGAAGTTGCAAGAGCGGCATGAAAATGTTCAAGAGCATCATGAAAATGCCCAAGAGGGATGGACAAATGTTAATTGGAAAAGAACTGCACGCAATAAGGCTAGTCAACATGTGTCTCATGTCATGAGCGATTCTGATAATTTGCATGGAAGGGTGGAGCAGAGAGCAGACTCTCCCTTGCCAGTTACCCAACAAAATAATGGGGGGGTAGAGCAGAGAGGAGGCTCTCCCTCACCAAGTGCTGAACAAAACAATGGAAGGGTGGAACAGAGAGGAGGCTCCCCCTTGCCAATTTCCAGGACGAGGTGGGCTGACCTCCCTTCAGAACCATGCGAGATGGACATGGTTGAGGCTGGCTCTATTGGTATGGAGGTGGAACATAATATTTTGGCCACATGAACCTGTTGTCTTGGAATGTGAGGGGAGTGGCTTCTTCCCCAAGTAAAAGAAGCAGGTTGTCTCTTTACCTGTCTAAGTTTTCTACGACCTTTTGTTGCCTCCAAGAGCATAAATGCCGCCGCGTTGATGTACATAAAGTAGCTAATGTATTTGGACGGGATTATAATGTCTTGGTGTCTGCTGCTGGTGTGCTTACTGCATGGAAGTCGTCTGTGGATGTCACTTTTACTCAAACAGATAGGTTCGGGCGGTGGATAATAATCAAATGGAAAGATAAGGGCCAACAAATGGAGGGGGAGATGGGAGCGCCTAAAATCTTGGCACTTTTGTCTTTTACCTCTATTTTCAGTTTAAACTACTTTCTTGGCAAAATTTGCTGAAAACTTGCTCGATCCAGCCTGATTGTCACCCGAATTTCCTTGAATCGTGAGCTAGCCTTGTAGAGGCTAGCATCTCATCAGATTTAGAATTCAAAGATCTTCACATGGATACTAAAATCTTTGCAATTTTAAAGCAGGGAGACAGACTAATTTGTGGTTTTCTTGTTGGACAACCTTCTGATCTGTGGAATTCACTGATCTACATGAGTATTTTTCCTCATAACTCATTTCAAGATCATGAGACCCTAGCAGTTGGACTGGAATTTAAGGGAGACAAATATTGACTGCTCGGACTCTCACATTTCAAATTCTCAACCTGAATGCAACATTGCAGACTTCTCAAACAGGCAAGTCCACTCTTTTATAATTGCAATGATATGGTTTCTGAGGATGATGCCTTATATATTTTTGAATTCATTCCTGGAGGGTGTTCTGACAATGATTATGGTAGTGACAAAGAGAATTGGGGAAATGAGAATTTTCTCTCTAATAACTCTACTGTTAATAAATCTAGGAAGGAATCAAAATCTAAGAAGAAGAAAAATTTCTTCCAAACCTGATATTTCTACTTATTTGCATGACTCCTGTGGAAATACAAGAAGCAAAAAAAATAGGAGAAATAGATAATTTGCTTGTCTTTATCTTCTCCCTTGTTGTCCACCATGAAGATTATGACATGGAATGTGAGGGGTATGAAAGGCCCTATTAAAAGAAGGAGGATCATCTCTCAATTAAGGCTTTACATGGCTGACCTCATTTTGCTTCAGGAAACTAAACTCCCCAAGTTTGAAAGTTCTTGTCTTGCTGATTGGATCTACCCAAGTGCATCCTCTGTCTGGATTGAGTCTTCTGGTACTTGTGGGGGCCTCATTATGATTTGGAAAGCTTTGCCTCATATTTCCTTTTATAACAGCCTTAGTAAATGTTGGCAGGCAGTTGTCTTTTCCATTAATAATTCCAATTTTGGAGTTATCAATATCTATGCTCCCACTTGTCCAAAAGTTAGAGAAAAGTTATGGCCTAAAATTTTATCTTGGATGTCTTCCCAACCTCGAATTGACTGGATTGTCCCTGGAGACTTCAATAACACACCAAATTGGGACATGAAGCTGGGCAACAGAATTAACATGTCCAGAAATGAGAGAATCAATTGGGACTCTCTGATCTCTGACTTTAATTTGATTCATGTCCCCTCCTCCACTGCAATTTATACCTGGTCAAACAAGCAAAAAAACTCAAATAGAGTTTTGTGTGCCTTAGACAGATTTTATGTTTCCAGTTCCTCCTGCTCCTTCTGGGACAATTGTTATGTAGTAAGTGATGAATCAATTTCCATCTCTGATCATCAACCACAATTCTTACACACCAAGCATCTATTGCAACTTCCTAGGGATGGCAACATTCCATTCAAATTAAATTGTTCTCTCCTTGGAAATGAGCAGTTCTGCATAGACTTCAGGAACTTTTATCTCTCTCTGCAGGTAATCAAAACTCTGCCATTGGATCTAAAGATCATCTTTCTATGAAATCCTTCTACTCTAAGATTAAGCAAGCCAAGTCCTGGATTAAGAAATGGTCTCACAGAATCTGCAAAGAGAAGAACAAGCTCAAAGAAAATTACTTAGAGCAAATGAAGAAAATTAGAGGTCAACTCAAGATCATTCCCATGATCTAAACCTTCAAATTGGTGAGGAAGTATTGGAAAAGAAAATAAAATTCATTGAAGAATTGGAAGCCAGGAGCTATGCTATTAAATGCAAGATGAAATTTAACAAAGAGATGGATCTTGGAAGCTCTAGATTTTTCTACAGAACTGCCAAGAACAGTTTGCTAAATAATTCTATTCTCCAGGTGCACACTGATAATGGTTCAAACATTGACTCTCCCAAGGATATTAAGCATTTCTTTCAAGAGAAATATGCCTCCTTGTTTAATGGCAGGGATATTAATTTAATTCAAAGAAGGATGAATTTATCTCCTTGATTAATCAAATCATTCCTAACTCTGGTAATCTGATGAATGATTCCATTGCTGCCATCCCTTCTGAGCAGGAAATTTTTAAGGTCATCATGAGCTTCAGTAAGGGCAAATCCCTTAGGCCAGATGGCCTACCTCCTGAATTTTACATGTGCTTTTGGGATATTTTAAAGGATGACATTGTTAATTTGGTGCATGGCTTTTGGAAGGCTGAACATTTACATCCCTCTATTTCTGCTGGCTTTCTAACTCTAGTCCCTAAAATTGATATGCCATCATCCTTCTCGGATTGGAGGCCAATCTCTCTGACCAATTCCTCATATAAGTTGTGTGCCAAAATAATAGTCAACATGATCAAACCTTTCCTTCAGGAGAATATCAATATCAAGCAATCTGCTTTCCTCTCCAACAGATTTATTTTGGATAATTACATTGTTGCTATGGAAGGACTTCACTGGAATAGAGTTTCTGACCAAGATTGCATACTGCTGAAGCTGGATTTCAAAAGGGCCTTTGATTCAGTAAACTGGGATTTTCTTGAATTTGCCATGCAAAAAATTGGTTTCAATCCTAAAATTATTTCTTTAATTATGGGATTAAACTCTAAGGCAAATTCTGCTGTTCTAATAAATGGCTCCCCTTCAAACTTCTTTAATCTATCTCGAGGGGTAAGGCAGGGCTGCCCTTTAGCTCCTTTATCTTTTCCTTGTGGTTGCTGAATTACTCACAAAGGCTATTGATTTCCATCAAGGTTGTGGCAAGGGTCTATATCTCCCTGACAATAAAGGCAGTCTTATAATTTCTCAATATGCAGATGACACCTTTGCTTTTCTAGATTCTAATTCTGATAATATTGCTAAATTCTTAGGCATCATAGACTTATTCTCTGCAGCCTCAGGAATTTACCTCAACATTGCAAAGAGTGTGATTGTTGGAGACACAAGTGAGCATTATATTTGTGATATAAAGGTTCTTAACACCATGCAAGCAACCAAGCTCCTTGGAATGCCTTTATCTCTCAATCCTAATATTAAAGGGTTGTGGGATCCAATTCTTCAAAGAATTAGGAAGAAACTAAATTCTTTTAGAAGCTCTCTGTCAATGGCAGGTCGAACTATCATTGCAAACTCTATCCTTGCAGCTTCATACATCTACTTTTCTTCTGCTCTAGTGGCTCCCAAATCTATCTATAATGAGCTAGAGAAAACCAGCAGGAACTTCATATGGGGAGGAAGCCATTCTGTAAACTGGGATACTGTCACTAGAACTAAGTCTAATGGAGGTTTAGGATGCAAAAGTTTATACTTGCAAGCTTGTGCCATGTCAGGTAAATTTGTTTGGAGAACTTTATCTGGCAATAACTCTATAGCCTCAATCTTCATCAAATATTGGCTTGACTGCTCTTATCCTGAAGGTCACCCAAGTGTGAAGCACTGTATGCCTGAGTCAGTCCTTACTTATTTGCATCCAGGTAGAAACTCCTCACCTCTGATGCAAAACATGATCAAAGCTTGGAATACAGTTCAGGGATGCTTTGATACACCTGACATTCATGATCTTAATTTGAATTCTTCCTTATTCTGGTCTTCTCAGTTTCAAGATAACAATGGTAATATCCCTGCTTTAAGACATCCGAAAATTTATAGGAAATGGTTGGACTTTGGTATCACTCATGTAAAGCATTTAATCAGAAATGATCAAATTATTTTCTGGACTAATCTGAGAAGGCTTATCCATGGTACTTCTAGTGACAAATCTATTTTCTCTCACTTCAAAAGTATCTTGTCACAATCTGCAAATTTGTTAGTCTATCAGGGTGGTTTTCCTCTCAAGTTAAATGGTCATGACAAATATAAAGTTAGTTCAGTGTATAACTCTCTAAATCAAAAGGATACATCTGCTAAAGCTGAGCTTAAATGGTCTATTTCAGAAAGAGAATGCAAGACTCTTTACAGGAACATTTGGAATTCTTATTGTCCACCAAAAGTCAATTTCTTCATATGGTTGATTGCTCATAAAAGTCTCCCTAATCTTGCTTCTCTTTCTAGAAAGATTTCTTCTGTTCCAGCCTGCCACTTGAATTGTTCTCAAGAAGAATCCATGCAACATATTTTCCAGTGTCATAAGATTGCAGATTTCTGGTCGTGGTTCTACAGTAAGTTCAGTGATCTTTTCCCTGGACAACCTCATGGTAACTTGCTACAGCATATCCAAAACAATTATGCCTTTCTGAATACTATTGTCTTCACTGCCCTATGGAATATCTGGAAGCCAGAAATAGGATTGTCTATGGTAAGAAAAATTTATCTATTTTTTGGATCAAGATGAATTTTCAGTTAGATCTGGAAGGTTTTGTAACTGCTCACAAAAGTAAATTGGGAGACAATTATGACAAGAAATGGGATTCTGTTGGTAAATTCATAGGTGTTTTTAACTTGTATATTTCATATCTCAATGTCATTAATTCTAATGCTCCTTTTTCTGACCTTCTTGATAGAATACCTGGAATTCCTGAAGGGGGAGGGCAGGAATAAGTTTGATACAATGCTGACATACCAAGAGGCTACTCTCTACTGCAATAGCACAGGTGTTTCAAATTTAGAGCCACCAGGGCCACAGGCAAGCTCGGATGACATCATGTTATACAAAGTCAGAAGCACTAGTAATGAATCCACTTGGACAAAGATATACTGCAGAGAAGTGGCGCAGATGTACTGTTTGTTTAGCTTTCTATTCATGTACCATTTCTCTTTGACAGAAAGGCAGCTCAGCAGGTACAGGGAGTTATATTACTCTCACAAAATGCTGTCTGATCTTTATGGCACTCTGCTTCTGCTAATGGCCAAAGGAGATATTCATCAGCTGCTCATGGAAAATGATTCTGAGCATAATAGCTACAAGTTTGGAACTGACTCAGGCTTCTATAGGGTCTACAATTCCATTTTTGACCAAGTCATGAAATCCCCATAAATCCCAGCTCAGCCACCTTTCTCAACCTTCATATCTGCTTTGCATCTTCATATCCTGTCATAATCACTGTTGCTCAGTAGTTAATCTTGCTCTTGTCTAACACTTCACACATGTACCTTGGAGATCAATTTTGTCCTTGCAGGAATTGGGATCTCGGATGGCCTGGTGGAATACTTGTTCCATGCCAAGTTATCAGCTCCATCAAGTGATGCAAATCATTACTTTGGATACTATCTTATGATTGACTTCCAGCATTTTCTGGCTGCTCTTATGCAATCACTATATTGTCAAATCATTATGTACTTTTTTGTTACTACTTGACAATTTTACTCTTAAGATGTAACTAATGGGGATTTCTTTTCCCTCATTAGTAACATATATGTACGGCTTTTATTAATTAATGGAAAAAACAACTCTTAACTTCAAAAAAAAAAAAAAAAAAAAAAAAAGAATGGGGTTTGATAAATGTATATGCTCATAATAGACCTCGTCAGCGTGGTGCTTTGTGGGCAACTCTGAGGAGTATTCTCCAGCTTGGGCAGAATGTTGCAAGATTGCTCGTTGGCGACTTCAATATGGTCGAATTGGAAAGAGATAGAAGTGGTCGCGGCTCTGAAGTGGTGCAAGGATTCGAGCGAGAACAATGGCTATGCCTTTTACATGATGGTCAGCCTATAGAGATTGATGGTGATCAGTCCGTTACGTGGTGTAATGGTTGGACAGGAGCTGGCAGAGCTTATGCAAGGCATGATAGAGGATACTTTAATACTTGTGCAGCTACTCGGCTAGCGAATTTTCGTCGCTCAAATCTTCTGGATAGCTCCGTGTCTGATCATAATCCACAACTTCTAACTAATGATGTAGCTAACTGTCATCGACCTACCAGGACCTACTTTAAGCTTAATTGCAAGTACTTGGAGGATGATGAGTTCAAACTTGGCTGTAGTCGGGCTTGGTCTCGGGCCTTCTCACCTCGTAGGGGCATGTCGGGGGTTGTCGCAGCGTTGTCTGCAGTGAAGTCTTTTGCAAAAGAATATGGGAGAGTCAGAGCTGCTGAAGCTAGAGGACTATTGACTGCATTATACCAGGAATTAGAAGTACTCCGCGCTCGTGGCCATACTAGTGGAGTCAGAGAAAAGGAGTTATTATCTCAGATCAAGGCTATGGAAACTGTAAAAGTTACTGAAGCCAAAGTGAAGGCAGGGTTATAGTGGTTCAAGGACGGAGATAGATGTACCCGGTTCTTTTTTGCTGCTGCAAGAAGAAGGAAACTCGCCACTTCTATACATTCTTTGGTGTTGCCAGATGGCGCTTTTATCTCCGATCCGGTGAATCTTAAGCAGTATCTTCATCATCACTTTTCTTCATTCTTTGCACGACACCCATTACCCTTTCAAAAGGACATGCAATTGGCCGTGTTGACTAAGGTGCGTCGCATTGTTTTTGAAGAGCAGAGGTTGCTTCTTGAGTCTAATATCGTGAAGGAGGACTTAAAAGCAGCTGTGGCTCTCTTGAAAAGGGACAAATGCCCAGGTCTTGATGGCTTTCCTATTGAATTCTTTCAGAAGTGCTGGGACTGGTTGGAGGATGACATATATGATGCCTTTTGTGAGTTTCAGAGATTTAGGAGCCTTGATAACTCTCATTCCAAAGAGCAAGGAACCCAAGACTATTTCTGACTGGCGACCTATTACATTGCTTTCCTCTGTGTACAAGATCTTTGCTAAGACATTAACAGAAAGAGTCCGAGACATCTTGGCAGACGCTATCTCGTCAACACAATCTGGCTTTCTCCCTCGTCGTTGTATTCTCAACAACGTGGCTGCTGCATATGAAGGAATATATTGGGCCCGGTTACAGGGTCATAGAGCAGTGTATCTTAAGCTTGATTTTGCTAAAGCTTATGATAGTGTTGATTGGGGTTTCTTGGAGAAGTGTCTTCTTGCACTTGGGTTTGGGGAGTCATTCACAAGGAATGTCATGAAGCTCCATACATCAGCCAGATCTACTGTCCTTTTCCAGGGCGAGCCATCGGATATTTTTGTAGTGGGTAGAGGAATTCGGCAAGGTTGTCCCTTAGCACCCTTGCTTTTCACAATTGTGGCAGAAGTATTATCCCAGCTCTTCTCCGTGGCTACCCAAGATGGCATTATTCAAGGCCTCCCAATGGACGATGGTTCTCAAGAGGTATGTAACCAATATGCCGATGACACTTTTTTGTTCCTAATTGCCGAGGCTGAGAATCTTCGTAATGCTAAGCTATTATTAGACACATTCTCCTTAGCATCAGGAGTTCTTGTAGGGTGGCAAAAATGTACAGCTTTGTGGACGTTGGACAGTCCCATCCCTCCCTGTATTTTGGACTATCCATGGAAGATTCTTCTGCATGGCAATACCACAAAGTTGCTTGGTATCCCAGTTGGAATTCACGTCTCTGCTTCAGATGCTTGGGATGAAATCATTAGTGGGTTGCAAAAGCACTTGTTTTGGTGGAATACAGCTAAACTGTCCATGCCCGGTAGAATCACTGTGGCTAAATGTGTTCTTAGTAATACTCATGTCTACATGGCGTCTGCTCTATTAGCTCTGCAGTGTAAGATGGAGGAGATTGTGCATATCGTCAGAAATTTTATTTGGGGTGGAAATGAGTTAGGAGCGGTGGTCAAGGTAGCTTGGGCGAAATGCATTAGACCTGCTAGTGGTCTTGGTATGTTGGATTTTCACCTCCAAAGCAAGGTGATGGTATCAAAGTTTATTTGGAGGATTTTCATTGGTAAGGATGATTCTCCTGGCCTGAGGTTGTTGGTGCAGTCGATTCAGCATTGTCTCCCATTTCATAAGGCCACCATTAAGCCCCTCCTTCCTTGGGCTTTGCTTTATCATATGCATCAGTATCCTAATGCCTCTCCCTTTCTAAAGGGGTTGCTTGCTGCTTGGGATACTGTCAGGTCTCTTTTCCATATTAATCCTGAGGCATGTCTTCAGTTGTCCACTCCATGCTGGTGGATTCCTTTGCAGGACACTCCAGAGAATGTGCCTCTAAGTGTGGTTGTTCATCCAAAGACACAACGACGATGGGTAGCAGCTGGTATTAGCACTATTGCAGTTTGGTATGAGTCTGGTCATCTCATGTCATGGGAAGCATTTAGAACAAAGTTCTTGTTGTACAGATGGGAGAGAGTAATCTGGAATCATATTGCTGCATTGTTTCCATAGGATTCTGGTCCACAGATTGAGGTAGTCGTATGGGGTTGCCATCAGGATATCCAGCCAGGGCGGTTTGTGTCTTCTGTGTATAAATTGCTTTTGCATTCTGAAATCCTGCCTCCATCTAATAGGTGGCATCTTCAGGTTCCTCAGCCACAATGGAAAAGTGTCTGGATATGGGTATGGGATAAGCTGCTTCATCCCAAAGTAGTAGTTTTGTGGTGGCAAGTGATCCATAGATGCCTCAGAGTCAACAGGTTAGTCCATAAAATGGATAATCGGATTTCAGAGCTCTGTCCTTTATGCCAGCAAAGGGTTGAGAGTATTGAGCATTGTTTTTTCTTGTGTGAGCGGCTTCGACAGGCATGGTCTTGGTTGTTGACCCTATTTGGAACGTCTCGATCTAGCCAACAAATTTTGCTTGCTATCTATCCTGATGCTTGGCCCAAACCACGGAAACGAGCTTTTCATCTCGCATGTGGCTGGCTTTTATGGTCAATCTGGAAGAGAAGGAGGTTGTTTATCTTTAAGGGCATAGATACTGCAGATGAGATTGTTCTTCAGTGGGCGCAAAATAAAATTGTTATGGCTTACAATTGTTCTTCTCTTGATCAAGAGAAGAAAGTACTGATCTGGCATACTTACCTTCAGATTCATTCTTTTGCATAGGCAGGTGGTTGTGCTCAGTTGGATCGGTTTGTCCACTGGGGTTATAATCCTGTCTTTGCATTTTATGTTGTTCTGGTTTTTAGTTGGTGAATAAAGCTTGTCGTCCTTCAAAAAAAAAAAAAACACACATCCAATTTATCCCAAGTCTTACAGGGCTGTGGCCAAATCTTAATACCCTATATCCAAGTTATATGATAGACAACAATCACTGATGATGATATAGATTTTACAGATAGCTTACATGTTTTTCCTAGTTGGTAGCCTGCTCCTCCCCTACTTGAACTGGATAAAAATCAAACTATATCTGGGTTTCAGAGGCATAACGTAAAGAAAAGGCAATTTTACCATGAAGTTCATTAAAAGAAGTGCATTGATATTATGCAGAAACCTGTATTATATTCAAGGTCTTCACAAAATTCGCATGCAACATTGTATACTCTAGGGTTGTTGCAACAACAGATCTGCATTGTATTTGTATACCACCTCCATGGCATTCCATCCTAGTTTGAAATGGTCTAGCACTCTCAATGGCACTTGCAAAAAGTTTATGCTCGTGTTAGATGGGCGAAAAGAAATTGGGCAAAAGTTCTTGCCCAAATCTGCAAGCAAGAAGCCTCATCGAATCTGCATGGCTACTTACTTGTCTTGCTGCATCTGGCCAGAAAACATCCTAGCATTTACCCAAATCATTTCTAAATATATATCCTTATCCTTATATATATACAATTATATTGGGTGCCACAAATGTTGGCAGCGCCACAAATGGTGTAGAGATTGATGCCACAAAATGTTGGTAGAGATTGATCTCGGCCGTCCATCTTAAAGATGGACGGTCCAGACGGTGCCACCTCGTAACTCTCCAAGCATCCCTCTTATTGGTGTACCAAAATTTTGGTAGAGATTGATCTCGGCCGTCCATCTCTGAGATGGACGGTCCAGACGGTGACACGTCGTAACACCCCAAGCACCCCCCCTTATTTGGGGCTTTTCATCTGGGCCCTTGAAATTGGGGCATTTCATCTAAACCGTCGATCCTAAATATTTGGGGCTTTTCATCACAACCGTCGAATGTGCTGCATCAATGGTCCTAATATTGCCACCCATATTGATCACATTTAATGAGGTGTCATTGAAATTTAATGGGGGCTAATGAAGTGGCGCAATATCCCCCCATTCTAGTTGTAAAAGATTGTACTGTATGATCGTGGACGCTCCATTTTTTGGTTGGATAGGTTAAAATTTATAGTCGAGAACTTGCCGTCTTGGCGTATCGGAATGGCTATGTCGATCTACACAATGAAGAATGAAGGATGGAAGTGGATTTTTCCCTGTGGTATTTCCCCTACGCTTCTTTATTTCCATGCATTGGCTATCTTTCTCGGTAGAACGCGAAAGCGGATGATATGGTCGGGGAAGTCCGTTTGTTCCTTTTGTCATCATCAGCCCCTTTTATCTTCGGCCCGCGATGCATGCAGCTATGTGACTCTATTGTTGGATTCTACCAGATCGGTAGTTTTTGATACCAGAGAATCCGCTGAGGGGACCATTTTCTTGCCATCGATTCAACACAAACTTTTTATTGTCTCAAATAAGAAGGGCGTCTCCCTAGTCTGCTTACTTGGCCCTTTTCATCGGCATTATTTATTTTTCTTGCTTAAGATTTTGTCTGGTCGATATTGTCCACACCACACCAGATTGTTCGCAGCTCTGGCATGATAATTTCCGACATGATCACGGGGAACTTTCTCCTATCCGTTCACAGTCAGCAAGTTCCTTCAGGTTGCTAAAGTTGTATGGTCTATTTAATACCATCAGTCGCAATGTTGTTACTTAGGCATTAGTTCGTGTATTTTTCTACAGCCAGGTGGCCTCTCCTTAGTGGCAAGCATATACTATGAGATCAGTGATGACATCCATCAGACAGTATTTTACAATGGGACTGTGGAAATCACAGAGGGAAGTGGACTTTTTAGCGGCGAGACACTGTTTCTAGTTACCCTTGGTTTAGGATTGCTTGGCCTCTTTGCCATGTGGGTTCGAGGACAACTTCAACATTGATCCAAGGTTATAGTTTGTTCATCTAATTTACGAATTATTATCTGCATTTATAAGAAGTTTGCAATATCAATGCATCTACTAGACATGCCTTTCTTTATCATCATCTTTAACGATGCTAAATACGTCTCTTTTATTGCAAAAGATACGGAGGACCAAAACTGTTGAAACTGGAACAAATGGCTCCAGGTTTATTCATATTTTTTAATCTGATATTAACTTCCTTTATTTTCTCGGAGCTTATTCATGATGCAACTCTTGGTTTTCATAGGGTACAATAGCTTTTACTCAAATGTCAAAGACTCCATCACAACAAATGAAGACCAAGAAGAAAAAATAGGTTTCATTATGGCCATTCCATATTCTGCTTTGATAGTGGGAAGGTTGTAACATTGAAAAAGATGAAATACACCCGGGCAATTTTCTACATGCTCATTTCGATCCTCTTCAGTGCTTTTTCCATGTAGGCCCTGGTCTGGGTATGTTTGGGCAGTGGTTTTTTCATTGGGTAAGAAGTACTGAGGCGCGAGCAGTTTGAGGTGTGTAAAATTTTGTGGATTCATCAATATGTAGCATAATAACAGGGGGTTTGCTTTGTGTTTTTGTACGCTTTTCACTAAGGTTTTCCTATGATTTCGTGATGTATTCAAATGGATGTACTAATGCGTATATCTAGAGTGCACCATTTCTGAGCCATTGATTTTAGCCTTTTTTTATCAATGGTCAACAACCAGTGGCTCACAACAAAAGCCCCTTTTTTATGCGTGTGGTGCATAATGGGCACATGAAGGGCCATTGATTTTAGCCCTTTTTTTCAATGGTCAACAACCAATGACTCACAACAAAAGCCCTCTTTTTGTGTGTGTGGTGCATAATGGGCACATGAAGGGCTTGAAGGGCGCATATAGTGCAGTTTCCCCGCCAGCAACACATTTCTTATCATAACTTTTGATCCAGAGCTCTGTTTAAGATGATTTTTATTGCGTTGGAAAGCTCTATCCGAGATCGTTTTCATAGTGTATGATATGGATATGTTTGGTTAAGTTATATATGCTAAAACAGCAATTTTTCGGCCGGGTTTGGTAGGCTTTCACATCCTACCAGCTGATTAATACAGGATTGCGCTATTGGATATTGTTTTATGGCTCATTCCGAATGAAGCTTGCAAAAAATTACCATGCATTTTTAGATTTTGAGGCAGTTATTAAGCAAATTCCAAGGCTTCTAGATCCTTGTGCTAATAAGCAGAAAAGTTTCCCACTTTGGTTTCTCACCACAAGAATCCATGGAGGCCAAAGGCTGCTGTTAAATTCCAGTTGAAAAATGTTTGTGTATGGGGACTTTCAGAATAATGGGATCAATTTGCTCTATCTTTATGGTAACTTTTAGTTATGTTCTATTTGTTTTATTGTGACCAAATTCAAAAGCTACAGGTGATGAAAGCCTCAAATAAATTCTAGTTTTTTTCTGGTTTGAATTCTAAAATTTTTGTCACACCGGGAGGGGGGGGGGGTGGCGTCCCTAAGGCCCCTCAAGGGGCAAAAAAATTTTTTGCAACACAAACCATTAACATCCAACATATAAAAATTAAATCCCCCAACACATACCATTGGGTCCAACACATTTAAATTTAAAATTCCCCTTAAACCCCCTTTGGTTTGGGTGCATATTCACACGGGGGTTGACGTAGGGCAGCGAGAGCCCTCATAATTGTATTTTGCACGTACGAAATCAACACCATATAGTCTTCCGCTTGAAATCTTATAGTATTTTGCGAATCTAGTTATACAGTATAGCAAATTTTGTACTTGCATACCCCACAAACGAGGAACTTTACGTACGGTGTAGATTAAGGAATAAGGGGTGAATATGCCTATCCAACAGCTCTCGTTGCCCGGAGTCACCCCCCGTGTGAATATGCACCCAAACCAAAGGGGGTTTAAGGGGAATTTTAAATTTAAATGTGTTGGACCCAATGGTATGTGTTGGGGGATTTAATTTTTATATGTTGGATGTTAATGGTTTGTGTTGGTTAGTGCATCTTGGTCTTTATTTGGTTTCGGCATGTTCCTTCCAAATGTAACAGATTATTAATATAATTATGGATATTCGTAGGTTAGTTATTATTCTATCTTGCCGTTAGGAAGAGACGAAATTGTGTTGTAAATGTAAATCTTGAAGTTGCGCAGTATTGTAGGAATTTCTAGGTTGCGAAGTGAGCTAGATCGTTTGAGCTGAGTTGCTTTAATCAACAAGCAAGCCATCCCTTAGATCCATGAAGCCGCCAATCACAGAGTTAACCAATTAAGCTATTTTGCTAAAAGGAGGAGGTTGTCTAACCAGACAAGCTAGCAAGGTGAAGGGATGACCTAGCAGGCTGAAATCTAGTTGCCTTAATAGATAAGGAAGCAATCGGTTAGATTGTGTTTCATAGGGTGTCTTACATCATATTTAGAAGATGTTCCATCTTTCATGCACTTATAATTTGCAATGTGCTAAATACTAGATGCTATGGAAACCAGTTAAGATATTCTGCTAAGAGGTTGGTTGTCTCCTGTATAAGCAATAACACAATATGAATAGATGAGTTAGGATTTACATCCAAATGAACCAAAACTCTTTTTCTTGGATTGATGCATCTAAAGTTCTCTTTCCATTCAACGTGCTATAATTCAGAGTATTATAGAGCATCAATCTGTAGGCATGCATGCCTACAAAGTACAGAGATTTGAGGTTGCGCAGACCATATGGCTCCAATGGAGTTGCTCTTAAATCTCTTTATTGATTAGCCTCTTTGCTCCCCTGCATTAGGATTCTTCTCCATATCTGTGATGTTGCTGTTGTCATAATTATGCTGCCCAAATAGAATAACATGGTAAACAGCTCCATAGGCAAGACTAAAAATGAGCCTGCAAGTAAACCTTCAGTTATAGCAAATAAACGTCTCAGTTTACCAATCTATGCGCAAAGGCTAAGCATTGAAATAAATGAAACATGCAGATAGAAAATTTGTTGCACAAGATATATGTGAATTGTGATATATAGAGCTGAAGAACTTTACCTAGAACTAGGCCCAACAAATTACCTGTAAAGCCAATATGAGTTTCAAATGTGAATATCGTGCGTAGCATTCATTCGCCCAAAACCATGGTTCTGCCTATGTTTTTAAGTCCATTTTACGGGTGCTTAGAATTTTCTCTTATAAAATGACTCCATTTTTTATTTAGGGTTGGAATTTTGCACGGTGTTGCCTGCCATTGTTCTGGTATTTCGTTGTTCATTAGAATTGACTGTTCATTTTGGCTTTCTTTCTCATGTAAGACATTCATCCTAGTTTGACGGTGTGACTAAAAGTAAAGCGACCCAGCCAATTGTGTTACCACTGTTCTGGTGTTTCGTTTTGTTCTGGTGTCTGCCAGATGCAAATTCTTCAAATGCCTTTGCATGTAAATGCTGACATTCCAAGACAAATGCGACTTGCAGGGTTTATGTGCCTTTTATTTGCATTCATAAGCAAGGTTACGTTGCACTATAGTTGAGCCCCTTTGATATTGCATAATGTGTAGTTGATGAACATAGTTAGATTATAAAATTCATAAATAAGAATTTTGCAGCCCCAGATCATCACACTAGTGCGGCCCAGATTGATGTTGAGGTTTGTTAAAGAGGTTGCATGAGCATATCTTTGACTGAAGGTTAGCAGTCCAAATATTTGTTTGAACTATGAAGATGGGCAGCATGGAGGTAGATGCATGCAAGCCAAGTTCTCTGCTAGGAAGCTTTGTATTTTGCTTTGATGAATGGTGAAAAGGTGGATAAATGTATGCAGAGATTTGAATGGCAACTTCGTAGGCTGGTGGCAAATATAAACAAATGGGCAAGGACTGTGTTGTTTAAGATGGGGTTAGTATACTGTCCAGGTTTAAAGTAACAAGTGGGAAAAAGTGATAGAATGGGCTGAGGTGTTGCAGACTTTGTGCCCTCTGGTCATGTTGAGCACTCCATTCATACTTATGGTGATAGACATTTTCCCTGGAAGTAACAGATTATCGGTCCTGGTTATGGTAAATTTCAGGTCGCTTTTATAAATGAGTGGTATCTGAGAGTAGGCCAACATAAATGTAAGCTTAAGGTGAGTTTTGGAAATATTTATCAAGAGCCAGGACTCTTCGATTTTGTCCCATGCATCATTATTACATTCTGATATATTTCATGAAGTAGGAATGGATGTTTGAAGCTCTTGGCATTGACAAATACTGATACAGATATCATCACAATTATTCTATATCCCAGTTCACGTTATCTACCAAATGATTCTGTACAGATTTTTTTAAATACCAGCTGACGCTGGCTACCAAATGATCATTTGAGGCCACTGAGGTTAGATGGAAGAATGCGTTTGTTTTCTTCATGCTTCAAACATAACTGACATTCAGGCTCAGTTGTGGACCAATCCTTATAGCCATGAAGAATCTATTGCATGAAATTAGTGATATTAAATGGGTGTCCCTTTTGCATGCCAGTCAATTTTTTTTGGATTTTGTTTTGAAGTACAATTCAGTCTTTTCTTTGTAGCTATTTAGGCAATTAAAGTTTCCTTATGATAATGATGAATCTACTTACGGAAAATGAAGCCAGGGATGTGCTTTGTTCATCACCATTAATCATAATTTCCTTCTTTCTATTTCTCTATATGTCATTAATTATGTTTGTGTTGTTGCCTAAGGAAGGTTCCACATGTCATTGCAGTATAAGCTGGAGAGCAGTCCATTGCTACATGATCAACATTGTAAGCATCTTATGACTATGTGATAAGTAAAAATGATTGAACATTCATTTCGTATGTGGCAAAAGATGGAGATAACTGTTAACTACGAATTGCAACCTTAGGTGCCAAATATAAGTCTTAATTTGTAAATGCTTGATGCTATTTTCAGACACCACCAATTATAACATTTGTACCGAGAATAGATGTCCCTGGATATGGCTTGATAGAGGTCAATAACTAGCCTACATGCATATGTTTTATGTCTATGCATACATTGTGTTATGAAGAAGGAAATGGGTGTACCCATAAATTTTACAAAAGTAAACTTGCTTGACCTGTGCCTGAGTATGTTTGCAAAGAAAAGTTGCTTGACATGTGCTTATTATAGGTTCAGAAGTTCATTGGGAACATGGCCTTCAAGGGCCGGATTGTAATAGAGCAGAGCTATTGGTTCATTTAGAGGACAGTCGAGCAGTGAAGGTAAAACTACGTGCAGCTTTTATGTCGTTGACATATATCATATTCTAATTTGTGGGTCAATTTTAGGCTATATTGATCTTTTTTTACTTTTAATCTATGTTGCATTATTTCTGTAGTATTTTGTGACGATTGTGGGGGAGATTTGCATTATTTAATTTTTCGAAGGATTATCACAATGTATTGGAGGTCAACAAGGCAGATTATGCATCATGCAACTCGGCAAGTCCGATTGCAAGCTTTCAACATCGATATACAAAGATTAAGCTGAAAGCACATATTGTATCTGCGAAGTTGTTGCCATTGCAAATAGGGACAAAAGATTATGGCCCAGGTCATTTCTTTCTGAGGATTGAGCTTTGTGTATTTGCTCTAGGAAGCCTTGGACTCCGTTTGGAATGTTATGCTTGCTGAAGTATGGCTTTTAAACCAAGTTCCAATTTTTGCTGAGCATTAAGTTTTGTAATTGGTGTTTCGTTAGTCCATTCTTAAGATCGCATGGCAATTATCTATGTTGTTTCTATGATGTGGCTTTGGCTTTTCCTAAGTATTTTCCACACGACACTGGTTAATTTCGACGCGTAGAAAAATGGCTTCCCTTGCACTCGCTTGCTTTTCTGTTTATTTTCAGTATAAATTTGTTCATTGGGAAGGATTTGGGTTTATGCCAGAAGAAGGAAGATGACATAAAAATGCCTTAGCGGCACTCTTAATCACTGAGCCAGGGCAGGTTTTTTATTGCATTTCGAAGGACAAAATTTTTAGCTTTATTTTGAGATGCAGAGGCTGGTCGAGGGTTGCTTGAAACATGCCAAAACTGGTACTACATCAATTGGCAGCTTTATCCTTAAGCTTTGCACTTGCTTTTCTGTTATGATAATTTTGCTTTTTACTTCCGAAACTTGGTCAACAGAGTTAGCTTAGTCAAACTAGCAGCAGGGTATCTTTGGAATTGCAGAACAGATAAAATTCTTCCTTGGCAAAATAGATGCTAGCTATTATTGTCACGATTTTTTCCATTCCGGGACCAGTGCGCTCCAACAGATGCCAGGTAAATTTCTCTGTCTCCTATATGGGCTTTGAACTTATATATGGAGTTGTAATTTATTTGCAGTAATGCACTATTCAATTCCAAGGGCAGTGTACAGCATGTGCATGTACGAACCTATATCTGACCAGTGAGAAACTACTAGTGAGAAACGACTGATGACATTGTGCAATTATACTTGCCATATAGATTGGGCCATTTAGCAATTGTATTTGCGTTACAGGTTGACAATAGTAGCCATTATACTTGCCATACATATTGGCAGTAACAGATTGGCAATAACAAATTTCTAGCTTTTATCTTTATAAGGGGCCTAGTAAAGTAAGGGCCTTCTCTGATCATATAGCCATAGGGTAAGACTGTTTTGCTTTATAGACAGTGGTCCCGTTCATAGTAATCTATCTGTTGTTTTCTCATTTTTATGTTATTAAGCTATGATTTGTTAATGTAGAAATCGGGTCATATCTAGCTCCTGTTTTAATAGCATTTGATATCTATATCAGACTCATTGTGCTATTCTGTGAATGCGGGCCACAATAATTTTCTGTGTGCTTTTCTCCTTTGATTTTCTTGCCTAAAAATCTGCAGATTAGTGCCGTTCACAAAGTTGCACTGATTTTGTATATTATGTTGTGTTTCTAGCCAATTCTTTCTTTTCATCATGCTCATTGTCTTGATTTAGTCTCATCTAATCCTTGCTTTATGCAGACAACTGAGAGTCTTTCTGTATGTAAGAGGCCTTCCTTGACCTTAGACAACTCATGCTTCTTGAATGGCACCGTTCCAATGGATTGAGGCATGGAATACAATTAACTGCAGGGTATGCGCACAGCAAGGACAACTTGGTGTTGCATTAGTGTTAAAAAAAACATGCCGCAAAAAAACTTAAGCTCAAATGTAATCTCATATGGTAAATATCTAATCGGTATGAGCAATGTGATGAAGATGTGCTTGCTTTGAAATGTGTCGTAGACATGCAAGAGGAATGCATAAGAGCCCGAACCCAAACATGGCATCTTGAGGGGTAGTAATTGCAGGATATGTATAATGTTACATTTGGTAGTATCCATTCTGCATGCAATTTGGACACTTTTATTAATGACAAATAATTGTAGGGTATGCACACAGCAAGGAGAACTTAGCATTGCATTCTTTTATTAATGACAATCAACTATAGAATATGCAAACAAGGAGAACTTGGCATTGCAATTGCAATGGTTGTATGAATGAGGGTTGGCATAACTTTGACAATATCATTTAAGATTATTTTGTTATGCCAACAAATGGTACAATTCCATTTTAATTTAAATTTAGCTTGATTTTTTAATGAAGATCACAAATGATCAGTTGCTAGAATGTATAAAATAAAAGCTCGTGTGTAAATGAAGAATTAATGTTGTTGATTTTGTCCAGTTGAAAGGCGCACCCAAGGTTGTTAGCAATGTAGAACTTCAAGTTAAAGGTTCTTGCCTTTTCACCAAGTTGTCAAATGATTCTACACGCTATACACTTGTTTGGGAAACTTAGTAATTGAAGAAATTGGGCTTCCAATTGAGATAACAATCCTTGAATGAGTTAACATTCACAATTTGAGTAGGTTGCAAGTGTGTGCAGATGCATTTGTTGTAGACTGTTCAACAATTGCTACTTGTTAAAGGAAACAATGAATTCGACTTATTTGAGCCACATCCCGAACACTGGAAATAGAGGACATCCTTGCCCGTCGAATAACTACACTCTCAGATTTATACGCTTTTATATTTCGTTGCGATACGGTAACGACACAGAAGCTTGAGAGAGAACCTAAGAAATTGAAAGGAAATCTAAGGGTAGTTTGAGAGAATGTAGGGGATGGGGCAATCAAGGTGCTATTAAAAAGAGATTATATTACGGTGGCAAGGTTTATTTTTTGCATTATTACATTGCAATCGTTTCTGAAACATCCTCATATGAATACGAATAGTTGTTGGAATTTTCATAATTAGCCTTGCCCACTAGGGTGAGCATGACTTCTCAAATGCAAACTTTGACTTCTTGAATTCTAGCAAGTAATTAATGTAATGACAAAATCACCCACATTCCATGCTAAAATCTTCATGCACGCTTTTACTTTAAATTCAAATTTAACTCAACTCTTTACTGAGAAGTTTTAATAAACAATAGTGAGCTAGTGTTACCAGTTCAACGTCATTATTTGCATCCAACTTTGTGTATACACAGGTTCTGCTAAGCTTTTTTACATATGCTGAGCTAAACATATCTTATAATGTGATTAGAGAAGGCACCTTTGGACCATGATTGAGCTATGCCTTTGACCATAGAGTCCAAGATTGGGTATCCAGTGATTTTTATGAACAAGAAGGCTTTATAATATGTTCTTTTTTTGCTATGTTAGTCCTTTAGCTTTGTACCATTATATTGTTATTTTTAGGGTGAGAATATCAAAGCGGAGACTAGAGATGAAGGAGTCTAAAATTCTTTTTGATATCTTTATTGCTTGAACTTAAGGGGTAATCTGGTATGTGGTTGTGCCCCATTGCTAACCAACCTGTCAGTGAATGACTATGTCTGCTACATCTGTAAATAACTATCAAAGATAACATAGAGATAGCATTGACTGTGGTGTGCATGTTATGAGGTCATAGTGCAACTCAATTGAATTTTATTTGACTTCTTCTAACCTAATTCTTGACACTCGACTTTAGTTTAGACTTTGATCTATTTAAGTTTGGATTTTGTTCCAGATGTTTATGGACCATAGTTCATAGACCCATTGATAGTACACAAACTTGTATATATATATATATATACAAGTTTTTTAATCGATCCTACGGTGCATATTCTAGCGTGTGCATGTTCCAGTTTGTCCATGTTCCAGTTTTCTAAGAATTTATGAAGATTCTGTTTTTTTACGAGATTTCTTTATTAGATTCTTTTAGATCCTCTTACATTTTGTGAGATTCCCTTAGATCATTATTATGGTGCATGTTCCAAGTTTAACATTGCAAAGTTGGGTAGATGAGTAGCAAGGTCCCTTTACGTTTTATGAAATTCCCTTAGATTCTATGAGGATTACCTTAGATTTTAGATTTTATGAGATTCTCCTTAGGCTCTGTAGGCTATTATATAGATTCCCATAGATTCTTACGATATTGCGTAGATTCCTAGAGTGTAATTGGGTTACACTATTCCTAGAGTGTAATTTTGGGCTGATGCATGATGCACTTAGATACCTTAATGTGTCCTTAGTATCATTGGAATAGGCGCAAGGGAGGACGAGAGAACAACAAAGTTTGTAAACCTTGTATTTTTTTTTTTAATAGTAATGCGTTGATGAGCTTGCGCAAACGGGGCAGCTGAGTGGCAAGGTCTAGAGCATTATAAAGGACCATTGAAGAATGGTGTTCATGCATTTGTAATTTAAGAGTGGCAACCTTGACTTAGGTAAAATTTTGCTAATTTAAAGAGATGCATTAACCATGATTTTTTTTTTTTTTGGGGAGAGTAACATTGTAGTGGTATCCAATTTCTATTGCGTGGGCATGGACATTGTTGCATTGCGTTTTTATCAAGCTTCTAGCACCAGCGGGGTTGGTGTAGAGTTGGAATCAAGAATGGTGTTCATAGATTTGCACTTGACTTTCTCTTTTACTTCACTAAATGTGGAAGGTGGTAGTAGGCTAAGACAAAGTTGATGCAAAAAATGTTGTTGTAGTGTTGAGTTGATTAAGGTGTAAGATAATCATTGTGTTAAGGTTTAACTGTTGTTGTAGTGTTGAGTTGATTAAGGTGTAAGATAATCATTGGGTTAAGGTTTAAGATTATTACTGTATTATGAATGTGTTATCAATGTGGTGACGAGGTTAGATGCACACATGCTAGAGATGGAAGACGTCCTTTTTCTCATTTTGTTTTGGGGGGGGGGGGAAGGGGTTGTTGATGATGGGGAATGGCTATATGTGGCCATTATTTAATTTCTTTTTCTTACTTGAATTATTCCACATTTGGTGCTTATGGCAGGTGTAGAGGAGTGTAAAATTGCAATGAAGAAGCGTAACTTTCGGTGAAATGTTGCTAACTAATCATGGTAGCCAACTAATAATTCATAATAATTTTGCATCCATGACCTTAATCATGCACTCATGTGCATTCGTTTCCCTGCTCAGAATGATAAGGTAACTAACATCCTTTAGTATGTAGAGACATTCTTCGAACAACTTCAATAACTTTGGCTGGACGACATGTTTTTTATGACAATCCAAGCAAGCATGTTCTGAGTTCGTTTGTTCTATTCTGCAAACAACACATGTACAGTATAAGATAATAAATAATGCTAAACACCCTATGTAAACACATGGTATACGACTACAAATAAAGTTCTTGTTCATGTAGCCTCTTGCTGCTCTGTTTATAGGGCATTTTCAGCATGCAAACCAGCAAGGTATCATGTTCTGCTTGACTAATAAAGCTCTACAATAGTGCGTGTCTGCATTTTAGAGAGAGAATGAGGTGAAACAGTTAGATCTAGTGCAAATGAAACATTGTGTCATTGAATATGCCAGAATTATTGTTGTGAAAAATAAGAAACTGAATCACAGAAAAAGGTATGTCCTCGAATCCATACCCATTTTTCTCTGGCTGCATGGTTAAATGGTTTTCTTTAGCTGGCAGACCCCTTACTCTCGACGCTAACTTTTTACCAAGCCTCCATCAAATGGTAACATGATAGTCTCCATCACTTGCAAGCCTGCAATAACAGAAACAAATACAATAAATGGCCATAATTCACACACCCCAGAATTCTATAATTTAACTCTATCTCTATATCACTTTTTCCTTTTGTAGGTGGATGCATTTTTAATGACTAGTCAGCATTAATTTTCTACCATTTCTCTGGGTGGACAGGTCTGCGCTGACCATTCGGCATCACTTTCTTATTTTACTTGCATGGCCAACACACATAATAAGATCCATAGAGCAGAATCATGACTAGGCACCTATGCACATGTTTTCGGCATTAATTTCCTAACTTGCTTCCATGGTCAACACATACAATTAAGATCTATAACAATGTCACCAGAATATGATTCTTCATGATCAAAAGAAGCAATAACATTTCGCCATTACCACAACCAATCAAGATAAGGATTACCATTTTACTGTTCCTACTGTCGGTGTCAATTTCTGTTGCTTCAGCCTTGAGAAAATCTGGAATTGAGATGGTAACATCATAATCAATAAATGCTCATACAGAAAGCTACCTTGCTACACCCAGTCAAATTTAGAAGCATCTTTCATCCAACCAAGAGCTGCAGTGGACAATGGAAGTTTCTCTGCAAATCGAATTTATTACCAAAATCACTGTTTACAAAAATAACATCAAGTAAAGCAATAAGAACCTTGTCCTGGGACTGTACGGATCCAAAAGTACACACTGTCCATTAAATCTGTTTCCCTTTTCCCAGCTGACATCACCCTGGTAAAGCAATAGCACACCATATCAATTATCTATGCATCAAATGGAAGCGCAGAACAATTGTTGGCATTTGTTATTACATTTGATGCGGGATTTAGTGTTATGAACGAACTATTTAGTTCTTCTCAATGATTGTACTTATAAAAGCTTTACACGTGCAAATTCTGCATGTGTATGCAAGATGGATGAACGCTTATTTTCAGAAAACTTATAAAAAGGTTAAAGGCCTGACCTTGCATCTCTAGCCATATCTTTCAAAATCTCCTAAGCTTTCCAATTTGACATGCCAAATGTTCCCTGTCCTATGCAAGCCCGGATTAAGGTCAATCTCTAGCTGGACATACGTCAATATGACTGCAGTCAGCATAAGGTATCTTCATAGGAAAACGGGATATACAGGTGGCTCAATGACAACAATGTGTAAGGATGAAGGAAACCGCCATACTATTATGTAACCAACCATCCCCAAAGCTTCGATGCTTCACTTTAAATTATCCAATGCAATCTAACAAACTACCTAATACACAGGTGTTCAATGAAGGAAACCTGCAATACTAATTTCCCTTTACTTTATGGTGCTCAAAATAATAGAGAACTTACAGATGGTTCGATATCATCTGGACTATATAAACAGAGAACAACATTGCTGTACAACAACATCAGAGGCCATAAGAATGTTCTGCCTGCATCAAATTCAAGCGTTAATGATTGTGAATTGACGCTATCCATTAAGAAGGGCATCTGCATGGCCTCAATCCTGCACAAAACAGCATAGAATCAATTAAGCTACTGGTACTTATGCGCATTAGTTCTCATCAAAATAGAATAATTGTCTACTCCACAGGCAATGATTGTCTTTGGCAGAGATTTGTGAGGTCCCACAGCCCGGAATTATCTACTTTAATTCCATCTCTATATATGTAATAGGCAAGCTACCTATCTCCATCTATGGCAGGCAACTAGTCTACGGTCCAATAAGGCAACTAGTCTACGGTCCAATACCAGGCTATACATATCCGAGAAGATAGATCCCGTGCCTCCTGTTGCAGAGGTCGGAAGTTTCTATTGCGGAAATGGAAAGCCCTGCTAGAACCCTTGCTGCCGAAACCAGTGGTTGTGCTGCTGCCGAAATCACAGATGCAGAGTCCCAATTTCTATCTCAAGTACCTGTGTTGCTCCTGAATCCGCTGTAATGGATGTCGAAACTACTCCACAACTCTGTACTGCTACCGAATCCCCTGCAACAGACGTCGAGACCGCCCCACGACCCGACTGAGGTGCTAGAGCGGCTCAAAGAGGATGCTAAGGGCTCAGATTGAAGCCTAGGGCATGCCGCATCCATCAAAACCTATGATAATCCCATCGCCGTTGTGCAAAAGCTCCATGAAGCACGGCCATGGCCGTCTGCGAGAAACGGCCAACAGGTATGCCACAAATTTCTGCTGCAAGAAGCTTGGCGCTTAGCAACAGAATCAGCACCTGGGGAAGCATGTCGCAATCGACAACGCCAGACGCTCACCAACAATTGCAAGGCTCGTCCCCGACACCATCTCCAAAATCCTCTATGCCCGACATGGTCCACACACCCAATCACAACCGTCCAATATGCCACGTGGCAGTTTGGAAGGCCTAGATGGCCCCAATTATCAGTGTTAGGCAGCCCTCTATAATAATATATATAAGTCAGATATATATATATATATATATATATATATATCATAACATATATATGTTCTTATGTTTGTCCTCCTGAATCCGGCCGTTGATCCGAGATCCTACGGCTCACGTGGCTTTGGAACGTATCCTACGGCCCAGATGGCTAGTTTGTGTATAGACTATATGTAAGCGATCCTACGGTCCAGGTTGATCTGATCCTGATCGTCGGTCCGAGATCCTACGGCTCACGTTGCTTTGGGACACATCCTACGGTACACATGGCTTTGGGAATTATATGTAATCGATCCTACGGTCTAGGTTGATCCGATCCTGATCGTCGATCCGAGATCTTACGGCTCACGTGGCTTGGCACATATCCTACGGTGCACATGACTTTGGGAATTATATGTAATAGATCCTATGGCTCATGTTGCTTTAATTATTATCACGTGGTGAGATCTCGACCCTTGATCGGGTCCAAGATCCTACGGCCCAAGTTGAATGCTCATCCCTTAAGAAAAGGCTTTTAAAAATTTTATGTTGTGTGAGGGATTCGAACCCTGGCCATTGACCCCCCAACCCCCATTCTAACCACTAGACCAAGCATTAATTCCATAAATAGTTTATGTTTCAAATATACTTAAGGGTAACATTCCCATTAAGAGAAAATACACTATAACATTCTAGCTAGTGCAAGAAAGTTCTAGAATGTTCTGGAAGGCTCTAGAAAGTTCTAGAATCTTCTAGAAAGTTCTAGAACATAAGGGAATCTTGGGAGGATCTAAGAAAATTCTTCCAGAAAGTTCCAAATTGTTCTAATAAGTTTTAGAATGTTCTAGAATGTAGGGGAATCTACGGGAATGCAAGGAAATCTAGGGAAATACTTCCAGAAAGTTCTAGAATATATTGAAAGTCTTAGAATGTTCCAGAAAGTATTAGAATGTTCTAAAAAGTTCTGGAATGTAAAGGAATCCAGAAGAATCTAATAGAATCTAAGAAAATCTTATAAAGTGTAAGAGAATCTAGGAAAATATAAAATCTAAGGGAATCTAAGAAAATGTTGATGAAATCTTAGAGTATCTAAGGGAATCTTTATAGAATCTCTTTGAATCTCATGTAATGTAAGGGAACCTAGGGCAATCTCATAAAATCTAAAGGAATCTAAGGGAATCTAAGGGGATCTTCATAGAATCTTAGAGAATCTATGGAAATCTAATGGAACAAATGCTCACGAAACCTCTAAGAGAACCTTGGTAGAATCTGAGAATCTATGAATTTAGAGTATTCTCAAAAAATTCAGGGCACAACAAGAACTTGCACGTAGGAACATGCTAAAACTCGAACATGCACCGTAGGACGCATTAAATTTCTTGTTTATTTATGTTTCGCGCTTATCCGACCGTCCGTTCGAGATCCGACGGCTCACGTGGGATTGGGAAATATCCTACGGCCCAGATGGCCTGGGAGTTTACATATAATATGTGTACCGTGGTCCTACGGTCCAGATTGATCTGATCCTGACCGTCGGTCCGAGATCCGACGGCTCACGTGGCTTGGGGACATATCCTACGGCCCACGTGGCTTTGGGAATTATATGTAATAGATCCTACGGCTCATATTGCTTTTATATGGTGAGATCTTGATCGTTGATCGATGTAATAGATCCTACGGCTCATATTGCTTTTATATGGTGAGATCTTTATGGTGAGATCTTGATCATTGATCACATAGATCCTACGGCTCATATTGCTTTTATATGGTGAGATCTTGATCGTTGATCGATGTAATAGATCCTACGGCTCATATTGCTTTTATATGGTGAGATCTTGATCATTGATCGAGTTTAAGATCCTAAGGCTCATATTGAATGCTCGTTCCTTAAGGAAAGGCTTTTAAATTTTTTTATGTTATTGGGGGGATTCGAACCCTGGTCCTCAACCCCCTAAACCCCCCACTCTAACCACTAGACCAAGCATTAATTCTATGAAAAATTTATGTTTCAAATATACTTAAGGGTAATGTTCTAATTAAGATAAAATAGACTATAATATTCTAGGATGTTTTGAAACTTTCAAAATGTTCCAGAAAGTTCTAAAATGTTCTAGAAATTTCTAGAATGTAAGGGAATTAAAGGGAATATAAGGAAATCTCATAAGTTATAAGAGAATCTGGGAAAATATACAAGTCTAACGGAATCTCTTAAAATCTAATTGAATCTAAGGGAATCTTCATAATATCTAAGGGAATGTAAGAAAATCTTGATGAAATCTTAGAGTTTTTTTTAAGATTTTGCAAAACGCGACAATAGAATGTTCTAAAATGTTTCATAATAAAGGTGTACAATATAAATCTTGAAAAAAAAAATTCTAGATGCTCAAGGCAAGCGCTTTAGTCTAAAAATAGAAAATGTTTTAAAAATGTTGCACAGATCCAAAATAGATTATTTTAGAAGGTTTTAAATGCTCATGGGTTTTTAAGATTTTGCAAAGAGCGACAATACAATGTTCTAAAATGTTTCATAATAAAGGTGTACAATATAAATCTTGAAAAAAAAAATATTCTAGATGCTCAAGGTAAGCGCCTTAGTCTAAAAATAGAAAATGTTTTAAAAATGTTGCACAGATCCAAAATAGATCATTTTAGAAGGTTTTAAATGCTAATGGGTAAGCACCTCAATCAAAATAGAAAATTCTAAGAGAATCTAGGAGAATCTAAGAGAATCTCAGTAGAATCGTTGGTTATCTAGAGCACTATAGGGCCTTACATCGTAAGAACATGCTAAAACTGGAACAATGCGCCGTAGGACGTATTAATTTTCTTGTATATATATATATATATATATATATATATATATATATATATATATATATATATATATATATATATATATATATATATATATATATATATATATATATATATATATATATATACAAGTATTTGTACTATGAGGGAGTATATCAAGTCGACTGCTAGATTGCTGAGATGTCAAAGTCAAAGTTGTGCAAAATCAACTAGAAGTTGCATTTAGAAAGTCAAATTCAAAGTTGCATTCGTGGTCAACACCTGCTCAAACTATTTTAAGTTGACCCTTTTCATTGGATTGCTCAACAGCGGGTTTCATTAAATTGGTCGCTACATATATTCTTCAACTACTCTTCAGAATTGGAGCTTAACAACCTTAAAACACTGAAGATGTTAAATCAACTAACATTTCCTAGCACATAAAACCGACTCCCCTAGGTTTCTGAAGATTAGCCCAAGGTTCCTTTAGATTCTGCAATATTCTATGTACATTCTCCTAGATTCTCGCAGATTCTACAAAGATTCCCCTAGATTCTCCAAGATTCTATCAAGATTCCTCTCGATTCTCAAAGATTTCCCTAGATTTTTTAAGATTCTCTTGAGATTCCCCTAGGTTTTCAAAGATTATCCCAAGATTCCTCTTGATTTTTTCAAGATTCCATGTAGATTCTCTTAGATTTTCTAAGATTCTATAAAGATTCTTCTAGAATTCTAAGATTCTCTTGAGATTCCTCTAGATTCTCTAAGATCCTATGAAGATTTCCTAGCTTCCTCTAGGTTCTTAAAGAGTTTATCCAGATTCCCTCAGATTCCCTTACATTCTCAAATATTCTCTCTTGAACCATGTTGATTCTCTTAGATTTCCCAATATTCTATAAAGATTCCCCTAGAATACCTAAGATTCTCTTGACATTCTTCTAGATTCTCTAAGGCCCTATGAAGATTCCCCTAGATTTTCCACACTTTTGATATGTATAGTGGCTTTGCTTTAGATTTGTTGTTCACTCCATATGTGTGCAGAAGATACAACTCAATTATGTGGTGTGGCTTGGAAAACTGACGTTCATGCTTTCTTCAATCTATTCTTATGTCAAACGCAGCCTGTAGCTCGGTTTCTTGGATTAGTACACCAAGTCTAGTTCTCCATTCGGGCGGTGTTAAATTTCTCTACCAAGCTTGCAAAACGTAGACTCTGTCACATAATACATGAGTTTGCAGACATCTTCAAGGAGCTCCGAAATTAAACAAATGGTAAACTTCGAAATTAAATAAATGGTAAACTTTTTCTTCTGTTTTAGGCTTCTTGAGAGTTACCGAAAAATTTATGCTATCGGCTTGCTGGTCGGTATAATTCGTCTTGATGGGTTTAATCCCACCGGAGTTCGGAAACCTCCTTCATCTGGAAAAGGGCGAGCCTCAAAATTGGGACAGTTAGCAAGCCCACCATCCCCTGGCTACTCTTTCAGATGCTGACCCAACATCCAAGAACCAAGTGAGAAATGGACCAACAAATATCAAATCAGGCTATCTGAAAGGGAGTCAAAATCGAAAAGAAACATCATGAAGCCGATTACAGGGTCGGATCCTTTAGCCCTGAAGCTTTTTTCTTTTTTATCTACATGAGCCGATTCTGAAGGACTTAGTCGGGGCCTTTATTATGGTTGTAATTATGGGGAAAGGAATATATTTTTCCTTTACGTCTATAGATCTAGATTGCAAATTTTTTTAAATAATTTCACAAGAAGTTCATAATGTTTCTCATTGAGTTCTATACAAATTAATTATTGGAATATTCAATTAATATTCAAGCATAATGTCATGTAATATTCAAGTCTATCTTTTTCTTGTATAAATTACACTATGATGCCCTAGGCTTTGATGATCTTAGATAGGAATATCCCAAAATATAGCACCTTGACTTAAATTTATAACCTTGATCAACAATACAGAAGATATTGGAGGGACAATGTTTTGTCTTAAACAGTCATGGTTAGTTGCAAGGCAAACCATGAGCATTTTGTGAAGCATGCAAGTTCTTTTGACGCTACTTAGTATAGATATATAGAATTATTCTGAAACTTCTTACAACCACATCGACGGTAACAAAAAGCATTATTCTGCATCATAAGCATCATCAGAGATCAGGTAAGTGATGAAAGGAAGGTAGGGTAAGGGGTTTGGTAGGGCAATAAAGTGGATGCTGGACCAAACCTCTTACCATGGCAATAAAATGTTGGGCCAAGTAACCCCATTGTGGGCAATCCCCTAGCTACATAACGACCAAAAGGGTTCCAAATAAAAATAAAAGCATTGTTCAGCCTGAAACGGGTCAAAGCAAAACATGTCTATTTTTTCTATTGTTCTATTCCGGTCTTACGACGGCCGACAAGCCGTAGTTTACACGGTTCTCTGCTTATAAAACATACCCAACTATTCCTGCTTATTGGCTTCCTTTCCGCTCTGCTCAATTCAATCTTATTGTTCTCCTTCCCATACCCTCTTGCTAGTTAAATTATCTCTAACAGAAAATATGTCTAATTTGGAGAAGCTAATTTTCTCATTCATTGAAGTATTAGTGTATATCTGCAGATAACATAAATCTATCACTATAAGAAGGGTATCTTTACAGTCACCAAAGGGATTATTTCAAAAATATGTTAATCATCATTGTGGTCGTATAACCAACGAGGCAAAGAACCTGATATTAATTCAAGGGTGCTATTCCTAAACTGAAAAATTGCCTCTACGTTTCGATCACATGCCCAAAACTACTCACACTCAAATAACCCTGATATTTAAGCAGATATACAACTCCATTGCTTCAGGTTTGTGAAAGTATTGATAAAACTCAGACTTTGGCACAAACCAGCAATGAATTAGAAACCAAGATGTCATGTTAAAAGAACCGTAATGAGAAAATAAAGTTACTTTAGGAGTGTGAACATAAATTCTAAACTTTTGATGGTGTCTAAATTACAGGAGGCTACCATGAATAAATGTCAAAATACCTTAGGAACAGAAACTAAAGAACACCAAGTCATATAATGAAGCACAATTAATCAGCGAGCTGTACTTCTTCTAATGTGAGCCATGTGCCCACGTCCATAGGCTCCTCCAGAGACATGCAGTCTTGAATTCACAAAGGCCTGTCACCAAGCAGTTAATCTCATAAAGTGCATAAAGTTGAAGTGGTGAACAAAATGAAATGTTATTTTTTGGCACTTACAGCTGCATGCTGATATCGAGGAGCAGGTGATATACCAGTTGCAGTTGCCCATTCCCAGCTTCCATCATCTTTTCTACCAAGTGCATGAGCAGAAGATAGGGGCTACACACAAGTTTCAAGGTTCAAAATCACCAATTAAGCCACATATTTGCATATATACAGCAATGTAAAAAGAAAAGATTATAATGCATAAACCCAATACTCAGGGAAATATTTGTCAAGAAAGATTGAAGACATTATCAGGACACACTGTCTAGGGCTTTGATGCAGTATCCAAAGCACAAACATCTGCCAGTGAAAATTTTCCTGCATGATATTTTTCTTTAAAATGCTTTCTACATAACAAAAACCAATGATAGAAACAGAGAGAAAGTCCTGATCTAGGTCTCTTCAATGCTGGTGACTGGAATCTATGAACGAAATTGTCAAGAAGACGGTGGCATTTGTTGCCCTATGCATTGAACTATCGCTGACTGTAGTGGAAGCTGGCCTTCACATACTTGTAAAGCCTTATTGTTGTCTTGACTCCTACGAACCTTAATTAATCGATATTCCCATTGATGTCTCCTTCGGCATTTTTAGAACTAGCCGATATTGCAACCAAGCTTGATCCTGAAACCCAAATGATCCAATTAGCAAGAACAATCGGGGCAAACACAGCGCCTCGCTAAAGGGCCAACTTCATTGAAAAAGAAGAATTACTAAAATAAAATTTAGGGGAAAAAAAGAAAACCTTGGAAGTCCGGACAGAGAAGCATACACGAATTTGCACAGATTACCTTTTGCCAGGTTTTCAAGAGGCCCTTCGACGAATGAGGCTGAAAATCTTGAAGCCATAGATCTGCGGACAAAATAAAACAGAAGATATTTCCTAATTTCTTCTCTTCTATGCGATGCCCCCCTGAAAATCCAAAGATGCAAACACCAATACTTACAACGCCTTTGCAGTCCACGGACTTTTGGCATTTCTAACATGAAATTATCAGCAGATAGCAAATAATGGATGTGGGCAACAAAAACTAGAAGGTGATTTCAGTGTGGACATATTTCAAGGATGAAGTAGATTGCAAAGAGAATGGCAGGGACAGGGATGCATCGACTCTTTTTGGGTCAAAAATAGACCAAGATTTGCCCAGAGAATCTTGCTCCGCTGCTTCTGTTCAAAGAGATGGATGTCGCGAGTTCCAACGCCTCTGCTCCTTCAAAAAAACCCATAAGACGGAGAATTTGTCCATCGCCAAGATCATGAAGGTCCTTACTTTCGAAGCCAAGCAGAAGAAAGCTTCCAACAAATACGTCAGAGGGCAAGATGGTAAACCTAATCTTTCCAGGAGCAAATCCGCCGGTATGTTCAAGATTTAGGCATGCGTAATTGTTAGCTGTTGCCTGCAAACAAAATAAAACTATCAGCAGATGACTGCTTGCGAAACAAAACATTACGACCAAATTTAAGAAAGAATCATACCTGTGGGAAGAACGATTTCTGTAGCAAACGCCGGTTGCACCAAACCGGATGAAGCAAAATAGTTCGGATCCCGCCATAGCTGCGTTTGCAATTACAAAAAATCCAACTGCAGAAACGAAACGCACAATAAGAACAGAGCGATTAAACAAAGATTTAGTACATTAAAGGAAAACCCAGCAAGCACAGCCTGCACCACTCCGCACCACAAAGATTTTCCTTAGGCAAGCTCATTTGATGCTCTGGGGTTTCTCCAAATCGGCTCTGAAGCACCCTTTTTGGATTCAAACTTCAGTGTTTAGAATCCAACTTCAGTGTGGAAGATCGATAACATGCCGGCATGAGCGCCAACAAATCATTCAGGCGGCTATACTAGCGCCAGAAAAAAATCGTGAACAGAACCCTGAAATACAGAGAGTCTAAAAAAAATGCAGAAGAAAAAAACTTTATGCCACGTCATATATGAGGCCGTCATCATTAAAAGCTTTTAAAAAAAATAAAAAAAAAAAGGGACATATGGCATGGCGCCACCTCACAATGGCATTTAATTTCATTGACTCTTTATCAACGATCTAGATTAATTCCTCTAAATCTGACGGCCTAAATCAAAAGCCCCAACTCAAGCTCATAATGTGGCCAAATTAACGGCTCAGATTAAATCCCCAAATCTAACGGTCAGAAACAAAAACCCCAAATAAAGGGGCTTTTTGGGTGGCGCAACGTGGGCCGTCCAGATCTGAGATGGACGGCCGGGATCAGATTATCTACATTCAATATAATTGTATATATATAGGTGATATATATATATCTGATATATATATGTTCTTATGTTTGTCCCATTGAATCCGACCGTTGATCCGAGATCCGACGGCTCACGTGGATTTGGGACGTATCCTACGGCTCAGGTGGCTTGGGAGTTTACATACAGCCCACATAGACACGATCCTACGGTCCAGGTTGATCGAATCTGGTGCGTCGGTTCGAGATCCTACGGCTCAGATAGAATCTAAGAGAATCTGATAGAATATATAAGAATCTTCGTAAAAACTAAGAGAATCTCATGAAACCTAAGAGAATCTAAGGGAATCTTCATGAAATTTTTGAGAATCTAGGGGAATCTAATAGGATTGAGGGCATCTTCATAGAATCTGAGGGAATCTCATAAAATTCGAGAGAATCTGATGGAATCTCATGAAATCTAAGGGAATCAGAGGGAATCTAAGGGAATGTTCATAGAATTTGAGGGAATCTAAGGGAATCTTCATAGAATTATAGGGAATCCAAGAGAATCTCACAGAATCTAGAGGAATCAGAGGGAATTTAGGGGAATCTTTATAGAATTTGAGGGAACCCAATGGAATCTCATAGAATCTAAGGGAATCTAAAGGAATCTTCATAGAATCTGATGGAATCTCGTAAAATCTAAGGGAATCTGAGGGAATCTAGGGGAATCTGAGGGAACCTACGGGAACCTGAGAGAATCTTCATAGAATATGAGGGAATCTGAGGGAATCTTCATAGAATATAAGGGAATCCAAGGGAACCTAAGGGAATCTAGAGGAATCTGAGGGAATCTAAGGGAATCTAGAGGAATCTTTATAGATTTTGAGGGAATCCAAGGGAATCTCATAGAATCTAAGGGAATCTAGAGGGATCTTCATAGAATTTGATGGAATCTCGTAAAATCTAAGGGAATCTGAGGGAATCTAAGGGAATCTAAGGGAACCTGAGAGAATCTTTATAGAATATGAGGAAATCTGAGGGAATCTTCATAGAATATGAGGGAATCCAAGGGAATCTAAGGGAACTTAGGGGAATCTTTATAGAATATGAGGGAATCCAAGGGAATCTAAGGGAACTTAGGGGAATCTTCATAGAATTTGAGGGAATCTAAATGACTCTCATAGAATCTAAAGGTATTTGATAGGGAATCCAAGGGAACCTAAGGGAATCTAGAGGAATCTAAGGGAATCTAAGGGAATCTAGAGGAATCTTTATAGAATTTAAGGGAATCCAAGGGAAGCTCATAGAATCTAAGGGAATCTAGAGGGATTTTCATAGAATCTGATGGAATCTCGTAAAATCTAAGGGAATCTGAGGGAATCTCAGGGAATCTAGGGGAATCTAAGGGAACCTGAGAGAATCTTTATAGAATATGAGGAAATCTGAGGGAATCTTCATAGAATATGAGGGAATCCAAGGGAATCTGAGGGAACTTAGAGGAATCTTCATAGAATATGAGGGAATCCAAGGGAATCTAACGGAACTTAGGGGAATCTTCATAGAATTTGCAGGAATCTAAATGACTCTCATAGAATCTAAAGGAATTTGAGGGTATCTAGAGGAATCTTCATGAATCTTTATAGAATCCGAGGAAGTCTTACAAAATCTAAGGGAATATGAGGAAATCTTCATAAAGTCTGAGGGAATGTCATAAAATTTAAAGGAATCTAATAGAATGTCATAAAATCTAAGGGAACCTGAGGGAATCTTCATAGAATTTGAGGGAATGTCATAAAATCTGAGGAAACCTAATAGAATCTCGTAAAATCTATGGGAATCTAGGGGAATACTAATATGATTGAGGGCATCTTCATCAAATCTAAGGCAATCTTTATAGAATCTGAGGGAATCTCATACACACAAAATATAAGGAAATCTATGAGAACCTCATAGAATTTGAGAGAACCTAAGGGGATCTTCATGACATCATGGAGAATGTAGGGGGAACATATTAAAATTGGAACTTCCGCCGTAGGACGTATTAATTTTCTTGTATATCTGATATATATATGTTCTTATGTTTGTCCTCCTAAATCCGACCATTGATCCGAGATCCTACGGCTCACGTGGCTTTGAGACGTATCCTACGGCCCAGATGGCTTGGAAGTTTGTGTATAGACTATATGTAAGCGATCCTACGGTCCAGGTTGATTTGATCCTGATCGTCGGTCCGAGATCCTACGGCTCACATTGCTTTGGGACACATCCTACGGTGCACATGGCTTTGGGAATTATATGTAATCGATCCTATGGTCCAGGTTGTTCTTGATCTTGATCGTCGATCTAGGATCCTACGGCTCATGTTGCTTTAGATTTTTGCCACATGGCACGATCTCGGCCCTTGATCGGGTCCAAGATCCTACGGCCCACGTTGAATGCTCATCCTTTAAGGAAAGGCTTTTAAAATTTTTATGTTGCGTGGGGGATTTGAACCCTGGTCATTGACCCCCCAGCCCCCCATTCTAACCACTAGACCAAGCATTAATTCTATGACTAATTTATGTTTCAAATATACTTAAGGGTAATAATCCAGTTAAGATAAAATGGAGTATAACATTCTAACTAGTTCAAAAAAGTTCTAGAATGTTCTGGAAGGCTCTAGAAAGTTCTAGAATCTGCTAGAAAGTTCCAAAATATTCTAGAAAATTCTAGAACATAATCTGGAAAGAATCTATGAAAATTCTTCCAGAAAGTTTCAAATTGTTCTAATAAGTTCTAGAATGTTCGAGAATGTAGGAATCCATGGGAAGGTAAGAGAATCTAGGGAAATACTTCCAGAAAGTTCTAGGATATTTTGAAAGTCTCAGAATGTTCCAGAAAGTCTTAGAATGTTCCAGAAAGCCTTAGAATGTTCTAAAAAGTTCTAGAATGTAAAGGAATCCAGGAGAATCTAACGGAATCTAAGAAAATCTCATAAAATGTGAGAGAATCTAGGAAAATATTTACAAGCCTAAGGGAATCTCTTAAAATCTAGGGGATCTAAGGGAATCTTCATAAAATCTAAGGCAATCTAGGAAAATGTTGATGAAATCTTAGAGTATCTAAGGGAATCTTTATAGAATCTCTTTGAATCTCATATAATGTAAGGGAACCTAAGGCAATCTCATAAAATCTAAAGGGATCTAAGGGAATCTAAGGGGATCGTCATAGAATCTTGGAGAATCTACGGAAATGTAATGGAATCTAGAGGGAATCTTATAAAATTTAGAGGAATCTCCACAAAACTTCCAAGAGAACCTTGGTAGAATCTTAGAGAATCTATGAATTTAGAATGTAGGGCACGACAAGAACTTGCAGCATAGGAACATGCTAAAACTCGAACATGCACCGTAGGACGCATTAAATTTCTTGTATATATATATATATATATATATATATATATATATATATATATATATATATATATATATATATATATATATATATATATATATATATTTTGAGGGTACGGATATGTTATATTAATTTATAGAGTAAAAGTATTATACATGTGTCCCACCTATGGGGTAGATAAAGCCAATGTTTGCACACCCGAGCTCAGATCATCCTCAGCTAACCAATGACACTTGAAAAATACATAAAATCCTTGGATCCTACCAATCCTATCTAGAGCATTGTTATAGTTACGCCCAAATTTCCGATGATGGGCAAGAGCCATGAGTGCCACCTCCATGTTAAAAGTATTCTTCATCTTGTCCAAAGAAAATTGTTCTCCACCTATAGCAATCCCACATCTGTGCTTCCATATTGCCCACATCCCTATGTTAACAAGGGATGCAGAGATTATATTTCCATCGGGGCGCTATTATTCCCCGCCATTGTAGAACATTGGTACCAATGAGCGGACACACCCATTCCCAGAAGACCAGGATCTTGGAGCAAAAGAATAAATGAGTGAGGGTTTCCGAGGTATTGCATCCAAGTGGGCATCTGTCACTTAGAAGAATCCCATTTTCATAGAGTCTCTCCATAGTACTCAATCCTCCCTATAAAGCTAACCATCTGAAAAACTGCAACCTTTTTGAGCATAATGAAGTCCATGACTTCACTAGTAGTTGTTTTGCCTGTACAATATCAACTCCCAGCCTGTCAGCAGCTTTGAGAGGGGAGTCAACACAGAGAAGGCAGTAGATAGTGCTGACAATATATTTTTCCACCTGATTACAAGCCCATCTGTCACTTGGGCCTTCCTTTCCCAAAAGATTAGCCAATGCACCACATATTTCACGGTAGATCTTCCTGTCACCTTCTCCAAAGACACCAACCTTTTTTTTTTAAGGACTGGAAGAGCCATCGTACACCATCCCAAAGATGTTCCACTCTAGTGATACCTGCTAGCCTCCATTTAAGATAAATGCGGGGGTGTGTGAGAGCGAGAGGGAGGTTATTTCTCATCCATACCTGTGTGTTCCAAAAGATGCTGAGCTTTCCAGCCTCCCAAGGAGCATCCATCGGCTTAAAAAGACTTTGAACTTCTAACCAAGCCTCTAACAGCTTCCGCATAATTGGTGATGTGCCTGGGGCAATTTTGTAGCTATAAAAAAAGGAACCCATTTCCTCCCTGGGTAAAGATGGCTTACCTTTTAATGTACAACGTTGAAGCCAATACTTGACGAAGTGCAGAGCTAGAGAAGTAATACCTTGCAATGCTCTCCACACATATTTACCTGCGAGCACCTGAGCTTGAGTATGCAGATCCTTACATCCCATACCTCCATCCCTCTGATCCATACACAGTACCTTCCAAGCCACCTTGTGCATTCCTCCCCCCCATATGAACTTCCTGATGATAGTGTGGATTTGACTATAAATAGATTTAGGAGCTACCATAGCTGAGGACTAATAGACATGAGATGCTGCAAGGACGGCATTGGCAGCTGCAATCTTTCCAGCAATTGCTAGCCCTTTAGCTGACCATAAGTTGACTTTCTTTCTCAGGGTATCCATAATAGGGGTCCAAAGTCCTTTTAGATTATCAGAGAGGATCGGGGGTATGCCAAGCAATTTCGTGGCTTCATTTTTAAGGACTCGAAATCCAAAATCTTTTACCCTCGGATCTACATCCGCATCAAAGGGCCATATAACTGCACATTTTGTCGCCATAAGCTATATCCCTGATATCTTCCCAAATGCATCTATAATTTCAAGGAAGGCTACAGAGCTAGGGTCATCATATCTGAGGAAGAGGAACGTATCATCTGCATATTGCATGATTGAAAGCTTTTGCTGGGAGTCAGGGAGCTGAAGACCGTTTAGAGTGCCCTCAGATATTTTGCACTCCACCATCTTAGTAAGTAAATTTGCTATGATAAAAAACAAATAGGGTGCTAGGGGGCAACCTTGTCTAATACCTTTTCTTAGTTCAAAGAAGAAGAAGAAGAAGAAGAGATTTTAACGTCACGCCATTAGGCAGCCCTGAGGGTTGCCCGTTAATCAAAACTGATGCCGAAGCAAGTTTGTTGAAGCCTAAGGACATCTCAACAAAGGACGCATCAAAACCCATATGTAGCATAATATCCTGGAGTCCCCTCCAACGAAGCGTATCATATGCCTTGCGAAAATCCAATTTAACAAAAACACACAATTTGCTTGGAGACTTTGCACCAATGCAATTCTCTTGTCGCTATGAAGTTATCCAAAATATGCCTACCCGGTAAAAAGCCGCTTGCTCACTTCCAATAACCTTATTGAGAATTGGCTTTAGTCGGTTGGCAATGATTTTCATGATGACCTTGTAGAGCACATTAGTTAGCGCTATAGGCCGCCACTCATTTAGCTTTTGTGGTCTGGCCACCTTTGGGACCAGGGAGATAAAACCTGTGGACAAAGTTGGGTGTAGATAACGGGCCTCCCAAGCCCCCCTTATTGCCCAAGAAAGGCCACCCTAAGATCCCAAAATTCCACAAAAACTCCGTGGAAAACCATCGTGGTCGAGATTTACCTGAAGCAAGGGGAGGAAAGCGCCCCAAGACTTCGCCCCCTCCAAGTGACGCATTAAAGCCCTGTTGTCATTCTCTGAGATTTTAGTCCCCCAAGGAATTTTTGCCATCCAGTTTTGAAGTACGGAGTCGTAATTAGTGGGAAGGGGGTCTTCTTTGAACGTGCATTGAAAATTGTCCTTCACATATGCCCTGATCCCATCGGTTGAATCAATCCTATTCTGCTGATCATCAATGATAGAGGTGACACTATTTTCTGTCAATCTGGCCCCAGCAAGTCTAAAGAAGTGCCTGGAGTTCTCATGATCCACTTTAGTATACCATTTAGTTTTGGATCTTACAACGGCCCCCCTAGCCTCTTCCTCTTCGACGGCCCTAGCTCTGGCCTCAAGGTCAGCTTCTAACGAATGTAGGGCAATATTAAATGGGTCTATTAGAAGATCTTGCTTTGTGATTCTGAGCTGATCATATATAGTATTTTTTGATCATTTAAACTCCCTAGCCCTGTCTCGCCCCCAATTTTTAATCCAGGCCTTAATCTTCCCAACCCACTGGATCCATGCCTTCATACTTGGCAACCCATTCTCCTGAGGATGGGAGATCAAGAAGGCTCGGAATGCATCGCAGAAGGCTGACTTCCCTATTAGTGAAGTATTAAATTTAAAGGGAACATTGCCAGAACGTCTACTCGTTGGAGCATCCTCAAAGGTGAGCTTTTGTGGGACGGGTCGACCGGGTGAAAGCCGACGCTTTTCGACAAAGCATCCGCCTAGGAAGCCACCGACTTGTTGGCCAAGTAGAATCCGCCCAAAGAAACAATAAACCCGATCATGTCCCTTCTGCTTATTGGACCAGGAGAAGGATGTGTTTGAAGGCGGAATCAGAGCAAAACCCACATTAACAAGTAATGAGTTCCATGAAGCATTCTCTTCAGCTGACAGATTCCTGTGGAGTCCAATTTTCTGATCCCAAATATCGGTCATATTTAGGTCTCCCCCCAAGAGCCAGTTTTCGACTTCTTGCTGTAGGATCCATCTCTCAATCTCTTTCCACATTATGGCCCTTTCACGCCCTCCACGACAGTATCCCGCATCCACATCCTAGGCCAATTGACTACGAGTGTGATGGAAGTGAGCTACTTTGGCGCTTCTTGGAGGTCGGGTGGTCTTCTGGCCACGGAACTTGGTTCCCAGGGCAACGTCGATGTTCTGAGTCCAATGGCAGAGTCAAATCGCGATTCCGAAGAGGGAGGTCGCCTGTCCGGCCCCGTGGCCTTGGGGAGAGGAAATTCGGGCAAGCAGCTTCCGGGGATTTTAGGGTCCATGCTCAAGGCCAACACCCCCACTCCACGCCAAGTCACGCGCGCAAAGGTCCCGCCCGACCGACAAGGAGAGGGCCTCCAAAACGTAAACCCCGTGGGCTGCCGTGTTCTAGAAGGGTTTGGCGCTTTGGGGCCGAGACTTGGTCATTGCACTTGGGACCTGGCCGAGAAGCCGCAGCCGGTAATACGGAGCAAGGGGAACTGACGGAGTGGAGTTTGGGCCTGTCCCCTCCGGATGTGGCAAGTAGAAGTCGGGGGCTTTTTGCGTGGCAAGACATTCATAAATTCGCAATTAATGCATTGTACGAAAAATAAATTCTGATTTTTGCCAGCTGGAATCCTAATCCATTTCCAGCACACAGCCCAATTTTCTAAAAATTTCGAGAAGGTCTAGGTCAAAGGGTTAGATTAGAACGTCGGGCAGCCCGCTGGTGGCAACCGAAGCCGCACCCTTCCCCAAGTCAAACGAGGCCAGACCTTGCAGGATCCCTCACAAGAGGGGAGAGTCCTGACCCCAAGAGGCGGGATCCAAAAGTTCCCGAGGCAGCCCTTCCCGCGCAGCCGCCCCCTGGGGTCGCACGCTAATGACCACCCTCCCGAGCCCGCCCCCTATCCCACCGCTGGATCCTCCGCTCAGGGCCCCTCTTCGAAGGCCCAAAAGATTCCAGATCGTCCCGATAACTTGTCAAACCGCTGGGCGCCCCGAGGTCTACCTTTGTAGAAACCGCAGTGGTCTTGTCGCTCGGCACCGGGAGGTCCTCTAATGGCAAATCGACCGCCAAATCGTCCGAATGGCGAAATTACCCTAGGGAGCAAGTTACAAGGTCGGTTTTGCAAAAGAAAGAAACACTCACGCCCCACGACAAGATCCCGCATCCACATCCTAGGCCAATTGACTACGAAAGTGTGATGGAAGTGAGCTACTTTGGCGCTTCTTGAGGTCGGGTGGTCTTCCTCGCCACGGAACTTGGTCCCCGTGGCAACGCCGACGCTCGAGTCCAATGGCAGAGTCAAATCGCGATTCCGGCGAGGGGAGGTCGCCCGGCCCGGCCCCCGTGGCCTTGGGGAGAGGAAATTCGGGCAAGCAGCGGTTTCCGGGATTTTAGGGTCCGTGGCTCAAGGCCAACACCCCCACTCCACGCCAAGCCACGGGCCAAGCAAGGTCCCGCCTGACCGACAAGGAGAGGGCCTCCAAAACGAAACCCCGTGGGTTGCCGTGTTCTAGAAGGGTTTATGCTTTGGGGGCGAGACTTGGTCTGCTGCACTTGGGACCTCCGGCCGAAGCCGCAGCCGAGAATACGGAGCAAGGAGAACTGACGGAGCAGAGTTTGGGCCTGTCCTCCTCCCGATGTGGCAAGTAGAAGTTAAATGGCGCTTTGGCAAAGCTGGCAAGACATTCATAAATTCGCAATTAATGCATTGTACGAAAATAAATTTGGATTTTTTTGCCACCTGAATCCTAATCCATTTCCAAACCCACACAGCCCAATTTTCTAAAAATTTCGGAGAAGGTCTAGGTCAAAGGGTTAGCATTAGAAAGGTCGGGCAGCCCGCCGTGGTGGCAACCGAAATGGCACCCTTCCCCAAGTCAAACGAGGCCAGACCTTGCAGATCCCTCACAAGAGGGGAGAGTCCCGGACCCCAAGAGGCGGGATCCAAAAAGTTCCCGAGGCAGCCCTTCCCCTCGGCAGCCCCCCCGGGTCGTGACGCTAATGACCACCTCCCGAGCCCCCGCCTCCCTATCCCACCGCTGATCCTCCGCTCAGGGCCCCTTTCGAAGGCCCAAAAGATTCCAGATCGGCCCGGAGAACTTGTCAAACCGCTGGGCGCCCCGAGGTCGGCCTTGTAGAAACCGTAGTGTCTTGTCGCTCGTGCACCGGGAGGTTCCGAATGGCAAATCGACCCCGCCAAATCGTCCTGAATGGCGAAATTACCCTAGGGAGCAAGTTACAAGGTCGGTTTTGCAAAAGAAAGAAACACTCACGCCTCCACGACAAGATCCCCGCATCCACATCCTAGGCCAATTGACTACGAAAGTGTGATGGAAGTGAGCTACTTTGGCGCTTGAGGTCGGGTGGTCTTCGCCACGGAACTTGGTCCCCGTGGCAACGCCGACGCTCGAGTCCAATGGCGAGTCAAATCGCGATTCAAGAGGGGAGGTCGCCCGTCCGCCCCTGTGGCCTTGGGGAGAGGAAATTCGGGCAAGCAGCCCGGGGATTTTAGGGTCCGTGGCTCAAGGCCAACACCCCCACTCCACGCCAAGCCACGGCAAGGTCCCGCCTCCTCGGCCGACAAGGAGAGGGCCTCCAAAACGAAACCCCGTGGGGTTGCCGTGTTCTAGAAGGGTTTGCGCTTTGGGGGGTGAGACTTGGTCTGCTGCACTTGGGACCCGGCCGGTGAAGCCGCAGAGCCGAATACGGAGCAAGGAGAACTGACGGAGCAGAGTTTGGGCCTGTCCTCCTCCCGATGTGGCAAGTAGAAGTCGGGGGCGCTTTGCAAAGGGCAAGACATTCATAAATTCGCAATTAATGCATTGTACGAAAATAAATTCTGATTTTTTGCCACCGGAATCCTAATCCATTTCCAAAGACACAGCCCAATTTTCTAAAATTTTTCGAGAAGGTCTAGGTCAAAGGGTTAGCATTAGAAAGGCCGGGCAGCCCGCTGGTGGCAACCGAGCCGCACCCTTCCCCAAGTCAAACGAGGCCGTGACCTCTTGCAGGATCCCTCACAAGAGGGGGAGAGTCCGGACCCCAAGAGGCGGGATCCAAAAAAAGTTCCCGAGGCAGCCCTTCCCCGGCAGCGCCCCCTGGGGTGACGCTTAATGACCACCCTCCCGGAGCCCTGCCCCTATCCCACCGCTGATCCTCCGCTCAGGCCCCCTTCTGGAAGGCCCAAAAGATTCCAGATCGGGTCCCGGGAGAACTTGTCAAACCATGGCCCCCGAGGTCGGGCCTTGTAGAAACCGTAGTGTCTTGTCGCTCGCACCGGGAGGCTCGAATGGCAAATCGACCCCGCCAAATCGTCCGAATGGCGAAATTACCCTAGGGAGCAAGTTACAAGGTCGGTTTTGCAAAAGAAAGAAACACTCACGCCTCCACGACAAAGATCCCGCATCCACATCCTAGGCCAATTGACTACGAAAGTGTGATGGAAGTGAGCTACTTTGGCGCTTGGAGGTCGGGTGGTCTTCCTCCCACGGAACTTGGTCCCCGTGGCAACGCCGACGCTCCGAGTCCATTGGCGTAGTCAAATCGCGATTCCGAGAGGGAGGTCGCCCGGCCCGGCCCCGTGGCCTTGGGGAGAGGGAAATTCGGCAAGCGGGGGGATTTTAGGGTCCGTGTTCAAGGCCAACACCCCCCACTCCACGCCAAGTCACGGCGCCAAGGTCCCGCCTCGACCGACAAGGAGAGGGCCTCCAAAACGTAAAACCCCGTGGGGCTGCCGTGTTCTAGAAGGGTTTGGCGCTTTGGGGCCGAGACTTGGTCTCGCTGCACTTGGGACCTGCCGAAAGTCGTGAGCCGGTGAATACGGAGCAAGGGGAACCGACGGAGCCGGAGTTTGGGCCTGTCCTCCTCCCGATGTGGCAAGTAGAAGTCGGGGGCTTTTGCGCTGGCAAGACTTTCATAAATTCGCAATTAATGCATTGTACGAAAATAAATTCTGATTTTTTTGCCACCTGGAATCCTAATCCATTTCCAAAGACACGTTTCCAATTTTCTAAATTTTCGAGAAGGTCTAGATCAAAGGGTTAGCATTAGAACGGGTCGGGCAGCCCGCTGCATGGCAACCGAAGCCGGCACCCTTCCCAAGTCAAACGAGGCCAGACCTTTTGCAGGGATCCCTCACAAGAGGGGAGAGTCCCACCCCAAGAGGCGGGATCCAAAAGTTCCCGAGGCAGCCCTTCCCCCTCAGCGCTCCCCGGGTCGCGACGCTAATGACCACCCTCCCGAGCCCTTCCCCCTATCCGGACCGCTGGATCCTCCGCTCAGGGCCCCTCTTCGAAGGTTCAAAAGATTCCAGATCGGGTCCGAGAGAACTTGTCAAACCGCTGGGCCCCCCGAGGAGGTCGGCCTTTGTAGAAACCGGCAGTGTCTTGTCGTCGGGCACCGGGAGGTCTCCTAATGGCAAATCGACCGCCAAATCGTCCGAATGGCGAAATTACCCTAGGGAGCAAGTTACAAGGTCGGTTTTTGCAAAAGAAAGAAACACTCACGCCTCCACGACAAGATCCCCCGCATCCACATCCTAGGCCAATTGACTACGAAAGTGTGATGGAAGTGAGCTACTTTGGCGCTTGGAGGTCGGGTGGTCTTCCTCGCCACTTTAACTTGGTCCCCGTGGCAATGTCGACGCTCGAGTCCATTGGCAGAGTCAAATCGCGATTCCGAGAGGGAGGTCGCCCGGCCCGTCCCCGTGGCCTTGGGGAGAGGAAATTCGGCAAGCAGCCCGTGGGGATTTTAGGGTCCGTGGTTCAAGGCCAACACCCCCACTCCACGCCAAGTCACGACGCAAGGTCCCGCCCCAATCGACAAGGAGAGGGCCTCCAAAACGTAAAACCCCGTGGGTTGCCGTGTTCTAGAAGGGTTTGGCGCTTTGGGGGCCGAGACTTGGTCTGTTGCACTTGGGACCCGGCCGAAGCCGCAGCCGGTAGAATACGGAGCAAGGGGAACCGACGGAGCGGAGTTTGGGCCTGTCCTCCTCCCGATGTGGCAAGTAGAAGCCTGGGGCGCTTTTGCGGGGCAAGACATTCATAAATTCGCAATTAATGCATTGTAGGAAAATAAATTTGATTTTTTGTCACCGGAATCCTAATCTATTTCCAAAGACACGCCCCAATTTTCAAATTTTCGAGAAGGTCTAGGTCAAAGGGTTAGCATTAGAACGGCCGGGGCAGCCCGCTGGGTAGGCAACCGAAGCCGGCACCCTTCCCCAAGTCAAACGAGGCCAGACCTTGCAGGATCCCTCACAAGAGGGAGAGTCCCACCCCCAAGAGGCGGATCCAAAAGTTCCCCGAGGCAGCCCTTCCCGGCAAAAGCCTCCCTGGGCCGTTTGACGCTAATGACCACCCTCCCGAGCCCCGGTTCTATCCGACCGCTGGATCCTCCGCTCAGGGGTCCCTCTTCGGGAAGGCCCAAAAGATTCCAGATCGGTCCGGAGAACTTGTCAAACCGCTGGGCGCCCCCCCGAGGTCGGCCTTTGTAGAAACCGCAGCTTTTGTCGCTCGCACCGGGAGGTTCTCGAATGGCAAATCGACCGCCAAATCGCCCGTAATGGCGAAATTACCCTAGGGAGCAAGTTACAAGGTCGGTTTTGCAAAAGAAAGAAACACTCACGCCTCCACGACAAGATCCCGCATCCACATCCTAGGCCAATTGACTACGAAAGTGTGATGGAAGTGAGCTACTTTGGCTTCTTGGAGGTCGGGTGGTCTTCCGCCACGAACTTGGTCCCTGTGGCAACGCCGACGCTCGAGTCCATTGGCAGAGTCAAATCGCGCGATTCGAGAGGGGAGGTCGCCTCGGCCCGGCCCCCGTGGCCTTGGGGAGAGGAAATTCGGGCAAGCAGCTTCCGGGATTTTAGGGTCCGCGGAGCCTCAAGGCCAACACCCCCACTCCATCGCCAAGTCACGGCGCAAGGTCCCGCCTCCCGACAAGGAGAGGGGCCTCCAAAACGAAACCCCGTGGGCTGCCGTGTTCTAGAAGGGTTTATGCTTTTGAAGCCGAGACTTGGTCTGCTGCACTTGGGACCGGGCCGAGAAGCCGCAGTCGAGAATACGGAGCAAGGGGAACCGACGGAGCGGAGTTTGGGCCTGTCCTCCTCCCGATGTGGCAAGTAGAAGTCGGGGGCTTTTGCAAAGGGCAAGACATTCATAAATTCAATTAATGCATTGTAGGAAAATAAATTCTGATTTTTTGCCAAATGGAATCCTAATCCATTTCCAAAGACACGCCCAATTTTCTAAAATTTCTGAGAAGGTCTAGGTCAAAGGGTTAGATTAGAACGGTCGGGCAGCCCGCTGTGGCAACCGAGCCGGCACCCTTCCCCAAGTCAAACGAGGCCAGACCTTGCGGGGGATCCCTCACAAGAGGGAGAGTCCCGAGCCCAAGAGGCGGATCCAAAAGTTCCCCGAGGCAGCCCTTCCCCGCAGCGCCCCCCCGGGCGACGCTAATGACCACCCTCCCGAGCCCGGTTCCCTATCCGACCGCTGATCCTCCGCTCAGGGCCCTTTCGAAGGCCCAAAAGATTCCAGATCGGGTCCGGAGAACTTGTCAAACCGCTGGGCGCCCCCGAGGTCGGCCTTGTAGAAACCGGGCAGTTGTCTTGTCGTTCGCACCGGGAGGTTCCGGAATGGCAAATCGACCCCGCCAAATCGTCCGAATGGCGAAATTACCCTAGGGAGCAAGTTACAAGGTCGGTTTTGCAAAAAGAAAGAAACACTCACGCCTCCACGACAAGATCCCGCATCCACATCCTAGGCCAATTGACTACGAAAGTGTGATGGAAGTGAGCTACTTTGGCGCTTCTTGAGGTTGGGTGGTCTTCTGCCACGGAACTTGGTCCCCGTGGCAATGTCGACGCTCGAGTCCATTGGCAGAGTCAAATCGCGATTCCTGAGAGGGGAGGTCGCCCGTCCGGCCCCCGTGGCCTTGGGGAGAGGAAATTCGGGCAAGCCTTCCTGGGGGATTTTAGGGTCCGGTGGTCAAGGCCAACACCCCCACTCCACGCCAAGTCACGGCTAAGGGTCCCGCCAACCGACAAGGAGAGGGCCTCCAAAACGTAAACCCCCGTGGGCTGCCGTGTTCTAGAAGGGTTTGGCGCTTTGGGGGGCCGAGACTTGGTCTCACATTGCACTTGGGACCGGCCGAGAAGCCGCAGCCGAGAATACGGGAGCAAGGGGAACCGACGGAGCGGAGTTTGGGCCTGTCCCCTCCTCCGATGTGGCAAGTAGAAGTCGGGGGCTTTTGCAAAGGGCAAGACATTCATAAATTCGCAATTAATGCATTGTAGGAAAATAAATTCTGATTTTTGTCACCTGGAATCCTAATCTATTTCCAAAGACACAGCCCCATTTTTCAAAATTTTCTGAGAAGGTCTAGGTCAAAGGGTTAGATTAGAACGGTGGGCAGCCCGCTGCGAGGCAACCGAAATGGGCACCCTTCCCCAAGTCAAACGAGGCCAGACCTTGCGGCAGGATCCTCACAAGAGGGGGGAGAGTCCCACCCCAAGAGGCGGATCCAAAAGTTCCCGAGGCAGCCCTTCCCCGCAGCGCCCCCCGGGTCGTGACGCTAATGACCACCCTCCCGAGCCCGGTTCCCCTATCCCACCGCTGATCCTCCGCTCAGGGCCCTCTTCGAAAGCCCAAAAGATTCCAGATCGGGTCCCGAGAACTTGTCAAACCGCTGGGCCCCCGAGGTCGGGCCTTGTAGAAACCGGCAGCTTTTTGTCGCTCGGGCACCGGGAGGCTCCGCAATGGCAAATCGACCGCCAAATCGTCCCGAATGGCTAAATTACCCTAGGGAGCAAGTTACAAGGTCGGTTTTGCAAAAGAAAGAAACACTCACGCCTCCACGACAAAGAGATCCCGCATCCACATCCTAGGCCAATTGACTACGAGTGTGATGGAAGTGAGCTACTTTGGCTTGGAGGTCGGGTGGTCTTCGCCACTAACTTGGTCCCTGTGGCAACGCCGACGTTCCGAGTCCATTGGCGCAGTCAAATCGCGATTCCTCGAGAGGGAGGTCGCCTCGGCCCGGCCCCTGCGGCCTTGGGGAGGGAAATTCAAGCAGCTTCCTGGGATTTTAGGTCCGCAAGCTCGCTGCCAACACCCCCACTCCACGCCAAGTCACGGCGCAAGGTCCCACCACCGACAAGGAGAGGGCCTCCAAAACGTGAAACCCCGTGGGCTGCCGTGTTCTAGAAGGGTTTGGCGCTTTGGGGCCGAGACTTGGTCTCATGCACTTGGGACCTGGCCGAGAAGCCGCAGCCGTGAATACGGAGCAAGGGGAACTGACGAGCGGAGTTTGGGCCTGTCCTCCTCCCCGATGTGGCAAGTAGAAGTCGGGGGGCTTTTGGCAAGACATTCATAAATTCGCAATTAATGCATTGTACTAAAAATAAATTCTGATTTTTGCCACCGAATCCTAATCCATTTCCAGCACACAGCCCAATTTTCAAATTTTTCGAGAAGGTCTAGGTCAAAGGGTTAGTATTAGAACGGCCGGGGCAGCCCAAGGTGGCAACCGAGCCGCACCCTTCCCCAAGTCAAACGAGGCCAGGACCTTGCGGGATCCCTCACAAGAGGGGAGAGTCCGACCCCAAGAGGCGGATCCAAAAGTTCCCCGAGGCAGCCCTTCCTCGGCAGCGCCCCCTGGGTTGCACGCTAATGACCACCCTCCCGAGCCCGGGCTCTATCCCACCGCTGGATCCTCCGCTCAGGCCCCTCTTCGAAGGCCCAAAAGATTCCAGATGACGGCCCGAGAACTTGTCAAACCGCTGGGCGCCCCGGGTCGGCCTTGTAGAAACCGCAAGCTTTGTCGCTCGGGCACGTGGGGAGGCTCCGAATGGCAAATCGACCCCGCCAAATCGTCCTAATGGCGAAATTACCCTAGGGAGCAAGTTACAAGGTCGGTTTTGCAAAAAGAAGAAACACTCACGCCCCACGACAAGATCCCGCATCCACATCCTAGGCCAATTGACTACGAAGTGTGATGGAAGTGAGCTACTTTGGCGCTTCTTGGAGGTCGGGTGGTCTTCTGGCCACGGAACTTGGTCCCTGTGGCAACGCCGACGCTTCGAGTCCATTGGCAGAGTCAAATCGCGATTCCTCGAGAGGGGAGGTCGCCTGGCCCGGCCCCGTGGCCTTGGGGAGAGGAAATTCGGGCAAGCAGCTTCGGGGATTTTATGGTCCGTGCTCTCGGCATCAACACCCCCACTCCACGCCAAGTCACCTAAGCAAAGGTCCCGCCCCGGACCGACATGGAGAGGGCCTCCAAAACGTAAACCCCGTGGGCTGCCGTGTTCTAGAAGGGTTTGGCGCTTTGGGGCCGACTTGGTCTGTTGCACTTGGGACCTGGCCGAGAAGCCGCAGCCGGTGAATACGGAGCAAGGGGAACCGACGAGCGGAGTTTGGGCCTGTCCTCCTCCCGATGTGGCAAGTAGAAGTCGGGGCTTTTGCAAAGGGCAAGATATTATAAATTCGCAATTAATGCATTGTACGAAAAATAAATTCTGATTTTTGCCAGCTGGAATCCTAATCCATTTCCAAAGACAGCCCCCCCAATTTTCAAAATTTTCGGAGAAGGTCTAGGTCAAAGGGTTAGCATTAGAACGGCCGGGCAGCCCGCTGTGGGGCAACCGAGCCGCACCCTTCCCCAAGTCAAACGAGGCCAGGACCTTGCAGGATCCCTCACAAGAGGGGAGAGTCCTGACCCCAAGAGGCGGGATCCAAAACGTTCCCGAGGCAGCCCTTCCCTGCAATTTCTCCCGGGTCAGACGCTAATGACCACCCTCCCGAGCCCTTGCCCCTATCCCCCCGCTTGGATCCTCCGCTCAGGGGCCCCTCTTCGAAGGCCCAAAAGATTCCGTGACGGGTCCGAGAAACTTGTCAAACCGCTGGGCGCCCCGAGGTCGGGCCTTTGTAGAAACCGGGCAGTGTCTTGTCGCTCGCACCGGGAGGCTCCTAATGGCAAATCGACCCCAAATCGTCCTAATGGCTTAAATTACCCTAGGAGCAAGTTACAAGGTCGGTTTTGCAAAAGAAAGAAACACTCACGCCCACGACAAGATCCCGCATCCACATCCTAGGCCAATTGACTACGAGTGTGATGGAAGTGAGCTACTTTGGCGCTTTGGGGTCGGGTGGTCTTCTCGCCACTTAACTTGGTCCCCTGTGGCAACGCCGACGCTCCGAGTCCATTGGCGTAGAGTCAAATCGTGATTCCTGAGAGGGGAGGTCGCCTCCCGGCCCCTGTGGCCTTGGGGAGAGGAAATTCGGGCAAGCGCCTGGGGATTTTAGGGTCCGTGTTCAAGCGCCAACACCCCCACCACGCCACGCCAAGTCACGCAAGGTCCCCCCGACCGACAAGGAGAAGGCCTCCAAAACGTAAACCCAAAGTGGGTTGCCGTGTTCTAGAAGGGTTTGGCGCTTTGGGGGGCGAGACTTGGTCTGCTGCACTTGGGACCTGCCGAGAAGCCGCAAAGAGAATACCGGAGCAAGGGGAACCGACGGAGCGGAGTTTGGGCCCGTCCTCCTCCCGGATGGCAAGTAGAAGTCTGGGGCTTTTGCAAAGGGGGCAAGACATTCATAAATTCGCAATTAATGCATTGTACGAAAATAAGTTCTGATTTTTGCCACCGATTCCTAATCCATCTTCATCACACAGCCCAATTTTCAAAATTTTCTGAGAAGGTCTAGGTCAAAGGGTTAGCTAAGGTCAAAGGAATGGAGTTTGTGGGATCGTTGTACTTGGGGTTGACCTTGGCTCATTGGACGCTATACTTGGTCTAAGATTGCATTGGACGAAACCCCGTGGACTTGCCGATTCTAGAAGGGTTTTGTTTTGGTTTTTCTCGCTCCCTAAAGCTATTTGACATGGATGGCATAACTAACTTGTAATGAACTCCGTTTTGTTTCTCTAAACAATTGTACCTTGATGAAAGATTGCTTCATAGTTTCCAAGTGAAAATTTTTAATGTGTCCGGGCAGACCGCCTTTGTTGCCCCCGTCAAAGACTCAGCTTTTTTCGATGCACACTCTTTTTAGTTATGCATTTTATTGCATTTATGGTTTATAAATTCAGTAGTTAATGCATGGCATGGAATTAAATTATGGTTTTTGGTCAGCTGGCTTCCATGGTCATCACCAAAGATACGTGAAAATTTCCAAAATTTTCTGGATAAGGTCCGCACTCCAAGCTGGGGTTAGAACGGTCCCCGCAGCTCGTTGTTGGGCAAGCATGACTGCACCCTTCCCCAAGTCAAACAAGGCGACTTTGAATGGCCACCTCAGTAGAGGGGAGAGTCCCGTCCCCAGGAGACGGACCCCAAAAACGTTCTCGAGGCAGCCTGTCCCGCACCGCCTCGGGACTGTATGCTAATGAACACCCTCCCCGGCTCGGGCCCCTATATATCCGACCGCTGAATCCTCCGCTCAAGGATCCAGCCTCGGGGATCCATTCAAATAAGCCTAGGGACAAACTTTAATGAGCTTCACATTAAAAAAAAAGATGCAAAAACAAAACGCCGCTATAACAAAATACGTTATGGACGGCGCCGCGCGACGCTAGATTGAAATAACGCCGCGATAAGACGTGGACGCCGCATGCGACGCCTGTAATATTTTGAAAAACGCGGCGGCCGGCTTTTTCCGAACTTCTTTTTGCCCTACTTCTTCGAGGTTCTTGGGCGATCCGCGCTAGTACCTCGATCTACTCCGCAAAGCAACTATTCTAAGGTTAGTATATCATGTTTTTTAGATTGAATAGGTTTTTGGATTGAATGGTGCATGCCCAACCTTCCTCTTTTTTGGTTTCCTTTCCTTCCTCTTCTTCTTTGTTCTTGATTTTTTTTCTCCCATTCTTCCATGCCTCGCTCATTCTTCCTCCTTCTTTCTTTCTTCTCATGCTTCATTTCTTCCTCATTCTTCCTCATGCTTCATTTCTTCCTCCTTCTTCCATGCTTCATTCTTTCCTCATTCTTTCTTCCCATATTTCTTCTTTTCCTCATTTCTTTCTCATTCTTTCTTCCTCATTCTTTCTCATTTCTTTCTTCCCTCATGCTTTCTCATTCTTTATTCCTCACTCTTTCTCATTCTTCCTCATTCTTTTCTCATTTCTTGCTTTCTCATTTCTTTCTCATGCTTTCTCATTTTCTTTCTCATGCTTTCTCATTTGTTTCTCATTTCCATTCTTTCTCATGCTTTCTCATTCCTCATTCTTTCCCCTCCCTTCCCTCATTTCTTTCTTCTCTTCCCTTCCTTATTCTTCATTTTTTTTCATTTCTTATTCTTCATTCTTTTTAATTTCATTTCTTCATTCTTCATTTGTTTCTTATTCTTCACATTTCTTCCTCACTTTCCATTCGATCCTTTTCTTTCCCTTCCCTTATTTCTTCCTTCCATTCTATTCCCTTCCCTTCTCTTATTTCCTCTTATTTTTTTCTTCATTCTTTCTTGTTTCTTCTCTTATTTCTTCTCTATTCTATCCTTATTTCTTCCTTCTATTCTCTTATTTCTTTCTTTGTTTTATTTCTATCTCTTGTTTTCTATCCCCCCCCTTTTTCCTTTTTTTCTTCTTCGATGTTTTTCTTCTTTGTTCTTATTCTTCTAATGCTTTGTTACTTCTGTTGCAACTTTCTATTACGATTTGGACCCGACAGGATCTTGTACACGCGTCCTTATTTTGGTAAGTAGTTGATCGCACTTGCATTTTATTTTTATAGTTTTAAGTAGGTTAAAAAATTGATGGAGTGGCTTGTTCAAGGGCACGGCCTGGCCCCACCTAGAGTGGGGAGGACCATGTACCCGGTTCAAGTCCACTTTCACTACAATCACCTAAATGTTTCCTAGGTTAATGAGTGGCTTGTTCAAGGGCACGGGCCGGCTCCACCTAGAGTGGAGAGGACCACGCACCGGTTCAAGTCCACTTCCAGCCCACTTGTTATTTTTAGGTTTAAAATAAAATTGTAGTGGCTTGTTCAAGGGCACCTGGTCGGCTCCACCTTTATGGAGAGGACTAGGTGTCCGGGTCCAAGTCCACTTTTCTTCTCATTCTTAGGTAGATGTGGCTACGGGCAAGGACATGGTCGGCTCCACCGCTGAAAGTGGGGAGGACCAGTGTTCGGGCCTTAGTTCACGCTTATTGTCGGGCTTTAGCTAGAGGTAGCTAGGGCTAGGTTAAGTTAACAAGAATCGGATGATTCCCTTCACACCCGCGGTAGTTAAAAAAAAATAGGTTAGGCTAACTTAATGTAGTACTAATTCGCACTAAAAAAGCGCTGGTAAAAAAATAACTTAACTAATTAACTAAATTATTTCAAACATGTCTAGTTAAGTTAGCCAAAGGCATAAAAATTATATGTACAATTAACTAAACTTAAAGTGACCTCTATAGTGCTAATTTCTAATTTAGTTAATTTTTTTAGTTAATTTTGCTAACTAATCCTAACAAGGTGTTTTTGGTTAAAAAGTTAACTAAATTTTGGGACTATCTCGCTAACTAATTAACTAGTAATACGTAATGTAAATTGACCGTGGGTCCAATACCCTAATCTAACCTATTTAGTTTTTCTTGTTTCTTCTTCTTTTTTTCTTGCTTTTGGGGCTGGGGGGGGGGCCTGATAAGGTATTAGTCGCCATAGGGCGGTTATAAGTAATGATTATATGGTCCGCATACATGTTTGATATTGTCGTATTATGTTGCATTTACTTTGTGCATGCTTGGCTTTTGTATTCATTATTTTGTTTTGTTTGTAGGCATAAAATGGCCTCAATAAGGACAGAGATGCTTAGTGAAATTAGGCGATCCTCATCAATCACATATGTGCACGCATCGAACCCGAACGACATATGCAAACCGATGATTGAATTAACCGCTTTGTAGCATCGCTTGAGAAAGAATGTCGGTCCGAATTATGTGGGAGGTGGCCGTGAGCATGAGTCCGAGTTGGAAGATATGATGAGAAAGAACTTAAAGTCTTGGGTTTGCAATCCCGAGCCGAATTGAGGATGCTACTTAAGTATAAAGTGCCACTTATGAGCCCCTATGCCGAGGCATAATGGGACGATGGGCTAATTCGCGGGCGCGGTGCAAAGGTCCGACGCAAAGATCACAAGATGGCCAAGAGCAGCCTCAATGATGAACAAAGAAGGAGTTAGATAGTCTTATCCATGGTGGGAGCTCTATTGGTGCAGGGGCTAGATTATCATTACATGCTCATGATAAATGTGTCAGATTTATTGACAAAGATTCCCTGTGGATGCCGCTGGAGTTGTAAAGTGCATTGGTAGTAAACAAGACTCGCCAGATATACCAAATCCGCATCTTGGGAACCCCTGTGACTTTAATCAAGATGATTATTATAATCGGCATTATGTGGAGAGGCCAAGATAGAGCTGCATCATGGTTGTTGGTCGACAAGTATATCCGCTTCAAGAGCCCAAGTCCAAAGATTGGCCACACCCCTTGACTTGCCCCCAGGTCTTTTGTGGAGATGAGCCACGTGGACCAATGGTAGTCCCGCCATTCATGAATGGAGGAACCTTTTGCAATTACTTGACCATCTTCCGAGCCAATTCTCTTCTTATAGGAGATGGTCAAATGCAATGCATAGTGCTCCAAGAAGGGCTGATATGAAGATAAGTGCGAGTGGAAAGCCAAAATGAGACTCGTGTATAAGTATCGCCCCAGAAATAGCTCTCGCCTCTTGCGTAGGAGTCTATGCCATCCACGCCCAGTTGGACACACACAAAGCTCAATTGCAAAAGGGTCAAACTCCATTTTGATGACTCCCTTACAAATGTGTGGGTGGCTATTGGTGATTGGGACACGGCCCTCCGCTTTTTGCAAGGAGCTTAATGCCCAAATTGAAGAGCCGCTATACACTACAAGATGGAACGGTCGCGATCCTTGGTGGGAGAAGAGAGTTTTACATCATCATCGATGACCAAGCATCATGGGAGCATGAGATATCCGACATATATTCCCCCGGCTACATTTACGAGATGCTCCTTGATTTTGTCCAGCAATGCGGCTTATGGGGTTGTGTGTTGAGATAAACCCAACCGAATCGATACTCTAGCACATTGGACATCATCCAACATATGAAGGTCCAAATGATGATGGATAGAGAGCTGGTGCACATGGATCGCCCATCTATTGCTCAAGGCGTGTCGATGTGTTCAAAACAAAGTAGGGCTTTCTTCGATATAGTTGTGAGAGAGAGACGACATATGAAGTGTGGTGATCCACTTGAGATGGCTAAGCTAACGTTAAATGCTTGCAAGAAGTGATTAATATAATTTTGTCTTCCTATTTGAGGCTTGTTGCAACCAATAAATGTTTTTTAGTCAAAATTACTAATGAAAAAGTAATTTATTAATCAAAAAAATTATTATTAATGGTAAATAAATTATTAATCATAACTTGTAGATAAAGTGTCGCTATAGACGCCAAACCCTAGGTTTTGTGTGCTACATCATCAAACCCTAGATTGTAAATGCCATGTGGCACAATCTAGGGTTTGATGATGTGGCACACGCAAGCTTGGGGTTTGATGACATGGCACTTACTATGATGTGGCAATAGGAAGTCGCGACGCGACACAACCTAGGGTTTGATGATGTGCCACACGCAACGTGGGGTTTTCATGATGTGGCACTAAAAATGCCACGGGATAATTTAGGGTTCTTGTATGACATGATACATGGCCTGATAATATGGCAACCTAGAGTTCGATATGCACCCCATACCTATATACGAGATACTTTTCTAATATAAATAAGAAGATAAGAATATAAATTTAGGTATTTATTCAAAGACACTTGTTCAAAGCTTTTCTCTCGCTAATTCGTTATGTTCAAATTAATATATATAGTCATGGCGAGGCTCAATTCTTAGCGGTTTTCCTCATTGTGGCCCTCTTTTCTCACTGATGCAATATTCATGGCATTATGCGTCTCCCCCTCCGCCCCTGGTCAAGACGGTCAAGACTGCAGTAAGTCTGCCGGGGCTCATTAGTGGCACATTTCGAACCATAAAAATACTATTTTTCATCTCTATGGTTTGTAAGTATCATTCTATTATTGCAACCAATATCATTCATGGTTATCAAATGTTTCTCTCACAATTTCTTTTGATCTAGGTGTGCTCTTTTTCTCGGCGATGAATAGCAATCGTACGGAGAATGAGCAAGACGAAGGTAAGTATTTATATAGTTTTTATTATACGCTTTACCCTCTAATTAGGTATGTGAGTTTATGCATGGAGTTTTAATTTGTTGTGTAGAGGAAAGGGACGAGTTTAGAGAAAATAGGAGGAGGACTCCACGAGGTAGGGGCAATCGTGCTGATGTTCCTCCAAGACGCCAACCTCCACCTATCACTACACCAGCAGGTTTGGGTATTAAGATAGCTTTTTATAAAAATAATAAATAAATGAATTGTTTTTTGCATGATATTTGTGCTTCTGCAGCTCCTCCGCCGCTCCCCGCTGTTGCCTTTCACAGAATCCTTGCAAAAACTGTGATGCACAAATCTCTAAATTGTGGGATTTCCTAAAAGATACTTGCCAAATTCTGTGTTTAGGGGGCAGAGAGCCAAAGGTGTGGTGAGGGGATGTGAAAAGATGAGAAAAGAGGTGCAAATGTGAGGAAATAAGGTGATATGTGAATGCAAATGACCGATGTTTTCTCAGAATAAAGTGGTGAAAATGATTGAAGAAAAAACTTTGGGATGCAAATAAACTTCCTTTGAATGCAAATGAAATATTTGAGCAAATTCCGCGTAATAGCTATTTGTTTAGCTAAATCTAAATAATATCGATAACTTAAATTGATTTCAACTCATTTGTTGATCAAGATTGGTGGAAATTGGTGGCAAAGTTCGCCGTATGGATCGCACATAAAAAATGGGAAAACCCTAATTTTTGAAAAAACTCAAAATCGATTGAAGAAAGGGGAAACACCATGGATTGCTCAAGAAAACTTTTCTCGATTATCTTAGGAACATAATACACCGTCGTAATCCATTTGATCACTCAAATAGAATTTGTATCGAACTTCAAAAATCTTGGCTTTCAAGAACAAGGGCGGTTTCTAATCAAAAATCTCCTCTCCTAGTGTGGAATACGGCTCTCTGATCATCTTTATAGACCCGTGGTCGGGGTAGTTAGAGCTCCAATTTGTCCGCATATGGCCAATGAACTCTTCTTTCCCAAAAATAGGCAATATTCTCGTTCTTGGCATGATCTCCATTAATTCGCATCCTCTTCGTGATTCGATTGGTTCCGTAAGTCGATTATGATCGCGAATCGCCTCGTGATCACTCAAAGTGCGCGAAGCCGCCGAGAATCATAGAACCCTAATGGATCTTGGCCGGATTTTCTTCAAAGGATATATCCCACGTGCCTAAATCAAAAAAGTCACCAGTATATATAGCTCGATCCACGAAACTCTTAAATTGACGGTCTTGCCCACGGGATTCGGTATTCCCACCGCCCCCACACGCCCGGTGAGCCAATGGAGGGGGGGTGATTGGCTGAAAAGGAATCTAGGTCGGGGGTGGTAGAATAGGACAATTTTTTTTACATTTTCTCAAAGGGCACGATTCCCAAGAATTGGAATTCAAGGGTCTATATAAGGTCTTTTTTGGAAATTTTTTGTGCCAGGTGGCATATTTTCATTGGGGCAACCTGGTGAGGTGGTCAAATTTTGGAAAATGGCACTTTGATTTTTGGCTAAAAAGGTGAATCAATGGTGACCGGACATGATGAAATGATGACTTGGCATAATGAAGGATGATGTGGCAAGGTCAAACATGGCTTTTGCCTAAGTGGATTTTCGAAATTTTAAATGCCCCTTGATATTTTTGATGAGGTGGCATGATTTTGACCCAAGTGGCAAAGATATAACCAAAGTTGGATGACAAAGCATTTTTGTGAGCAAGGTGGCCATCCTAGGTGGCATTTTGACTCTTGATGACGTGGCAAGGGTATTTTTTGGAAAGTGTGCCTTTTGACTTTCTATTTTGACTTTCACTTGACTTTTTGACATCTTTGGCACTTTTGGATGATGACTAGGATGCCACTTGGCAAAGGTATAGATTTTTTGGCATTTTGGGATTTTTAGGCATCTTTAGAAGCCTATTTGGCTAGCGATAGGGAAAATCAAGGAGAAATGGGAGATAGGCTCAAAAAAATTTGGGAAAAATCAAGGATGGCTAGTTTTGGCTAAAGGATTTGGCAGGGTACTCACCGCCTAGATTCTCTTTCAGCCTGATACCTTTCCTTAATAGCTCCTCCAATACTTAGAATTTTCTTCATATCTTCATTTCTTCTTCATGTTGCCACTTCAAGGGCAACATCTTTGCCCAAAGAAAAAATGGCTGGTCCCCAACCTTGAAACCTGTTAAAAACTTCTCCCCGACATCCGGATCTCAATTATCCTGCTCAAATATCGAGCTTCTTAGAATGCAAAGATAAAAGCATCCTAAAAGTGCAAATATATGAGAGTGAATGCCAAATCAATGCATCTCCCTGCTCCTGAGATAATATAAGGTTTTCTTGAGGTCTTCATGAATGGAAAATGGTGCCGAATAGGAAACCGGATAGAACTATGTGTACTTCACATTTTTGGTGATGAATTTCGCAACTTTGAACACAAAGAAGAACTTTTTGAACATTTATAACCCGTAGGGTCTGCTACCATGTTCTTTTGACTTCCCATAAGTGTTGAAACTTGGGGACGCCAAAAATCTGCTTCGATGATCTTGTGAATAAAACTTGATGCTTTTGGGGTTTCAAATACCCATTCTTGTAGGAGTCTTGAAGAAATGACTTGGTAGATGGAGCTAGAATGTTATGGAAGGGTGCGCATACATTCTAGAAGATGTAATGGTCCCGCAAATTTGCCCAAAAGAAAAAAAATGGTGGTATAAAGTCAAGCTAATGGGTAAAGGATGATCCCGCAAATGACATGAAATAGAGAGTTAGGAGACTCGCTTTTATGATGCAATGTGGATGAATAGCAGCCCAGAGGTGATGAATAAAAGTGGGAGCAAGGCTTATATGAATGGGAGGCCAATAAATGAAAAATGAATGGTATGGAAGACTAGGATGGTCCCAAAAATGACATGATGACTCGTGATTAGTACTTCAATCCCCGCATTCATCACAAGATGTTCAAAGAACCGCTCATGATGATTTTGAGTTCTTGCATATGAGCACAACTTTAGGAAGCAATGGTTTTTTTGGTCGGCTTTTAAACAGAACAACTAATGAACCCCGCAAATGACAATGTTAAAGATCAAAACGCATATTTTTTCTTTTTCAAATTTTCTTCTTTTTATTGTTTTCTCCCATAGTGTTAGCAAATTATATCTAGAACAATTTCAACTACTTCAACCTTTTTTAGACTACCTACAACTATACTAACTAGCATTAGCTAGTTTAGATCCAATAAGCTTTCAAGTGTTGTGCATTGAGAGGATTTGGCAAAATTCTCTCGTGACTCTAACTCCCAGAAGTAATATGAGTTTACTCCAAAGATGTGAAGGAATGACAAATGGACCTTCCCAATTTGCGTAAAAAACTTACCTAGAGTGGGATCTTTGTTTCTAGCTAACTTAAGCACCAAATCACCAACCCGATAGTTGACTTCTAACGCTTGTTTATCAAATTTCTTCTTGATTTTCATCTTGTGTTCTGCTATCACCTGAGTCTTATCTCCTCGAAGTCCTCAAGGGCTAGCATCCGGCCGTGAGCCCCGCACTGATAGCATCCTCTTCACTTTTGACTTGTATTTGCATCGCCCTGGCAAAGTACCGCAACTCAAAGGGTAGAATGACACTAGTACCATACACAATAGAGGCAGGAGTGTTTTTTATAGCCACTTTATAAGTGGTTCTCAGAGGGACCAAAGGGCATAGATCAACTTTGTATGCCAGCTTCTTGGAAACCTATCTACTATCTTCTTCATAATGGATATCGGGTTTTATTGGTGGATTCTCGCCCGCCATTTCCCCGAGGGTAGTAAGCGTAACTTTTGTATGTCTTATCTCAAGCAATTGGGTAAGCTTGTCTATTACTTCATTCATAAAAGGCGCTCCTCCGTCGAAACAATCTTCAATGGTACTCCAAACCTAGCACATATATTAGACAAGAGGGAAACTTGTCGTGGTATCCGTGATTGGCACTTGTCAATGGAGTTGCTTCAGCCCATTTAGTGAAGAAGTCCAGAGCAACTAGGATGTATTCATGTCCGCAGGAAAGATGGGTAACATAATCTAATCCCCAAACAAGAAATGGGCCGGGGGCCACAATAGGTGAAAGGGGAGGTACCTTCAGCGCTTATCGGCATGCTTTTGACAAATGTAACAACTCGCCGACGCATCTTTGACATCATGATGAAGTGTAGGCCAATAGTATCCGAACTTAGAATTTTTCTTGGTCAGGCATCCATAGAATAGTGTCCACCACAAAGGAGAGGTCATGAGCATGTCTTAGAGCTTGTACTGCTCTTCTTCACCAAGCACCTCAACAAAATCTGAAGGCATCTTCCTACATAAAATGTCCTCAACCAGCACATATGTTAGACATCTTTTCCTAAACTTAACTTTCTGATGGTGAAAATGTGGCAGGACCTCTTGATGTTTTAGATAATTGACAATGGGTTGCATCCAAGACCTGGCTTCTCCAACTAAATGACATACCTCTTCCTTTTGTTTGATCCTCTTCGAGGTCAAATCATATTTGTAGAAGGCATAGGGTATGAAACTACTCGGATCCTTTTCTGCTTTTGACAAGGTGGACTTCAATGGCAAAGTCTTGAAGCATGGCAGCCCACTTATAGAACTTGGTCTTCGGGCTTGTTTACCATACAACATTGGAAGAGGATTGACCTTCATATAGACTTGAATCTTTGGAGCTTGCATCGAAGATGGGGAATTTAGTGGTCAAAAATATTAGGGCAGCAGCAGACTTCTCTAGGACCGGGTAATTCACCTGGTTCCACCAACGCTTTCCTCGCATAGTTTAGTACCCTTTTTGTTCTGAAATAAGGCTAATCCTACAAAGAAATGATGTAAATCAAGTATATAAACTTGGAAATCTTCACTTGGTTTAGGGGCAAGAAGGGTTACCTTCTTGTTGAGCTCTTCTTTGATCAATTCAAATGCCCTTTGGCAATCTTCATTCCACTCAACTGAACCTTTTGGCTTGTATTTTGGATACATACCCTACTTTGGTGAGCTTGGTGATAGGTCTCAAAATGTGAGAGAAGTTGGGGATGTAGATCCTCAAGCCTTGAAGTGTACCAACAAAACCCTTTGATCCGCTTCAATGTTTTAGGTACCGGGAGGTCGAGAACTATTGTCGCTTTTGTCCGCAAAGAATCCGAACTCCTTCTTCGATATCCGATGGCCTAACAAAGACACCTTTGTCGGTCAAAAACAAACACTTCTTTGGATTTAAGTTCACACCACCGGATCTCTGCACAAAGAAAACATATTAGAGATTGTTTTGAGATGATCTCCCAAAGAGGTGGCCGAGTCAAATCATCCGTAAAAGCCCCGAAATTTTGGGGAGATAATGACTCAAAATATTGTTCATTGCCCTCCTAAAGGTTGCAGGGGGCATTTTTCAAGCCAAATGGCATTCTTAGCATCATATAAGTTCCCCAAGGTGTAATGAAGGCGGTTTTTTGGTCGTGATAAAGGATCAACTTCTATTTGGTTGAAACCGTAGAAGCCATCCATAAGAGAATAGACTTCTTTTTCCACTCATGGTATGCAAAACTTCTTCTAGAAACGGTAGGGGTAGCAATCTTTGATTGTAACCTTATTGATATCTCTATAATCAATACAAATTCTAAGTTGGCCACTCCTCTTCTTGATCGGGCACAATGCAAGACAACCACTCAAAGTTCCAATGTCTCACATATCAGCTTAGAACTCTCCATAGTTTTTAATTCTTCATAGATAAGTGGCGCGCAAGCGCGTAATTTATCCTCCTTAATTTCTCACGAACAGATCAGAGCCCTCTTTTACTTTTATTTCAAATTTTGCTTTAGAGGGAGGAATTCCTTTTAGTTCAGAGTAATCCCAAGCAAAGACATCTGAGAATTCTTGACACAGCATAGGAAATGAGTTGAAGCAAGGCTCAGGAGCTTTTGGACCAACTTTCAGGGTCCTGGTTTGGCCATTCTTTTGGATACAAATGACTTGCTCTCTGCTTGCTTCCTCTATCCCTATAGTTAGAATTGGGCAAGTCCGTGAGAGGTTCAGCTTCTTCTTCCCGAAAGGCTCCTTCACTAAAAAATCCAATATGGTACCTTTTAGCTAGCCCTGTCTACTTCACTATTCAAATGCCTAGGGATATACTCTATAGTCCAGACCTCAAATTTGTCTAACAGTCCCAAAACCTCTTCTTTAAGTTGTACTAACCTTGAATGCTTGGTTTGGTATACCTCTTGGACTTGATTGCACACGAGCTGAGAGTCCCCCTTTATATTTAGCTTCTTGATTCCCATCATGTAAGCTTCTTGGAGACCTGCAATTAAAGCTTGATACTCTGCCTCATTAGAGGTTATATTCTTGTGAATTCTTGCTGTTTTAGCCACTGTCAAAGCCTCCGGGCTTTTAATGATGGCAGCAAAGACAAAGCTAGGCTCAACTTCCTCGCTACAACTGCCATCAAAGAACAATGTATGAGTATGCTCATCAAGTTTTTGCTCTTCTTCTTCCAAAAGTGGATCTACATAGATGTTGTACACACCTACATCTTTATAAATTAGTGCATCATCAATTGAAAAGGCAAATTCTTCTTGGAGTTTACCTTCCTGGTTGTAGAGTGTGACTTCTTGCTTACCATCTGTTATTGTGCATTTACCTCCTCCCCCACTGGGCTTTGCGAAACCACCCCGAGCCATTTCACCGCCCAAAAGAAGGTCATAGCTGCCAACCCGAGAAGGAAACGTACTACAACAAAAAGTCCGTGGTCATCTTGATGCCCCCTACATCCGCTGTCAAGACATCATTAACCACTCCTTTTGGTTGTACACTCTCATTAGCAAAAAGATTTTAGAATAATTGGGGTCGCGTAGTGATTTTTAACTCTAAAGAGTCCATAATATGTAAAGGCATGATATTTATACCTGAGCCTCCATCCAAGATGACTTTAGAGAGTGTTTTACCTTCGACTTGAGCTTCACATGAGAATATACCGTGGTCTTTTCCAACTCTAGAAATGTTGTGGACAATAGGTTCCTAATTCTCCTCTATAAGTGTTTTGACACGCTCTCTATAGGAAGGTGCTATTCTTAACAAGGTCAAAACATCTAGGGTGACTCTAGTAGACTTCAACACTGGTCAACTTCACCTAACACAAAGGCTGGTCATTTTGAGGGTGAAACCGCTCTCAGAATCACAGAGGGGCAGGAGCTATGCTATTTCTAGGCATGTTGGCTTGCCGAGGTCCGGATCTTAGGCTATAGGGAGTACCAGCAGCCAAGACCTCTTCTTCTCTTCGAAGTTCATCACCTCCTTCTACATGAATCGAGAAACAAAGATGAGAAGAGGATGCATCTACAGCCTTACCTTTATCTTTCAACATATACTCTTTGATCCCCGCACTTGTCTTCATAATGGCCTGTTTCTTTACAATATGAACACACACGGGCACTCCTTACCAAGGTGTGGCCCTTTCTATCACATCTAGGGCAAGGCTTGGACCAAAGAACTACTTTCCTCGAATGGCCCCGATTTCTTAGAGGGTACAATGTTTTCTACTTTGTGTAGAATCTGAAGAGTTGAAATCGGAGGCCTCATCTCTGGGTGCTGGAGCCTTCTTGAGCTCAGAGAGTTGCTTGGTAACCTCCATAAGTGTCTCTGCAGTCCTGGCATGTTCAGTTGCAATTTTAAGGTTAGTAGCTTGCAACTTAGAAATCTCTTCTCTCATATCTTCTTCAAAAGAATTTTTCTTCTTCACTGTACACACAGGTTCATACTTAGTCTCTAAATCATTGAAATAATCAAGATCAACGTGCTCAAAAGTAGAAAATGCAGCCCTTAGCCTGCTGATCTCAATTGCTTTGGAAAATACCCTTGGTAATGTCTCAAAACATTGTTGTTGATGTATTTTCATTAACTTCTTGTAAACAGGAGGTCTGAACTTCAAACCATGCAAGAAAGCAGTGATCAAATGCAAAGGAGGATTATCTACACCCTTTGACTCACACTTTATCACATGCTCTCCAAATCTATCAACATAAGCTTCTATGCTTTCATCACTTCTAATAGAAAGAGAATGCAGCTTCTTTGAAGCAAAGTTTCGTGAGTCACAGATTCGCCAAACCTATCAATGAATCTGCCCTCATCTCTTCAAATGTGTGAACACCATAAATCTTTCTTTGAGTGTTAAACCATTTAGTAGCAAGATCATCAGATAAAGAAAGCTTGAACAATTCCAACTTAGTCATACCTCTAGGAGCATGATTCCTAAAATAATCATCAAATGAGTTTAGAAATACCTCCGGGGTTTCTTTTTCTCATAAAGAGGTCGTGAAGGAGGCATCTCCAACCCGAAGATAGGGTCGAAGATAGTTGCCTAGAGGTGCTTTGCGCTTCCGGCCGCCGCTTTGCCGCCAACCCAGTGCTCGTGAGGCATATCTTCAAGATGGCTAGGCTCTCCATCACCATCCATATCTGTACCAGCCTTCCTTGGGTGCCTCACCATGAGGGGCTCTCAAGTTTTTGCAAGAGTTTTTTAGAGAATCCCTAAGGGACCTCCAAAAGATGTTGCCTTTCACGTAATCCTTGCAAAAACCGTGGATGCACAAATCTCTAAATTGTGGGATTTCCTAAAAGATACTTGCCAAATTCTCGTGTTTAGGGGGCGAGAGAGCCAAAGGTGTGGTGAGGGGATGTGAAAAGATGAGAAAAGAGGTGCAAATGTGAGGAAATAAGGTGATATGTGAATGCGTGTATGATCGGGATGTTTTCTCAGAACAAAGTGGTGAAAATGATTGAAGAAAAACTTTGGGATGCAAATCAAACTTCCTTTGAATGCAAATGAAATATTTGAGCAAATTCTGGCAGAATAGCTATTTGTTTAGCTAAATCTAGATAATATCAGATAACTTGAATTGATTTCAACTCATTTGTTGATCAAGATTGGTGGGAAATTGGTGGCAAAGTTCGCCCGTAAGTGGATCGGCACATAAAAATGGGAAAACCCTAATTTTTGAAAAAACTCGAAATCGATTGAAGAAAGGGGAAACACCATGGATTGCTCAAGAAAACTTTTCTCGATTATCTTAGGAACATAATACAAATCGTCGGGTAATCCATTTGATCACTCTGAAATAGAATTTGTATCAGAACTTCAAAAATCTTGGCTTTCAAGAACAAGGGCGGGTTTCTAATCAAAAATCTCCTCTCCTAGTGTGGAATACGGCTCGGATCATCTTTATAGACCTGTGTCAGGGTAGTTAGAGCTCCAATTTGTCTGCATATGGCCACGAACTCTTCTTTCCCAAAAATAGGCAATATTACGTTCTTGGCATGATCTCCATTAATTCGCATCCTCTTCATGATTCGATTGGTTCCGTAAGTCGATTATGATCGTGCGAATCGCTCGCATCACTCAAAGTCTTGAAGCCGGGCCAGAATCATAGAACCCTAATGGATCTTGGCGGATTTTCTTCAAAGTGGATATATCCCACGGGCCTAAATCAAAAAGTCACCGGTATATATAGCTCGATCCACGCAAACTCTTAAATTGACGTGTCTTGCCCACGGGGGATTCGGTACCTCCACCCCCCACACGGTGTGAGCCACGTGAGGGGGTGATTACCGAAAAGGAATCTAGGTCGGGGGGTGGTAGAATAGGACAATTTTTTTTACATTTTCTCAAAGGGCACGATTCCCAAGAATTGGAATTCAAGGGTCTATATAAGGTCTTTTTGAAATTTTTGTGCCGGTGGCATATTTTCATTAGGGCAACCCGGTGAGGTGGTCAAATTTTGGAAAATGGCACTTTGATTTTTGGCTAAAAAGGTGAATCAATGGTGACCGGACATGATGAAATGATGACTTGGCATAATGAAGGATGATGTGGCAAGGTCAAACATGGCTTTTGCCTAAGTGGATTTTCGAAATTTTAAATGCCCCTTGATATTTTTGATGAGGTGGCATGATTTTGACCCAAGTGGCAAAGATATAACCAAAGTTGGATGACAAAGCATTTTTGTGAGCAAGGTGGCCATCCTAGGTGGCATTTTGACTCTTGATGACGTGGCAAGGGTATTTTTTGGAAAGTGTGCCTTTTGACTTTCTATTTTGACTTTCACTTGACTTTTTGACATCTTTGGCACTTTTGGATGATGACTAGGATGCCACTTGGCAAAGGTATAGATTTTTTGGCATTTTGGGATTTTTAGGCATCTTTAGAAGCATATTTGGCTAGCGATAGGGGAAATTCAAGGAGAAATGGGAGGTAGGCTCAAAAAATTTGGGAAAAATCAAGGATGGCTAGTTTTGGCTAAAGGATTTGGCAGGGGTACTCACCTGGCCTAGATTCTCTTTCAGCCTGATACCTTTCCTTAATAGCTCCTCCAATACTTTAGAATTTTCTTCATATCTTCATTTCTTCTTCATGTTGCCACTTCAAGGGGCAACACCCGCCTTCCTCGCAAACATGTCTCCCGCCGAGAGAGACCAAATTGCAGCATATTTTGCCTCTTTGACACCAACGCCAGTTAGGCAGCCTCCCGCTCCTATTCCCCAACGACATAGTGTTGATTATCGGCCTCCACGTTCTCGCGAGAATATTGAGAATGCTAGACGTAGTATGGACTCCCGTTCTAGGCAAGAGACGGGAACAGATTTTTCTAATGCAAGGAACTTGGAGGAAGATTTCAACAGGTAAATATATATCCACTACGTACCAAATATTTCTTTGGTTGCAGCATGTTAAAGATGCTCATTCTCTCATTACTTCTCAGGTCAAGAAGTAGTGGAGCAACAGACTCACAACGTTCAAGATCGCGACGATCATCACAGGGTTCGGGATCCGAAGAACATGGTCGCTCGCCTGACTTGGAGAGGGAAGGATCCCGACGACGTCCACGTGTCACTGAAGAAGAGCGTCCATTTCGCTTTGTTTTAGACACGTAAGTCTGCGGGTGATTTGGCCCCGAATATACCCGACTATCATATTAATAATAATTTTTTGATGTAAGTTATGTGAACATATTATTTAAGATATCAACCTTAAATATTAGTACTTTGTCATCTAAATTTGTTGTTTTGTTCATTCTCTTCACTTAGAATACATTGTAAAGTGCTCAAAAGGTTCTTAATGGGGACGGGATATGTATATTGACGGTAGACATAAACACGCTTTTATATACCCACCATTTATGCTTCGAGGACGATCTTCCTAAGAAGGATGATGAGGGAAGTGTCTTTATACTACACCGAGGGGCGGGTCACAAATAATATCTCTCGTTTATGGCCTCCCAGCGGTATAGGGGAGTGGCCTGGCGCTTATGACCAACGCCAAATAGAGAGCGTCAAAATAAAATGAAACGAGTTTCGGAGATAGAAAAAGCAAAGGCGTTTAACTGGAAGAAGCTCACTTCGATGATGGGCGAGCTTATACGAAAAAGGAGGTACATGACCTAGTCATAGTCTTGTTTTTATTATTTTGATATGGCGTTGATCTATCGATTTATGTCAAAGGCACCATGTGGTCAAGGAACTGAAGCAGACTTGCGAAAAAGAAGGAGGCGATTGGTCAAAAGTCCTAAACCACTTAATCTCCACAAGGAAGATATCAAGGTATTTCTTATTTTTTTGTCATTCGTTCACTTTAACTTGTGATAATGTTGTGTGCCTTGCAATCGATTGCATTGAATGTGCAAAGGATCCGAAAAACAAACATAGAGCTCGGACCCGAAACAAAGCAACTAAAAGTGAGCGAAAGCCGTCTCATTTGGGCTCCGTCGGTCGAAAAGGGTTTCTCTATAGATTCGTAAGAGCTATATTAGTTCACATTAATTTTAATAAGAACTTTAAATGTCACTAGCTAATACTCGTTATATTGTCATAGGAACATCTATACGGGTTTAAACCTAACAAGCGAAGCGTACAAGTAGCCACGGGCGTGGAGTCATTTATCTGTATCAACAGTTATCTGACGAGGGAACTCTCCCACTTGGCGGGAATGCGGGGGTGCGTTGTAGAAAATTATTATAATTCTATGAACTACATTAACGCCATATTCTTTTGGTTTTATAGGAGCGATGGCGGATATGAATGAAGGTCTAGAGCATGACATGGGGCCTCCGGGCGTGAGGATCGCAAGCGTCATTGGAGAGCCATCCAATCACAAACCGTAGATGCGGTGACGGTTTGAGGCGTACTCTAACTACATACTCGGATGACTACTCCACTTTGAATCGAGAGAGTAGCTCTAGGCTAAAAGGGTGGATACTCCTCTTAACGAGTCTTTTGTGATTATTTAAAAATATAAATACAATTCACTTTTGTGATTATTTAAAAATATAAATATAAAAATAATTTTGTGACTATTTAAAAATATGAATATAAAAACACTTTTGTGATTATTTAAAATATTTTTTTATATTTATATTTTTATATAAATATTTTTTATTTTTTTTTTTTTTTTTTCCCACGTCAAGATAAATCGGCGTATCCACGTATTTTTTTTTTTGCCACGTGGCTTTTCAATTTTCCACGTGTATATTCCACGTGTCACGCGTCATCGGGCGTCTACACGCGGGGCTTTTACGCGCGTGTATATTCCGCGTATATTCCCCGCGTGTATATGCCACGTGTATATTCCATCGATACCGTTCCCACGTGTCACGTCGCATGCGACGTATACACGTGGCTTTTACGGCACGCGTGGATTTTGGTGATATTCCACGTGTATATTCCACGTGTATATTTCACGTGTCACGTGCCATGCGACGTCTGCGCGACGTCTGTGTCACGTCTGCGCGACGTCTGCTGGCGCTGCCGACGCGTCGCATGCGGCGATGTCTGCGCGAACGACGTCTTGACGACGCGTCGGCGGCAGCCGTCGGGCGTCGCGCCCGGGACGTCGCTATTAAGGCCGCTAAATGACCCTTTTCTTGTTGTGATGTCTTGTAGTACCCCAGCTTTTCAATCCATTTGAACCTCATCTTAAAAGAATTCCCACGATGGCGAATCCAGACCTCCCACCCACGGGGGTTGAACCCCCTCAAACCCCCGTGCCAACCACTAAGGGCGGGCATCGTTTATGTTTGAATTATAATTCTTAATTATATTTAAGCTTTAATAATGTTAGATAATATTAATGGCCAAGCCTTAGACTTAGAACCAAGATCCTTAAGCTAGATAGAGACAGCATCGGCATTCATCATACCTTAGTTGTCGCTCTTATCTTGCTAAGTATTCTCTTGTCTACATATAGGTAGTATAATTAAACATTTTTCTTAGAAACCCAGCTAGTTGCCAAGGCCTTAGAAATTGTTGTCACACGTTGGTATGATACACCAACACACGTTATAGGTGCACTATCATCAAGTGTCTTCAGCCATGCCTTTGTATCATAGATAATTATCTAGGAATTCATTCTATCTAGGTAATTCAGTCTAGCACACCAAGTACACCCAGTGAATGAGTCCCCTTCTACCACCCCATAATAGTAAATAAGTACCTTCTCAGTGCCTAGTAAAGTGCCAAATGCCAAATGCCAAGTGCGTCATTTGAGGTAGAGTGGATAAAGGTATAAAAATAGGGATTGTAGAGTAAGTAGACATAAGTAATTCTTGTTGTGATAGTATTAGTTGCCTTGTGCACCTTAGGGCAGTAAAATAGATCAGCAGAACCTTCGTTCCGGATCCTCGAGCCTCGACAGGGGAGACACTCGACAACATCAACGAATTGAAAGCAGAGAGCAAACTTATGGAGGAAACTTCACCAAATCAAAAGCCAAGATGGAGTACAGGGAAGCCCGAACATAAATTAAGAAAGGGGAGCCTATCGGAAGGACGATTGCGACATCAAGGATAAACACAAGACTTGCCAAGAAGGCTATGCAACAGCCAGTGAGCATCATGTCACTTACAAAATTGATTACATTAGGGGAGGAACACTTCCTAGTCAAGGATATTCTCCAAGTGACATATTGTCTCGAGGAACGGCCCCACATCGATGACTAATGTCACAACTATGCCACCAACAAGTAGACAACTTCATCGACTTATGATATCAAGAGCCCAAAGGATGAGACTGGACATACCTCCTCGGAAGGGCAACTATCGTAGATATACATGCCATAGTAGTATCAGATCTAGACTCCAAGCAGGCATGCTTTGACTAAGGAGGTATTACAAGCCAGCAAGGGTGGGCTCCTCAGGAATAGAAATATGGCGAGACTGTAACAAACTTCTTCCTCATCAGCCCCGATACTTCAGACCAGCTACATCAACCTCGGCAAGCATCATCTCAAGATCATGATGATCTTCGATCTTCCACCGTAGAGATGGAGGTCAAACACCATCAAGAAGAGGCATCATGGGGGACCAAATACCAGCATTATTAATTGATCAGTCAAGATTAGGCCCTGCAGATGGATGCACATAAACTCCTTTCAGCAAGAGAAGTTGCACAGTTAGAAGAGGTAAAGCACTCAACATTGTCATCAGCCCTATAACAACAGCATGTGGCCGCCAGGATGAAGAATCAAATCGACAAGCTCAACACAACAATATCAATTCAGGAGTTAGAAGAATCATCCTCGAATCTAATAACCTTCAAGGTAGATGAGTTAAACACGAAAGATTCTACGCAGTGGTGAACATTACCTTCAAGGGTCTAGGATGCGACACCGAGCTTTATATCGCCACTACATCAGCAAGTCTTCTAAGAGGAATAATTTTAATGAAGGTAGTCAGCATCAACATTAAGGACGAGAAGAGCCAGAATATGTTCAATGAAAGAAAGCAGAGCACACGAATGATTATACAGCAACTCCAATACCAGATTCTTTTCAATAAATTATGGATCATCGCCTTGCTACTCCAACGACTAATGACTACACCAGCTTTAAGCAAGCTAGAAGACCTATTGGATAGTCGAATATCTTAGAATTATGGGTGATAACATCCATGATGGGATTGGGACGAAATTTCGAGTAGATTTTTTTGTTATTTCTTTTAGAAGGGATGTACCCAAAAATGGAGCAAAGCTTCAAGGATTGGGAAGAAAATGTATGGAGTGCAATAATTGTATACATTGCTGGCAGACATCCAACATATTGGAACCTCTTCGTGAGCTTGATCACATCGCTAAGAAGGATTCAATAATAGGATAACCGTCGACCATGTATATGACGAGTACTTCTGCAGCATAAGGAATAATCCGACCAAATGAAGGGAAGCAATCTAATAAGTCCGGCCAACTTCTTAGATGGCATCAACTCAAAGGTGGGACTATTTCAAGAGGGCAATAATTAAGAAAAGGGAGAACCTAAGTATAGATTAGATCTAAAACAAGAATATTTATCTAATCATATAGTTTTCTATGTGTGCCCAAAGTAATATCATGCCGACTAAACTTGTGGCCATAGGATTTATGTAAGTAGTTCTTTAACTTGTAACCTTGCACCTCCTAGATGGTGGACATCCTTAAGAGCAAGACTCTTAAGTCTAAATCTAGGCAAGTAATTAAGGCAAGGCCGAGTAATTAGCAGCACCAACGGAACAAGAGTCAAGTTCGACATCAACCTTAAGCGAAGCAAAGTAGAGCATCGGCATCAACTTATGTACATTGGCAATTATGACCTCATAATAAGCATGCAATATTAAAGCTGGCTAAGGCAATAATTGATTATCATAAGTAAGAGATACTTATCCCAGCACCAAAGGGCAAGCACCTTATAATTTAAGTTAAGTAATTCCAATCGTGCAACGCATGTCAGTAAGGCAATTACTTAAGTGCATCATGAGGAATGAGGTCGTACATAAGCTACAAGTCGTTGACCCCGACTATAAGAGTAAGAAGGAAGATGCTACTTCGAAATAGTTGCCTCGGCCAATTTCTAAGTTAATCAAGAAGTCCCATGATATACCTCAAGATGAAATTTGAGAGCTTTTGCTCTATAGAAGCATAGAGTCTGAAATCACTCTTGCACCGGAGGCAGAGCCGATCAGCAAGGCTCTTTATAGAATCAGCACTTCCGAGCTAAGCAGAGCTCAAAAAGCAGTTGTAGGAGTTGACCGACTTGGGGATCTTTTCGGCCAAGATGGAAGTCTAAAGATGTATATCAACCATGGGCAGCTCAACAAGCAACGACATAATGGATCAGCCCCAAGAAGCAAGATTCTTCTACAAAATCGACTTAAAATCGGGCAATCAGCAAATAAGGATGAAGGGGGAAGATAATTATAAGACTCCTTCAAAACACGGTATGGGCACTATGATTTCACAGTAATGCCCTTGAGTATATGGAATGCTCCACCAACTTGTATGCATTTGAGGACGACATCTTCGAAGATTCCTTGGAGGGTTTCTTCATCAATCTCTCTTCAACGACATCGCGATCTACAGCAAATCAATGGAAGAGCATGCAGCCGTGGAGATGTTAAAACGTCGCCACTCATTGGCAAGCTTTTGAAGCAGCGATTTGCAATGCCATCTCCACTTCGGCAAGCGAATTCGGCAAGAAGATAGAAGAAGACATCTCCCCCAACATGGAGTTCAAGCACATATGGGCTAGTCCTTACAAGACTGCAAGGACGGATTAAGAAAGAGAAAACCTTCAAATATCTTAAAAAGGAAGGTAATCTTTAATAGCAAAGAACAACTATGCGTACCCAAAGTATAAGAAGTAAGAAAATCTTCCATGACACGCATAATAGCCCTAATTTCGGCCATATAAAATTATAAAGGCCTATTTGAACATTAGAAGTAGCTACGTCTAGCTGGGTATGAAGAAGCAGATAATCAGACATATCCAAGAATGTCAGTGGAGTCAGCAGACAAGGGCGGAACAATTTCGAATTCCAGGAATTTTTGAACCTTGGGCGGTGCAAGACGCCAAGTGGGAAGTCTCAGCATGGGTTTTATAGTTGGCCTTCGAAGGACAACAAGAAGCTTTGAAGCCTTGATGGTTGTGGTATATAGCTTATCAAAAGGGCACATACTTGCCATGCCACACCATAGACACCGCCTTGGATCTAGCCGTGTGGTCTACATAAGAGTTCTTTTAGGCTGCATGGAATGCACAGGTCGATCATCACCAACAGAGATCCGAAGTTCTTTAGCGACGTTTAGCAAAACTTCTTCAACACGAGCTGCACCAACTTGTTGATGAGTTTTGCTTATCATTTGCAGTCAAATCGGCAAAGGGACCGCACCAACACAATTTTGGAGAGCACGTTGAGAAACTATGATTGGAACAAGTAATCCAAATAGGCCGAGTACATCCACCTGGTCAATTACGTACAATAATATGAAGCAAGAGTCATCGAAGATGTCTCCCCCATGATCAGTTACAGTTATCAATGCTTGACCATAGTTATGTGACATAATTTAGTGCGCAAGGTGGAAGTTTCTCAACAACGACAGCATATATGCGGTAGCTTTTGGTAGAAGTGTGAGAGTATCTTCAACAACATGGGCATATTTGAAGAGTCTAGCAGATAGACATAAAACTCCTCGAGAGTTGTTTTGTTGTGACAGATAAAGTTGGCTCAAGTAAAGGTTAAGCAAGGGAAGCTTCGCATCGGCAATTGCAAGAAGCTCGCCCCTAGGTGGGCCGGTCCGTTCAAGATCTTGGAGAAGAGTGGGCTCTCAAGCCTGCAAGTTGGATCTCTTGGCCCACCTTAAGGTGTTCCATGTGAGTTTATTGAAAAGGCACGATCCTAACCCTGAGGAGGTTTTGGATACTCCAACTTTGTTGGAAATGACGGAGGATCAAGTTGAAATTGTGCCTGAATTGCTTCTTGATAAGTCATTCAAGAGGACTAGGTGGTCTCAATTCCTCCAGTATTTGGTCAAGTGGAAGCACTTGCCCGTGGAAGACGTGACATGGGTATTGAAGCAGGATTTGGAGAAGCAATACCCAGAGTTTAGGAAGAAGTTTGATGGGCGAGAGTCGCCTCCGGTTTGATCGGCCTTGACTTGCCAGGAGGTTAGCTTAGTATGTTTCTTAGTGAGCCTTAAGTTCTGGCTCATGTATTCTAGTTAGTAGAGTGCATGTGCCAGAATCTTGGAACGTGTGGGCGATGATGGGATACGCCTTTAAGGCATTCTCTAGGCCAACACGCACCAAGAGGTGCGCATGACCATTAGGGTCATGTGAGTGAGGAATGAGGCATGGTGGGCGATGATGGGACATCGATCGGATGCTCTCTATGCCGCGATGCGGGGTACGCACACCTGGCCGTAGGAGGGTCATGGTGAAGGTTAAAGTGATCATGCGCGATGATGGGATCGTGAGACGTTCCCTAGCTTGAAACCCTCGGGGCATGATGCACTGGGGTGTACTCGATCTGGGCGATCGTGTACAAGGTAGCACTTGATCATGGGCGATGATAGGAGCATCTTAAATGTTCCTTAAGCTCAAATCCTTATGGGGCCATGATCGGGTGCAAGGTAGTAGGGTAACCTTGAGCTGGTAGTTCGGCTCAAGGAGGTAGGTAAGGGGGGTGGTCCCCTAAAACCACAAACTTATTAACTTATATAACGTAATGTGCTACTTGTGCAGGTCAGTGAAGGGAAGCATGAAGGAGGGAGCACGTTACGAGAAGATAGGAGTCATAGATTTTAGACTAACTATGAGCTCCTAAATTTGTTGTAATAATATTATATGTGTATACTTTGATAATAATAGTTGTTATAGCTATATAATTTTGTATAACTTATAAATATACCTTTATAATTACATAATAAGTAATTAACGAAAAGTTGATCTTTTCAATAAAGTTAAGTTCATATATTCTTGTTGTGTGCTTTTGCAGGATTAGAGTAGGTTGTCACCTTAGCGCAATGCTGAGGACAGCATTGTCCTAAGGGGGGGAGAATGTGACGTTCCAGGGGAATATACGCTATAAATACGTATATTCCTGGACCCGTCACTATACAAGTCTATCTTCATAGCCTTGTATACCATAGATTGTGGCACTAGGGGGCGTGACTAAGTTATTCATATAACTTAGCCAACCTTAGGTTAAGACCATTTTCCACGTGGCCTTAACCCATTGGGCACCCGCCACACGGACTTACCCTATTGGAGCCACATGGCATAACATGTGAACCCTAACCTATAAAGGCCTAAACCCTAACCCTAGGCCTCTTTTCTGGCTCCAACAGTCTGGGAACCTTCTTCACGCTCGAAACTCCGTTTCGAGAACCGTCTGCTGTGGCACAGCATAGCATGGCAGCCCCCAGAGCGTGAGCGCATCAGCAGGAGTGGGAGCTACCTCGAACACTTCGAAGACCATGGAGACGCCAAGATTGGGAGGGAGTGCTTTTGGAGCAGGTATGTAGAGTAGTAGTCATAGTAGTTCATCTGGAATTAGCATTCCAGATGAGTTAGTATCTTGTATCTAGGGTAGAGCCATCCTAGAACCCTCATTCATCATCTTGAACCCTAATCAAGGAACTCTAACTGTAAGTTAGATATAGATGATTAGGTTAAGATGTTCTTATAATTATTCTCATGATATGATGATTATGTGATGATGGTTGATCATGTTTGCTCCTCTTGTATTGGGAAGGGGGGTAGAGACCTAGAGCCATATGTAGTATGCTCCTAGATTAGATCCCTTAGTTCCTATTAGTTGCGGCCTGTGCATAGGAGCCCACCAGGCTATTGAGGCTATGATGTGACTCAGCACCACATAACGGGGCTATAGGCAATGTGGAGGGAGGATCCCTGCCGAGTGGGGGCTTCGGGGGATCCCATAGTGGGCTAGACTTATGGTCGGTCACTTCGTGAGGGCCGAGCATGGGTCCGACACCTCCTGGGGCAATGGTGTCGCCCTGCCTCTCGAGAGCTGCAAGTGTCGGCTTGGCTCTCGTTTTGGGGGGTTAAGTCGGGTACGAATCGTGTGTCGCCACGATTCTCTAGCCGCCCACGGAACCTCTAGACCCTGGGAAGGGGAGATGCAACCCTTCCTGCCTCATCGGACCAGGGAGATGCAACCTGGAGTAGTCCCGATGGGTGATGCCATGGGATTGCGTATCCGGAAGGCTAGAGTCACGCCAGAGCCTGATTTAGCCCATCTGCATAGTATGCACAGGAGGGGCGGATGGAGTGGTCAACCCTAGCCATTATCTTATGCCAGCCCTCGCCATTGCCATGACTCGGTCTGCTCTATCTTGAGGCCAAGCCGGTCAGTCATCCTCCTTACGAGTCTGAGCCTGGGTAGGAGCCATCATGTTTTACGATTTATGATTATCATCCTTGCATTGGTATATGTGTGATGGGCTACCCTTTGAGGTAGTATTTATATGTTTGATGCTAGTTCTGACATGTTTATCGCTTCCGCTGATATAGGAGCCCATAGGGGAAGGGCGCGCAAGACACCTTCGTGTCCCCTCCCCGCACTAGGGTCACCACAGAGTGCGGGGCAGACGAAGGGCCTGTGCGGTTGTTGAGCCGGACGGGGGATTTCCTGCCGAGTGTACGGCCGGGCGCCGTATGTTTAGCAGGGAGCGTCACATGAGGCTGCCTTCCATGCACACAGAAGGATTAGGAAATTCTTGTGCATGTTGGAAGGATTTGCATCAGGAATCAAAAGATTGCCCTACCACATCAGAACGGCTCCTTAGCTTAGCATCTGAGACCAACGACCGTGCTTCATGACCAAAGCGCTGCATCCAAGAAGGTTTACATTAACATTTTGCACCATATGCTTGCTCCTACAAAATAAAAAGCTCCTGTGTAATGATATTGGCCATGTAGCAACAATGTTGCATCAAGATGGACACAAATCGTTCACATAATAAAAAATCTTACCCAGAGAATTTCTCGTCAAGTGAATGGAGTTAGATTCCAAAAGGAAGATTTGATACTAAGTAGAATGTAGCAGAAATGCTTGCTAGATGTTTAGGAAAGCTTCTTACTACTGTTGCATCAAGATAAAATGCTTGGATAAGAGGCACCTGCAGAAAAAAGACCAGATGCCAAGGATGAATGTATTTGCCTACTTTGTTTGGCAGAAGCATTGGATTATGCATGAGGGAACAATAGTTGCCCCTACAGATATCAACCGATGTGGCATTGGCATCAAGATTTTACATACCAGAAAAAACTAGGTACAATAGACTTCATATAGAAATTCCGCAGCAGCTTCTAGAGGAAGATAACGATGCCATTTCGGCATCTTAGAGACTCCGTTAAGCGTACATGCAAAGAAAGTTAAAAAGGGAATGACCTTACTCATAGATCGGAGTTTGCTTTGCCTGCAAAAGGCAATACAGAAGAATATAATCAGAACACGTATGAAGGCTCCTTTTCTCTTCAATATAGCAGCAGAAGCTCTCTCACAGTTATTCCTGCAAGCATCTGCAGACGGTCTCATTTAGGGACTAGAAATGTGGGACAATTCTTAACAAATCTGTAACCAGTATGCAGACGACTCATTTCTGTTTATCGAGGCAGAGGAAAACAATATGTCATGTGCAGGACAACTACTGGCCACCTTCTCAATAGCTTCAGGTTGCCTCATAAATTGGAAAAAATGCTCAGTGCAGTGGCCTTTGGAGAACAGGCATCCCATATGTTTGGAAAGCTTACCATGGAAAATTATCCCTGAGGGTGAACATTCCAGCTTGTTAGGAATCGCAGTGGGCATTAACATCACTAGTGCACGAATATGGGATGAAATGCTACTAGGCCTACATAAACACCTAAATTGGTGGAGGGTAGCAAAGTTATCCCTTGCAGGGAGGATTACTGTGGCAAAACATGTGCTAAGTAATACTTATGTATACATATCATCAATTCTACTTGCTCCGAGAGAGAAGGTGCAGGAGTTAGAAGGGCTGATTCGAAACTTCGTCTGGGGAGGTAATGAAGAAGGTGCAACGATCAAAATTGCTTGGTGGAAGTGCAAGAGGGACAAAACAGAAGGGGAATTGGTATGTTTGACATAGTCTTACAGAGCAAAGTATTAATAGCCAAATTCATATGGATGATTCTTCAGGAAAAGGTGAAGTCTCCAGGTTTGCACCTCATCAACCAAGCTCTATTATATTCTTGTAAGCATAGTAAGCCCTCCGTCAAGGTCTCGCTTCCATGGTCTCTCTTTTTTGATCTCAAGCCATGTAAAGAAGCCTCCCCCTTCTTGAAGGGTCTTATTTCGGCTTGGAATGCCATAAAGAAACTATTCACGCTTGATATCAGCAAATTTAAAGCAGGGACCTCCCCTCCATGGTGGGTACCAGTGGAATTGCACAATAAACAAGGCCCATTAGGTATAGTGGCTGACACGAGGATTGTGAAGAGATGGAAAAACTGTGGTATACATTCTTGTGCTCAGTGGTATATGGGAGAGCACCTGGCCAGTTGGGAAGCATTTCAAGCATGTTTTGGTTTAAAGGAGGCAGACAAGATAATTTGGGAATGCGTGGCTTCCGTACTCCCAAACACAATAAATAGAGGAGATCAAAGTCCATGGGTCGTACACAGCCAAACAAGTTTGTGAAGTCATGCTACAGTAGTTTGAAGACTAAGGGATTTCTTCCAGTATCTCCCAAGTGGGAGCTAGTGATCACGGAGGACATCCTTAAAAACATCTGGAGAAACGCTTGGCTGAAATTCCTTCCTCCACGAATCAACGCCTTTCTTTGGCAAGTGATCCACAGGATCCCAAGGGTCAATCATCTAGTCTCCAAATGGGAGAATAACGTGAGCCCACTTTGCCCTATGTGTGAAGAGGAAGAGGAATCCATAGAACATTGTCTGGTGGAATGTGGGATGTTGCATGAAGTATGGGCCTGGAGTCTGGATAGGTTCGAATACCCCTTAGGAACCAAAGAATTGCTGCTAGGAATTCTCCCTCCAGAATGGTGTCCCAAGAAGAAGATTTATTTTCACATAGCCAGGGCCTGGACGATTTGGTCAATATGGAAAAGGAGGAATGCCCGAGTCTTTGCTGAGAATCAGGAGGTATTCATATCATCAACTCAGCTACTTCACCTGGTACTTGAAAGACTTAAAAAATTTAGGCTAGTTTTTAAATGTGAAGAAGAGGTAAAGGAAGAAATATGGGGCACCTATTTTAATCTGGTCTAGGTCGGGAAAGAGAATAGTACAAGCTGGAGCTACGTAGCTACCCCCATCTCATATTCGTGGATGGGTGCACCTCTGCCATGTGGCTTTGTATCATTCTCTCTAAGTAAATAAAATCTTTTTTATCCCTCAAAAAAAAAAAAAAAGTCCTGCTTCAGAGGTCATAGTTTAAAAGCAAAATAAGATTATTGTTTTCCTCGACTAAAGAATGATGTCCACGATGCCTTGGAGAACAACCATTCCATTTGATGTATGCTGGAATGTGGGAGGACAAGGTATCCAAGTAAGCATGAAGGGAAGGTTGGCGTTGGACATGGTGAGAAGCTGCAAACTCTTGAAGGAGAAATTTGAACTCATCCTCTATGGCTTGCAACCTTTGACACGATTGCAAGATCGCTTCTTTCATGGTGCATCCAGAGGTTTCTCTCATTATCGACAGGGCATTCCATAAGACACCTTCATCCTGTTGAAAAGAAAGAATATCATTAGTAAAGATAAAAAAAGTCAGCAACAAGGTTATGCATTCGTTGGAAGGTGGGATTGGACCACAACGTCTCATCGATTTCTACACTGACAGTGGGTGCGACGAGGGGGAAAGTAGCAGTGCAACCGATGGTTTTTCTACGGATACGCATGTAGCGAGTGAGTTGCAGAGGGGGCGTATGGGGGATAACTTGGAGATAAGACTGTTGGTGGAGGCCATACAAAGTAAGAGGCAATATTTTGGGAGAAGAGGGACCATTAAGCACAGTTTCATTAAATATGGACAATACCTTGAATTGTGGACTTTTTATAAAACAGACGCTTCGATAACACTAACATGCATCCCCCGCAAGTGCCGCATATGCTTCTGCAACAAGCGTAGGAATCTTGACAGTGTTTGGTAGCCTCTTCTTATTGGAAGGACTCCAAGCATAGTCGATACTCTCTATCTCAATGCGGTCACTAGCAGTCGTCGGCCTCCATCTCTTCTTCCAACAATTGACATAGTTGGCTGGGAACACCTGGTTCCTAACAGGGACAGGCTCCCACCAAGTGACATGGATAGTCTCGAAGTTGTCTTTCTTATCATCCATTTGGGGTTCCTCTGTAGCATACCCTTAGCCATGTTGGGCACAAGACATCATCAGGGCGCGCCAATACAAACATGCCCTTCTTCAAATCCTTGAAAGGATTGAATTCTGGTACGGGCTTATCCTTCAATGGACCAACATAAGAAGGAGTAATGGTTGCAATTGGCTCCACCACAGCCACCACGTCAGGTACGTCAAGTCTATCTTGCCTAGTGCGCGGCCAAAAGTCCTCGTAAGGACCTTCCACGTTGGTGATGTTACCCAGATGCTCCAAGAGTCCCATCCAATATTCAATTGTCGCCGTAAATTGTGTTGTATATTTGGCCGTCTCTGGTGTGCCCTTCTTGTTCGTCGAGCATGCGACCCAATGGAGGATATGCTTATGGATACTGTTTCGGAGCTGACCAATGTCTTTCACCGAGCTCTTAGGTGCTAGCATCTTCGGATTTCCAGATGGCATTAGGGGTTTTCCATCCTCTCCTTCTTTCCACATTCTTATTCTACCAGCAGGTAGCCAATCCACGAACGTAGGACGAGCCTTATGGTACATGACAGGCCAGTCACCATTCGTAGCAAACCTAAAGGTTAGAGGCTCAGTGTGACCAGTCAATCTATCTTCCCCATCAGGGATATACCCTTCTATGAAACCTTTCCAATCTGGAACCTTATGAACAAGATATGGCACTGGCTTGTTGAGATTGCACGTATGAAATTCATACAACAACTCGGGCATGGTTAGCACTTCGGCTTTCCTCAAGGTAGATGAAAAATTACCAAACATAGCATCTATATCATCATGTGTATGGCCAGGCATCATAAAACCTAACTCAATCTCCTCGAAAACACCCAGATATACAAGGTATGAAAGATATGAGAATACATACCTATTTTTGTTTTGTCCGGATGCATTGTCTAGTTGCAACATCAATTTGCGAGGGAGGCTCTTCAATGAGGGTCCCTCAGGTTGAGGGATGGCAACGGGGATGCTCTTCCCAGACAGCGACAACTTGGACGCTAGCGCAGTGGTGTCACGTAAGGCCCTTGCCCAATCTGGGACTGAAGGATCAGACTGTGCAAGATGGCCTCCTGCAAACTCATTAGACAGCTCCAACCTTTTCAGAATACTATTCAAGGAACCTACGTGGAAGTTGGAGTCGTCTGACCACAGATCCAAAGCAAAATTTCCATAGCACCCTCTCCCATGGCCGTGGGTAAGTGCACCTGCCAACGAAGTCTTTAGCTTATCTAGTCTCCAAAGAGACTTCACGGAATCGAACAACTTTGGAATCATAGTCTTTGCCTGATCCATTTTGTCGTGAATGATACATACATAGTCTCGAGGATGCCTGTGGGATAACAGTCTCCATGACCAGTACTGGGTGCGACATGATTGCTGCTCTAGTCGATGTGCCCTTCTCTGATCATGCAATATTCTCCTTTCAGCCTCATCCTTAGTCTTCAACAGCTTCGTGCGGATAACCTCGCAAGTGTCACACTTGGAGAATGCATTCTTCTTAGCAATACTGACGTCCTTGAAGCTACGTCTCCACGTCCTATGAAATCCTGTCGGAGATACCGTCTTGCCTGTGAGTGCCATCACTTCAGCGTTGACCTCTTCGAGAATGCATGTCTTCGTAAACATAGCAGGCAACTTCCTCACGTTTTCTCTAATCCCATCATCATTCCTCCTGCTACGGTGAGGTAAGGATTCACAATTTTCCTTCACAAACATGGAAAAAACAGCCTCTGAGGCCAAGGTCGCCGCACGTGCTTTCATCGTGCCTGAATTGCCATGCTCAGCCTTTCGAGCACCGGAGCGGAATTCTGCCTTCCACTTGAGATACCCCGACTTTGAAATCCCAAGACCAAGGTACCAAGCTCTCTCACAGACACTGACGCCTTGCAAGACTAGCCGATGTACCCTTTTACCCTTCAGATTGTTGCCTAACATATCATACACAAAAGTGGTCCTGTCACTCGATTTCATGGCGAAGAAATCCTTTCGCATGTTTATAGCTTGATCCCTACTGAATTTCTCACAACATCTCTGTTTACAACACATGGTCTTCCTATACCTCAAGATGGCTTCATTGGTTGTTAGCCGATCTATCTTTGGAGGCTTTGATGCTTTCTTTGGCTGACGAGAATGGAAGGTGTATTTGCGCTTCTCGTACTGCGGATGCTTCTCAAGCTCCGAGCTCCCCTGGCTGGATGTGGTATCATGCTGTTCCACTGGTGCTGCACTTAAAATTTCCGATACCTTCACCCCACAAACCCTAACTAGATCATTATTCCACCTCAAAAGCATGCCCGCTTTAGGTATTGTCAAACATGCCTGACACCGGAAGTTCACCTCTGTCGGAGGGGGAAAGCCTTCAGTAACAGACACTCCTACGGTCTTCATACCCAAGAACTGGTCACATACTGCATCGTCTGGACCAGTGAAGGATATAAATCCCTTCGCTGCAGGGATGGCAGCACAAGAGTGATAAATTTCGCAGTCAGTCTCCAGTAGTGTGTACCTAGTTAGCGACATAGTGTCTCTCTTGCTTCCCACTCGTTGTCTTTTGGATGCTGATGGCACGTCCACGACATTGGAGTCCTGAACATCACTTTCCCTCCAGAGAATGAAGGAACCCAGCGCCTCACCTAAGGTTCTTGCATCTGGAGTAGGCCAACAGAGAACATGATGCCCCTCAAACACAGCTAGAACACCAACACTCACAAGTCCATTTGGGATGTCTTTGAAGTGGCATCTCTCCATGGCTCCTATGGCTCCTTTGGCAACTGCCCGACCGTCTTTGAATAGGTACACCTCCTGCACAAAGAAGAAATGAATCCGTTGATCCGCAAAGTTTTGGCAGATGGTCCTTACCAGGTGAAATTGGGTGACTGCCCAATTTGCTTCTTTTTGTAATGGTTCTTGGAAGGTGAAATTGGGCACCCGCCCAATTTCCTCCCTGCTGTAATCAGAAAGACTAACTATGTATCATTTATGAAAGCACCATGTGATGGCAAATTGGGCGGGTGCCCAATTACAACTGCTATGGAGCACTACAAGGAGCATGAAATTGGGCGCCCGCCCAATTTCACCTAGTAAGAAAAACTGCAACAGGTAGCAAATTGGGCGGGCGCCCAATTTCAACTCCTTAAGACCACCGCCTTGGGGGAGGAAATTAGCACTAATTTCACTGCATGGAACACCGCAAAGTGTCTTGTTCCAAGAAATCCTTAGTGGTGAAATTGGGCTGGGCCCCCACCCCCCCGCTGGTGCTGGTCCTTAGAGTTGAAATTGGGCACCCGCCCAATTTGCTACCGCTGCGCCTTTTCTAGCGTGTGAAATTGGGCGGCTTCAATTTCATGCTCCTTGTAGTGCTCCATAGCCCAATTTGCCATCACATGGTGCTTTCATAAACGATACATAGTTAGTCTTTCTATGTATGGGTCTATCTGCCCATACATAGTTGCCTAGGAATCAAACTACCCTACTTGGCCCTGCACATCTACCTGGGTATGAAATCGATTTGCTAACCTAGCTGGAATAAAATATGGCCATTCGCATCTACCTGGGGTGTCTAATTGGGTTGTAACCAGGACAGCTTCCATGCTACCCAACATAGATTGTAGGCTACGTCAGTTATGTTTGGGGGACCGGACATACATCTCAAATCTTCTATTTATTTCTCAAATCGCATCAATAATGTTCTATACCAATCCAGGCATCTTAAAATCCCCGCATGCAACCTACAGTGGCAAATAATAAACGTAAAAACCGAAAGAAATTTACCTTTGGTGAATCGCACGCCATCCGCTGGAGAAGTAGCCGCCCAAGAATGTGGGTGAACGAAAAACTTAGCTGCTCCGCTTCAGTGAGAGTATTTCAAAGTTCAATTCTCCAACTAAAGTTTGATTGGGCGGGTGGGCCCGTAATATATATTCAAATTCAAATTCGGGCGGGACGGGGCCGTGATTTCAAATCCAAGAAATTCAAATTGGGGCGGGCGGGCCCGTATTTTCAAATTCAAATTGGGGCGGGCGGGCCCGTATTTTTAAATTCAAATTTGGGGGCGATTTTTTTAAATTCAAATTGGGGCTGGCGGACGTCCATATTAATTTCAAATTCGGCATTTAATGGTTCCGTCATTTAAAGTCTCTTTTTATTGTTATTTCTTTTGGTCTATATTTAGTTAAAACGGTCTATTTTTAAGACTCTTCATTTGCATGGCTGCCACTTGTCATTCAGCTGTTCAATCTCATCACCCATTCTTAACCGCTTGCTCATTCATTTGAGATTCTTGCTGCGCCTATCGACTTGAGAGTGATTGCGCCTGCGCCTTTCTGCATGAGAGTGATTCTTGCTGCGCCTATCGACTTGAGAGTGATTGCGCCAGCGCCTATCGACTTGAGAGTGATTGCGCCTGCGCCTATCGACTTGAGAGTGATTCTTGCTGCGTCTATCGTCGTTTGAGTGATTGCGCCAGGTTTCGATTCGTCTAAGCGCTGACCCTGAGCTTCCAGGCCCCAATGGTTTCATGGAAAAACGACCCTTGAAGGAAGGAAAAGGTACTGCTTTTATGTTTAAGTTTAGTTTATTATATTACTGCAGGCGATAAGCCACTGGCCTCTGCACCAAATAACCCTCTACATCCACACACCCTCTGCTTCCATGCTTATAAACCTACTCTGGGTGTCTCCAAACCGATCTGGCCGGTCTGGCGGGTCTTTGCTTGCTAACCTCCTCTGGTCTGGCAAATTGGGCGGGCGCCCAATTTGTCTCCTCATGCCTCTGTTGCTCCATCCAAAACTCCTCTGGAGTGCCAAATCGGGCGAGCGCCCAATTTGGAACTCTAAACCCGTCGTGCTTGCTAACCTCCTCGGTATATGGCAAATTGGCGGGCGCCCAATTTGTCTCCTCATGCCTCTATTCCTCCATCCAAACCTCCTCTGGGGTCTCAAATCGGGCGGGCGCCCAATTTGGGACCCTCTGGCCCGTCTGTGCTTGCTAACCTCCTCTGCTCTGGCAAATTGGGCGGGCGCCCAATTTGTCTTCTCTTGCTTCGTTCCTCCGTCCAATCCTCCCACAGGGTGCCAAATTGTCTTGAGCCCAATTTGGGACCCTCTGGCCCGTCTGTGCTTGCTAACCTCCTCTGCTCTGGCAAATTGGGCGGGCGCCCAATTTGTCTTCTCTTGCCTCTTCCTTCGTCCAATCCTCCCCTGGGGTGCCAAATTGGGCGGGCGTCCAATTTGGGACCCTCTGGCCCGTCTGTGCTTGCTAACCTCCTCAGCTCTGGCAAATTGGGCGGGCGCCCAATTTGTCTTCTCTTGCCTCTGTTCCTCCGTCCAATCCTCCCCTGGGGTGCCAAATTGGTGAGCCCAATTGGAACCCTCCTGCTTTCACGGCAAATTGGTGAGCCCAATTGTCTCTTCTTTCCTCTGTTCCTGCATGCAAACCTCCTCTGGGTGGCAAATCGGGCGGATGCCCGATTTGGCACCCTTTTGCCTCTGTTCTTGCTTTTAAAACTCCTCTGTTCTCCCCTACCTTGTTTCAATGCTTGCGTACACTACTAATGGGATTAATGAATGATGTTATGCAGCACCCATGGCCAGAACTAAACAAACTGCACGTGTACCTGGAGCTGGCCCTCCGATGGCACAGGCATTTGCTGCAGCAAAGGAAACAGAATCGAGCATTCAGTTCAATGGTATTGAAGTCGTCCCAGAGCTAATGAGTAATGTAGCCGACAAGTTTTCATGGTGCATAGAGGTAGGCCCAATCCACCCTGGCTCAAGCACAAATCATCTCAAGGATCTGTGCTTATACTTTGCTGAGCCGGGGAGTCAGAGGACACAGAATGCTGGTATCGCAATTGACATGACTGTGAGCAGTGAGGTTGACGGCGAGATAGATCTTGTCGTGCAAGACGTGCTTGATAAGTCATTTCAGGGATACAGGTTACCCTTTGAGACTTACGATCCTCAGCTAATGCATGCAAGCATCACTGAGGCTCCACATTCGTGTCAGTCCAAGAGCTGGGTCCTCGCTTCTTACGAAAGCCTTGAAAGATCTGGACTCACCAAACATGGAGATATTATAGATGGGTTTAACACAGTTAGACAATGCATACTAGATCATAAACAGAATCGATCAAAGGCCCTTTACACAGAATATCATGGGAAGAACCAACCAAAGGTCTATGACACGCCTTGGTTGAGGTCACGTTATGGAGTTTCTAGGAAGAATGACGGACCGAAGGGCACAGAGAAGCCAACATCTGTGTCCTCAGAAAAAAAAACTGTTCCTAAAAAGAAAAGATCAGAAACAACAACGAGCAAATTGATTCTTGGTGGTATGCGAAGAACATCACGTAGCCCGGACCCAAGCATTCCATCGCAGGAGATATCTGAGGAGTCTCCCCCAGAAATGCAAGCAAGAAAACGAAGTCGGCACGAGGCTATAGCTTCCTCGTCGAAGAAAAGAAGAGACTCGACTCCTCCATCCACGTCAGGTGGATCCGATGGGGGGAGTTCGACAGGGACAGGCTCAGAGGAAGATGACAGGCAAATTGTTAAGTGCTCGACATCTGGCGGGGCCTTGACCCAGGAAAGCAGACGTGAGCTGTCACAAAGTGCATTGATCAACATTAAGCACAGGGAAAGGATCTATCCTCTTGGAATTGATTTCGAAATAGAGGTGGATATATTTAAAATGCATCAAGCACCTGCAAATATGACCTGCAGGGTCATCAGTCCTGAACATGTAGATACACTCTACGAATCGTTTGTTAATGTCCAGATGCATCCACCTTGTGCGGATGTTGTACACTTTGATCCAGACACTGGACGTGCACTGAAGTGGAAGAAGGCCAGCGATTTGGAAAATGCAGAATTCTGGATTGTAAATGGCAATCACACCACTGCAGTTGCCCAAATTCTTGTTAATCAGGCCCTCGAATGGCCACCAGAAAGGGCTCATCTGAAAGATCTTATCTTTTTCTTCTACGCTAAAAGAAAATGTCGCGTGCTGGCAGGGAATCTCACTCCTACTGAATATGTGAAGGTTGGCCAGGAGAGCAACGATATCACAAAGAATACCATCCATCAGGATGTTTACTTTGAGCAAATACAGCAGCTAAGGAATCAATGGGCAATCTATGGAAAGCCGAAGAAGGGAAAGCGTGGACTATCCCAAGATAGCGCATATTCAGTAAGTCAATTCTAATTGTTCTTGTAGTTTTTTTTTCTCATCAAATTGGGCGGGCGCCCAATTTGGGACGCCCTCATGTGTATATGCATGTTAAATTGCACCCCGTTGGCCATCAAATTGGGCGGGCGCCCAATTTGGGAAGCCTCCTTGTGCACTCACCCCGTTAAATTGCACCCCCTTGGCCATCAAATTGGGCGGGCGCCCAATTTGAGAGGCCTCCTTGTGCATTCACCCTGAAATTGGACCCCCTTGGCCATCAAATTGGGCGGGCGCCCAATTTGAGAGGCCTCCTTGTGCATTCACCCTGAAATTGGACCCCCTTGGCCATCAAATTGGGCGGGCGCCCAATTTGAGAGGCCTCCTTGTGCATTCACCCTGTTAACTTGCACCCCCTTGGTCATCAAATTGGGCGGGCGCCCAATTTGGGAAGGCTCCTTGTGCACTCACATACTTAAATTGCACCCCCTTGGCCATCAAATTGGGCGGGCGCCCAATTTGAGAGACCTCCTTGTGCACTCACCCTGTTAAATTGCACCCACTTGACCATCAAATTGGGCGGGCGCCCAATTTGGGAAGGCTCCTTGTGCACTCACCTACTTAAATTCCACCCACTTGACCATCAAATTGGGCGGGCGCCCAATTTGGGAAGGCTCCTTGTGCACTCACCTACTTAAATTCCACCCCCTTGGCCATCAAATTGGGCGGGCGCCCAATTTGAGAGGCCTTCTTGTGCACTAACCCTGTTAAATTGCACCCCCTTGGCCCCATGTGCATCTCATGTTAGCTTGTGCATTTCTCAATTTTGAGAGCATATATTTCAAAAATGCTAAGTTTACTATGCTGTGCAGGATTAGCTCGCTATAGCGAAACAGACATTGAAGAAACTTAGCATGCGCGATTACGACTACTTCGTGTACTTGGATGACGAAACTTGGAATATGTGCCTACAAGTGGCTCAGTTGTTCTATGAAGACCAACTAAAAGATGAATTGGGTGAGACGATAGTGGTTAAGGACCGCCGCTGAGAATGTTCACGAATAACAAGTGCAGACCCTTAAAGTCCATGCATCCAAAGGATTTGCAAAGACTGTTGACAGAGATCATGACAGGCACCACGTACATCAAGACCACTAAAAATTACACGGGTAGGCGTGTCATGAAAATCCGTCTTGGAGAATCGAAGAAGATTGGCACCGCCGAAATGCACTCCTTAAGTACCTGAAAGATGTAAAGAAGGTCAAAGTTGAGAACATGGCAGATTTGAGGAAAATTCATCCCATATTCACGGAAAATTTGATGTTAATGTTCGCTAATAGTGTAGGTGAATGGGTTGATAGCCGCAAGGAGGCAAAAAAGCTCAACCTTCCAAAGGCTCTTATCCTTAAGATTGATGAGTATCTGCGCGGACCGGTGGAAGAGGGATCTAAATCGTTCAAATGCTACCGTGTCAGTCCTCTGGGGATGTCAGTTGATGTGGTCAATACCTCTGCTCGTTTTATCGGATGTGATTTCAGAAATATCAGGAAATGGAGCAAGGAGGATTACCAGAAGTTCTTGGACCAGATTAGTGCGCTAACGGATCAGCAACTATATTGGATCACGATCTTTATCAGTCCAGATCGTTTGAGTGAATGCTTGTCCGCCATGAAGACTATAGACGGAGGTAGTCGTGTATGGGTGGGAGCGTACCAGGATCCTAAAAAGAAAAACCCTTCCTCTCGTTCGCGAAGCCGCGGACTCTTGTTCGTAAATGTATGTGGCGAGAGACCAAGCAAATGCCCCCGCTATGAATGATCCGAATATATGCTTCAACGACACGGACCATCCTCAAGAGTATTCAAGTTTTCGCAAAGACTTGAAAGAAGCGGAGGACATAGAGAAGAACCTCCCCGATCATGAGTGCGCAGCAGGTAACATGATTTTAACTTGTGTCTCTGTTCATTTCTTTTCAATACCACCTATAACGATTGTCTACTTTCCTTCAGCATACTGGTTGTATCGACCTTGGGGTGACAAGAGTGTGGCAGGAGGCGGGGGTGCTCTTTTGCCACATCAATTAGATTCCAGGACATGCACGTACCTAGTGCGGAAATTTATGCTTGAGGGTTGCAGTGTCCTTGACTTCTTCTCCGGAGGAGCCTTTAGCCGTGCAGCTGTGTGTGAAGGGTATAAATCCACTGCATTTGAAATTATACAGCTTAAACTTGTTCAGATATTTGATCCTCGACGTTATGCTGGACGAAAAGAAATCGAGAGCCCGTGCATTGCAAAAGAGAGCTGAGGGAAAAAAGAAAGCAAGCGGCTCCAATGTACCTACAGTAGCGACCACTCCTCCACCTCCTTGTCCATTCCCTGCACAAACGGTGCAAGAGTTGCAATCCACTCTTCGGATGTCTAAGGATTCTCTCACAGACCATTTAAGAAAGTTTGCAGGTTTTGGAGCAAAGGACATGTCTTTCTTTAGAAAGAAGAAGGATAACATTAATGCTTTGGCGGGCACTACACTAGTGTCCACCCAAGATGTGATCGAGGGTAGCTCGAAGTTTACGCAGCTACTCCTCAAGGATCAAGACCCTTCTGTTGTCTTGGAGACACAAGAAGCTCAACCTGTGGACCCGCTACCATCAGAGCAAGAAAAGGATGTCGAAAAGGAGAAGGAGGATGAGGAAGTTGAGAAGGAGGACGAGGAAGATGAGAAGGAGGACGAGGAAGATGAGAAGGAGGATGATGTTGAAATGGAAATTGAGAAGGATGCTCCTGACGCTACACTAACCTCTGAAGAATTCCTCGCCCAGATGGAACTCCTTAAGCAAGCGGCACAGGCAGGGGGAGAAGAAAGCGAAGCTGCTCACACAACTACGTCAGCTGAAGGGGTGGACCCTTAAGCACAAGGAGTATGTTTTGCTAGCACAGGGGTGCAAATTGGGCGGGCGCCCAATTTCGCATCTCTGATACTCAGTGTATATGTCTTTAGAGTGAGCATAGGGGTGCAAATTGGGCGGGCGCCCAATTTCGCACCACTGTTACTCACTGTATATGTTTTTATAATGAAATTGAGTGAAAAAAACTTATGTACATTGACAAAGAAAATAAATACATGTCGAAAATTTTTGGTATTACTTTCCAATGTTTGGTATTCTTTTAGATAAAGAAAATACATAGGTCTTACAAGACACGGCTAATTCAACACAAACATACTAGATAATAGACAACATGTAATAGAAAAGACCAAAGCTTCACTCTATGCCCACTTCAACCTCAATAAGATCCTCCAGATCAAACTCATCAATATGACTTCGACTGAACAGATCCAGCCAGTCATCCAAGTTTTTGAGAGAGTGACCACTGCTGACGATGAGCTTGGTTACCAAACCTTCGCATTGTCTTCTTTGCTTCTTGTAAAGCTTCTTAAACAGAGGTCGGAACGTGTTGTGCATCCAAACGTCCTCCATTTTCAGCAGCCTTTTTAGTGCCTTTGCCCTGTAAATAAAGCGTTTCAAAGATATGAGGCAGTCCTCCAGCTCCACCCTACTGAGTTGTTCCTCATCGCCATTCCTTATCAACCCATCCCCTTCGAGGAGCTTCGTGAATTGGGCGCTAACTTCTCTCGTTCGGATCTGGTTCATCTTGTTTTGTACCTCCAGCTGCAACTGATTCGCCCGACCTAAGATTGCCTCACTAATATGAGACTGCATTTCGGTGATGGTGTGTCCTCGTCTGCGCCTTGTGTCGACCATTTTCAGTGTCCTGAGATGAATGTAAGAGAGCGAATGAAGGTGCTTGCACGAAGAGATAGAATGAAGAGACGATGAAGAGACTGGATGAAGGGACCTCCTACCTCACCTACTTGCACGATTCCCGAAATTGTGGCTCCTTTTAATAACAAGAAATGACGAAATCTAAAAATTCGCATTGGGTTCCACGACCTGCCATGTCAGCTACCCGCACGGAATCCGAGTTCCTTTTTAAGCAAAAACCCTATATTTTCAAGAAAAAATCCTATATTCTTACCACTGGCGCTAATTTGAGATATTTATGGACTTGTGGAAAGTCCATAAATAATGAAACTGTGCTTCCATTGGGAGGGTGTGACAAAAGGGCGAGAAAGGGAGGACCAATCAAAGAATGCATGGACTAAAGGGTGATGGAGATGATGGGGGGTGTATTGACCATCAAGGATGGAAAGGATGTGGGGGGCAATATTTTGGCTACAAATGTTGCCCTTTTGGCGAGTATTAGATTCTACAAAGGAATTCATGAGGTCATCAAAGGGCACCAGAAAGAGGCTGAACATAACAGCGGCGAGTGCAGCAGGAAAAGGGGCAGAATGAAGGAACGACAACACCAGCAGAGGCACATCTGATTCTTCAAGTTTTGGATCGCACACATATTGGCGCAGCCAGGCATGCGCTTCTTCTCTGATTTGCCCAATCTCCGGATGGCAGCGCCATGGTATGCTGGATCTTATTTGCAAATCCTCTGTTTTTTCTGTCACTCTGCATCGCATATTCAAATGATTTTTAGCCTGCATAGAAATGCAAGGTTTTTTTGAATGCACATTCGCACGAATTTGAGCGTGCATGCCTGTTTTCGGCCACGAAATGCAAGGATTTGTTGAGCCTCTGTAGCCATACAAATCGTTGTTGTAGCCATGGCTTCCACAGAATGATTTGCTCGCTCGTTGTTCTGTTGTATTTATAAATTGAGGTCTTTTTCGGTGCCATCCTATATTATAATGTTATTGCGTGAGTGTTGGACCCAGCCCTAATCTTAACGGCCCAGATTCGACCAAACTGATGGTGGGGATGAGGCCACATCATAAGGTTTTAGGGTTTGCGAGGGTGGCTATGGCACCGTTAGTTTCTAGAACGATCATTCATCTGTTATTCTATTCGTGGGCGGCAAGAAAGGAGACAGAATAAAATTGCAATCTTTGCATGACGAGCAGAAGAAATCTAGCATGGTTTGGTACTTTTTGTGTGAAGATTTTGTCAGTTTCTATGTGTCCATGAAAAAATCGTTGCATGATTGGGTGAGAGAAATCCAAAAGAATCAGATTTAGGTCTACAATGCTGCAGCGGCGAGAAACAGAGGAGCTATGGCAGGGTGGTTTGGGATGACGCTCAGCACTTCATCGAGTCAATGAAAGAATATGTCTTGATGCTAAATATGTGCCAGTATAGTTGCATAGTTGATCTTTTCAGTCGTGCAGGGCTTTTGAATGAGGCAGAGACTTTACTCCAGACTGCATTGGTTGGAAGTCTTTATTAGCTGCCTGTAAAACATATGGCAATGTGGTCCTAGGTAGGAGATGCTTTACCGAAGTTCTTAAATTAGATCCTCAGGATGCTGCTGGATATCTTCTTATGTCAGGGATATATTCAGATTCTTGCATGTGGAATGATGCAGTCAATGTAGAATTTCTCAGACATTCAACAGGTGCGTGGAAAAAACCTGCAAAGGCATGGATCGAGATCAACAACAGGGTCCATGAGTTTGTAGTTAGAGATAAAAGGCACCCGCAAAGTGCGAAAATTTATGCTATGCTGAAGAAGTTATGGATCCAAATGAAAGAGACAGGATACATGCCTAAATTGGACTTGGTTTTGCAGCCAATGTCTGATGAGGATAAGGAAGATGCCTTATGCGGTCACTGTGAGAAGCTGGCTATAGCCTTCGGACTGCTGAGCACATCTCCACATGCAACTCTTCGGATAACCAAAAATTTACGAGTGTGTTTGAAGTTGAATTTCGGTCTGGCATAAATCTTATCTGACATCATATGCGGCTACTTGGCGCCAAGGTATACCCAAAGTGGGCTTGGGAGTTCTCCTAATCTCGGACTTGCTTGCTTTGCTTAAATCTTCTGGTAGCTATGCCCTAGAGGCTCTTTCTCACAAAGAACACAGGAGATACGCAGTGCAGCCGAGTTCTCCTTCTTTTCTTTTTAAATTTTTGCCGAATGGTATTGTTCTTGCATTATATCTACTGTGTAATTGAGATATTGCTGCTGTAGTGAATCATGTTATATGTTGTTGTAAATCCAGCGACTACAAGGCAGTGTTTCTAGACAGATATCGAATTTGGGGTTAATTCTGGTGATTCTATATTTGCAGTACATATCATATGAAAGGGTAATATTAGCACCTGAAGTTCTGGACAGTGAATCATTTCTGCAAGTAGGTCTCCAATACAACAATGATTATGCAAAAATAAGTCCAGAATTAGATTGTCTAAAAGCAGTTTACAAGAGATGTCAGCTTTGCTATGTGATGGAATTTTGACCGGTGTGACAGTCATTTTTAGCTTCTGCTCATAGCAGAAATATATGTCCTCAGTTTAGGTGAGCCTGAGATAGCCCTGAGGTGCCACAGTAAAAGTGAAATTATTGTGGTTTTGGGGCCTTATGGACAGTACTGCTTTGCCTGCTTTCAAACTTGCACAATGCAGATGCTTAGATATGGTGGTGCTTAGATATGATGGCACTGTTGCATCCAAATTTAGGGTGAAGCGACCATGTTATATGGCAGTCAGGATGTGCATAAGGCGGCTAGGGAGCTTTTCGCTTTGTGCCTAGAGAGATCTTCCACCAAAGAAATATGAATGATGCTACTGTTGCAAGACCAAGTGACAAGTTTTCATTTTGCAGATTTCTGACATGGCGAGAATAAGTGAAGGAAAAATTACAAATCTCTCAAATCAAACAAAAAGGGAACTGGTTCTTATCTTGAAAGAAGCCTCTGCTATGGAGTTTGCTGATGGATTGGAAACGCTATGGAGTTTGCTGATGGATTGGAAACTCTGTTGCCAAGTTGACAAACCAGTTGGCAAATGCATGGTCTGTTGATCTGATTGAAGAGAGAGCATACTATTTGATTTGCACGAAGGTATTGTTGCCAATTTGATTTGCTTCAAGAAAGAAATAAGGACCATGTAAAGCTTTTGGTCCACTCCAAAAGCAGATGGCAGAGTAATGGCATCTCCAAGAAATCTGAATGAGCAGGTGACAAGTTGTCAAGAGTTTGTAAAATTTGCTGACATTTATTGCCTCTGTAGTATATGGAAAATCATTTATTGCCTCTGTAGTTTATCTCCTGTCGGCTTGATTGATCAGGTGTACGGCATGTTAGCTCCCTCCTATTTGCATGTGCAACCATAAAACGGTAAAGCATTGGATTGCAATGCCTGGCTTTGAGGACCCGCAGTAAAGTAGCACAGAATATTAGAGCATAATAAAAAACAACATTCTTATTCCTGTTTACCATCTCAATGCATCTTTTATACGTTATTGTAAAATCTTTATATATTAAAGCATCAATCACACTTTAAGTCCACTTCCAAGACATCATAATAATCACATGTAAAGCCCACCAATGGTGGGCAATTTACTAGTAGTCTATATTTCCAAAGGCCAATAAACACCTGTCCCTCTTTGTCGTGTGGTCTTAACCCAAAATCGGAACACTATTCTCTTTCCTTTGCTCGTCTGCAAGGAACCTTTTTTCCAAAGCAGCCTGCCCATCATATTCTCCTTTCCCGTGGCCTGAGCCAAAATAATTCCACTGCATCCTAATTTTATACCTGTTATAATATTGGGCCACATCCAAATAAAAGGCTCGAGAACATTTAAACTGAGCAGCACACCCATCAGACCACATGACATGGTATTTGATGTGGCCAAAACCTTTTTGCATCATCCAAATATGGTGTTTCTTGAGTGCAGCCTGAACAAAGAAAGCATTATGCTTCATAACATCGGAAACATACAAATGAACAGTTTTTTTTAGCTCGTCATTGACTTTCATCATGGTTATATGCATCAGAATAGTTATCTGGTCATTGTTCCAATGCTCGGACTGAACCTCCCTAAGTGGCTGCAAAGTATAGTTCTCTGCAAAGTCCATTACTGACAAAACAGAATCATCCCTCAAATTTTGCACTGATTTCTTGAATTGTTTGCTCTGCCAACTTGCTGAAAAGTTGTGAATAGTGAACTTTGTAAGGTGATGAAACATCTTGTCAAGCAATGTACCTGTACTCCCGCGTTCAGTAACAAGCTTCAGCCTCCTTGAAGTGCCAGCTTTGGAAGGTTCGTTCACGTACTTGTAAACTTGCCATTCAATGTTCTCATTCTGCAACTCTTTCTCCTTAGGACAGATTTGAATATTTTCAGTGCCACAGCTCTGGCACTCTCCCTTGAGACAGTCCAAACTATGCCACTCTTCGCCTTCCTTGTCATAGACCGTAGCTCTCCATATAGCACTAACATTTTGAAATATTTTAGAAGGAGTTTGGCAGACGCCATTGTTCTCATCTGCTGCACAAACACCACAAGAACATGTACAATTGGCATGAAATTTGCTCCTTAGGACGCTAAATGCTTTTCTGTATAGCTCAGCTTGTTCATGCTTCACGCAACAGCATGTGTTCCTCTCTTTCAACCTTCTCACACACGTAGGCTTAAGCAGCTCGAACATTCTGACGCTTCATGATGTTCATCTTTGAACATCTCATACAATTCACTCTGCAAGGAAAAAAGCGGCATGTATAAGTAAAATATAAATTAAAACTACTTACGAATTCAAAGATGTTGCAGACATTGCATTAGTTCTATGGCATTCAGACCATGATTTGATATACATTCAACTACTATAATACAACATCGTACATACTATATACATGATATGTATAAATATATAAAGAATGTACTCCAAAGCATTCCAGATGTACATAAAAAACTCAATATGTAACGAGGTCACACACAGTGTCACTGTGTTACAGATGTATGTTTTCAATACTTTTCTTATGGAGGGAAGTACATTTAAATACTTTTATGTATCACCCTATCTTTCAAAAGTATCTTGAGATCGGGAAAGCTCAAAATGTACTAGAATGTACTTGGGAACTATAAAAACTGAGACTATAAAAACACAGCCTGACTTTCAACACATTTTCTGCCTTCTGCCATATTGGATGTAATTGGAAGTACATCCAAGTACTTTTCCTGTTAAACATAGCTCATTCAGTACCTCCAAGTGTAAAAATACAATTATTGTAGTTGGATGTACTTCAATGTATGTCAGATACATCCCTTGCATGGAATGCAAATAGGATTACTAAACTTATCCAGGGTGCACAGAAGTTAGCTTCTATCGAGCTTGCAAAAAAGAGGATTAAAAGACTTAAAACTGACCTGGGGCATGTCCAAAAACTGGATTGGAAGTGTCCTTTTCTTCCCGACATCCCTGTACTTTGGAGAAGTTTTTGTGTGGGTTAACCAAAAATCATTTACCAACTGTTTGGTTGATTCCAGAAGCATGTCTGCCCTGGGTTGCCTTCCTGCCAGTGCCCACATATTAGCACCTGATAATGACATGCGCTTTCTTCTAATTGCAGCTTTTGTGAGGTTTCTTGCTTGCACTTGAAGAATTCTGGAGACTACTCCTTTTTGCTTGAGTTTTCCATTCTCACCAACAATCATTGATAACAGGGAATGCTTAGCTGCTAATTTATCATTGCTATTTGCTTGTTTCACTTCCTGCAGACCTTCACGGATATTTTGTAGCATAGTATCCTTCACAATTGCTTGCGCTGGATTTCCAATGGCAGGTTCACCTTTCATCCCGAACAATTTTCACTGCTAAAGCTCTCCTTTGCACAGGACGTAAATCTTGAACCTGATCATATATGAATTTAACAATTTCATCATTCTTACGCTTCATTTTCTTTGTCACATTCCCGATATTGCAATCTTCTTGCGCCATTTCTGTTCCTTCGTTGTTCATCATGGTTCTTGCGTGGTTTAGGGTTAGCTGGAGGAATTCTGGCAAGAAGTAGGGAAATCCTGGAGCTGGGCGAAGTTTTAGCCAGAAAGTGGGAAATTCTCCTAACGTTCAGGCGTTTCTTGGAGTGGTTAGAGCGGCGGGAATGAAATCTGCTTCATGATTGCGTTTTAATTGACGTGGCAAGTAATTCCGAAAAAAAAAGCTTCCTTAATATAGCTATTATGTACATAATAAAAAACGGTTATGTATTTGAAATGTGATACATCTCTTACTCTACATTTGGCCAAATGTAAGACAACCTAGCTTTCTTTTACCCCTCTTCGCAATCCCAGAAACCATAGCGGTGGAGTGTAGGACTAACTTTTGTGGGTACCTCCTGAAAGTATATTATTCTTGATGTGGACTCTTGCAATCATGTTTTCCCTGATTTTCTCATTATCCTAACATGGAATACATACTAAACAATGCAAACAAGTCAAGGCTAGAGAATTCATGCACATATAGATCACATATAATACATATACGTGGAAAATTCATACATGCCAAATATTACTAAGATAAAATAGTTCATTTGGTAATGTGAAAAACAAAATGATGCTCCCATTGTATATAGCCTAGGATATGCGGGTCATGCCATCTTCAACTTTGTTGTACCCACGAGCTTGTGAACAGTTATTTTTAAGATACACGACGATAAATCATTTATATTTCGATAGCATAATGATAGCATAATGTTATTTGTGATAATGTGTAGAACCCCTGATCGAGAAGGGATGGGTGGATGACATAACCATATTGCCGAATTCTGAAGTCATCATAAGAGGGTTTTGGTCACTTGGAGGTAAGTGGACGGTTTCAATGGGATTCACGAGTCTTAAGGTCGCACTCACCCTAGGATGTTGGTAACTTAGAAGCTAGGTCTAATGACTCAAGTCTAGCCTAGTTTCAAGTCAAACTTAGTCTCTAATATTTTTTGTTGTCTTAAGATAGCTAGGCTTGTAATAATGATGTTGTGAAGCAAGATAGGTGTTAGTCCTGTGCCTCCTGGTTCAGGACTATTCATGCATACGACGGACCAGGTCAAGCTCAAGGATCCACAGACAGGCACGGGTCAGCCGTCAAAAGCCCAGCAAAAGACCAAGCAGCAGACCACGCAGTCAAAGCCTGGGTCTGCTACCAAGAGGCGCCGCGACAAGTGATGACCTGTCAGCGTGATTCTAGGCACTTCAAGAGGCACCGCCAACATTCCTGCAAATCAGGCCTCCTTCCAGGAGTCGGCACCGAGATCAGTCAGAGTGTCTATATTGGGCCAAAGGCCATTGTACTATATATATGAGTAGAGCTAGCACATGAGTTTGAGATGAGTTTTGAGTCTTGTCTCTCTTCAGCCTTCTCTCGATTGCGAGAGCTCATGTATGTTCATCATTGATATCAAGGAAGCTTATCATTTTCCCCTCATTGTTCTCTTTTGTTCTGTTTTCTTCTTCTTGTTCTTTTCTTGCAAATCCCGCGTGACATAGTCCCGGTTCTCTGTTAGATCCAAGGGTCCTCACGGAGGGCTGTCTTGCGGGAGTTCCCGAACCCACAAAACCCAAACAACCCTTTGGTCTTACGATTGCATTTTCCTTTCTTACGTAGCCATGTAATGCGTTAGAAACTTCACGCGGAAAGAACTTCTTTCCCAGACGGCGTCTGCGCTTGGGAGCGCCATCATCGAAGAAAGCTGTTAAACATGTATGGATCTGCTTATGACATTGAGGGAGGCCACATTCGGTCTCGGGCTCGGTCGGCGCCACCCACCCTCGTGTCATGTCTCCGTCCAAATTCTCCGCCTCAAGCGTGCAAACATTGCTCCGCGACCTCGGTCTCCTCATCACTATCGGGGGAGCCCTATCCGGCTCAACACGCTCAACCTTACTTTCATACCCCGAACATGCCTTCATCCATCGGTCTTACGGCCATACGCCTCTGCCTTCACAACCATCATCTCCTACGGTGGGCGGGGGATATCCACATGTCTCTTTTGCTCCTCCCCCCCCCCCTTCCCTACATTTCCCACCCCTCTTCCTGTTTACAACCTTACCGACCTCAAAACCAATGATCAGGCACCTCCAGTACCTCCACCTCAGCAACCCCTTCAGCAGGGTCTTTCCGGCACCATACCACCTCCAACTCCACCTCAATATCCTCACTATACCGTTCCTGTCCAGCCCAGCACTTTCACCTCTACCTTTCAGACCCTTAAGCTGACTTATCCCACCTTTGGCAACACGAAAGGCAAACCTTTAGACCAAAGTGCTCAGGCCCACATGGAAGAATTTGAGGCTCTGGCTGTCCTGAATGGTCATGCGCAACTTCAACTGAAATTCCACATCTTTTCCACCACACTGCGTGGCTCCCCTCATCAATGGCTCATGTCCAACAAAAGCCACTGGAAACAAGATTGGTCGGAAATGAGAACTGCTTTTCTTTCTCACTATGGGACCACGGATGATGATCAGCTTCATCTCAAGCAACTCAATGACCTTCAACAAGAGCCCACGGAGTCTGCCAGGGATTTTGCAGATCGACTTCACATTCTGCTCAGCAAGCTCAAGGAGTACCCCACACAGAGCCAGATCTTGGTCTGGTTTCTCCAAGGACTTCCTCCAGCTATCCGACTCATGACTGAATACCTGCGCCCGAAGACTTTGGAGCAGGCTATCGATCTTGTCAATCACTCAGTCAATGTTTCCTCCCGTGGCGTGGCTCTTCAGGAGCTCCCTTTCATTCCACCCGTCATGGTTCCCCAGACTGCTGTTCAACCTCAACACGCCAATCCACAGCGCAGTCAGATCTGGTGCCATATCTGCAAATATCAAGGCCACTTGGCGAATGAATGCAACTCCACCAATGGCTCGCCTCATTGTAAAAGATGCAACATGTGCAATCATGCCACGGAAGAGTGCACTCGCACTCATCCTACACCTTTCCGCAACAAGATGGTTTATCAAGTGCAAACCACACCTCAGCACCAATCGCAATATCAGCAGCCACCACTGCAGGCGCAACCCAATCAACTCTATCAGCAACAGGAGCAACAACGGGGACCCAACACACGTCCTCCTTTTGATCCTTCGAAAGCTCAGTGTTATCACTGTCAAGAATGGGGTCATACCACCACGGCGTGTCCTCAACTTCCACAAGTTCAGGTGCAGCTTCCTGGCACAAATCAGACCAACTATGGATTGCTAATGGCAAACAAGGCCCGCGTCCTGTTCTTCAGAAGCCACCTCGCGCGCCTCAGCAATCACGCTATCAACCAGCTCCTGCCAATCAACCTCAGATGGATCAACAAGCACGGAAGAAATTTTTTCGGGCTCTTAATCCTCCAAATCCAGCCATCAAATTGGGTTGGTTTGGTTTCCGCGCCAGACCATGCGTCACGTCCCTTAACCATTATTCCTAATGGCACGCAAACTTGCCTTTTTTTGTCGACACCATTCCTCATGACGAAGCAAAAAAGGTTCACTTTGCACCTGACTTGGAGAAACTCATGCCGCATGTTATGCCTAAAGTTCGCCAAAGCATTTTGAAGCACGTTGGCTAATGTTCATGCCACCACTAGAGCTCAACAAAGACAAGAAGCACCTTCCACGTCTCAACCTCCACGCTCTCAGACATATCCAAATATCGCTGCAGAGGTTGACCTACTCAAAGAAGTTGCTGCTTCTTTACCATGCACTCCCGCACCTGTGGATCCAGCAGATCCTTTTTCTCATGTCCCTCTGGAACTCCAAGAGGAGCTAGCCAAAATCAAAATTCCTTTAAGCTTGACCACAATTTTGAAACTCTGTCACGCGCTCTCAAGGACCGGTTACCACTCCTCCCCGCTTTTGGTTGGGGCTGTTGCTACCTCTACTCCCACGGTACATGCCACGGTGGGCAATCAACAAGTCAATCATGTTCAAATTGACGGAGGTAGCGCGGTCAATCTCATCACGGATAAACTCCGCAAACAAATGGGCATCAAACAACTCTATCGTGCCCCATATGACATCAAATTGGCCAATGGCCATATCACGAGACCTCAAGGCGTCACGCCTCTTCTTCACATCAACATTGGTGATCTCAGATTCCCCTTGGAATTTGGTGTTTGGAAGGCTGGAGAAGATCCAGGTGATTATGAAATGTTGGTCGGCAGACCTTTTCTCCGCCAGGCCAAGAGTATCCATTACTGGGCGACGGATCAGTTAGTCATCACAGATGGTCACCTCAATGCCACCATGGACTTGGAAACAGGCAAAATCATTTCCGTCGACAATGCTGAACCCTCTCTCTCCGACACCGATTCTGAGGACGCCCAGAATATCTATCAAGTTCAGGCTCCACCTGCGAGTCTGCCTCTGTCCTCCTACCCCGAATATGCTGATCCTTGGGGAGAAATGACTCTTGATCGTGACCAGCCGGCTGCTTTGCTTGACCCTTTACCCGGCTCCTTGCAATCGAATCCAACGTGTTGATCACTTTTCGATGCTGAACCTCCTGCCGCCCTCAGATGTACACGCCGTCATGAAGCAACCTCCGCTGATGAAACTCAAAGAACCTCTCTTTTCACCACGCAGAGTGCCACGATCCCGTTATGCTTCAACCTCCCCGCCACATTGTCCAAGACACGGAAGTTATTCCCCATATTCAGACTCCTGAAGTCGAGATTGTGGACGTAGGCAACAATCAGCCTGTCCGCATTGCTGCACATCTTCCGACACCATATCGTAACAGGGCAGTCACGCTCTTCAAAAAGTTCAAACACATTTTCGCCTGGATCTTCGGGGGATCAACAAAACCTTGGGGGAACTCACCATTCCTACCAAGTCCCGATGCACGCCCAAATAGCAACGACAAGCATCGGGCTCAACCCCACTTACCGTGATCGCGTCAAGGCGGAAATTGACAAACTCCTTGCTGCAGGTTTGATCTATGAGGTCAAACATTCTGAATGGGTGAGCCCCATCGTCATTGCACTCAAACACAATGGTAAGATCCGCGTTTGCGTGGACTACCGAAAACTCAATCAGGCCACGGAGCGTGATCATTTTCCACTTCCCTTCACAGACCAGGTTCTGGAAGAGGTTGCTGGACATGAGATGTACTCCTTCATGGATGGTTTTTCTGGCTACAATCAGATCTCAATCAAAGAATCAGATCAACTCAAGACTACTTTCACCACCCCGTGGGGCGCTTTTGCCTACAAGGTGGTTCCTTTTGGATTATCAAACTCTCCCTCCACGTTTCAACGTATCATGCTCTCAGTTTTTCAGGATTTTATGAAGGAAAATCCCTTCTTGCAAATTTTTCAAGATGACTTCTCGCCTCTGATTCCATGGCTGACCATTTGGATAAATTGGAACTCGTCTTTCAGAAATGTGATGAGTCCCATTAGTCTCAATCTGAGAAATGCACCTTTTTAAGTCACTTCCGGTGTTCTTTAGGACATGTAGTCGTCAAAGCGGTATCACCACGGATCCTGCCAAAATCAGCTGTGTGCTCAAGGCTCAAGCACCAGCCAATATCAAGGAAACACGCTCTTTCTTGGGTAAGGTCAATTATTACTCCACCTTCATCCCCGACTCGCGGCCATTGCGTATCCCATTCATAAACTCACGGGTGATGAATCCACCTGGGCTTGGAATTCCCAGGCGGATGCTTCCAACAGTTGAAGCTCTTGCTTACTCAGGCCCCGGTTCTTGTTCCTCCTCAATGGGACAAGCCCTTTCATGTTCATGTCGATGTCTCGGCATTTGCTATTGGAGCTGTTCTTTCTCAAGAATATGATGCGCACACTGATAAACCAAAACCGACCGCCCGGAACTCAATTCTGGCGGCGCAACTACTCTGCCACGCAGGCGAAAGCCTTGGGTTTAATTTTTCAAGGTCCAACGCTTCCGTCACTATCTTTTGGGCAGTCAGATCAAATTCTTTGTTGACCACCAGGCACTTCTTTATTTGATCAACAAATCCACGCCCACGGGCCGCATTGCTCGTTGGGTCCTCCTTCTGCAAGAATTTGCACCTTTTGAAATTGTTCACAAGGCCGGCAAATCTCATGTTGTCCCAGATTATCTTTCACGATCCACCACGGATGATCCCTCCACCGAGTCTCGGGCGCCTTTCCCGGACGCTCAACTCTTTTTGGTCACGGCAACACCTCATTGGTTTCATGACTTTCAGCAATCTCCCTCCGCGAGGCGCTCTTCCACCGAGGGGCGCCACGCTCTCTCCGCCAGCGACAATCGGCGTCGACATCAATTTCTCCGCGAGGTCCGTGACTACACCATGGTTGCGGGCCATCTTTACAAAAGGGGTAAGGATACCATCCTTCGACCGGCCAGTTCTCCCTCATGAGGTCCCGATATTGTTCGAGAAGCCCATGAAGGGCTCGGTGGTGGTCATTTTCATGGTGACACCACGGCACGCAAAAATCCTTCTTGCTAGTTATTTTTGGCCCACTCTTCAAAGACGCCACGCACACGCCCGCACGTGTGATGCTTGCCGGCGTGTGGGGGGCCCACGCCCGTGACGCTCTTCCCTTGACGCCGCCGCCACGCCACTTCCCTTCAAAGAATGGGGAATGGATTTTGTGGGACCCATCGATCCTCTGCCCGCGGCACACCCGCGTGCGGCTACATTATGGTTCTCACCGACTACGCTACCAAATGGGCTTTTAAGCTTGCGCACTTCCGCACAACACCTGCGGCAAGCCGCGGCCAAGGTCATCTATCAACAAATCATCACGCGATTCGGCCTGCCCCGGGCGGTGGGTCGATGATCGTGGTGTCCATTTTATCAATCATACCATCAAGGAGCTGACGGATTATCTCCTGATACATCATCACAAGAGCACACCTTACTATCCTCAAGGGAATGGTTTGGCAGAAAGCACCAACAAAACTCTGGTCACAATTCTCAAGAAAATTTGTGACGCTTCTCGCACTGACTGGCAAACAAAGCTTCCTACTGTTCTTTGGGCTTACAATACTTGTTTCAAAATAGCTACTGGTCACACTCCTTTCAAATTGGTTTATGGTCAAGAAGCTCTCATGCCTTTTGAGTACATTCTCCCAACTCTCCGTTTTCAACTGGCTACTGCCCATAATCCGCCTGCTGCACTCAAAGAAAGGGTTTATCAATTGGAACAGTTGGATGAACTTAGAAGGGATGCTTATATCTTCATGGACAACGGTTGCAAAGATCTTTACATGACAAATGTTTGAAGACAAAAACATTCAAGGAAGGAGATTTGGTTCTTCTTTATGATTCTCGGTACAAAAATTTTCCAGGTAAGCTTAAGTTTCGATGGCTTGGCCCTTATCAAATTGTTCAAGTGGTTCAACCCAGTGTTTTCCAGCTGGCTGAGTTAGATGGAACTCCATTACCTACACTGGTTAATGGCTTTCGCCTCAAAATATTTCATACCACAGAAAGTAAAAATCAACCAACAGAAGCTGTTCCAGACGCAAACACAACAGATAGTGACTAAACCAGCGGCATATTTATATTATAGGTGGAAATTTTTTACAAAATGTGGGCACAGCCCAGCTATTTCCGCTATGGGCACTGCCCTATATACAAAAACGGGCTCAGAGCCCTATCTACTCAGTCCTAAGAAGAAAAACCCTCTACTCCGGGTTCGGAGCAGAGGTGATGCGCAGGATGTGGTAGAGGTTATGCTCCGGGTCCCAGCGAAGGTGCAGAATCACCTCCATCCCGTTGGTCTTCGGATCGGGATGTTCAGCCATCCCGGCACACCAGCCATCCATCGCCAGGCCACGGTTGTGGCAGCGCCAGAGGTCCAGACAATCCATCTTACAGGTAATCCACTCCAGACAGTTCGAAGGCATAGTGCAGTTATCATGCAAACCAGCCGCAGACATACTGAGCGCCATCGGATGCCTTCGCTTCACTCCCGGTTCGTCTTATATAGCCAACCGAGGAACTCCTTGTCGACGTGGACCAATCACAAAAATTGCCAACGTGTTTGCAATGCAAGGCTGTTTCTAAAATGAGAATCTTTTCTCCCGCCGCATATCTAGCCATGGTACCTTCTGACACATTCGTCTTAATGATATCCCACTTCGAATTGCCAGCATTAAATGCCATTCCTTCTTTTCACGCCCGTCGAACATTAAAGTGTGTCCTTTGGCCACCTGTCCCATCCCATCATTCTCTCACGCCTCATCTCCACCGTTCATTACTTATCCCTTTGTTGTTTAGGGACTTAGCCAAATTTTTGCCTCTCAATCGCCTCCTTGGCATCTTTCGACACCTGGCCCCATCAACGGTTGCAGCTTCGCCCTCATCATGCCCCTTCGCCCACATTTGCGCGCCCTAAACCTTTTCGTCTATCTGCGCCTTCGTCTTCTATTCTCTGCTCTCCGCCTTCTTCAAACAGTTCCTTCTGTTCCGACGCTTTTCGCCATGGCTGCCCCCAAACTTTCTACACTTCAAGCTTCTGCTCCAAGGGATGCGACTCTTTTCGGGTCTGTGTCTTTCTCGACGCCCACTTTTCGAGAGGCCCTTGTTGGTCCGAGTCGGGACGTTGCGGAACGCCACAAGCTTTATGAATTTTCACAAATGGAGCTCCCGGCCCCAAATCCGGCGCAATTCCAGCAGTTCATCGCTCACATCGTCAACAGCTCGGAAGGATTTGCTACGGTGGTCGATGGCACCACCATTTTACTTACTTAGCATTTGATTTCTGAGGTATTCCACATCCCTTTGCAAAAACCTTATGTCTCTTGGGCTGCTTTACAGGACATGGACGTCACTCAGTTTGGCGCTCCTGCTTATCAAGCCAACCAGCATCGCCTCACAAATATTGCCAAACCCCATGAGACTTTTGTGAAGTTTCTGTGGCGAAAATTGCTTGGGCATTCCATTAAGAACACCCACATCAATAAGCCGTTTTATAATATGGTCATCACTGCCATCCACTCCACTCTCCATGTTGATTGGCCACAGCTCTTATTCTACCGCCTTCTTCAAGAAGTCGACCGCCTCAGGGCTACTCCCTCCTCTGTCTCTGAAATTTCCGTGGGTGGCCATCTTCAGGCCCTCATTCGTCATTACCTCCCTGTTCTTGTGAGCCCTTCCACTTCCCATACCTCCACTCAGCGCTCTCTGCATTCCCAGCATCAAGCCCAGCAGGTACGTACCTTCACGCCCCGACTTTCCCACGATCATGTTCAACACCCGGACCACGCGTATTCTTTTATCCTCTTCCTCCTCTGAAGCCACGCCTTCCCATTCCCGTCATGCCTCTCAACAATCTCAGACAAGGCAACAACAAAGCCCTGCACCTCCCCATCCTCGACAGCTCCTGTACAAATTCCAGCAAGATGTTCAAGCCGCTGCCATGCAGCTACATGCATCACAGGAGGCTCTCATGGTAGGGTGTTGAGCGTCCCTCGAGGAATCCGATCTTTGTTCAAAGAGACCTTCAAGCTGCCACTGCCCATGTTCAAACTTTGGAGGCCCAACTTCAAGAAAAGCACGCGGCTCTATTACAGGCCCGTATAGATCTCACAAGTGCTCAGGATCAGACCAGCCTACTTACAGATCAGCAGGCTCAGCTCCAAACCCAAATTCAGGACTTATTGGAACAGAACAAGTTCAAAGATACCCTCCTGGGTGAAAAGGAGAAACACATTGCTAAGCTAGACACCTTGTACTCAGAGCTTTGTGACAATTACAAACACTCAAGTTCAAAATCTCACTGAAGCGTGAAGCTTCGACTCACCTCCCTTGAAGCTTCGGCTTTCCACGCTAACCAATCAGTTAACGTCCCTCCAGACTCAGCTTTTGGAGGCTCAGAAACAAAAGGTCATCGATGACGCGGAGATTGCCACGCTTCGCCTCCATACTCCTGGGCCATCCTCTTCGCATGCCACGCTTCCTGGTAAACGAGTCCGTGATCAGTCCCGTCTTTTGTTAGAAAAGGAGCATCGAATCCGTGACCTTGAACATCAGCTCCAAAGAGCGGTTCAATCTGGCCGAGGGCGCCCCGAAACAAACATGAGGGATATCTTGAAATTGCTACAAACATCCCGGTGGACTTCTCTACTCCTTCCAGCTATCTTGACTATGTGGTGGCCCGACGGCACCTCTTTCTTTTGAAGTGGTATCGCGGCCAATGGCACCGTTTCATCAACGACCACTCAAAAGTGTGGACTTCCTTCGGATCCGGCCGGATCTTTCTATAGCGGATAAGGGTTTATTTTGTGCACTCTTAGTCTTTGATCAGCTTACGGTTGAAGATCCCGAATTAGTCATCTTCCGAAGTTGTTCAAAATTTTATGGCTTATGTTTTCATGACTTCTACCCGGGCGGATCTCCATGATAAATTCGGGATGAGGCCCATCGTGTTTTTAGAGGCAACTCCAATGCTTTGCTTGGTTGTTATCACCAACCAACAAATATTTCACGGATCCCCTTTCGGTCTCGGACTTTTGAGCAGAGTACATGCACGAATTGGCTCGGACTTACCTCCTCGTGGCGGGTTGAAACGTTGGAACAGTGTAAACAAAAATCTGGCGCACCACGATGATCTTGAGTTTGCCCGTTTATATGCGCGACTTGGGAGGCTACAATCAACTCGGGTGGCCTTGCGGAAAGCAAGACCATCCCCACGGGTTGGGTCAATCCTCCCCGCTATCAATTACTCTCTACTTCAGAATGGGACCATTGGTGTCGTGCTCTTGATCAAAATCTTGTTCAAGCATTTAGGGACATGGCTCTGCAACCCACGCACACGGGCATGCTTCCCTCTCCATATGCTTCCTTAGGAGCCCCTCCCCGCCCGGTTTCCTTTCTTTTCGACCGGGCGTCTTCCCTTTTGGACGAAGGTCATGGATGGCCACGCTGGGTCAACTCCGCCTCAGATCTCCACGGATCTCCGGTGAGATCCCCGATTTGTCAGACGCTCCAACTGGGAGGATAATGCCACTTTGGACACTACTGAAAATTGGATTCATATCGGTAATGAGCGTGGTTGGCAAAAGCCTGCTGATGCCTTGCATGGTCTTGATACCTTCTTGCAGAATGCTGCCACCTCACCAGACCCTTAGTCCGCCCACCAAAATTTGGTTTTACGTGCTGCTCTCAAATGCATCCCGCTTTCGGCTCTTTAGATCGGCGTCCCAATCTTTCACCGCAATCCGAATGCCGGCGTCGGTGCTTTTCGGTCTCAAACCCGCCTTCTCATGGAGTGCCGGTTTGTTCCTTGGCGCCCATGCCGCCACGAAGACATGGTGCGCTCTCACTTCCTCATTGAGGCCCATCACGCCCTAGGGCTCAACACCCCCGGCGGCTCTTCAAACACGCCCGGGACCTCATTGCTCATTACCATAATGGCGCCCGATCTCATTCCCTTCGTGAGGATCACTTTCCGGCTCTTTGGTTTCCGCCCTCGGAAGCACTTCCTCCTTTGTGGTGGGGGAGTGTTAGTCCCAGTGCCTCCCGGTTCGGGACTATTCATGCATCTGACGGACGAGGTCAAGCTCAAGGATCCACAGGCAGTGCACGGGTCAGCCGTCAAAAGCCCAAAAAAAGACCAAGCGGCCGGACCCACGCACAAAGCACGGTCTCTACCAAAGAGGCGCCGACAAGTGATGACCTGTCGGGCCATGATTCTAGGCACTTCAAGAGGCACCGCCAACATTCCTGCAAATCAGGCCTCCTTTAGGAGTCGGCACCGAGATCAGTCAGAGTGTCTATATTGGGCCAAAGGCCATTGTACTATATATATGAGTAGAGCTAGCACATGAGTTTGAGATGAGTTTTGAGTCTTGTCTCTCTTCAGCCTTCTCTCGATTGCGAGAGCTCATGTATGTTCATCATTGATATCAAGGAAGCTTATCATTTTCCCCTCATTGTTCTCTTTTGTTCTGTTTTCTTCTTCTTGTTCTTTTCTTGCAAATCCCGCGTGACATAGTCCCCCGGATTCTCCTGTTAGATCCAAGGGTCCTCACAGAGGGCTGTCTTGCAGGAGTTCCCGAACCCAGACCCCAAACAATAGCCCAAAATGCATAAATAGTCACTATAGAATTTCATATTATTACATAAATGTATACAATATTGCATTTGAACTAGCTTTGGTCTTTTGCTCCAACGGGTAAGATGCCATCATTGATACACATTCATGCCATACTACACTATCACAATGAAGAGAAGAGGGAGAATTCCTTAAGTCGATAATTAATCTACACATACCACACCAACATAAAGTAATTCAGTCTTTTGCAATTGTTATATCCTGCTTCTAAGGTCATAGTTTAAAGCAAAATAAAATTATTGTTTTCCTCGACTAAAGAATGACGTCCACGATGCCTTGGAGAACAACCATTCCATTTGATGTATGCTGGAAAGTGGGAGGACAAGGTATCCAAGTAAGCATGAAGGGAAGGTTGGTGTTGGACATGGTGAGAAGCTGCAAACTCTTGGAGGAGAAATTTGAACTCATCCTCTATGGCTTGCAACCTTTGACACGATTGCAAGATCGCTTCTTTCATGGTGCATCCAGATATTTCTCTAATTATCGACAGGGCATTCCATAAGACACCAAAAGAAGGAAGGAAGGAAGGAAGGAAGGAAGGAAGGAAGGAAGGAAGGAAGGAAGAGAGATAATGCAGTGTGTCATTTGGTAAAAGAAAACATGTGCCATTTTCTTTTAGGCCTAGACTTGATCACAAGTTAAATAATTAATCATCTTTAACAAAACATTAGAGACAAATCATCCTAATTGCAGTCTTGCTTCCAATCTGATTTCAATAAACATGTTGCTCAAAGGATATGGATTTAGGGTTCAGAATAACACAGAATAATATTTGATTTCAATCCTCAACCCTATACATGGCTAAAAAAACTCAATTCAACATGTCTCAAGATAAAAAGCGAATGCTTATTACCTCAATTTAAATTTATGATCTTCCTATTGTATAAAATCAACTATGAATCATAGTAAGTTGCATGTCTAAATAAAACAGTAATACTAAGAGGACCTTGATGAAGAGTTTTCTCATGTCTGATATGCTACAAAAGCATATGATCTTATCTTCCCAACAATTGTAGAGCTAGAAAAGAGCTACAAAAGCAATTTCTGCATTTAGAAAAAAATGTATGGAATTTATTTCTTGCTACTTTGGCAAGAAACAATATGTCTAGAAAGTTTGAATAACTTATCTGTATGTTCTGAAATAATGCCCAAGCTGGACCATTGAAACGATATTTACACCATCCCTAATAGAACAAAACAGAGGAGGTGGAGTCCCGGTTACCTGCAGTCAACCAGACAAATGTTAGCCTGAGCAGGATAACAATGAAAGGACTAGCAGGTAAGCTATGGAACACCACGAGGTATAACACTTCACCGTGTTCTGTTCAAAAATGTATACATGTTTTAAAACTGTGCACAAAGAAACACAATCAGGACCATTAACTCCTATGATAGTCCATCAATTTTGCATGTACGACACTAGAATGTGAATAAAAGCATCGCACATGTCAATACTACAACAAGTGCTAAGTGTTAACCTTTATGTCAATGCTTGAACTGCAAGATTAGATCTGCAGTAATAGATCAGCCACACATATATATTCTAAGACATTCAAACGCAATAATGTTACAAGAACCTCTAACTTTGATCTGATATAAACCAATAGATAGTGTTCAAATAAATGGCAGATGTCGGACAAGTTCAGTGATCTCAGAAGTATCTCAAAAGTATCTCAAGTTTAGCCCTTCACCAAGTTCAATCCAATTGATCTCAAAGTTCTCAAAAGAGTCTTATTTCATAATGGAACATACAACTTCTGAAAAACACAAGCTCTAACTTGTAACTCATATGCTGTGTGTAATAATGGCATTGATAGCACAGGCCTTAACCTGGTAATGATCTAGAACAAGTTTGGAGTTCATATCTTTGTAGCAGAATTAAAAAATGCACCACAGAGTTTTCTAGATTTGTTTTTTAGCTACTCACATGTCAAGTTCATTGAATGGCAGTGTTCATGTTCAAAACCATAATTGTACAGACCTGGATTGAAGTCTTCTATCCATAGCCATCGGTAGTGTTAGAATTTGAATTGAACTGCATCATATTGTATGCTGGATCCATCATTACGATTTAAAAGAATAGAATAGTTTTTTAACGTCCATGGAGACCAATAGGTCATGGGACCCATACAATGGGCTAGTACAATCATTACTACTAGGATTTAAAAGAACCCAGTATCTAATGCTACAATGATCACGAAAGCCAGCTCCACAAATGCCAAAAGCTTCAACTGGAATAATACGAATGTGTGTTGAAATGCAAAATGTAGATCCGGGCTTTATGAAATAGCGTCTACAATTTTTTCCAAAAGGGGAGCATCCATGGGTATGCCATCCAGCATGAAGAACAAAGTTACAAGAAGATTAAGCTCTTGCAGCACAGATCACCATTGCCGCTTATGAAATGCAAGAGCCCTGCAGAGCTGTTAGATATCAAGGCAAAACCCTAGATGTAAGGGGTTTTTTTTCCCAACATGTTTTCCCAACATGTTTCCAAAGTAACGGCAAAAATAAAGAGGGCTTTTTTTTCTTTTATGCTTGTCACATTTCACATGAGGGGATGAAATGGAACCACTTTTGATAACGATGCATGTGCCTTTTTGCAACTTTTTGCAAGAAGCAAACAAATGCATGAAAGAAATAATTTGGTTTGAAGCCACTTGGCAATATGCATGTATAGATAAACTTGCATGCCTTTTCTTTACAAAGGCCTTTGGAAAAGCCTTTATATAAGTACAAATCCAAAATTTAGGGAAGTGGATCTTAAAATGCCATTTTGAGGCATAGTCTAATGTAGTACAATTTTTAATACTACAAGAAATTTATCGTTTGCCCAACTCGTGGCAAAGGAGTTTTGTATTAAGTCAAAAGGATCCTATGGACTTGGGAAATTGAACTAAAAGTGTCTAAGTTGGATAACTCTAACCTTCAAATTTTTTCAAAAAGCTCAAAAGCAATGCAAAAGCATATAAACTAGTCTATGCAATTGCATCTTTATAAACATTTTGCAACAGCTGCAGAAAAATCTAGATATCATAGCTGTTTGAGCGAGAAAACATAAAAAAAATTCAAGATACAGTATCTAGCTTGTACATTTTGCACATGGGGCATGCGACTCTTGCTCTTAGTCCAATTCAAGTCTGCTTCTTCTCCCGAGAAGCGCAATAAACTGTATTAAGATCAATTACAATATATAGTACTTTTGCAATTTGTTGCAGCATGAACTGGGCCAAATTATTGTAGAAAGATCAGGTTATATTCCAGCTCTTGAGGTCAGAAACTCCATCATCTTAAGTAGTTATAGAGCATCTCAAGACGAACTCTGCCTGTTTGGCATTATCTTGTAGACTTCTTGAATTTGCTTGGACCAGATTTACTCTTAAATAAAGAACGTTTTCCTTGTTTGCAAGACACTCTTTGTCTAATGGTGATATCTCAATGCTTCTAAATGCTTGTTAGAATACTACTCAGTATAACAAAGGTCCAAAAAATGATAAGAGTTCATCCTGCAAACTTTGCATCAGAGTTAGCAAAATAGCTGAAAAAAAGCAATAAATGAAACTTAAATAAATACCTTGACAGTGGCTTGTATTGAACAGAAGCATGTCGGAAGACTGAAACCAATTTCCTCCTCCCAAATCCTATGTGTCCATGAATGAGAACAGTGGTTGTACGAAATCATTTTAATGAATTAGAGTAGCACGTTTCCACCAAGCAAAGCAACCAGGGCATCTTGGCAAGATACTTCCACGTTGAAACCTTCAATTCCTACAGAAACACAAACACAAGACAAATACCATCACCATTTATCACCCTATTAAGAAATTTGAGAAAAGTAGAATCTATACCTCCAGATAAGGGCATCTTGCAAATATGGGTGACAGATTCGTTACAAAAGTATACAATAAGTCCAACACTTTCAATGCATGCAGTCTTTCCAGTGCCAACAGCCCCACTGGCCCCACAGATGGGCAAGAAGCCAACATAAGTGATTGTATCATGGGACACGCATTTGTGGTGGTTGCCAATAGTCACCTCCTAGTTGACTGCACAAGGATCAACTATATTAGATAATGTTCAGCAGCTGTATATGCTGGCATCCTCATCCAAAAACTTACCAGCAATAAGACGCATTAAGGCTTAACAATCTAGGACAATATAGAGCTGCCTGAGATAATCTCACTTGCAAGATTTAATAGCTAAAAATTTAAGAAATAGAAGTAAAACAGAGATGCATTTACTACCAACATTTCAATCCACTAGAGCAAACATCAAGGCTTAGAAAGGCCATCTTTAAAGGAAAACCAAATCATCCTTGCATTGCGTTTACCTCACAGCTGTCAAGGATCATAGTATCAATCCTTGCTACATTTATTTCCGACCATTAGCCAGATCGCTCCGTGACTCTGCCAAAATGTGAACATTCTGAGACCCAAAATTTTTGCAAAGATATTAAAGCTCAAATGTGAAATGATTCATCCCTAAGCACCAAACCGTGGATCTACAACCAAAAGGAAACTCTACCTCTTGAATCTGCTTGGACCAGATTTACTCTTAAATAAAGAAGGTTTTCTGGAATGAAGTGTAGTTGGAACCCCCAATAGATTTTAACCTGTTTATCTTTGCTCTGTCAAAGTTGAAGCATCTTACAACCACAGGTTCGGACGGTGCTAGCTCAGAAACATTCATCACATCTGATTTCAGTTTGAATCCTAAGTCCCTTAAACTGTTATAGATGGACTCTATGTAATAAGGGGATTGAAAGAGAGAGGTTTCTCACGGGAAATTTCTGACCGAGCTTTGTGAAATTTCACCGTCTACCATTTGATGTGCATATGCAAACCCTAAACTGATACCTCCACATGCAAATCTGGTAATCTGCTCCATAGATTATAGACTTTAGGGTTTATAGACGGATAAAACATATCAAGAAAGCGAAAGAATCCATACCTGGATGAATAAAAGGGGGCTTTCCGGCGTCCATGGACGGGTAGCATTATAGTCACCTGTTTGGATAGCTGAGCGGTAAAGAAAGAAGGGCGAAAATCTCCCAAATCGTCAAGAGTAGCATCTGTGGTAGCTTCAGAAAAGAAAACTCCTCCGTCGTTGCAAATGAGGTCCATTTTGTTTAAATTGAAGGGATGAGGCCAAGCTCGCCTGAAACAGAGATGAAATAACTGGGGTCCAAAGTTCGGTAGAAAATCTTCACTCATGATTCTGTGAATCAGTTTACACAGATCCTTCCACTAAACATAGTTACAAATACAAAACACACAGAATTCACAAAGCCATGTAAATCCTAATTCACAACCTGTGCAAATAAGAATGCCGATGGCAGATCAATAAGTGCAGATAACAGGATCGCTATGCTTGACTCTATGGATTTTAGGCCTCTTGTAACATGCTTCCTGGGCATTGATTTGCCATTGCAATGGCAATGTATTACTTAAACCTCTAGGTATGGCAAGAAGCTGGAGTTGCCAGACTGAGTTACTGGCTATTGTGTTAAGAACAGAATCCACAATTATTTTGCATTAACTTTATAAGTTAAAAATCCACTTTGATTCTGGACCTGCGTATGAGGCCTTGCATGGGAGAGAATGCATGGGCATAAGCTGTTATCAATCCGTCTGCTAAAAATGACATACACACCCTGAATGCCGTGGGGAAGAGCTGAGGTATGACCTTAAAATTTTGCTGTGAAACAACTTGGTATGAACCTTGATCGGCAACAACTAGGCCGTGAATCCCCAAAAATACCCTAAAATAGTAGTAAAACAGTAGTAGACAACTGTGATCTGGAGCTCTTTACCTGCTCCAGAGACGCCAGAGAAGTAGAAGCTGGAGCCCTCAAAGAACCGTCACAGAAGCTGAAGAAGCCCTTGAAAAAGCACCGAATCGAAAGCCGGAGCCATGGACTCAATGCTGGATCAACTGGGTTTTTGCCAAGGCGGCTTAATTGATCTCGAAGAAACCTCATTGCCTTGCTCTCGAAGCCATTCCAATTTCAGAAGCCGTCACTCCTTTTTTTTTTCATTTTTTTCAAGGACACGTGTCTCTCCCAGGTTTTTTTTGCATCAAACAAAATAGGAAGGGAACATGCTTTATATATGGTTTGATATTGTCCAAGTGTGCAAATGTTATAATGACATGGTTAGGATTCTACAAGAGCCATTAGTAACAAAATAGTTTGAAGAGATGTTGCTACTTACAATATGATGGACATCCATGTCTTCAAATATATCTAACGGAGTAGAGCCATGTGGTGTGGATGTCAAAAGGTCAAATATCACATACCTTAGAATTAGAATATGAACCATATATTAGATCCGATCTAATGCACTTACGTGTATATGCACTTACGTGCTATGTCAAAAAAGAATCAAACAGTGCACCTTATATGTGAGATTTATGCTAATCTTCCAATTGCTCCCAGCACATTAAAGTTTGCGTAAAGCATCCATATGGTAATCAACCAATTCTTCTATCTCAATCTGCTAACTTTTATCAATCTAAATTGGTGCTCTTCACAAATAGCCTGGCCAGTGCCCAAAGTAATGTCCCATAATAATAATAATAAAAAAAAAAAAAACTAAAAGTGGCACAATCATTATAAAAGTAAGAATAAGAAACCTTAGCACTCCTTAACACAAAAAATGCTCCATTATCAACCTTTAATAGTACTAAAACATGCGAGCACAAGAAGCACTTGCAAATTAACTCGATTAGCAGACACAATTCATATTAGAATCACCTAAAGTTAGGAGAAACTCTGGTGTAATCCAAAACTTTTTCAATCGCTTCTTGACTCAGGAAATCCTCTCTCTTCTTCCTTCCCCCAAGAGCACAACAAGCACTTGCAAATTAATTCGATTAGCATACACAATTCATATTAGAATCAATACCTTGAAACTTATAAAAAACACTAGTAACTAGTAAATGTGAAAAATACTTAATAAATAGTAAACTTTTTCTACAAATAGTATACATAGCTCACATCAAGGTAATGTGATGGATGCTTAGAATGTTTTCCTCTACCAGATTTGATGTCCTTAAAGTTAGGAGGAACTCTGGTGTAGTTTGTTCAATAATCCAAGACTTTTTCAATCACTTCTTGACTCAGGGAATTCTTTCTCTTCTTCCTTCCTCCAAGAACCCATAATATGTTTTTATATGGGAAGTTTTGGTCAATGTGCTTCCATTTTTGCAACTTTACCAACTATGGTATTAACTTAGGACATACTAATGATATTAATGTTGGGCAATTCCATCAAGAGCTCCACTAAGCATGCGGGCCCAAGGTACAAGACCTTATGGCTCTGATACCAGTGAAACACACCCTGACCCCTACATGTAGAACCATGTGTATGAGAAGAATGCGTGCACTAAAAGAGCACACATAAGCTAGAGAGAAGTGAGTTAAACCGTCTTACCTTCAGAGTATGCCAATACATGCCTTAGCTTACAGCTAGATACTATCTACAACAGGAGTTTGGGTACCGAGTCCTGGATCCTTCTCTAAGACAAGAAGATTAATACTGACCGGTTGGCCCACTCCCAAGCGATCAACCATGAGCTAGAGGACCACAACACCCCTCGAAGAGCCCATAGGTCTCATCAAGGCGTACTTCTTGGTAAGGTAGTTGATTTGTGGTCCAGTTGTTTGCATACAGTTCCAAGGGACAAAGAGAGAACCTCTCACTAACCCTTCGCCTTCTGGCAACTTACATCCCTCCCCTTCATGGCATCCTTGACTAGCATGTCGATCATGTTATTTTTCAGTCAAATTGGACCACGCCCCATGATGCTACTCACCTCTTCGCAATCCCAGTAACTATAGTGGTGGAGTGTAGGACTAACTTTTGTGGGTACCTCCTAAAAGTATATTATTCTTGACTTGGAATAAGCTTGGAGTGTAGGACTAACTTTTGTGGGTACCTCCTAAAAGTATATTATTCTTGACTTGGAATAAGCTGCTACATACTAAATAATGCAAACAAGTCAAGGCTAGAGAATTCATGCACATATAGATCACATAATAATATATACATGTACGTGGAAAATTCATACACGCCAAATATTACTAAGATAAAATAGTACATTTGGTAATGTGAAAATCAAAATGATGCTCCCATTGTATATAGGATACTTGTGAACCGATGGTTTTTTCTACTCCCGATTTGGGTTAGAGTTCGCTGGAAACCTTATAAGGTTTCTTGTTGAAACTTAATATGGTTTCAATGGAAACTTGATGTAGTTTCCATGAAACTACATCAAGTTTCCATTGAAACTGTATTAAGTTTCCATGGATACTATGTTAGGTTTCCTCCAGTGAAAACCTTGTAAGGTTTCCTTTATGGAAACTATACGTAGTTTACTTTTGGGAAAACTATATAAGGTTTCCGCTTTTTAGAATAAAAAAAAAAAGATCTAGGCACGTGTGTTAGATCTTGTGGCACATTTTCAAGATTGTATGACAAAATGTAATCTACCCACATGTGTAAGATCTTATGGAAGATTGTGTTCTCAAATGCATTAATGGTGTCTTTTTAGCTTGAGGAGTACGCCAACATTTTGAATTTGAAACTGCATTAGGTTTCCAAAGAAACTTAAACTACATTAGGTTTCCAAGGAAACTACACTAGGTATCCAAGGAAACTATATTAAGTTTCCCTTGAAACTATATTAGGTTTCCAAAGAAACTTAAACTACATTAGGTTTCCAAGGAAACTACATTAGGTTTCTCCTAAAGTTTTAAATTTGGATAGGAAACTTTATAAGGTTTCCATTTTGTAAAATAAAATGGAGGAGTGTAGGCACGTGTGTAAGATCTTGTGGCACATATGCAAGATTGTATGACAATCAGGAGTGGCTCGTTTAGATCTAACACAGGCCATCCTTTTTCTATGCATTTTCCAAGTTCTTCATCATGCAAGAAGCTCTGAATAAACGATTCGATGGGCTCTTCAGACAGGGCTTCTACGTTGGTCAGTTTTGGAACCCATTCTGCAGAAGCCTCTCCTTTGCATCGAACCCATTCTTCAAACCATCGATGTTCCCTGTTTCAAAAACCATGGGTCTTCCCTGTTTCAATAATTCCCGCCCCAGAAACACAACAAGGTTTGTGCCCCTTGGATTTTTTGCACGACTCCCATGGCTATGGACGCACAAGGATCCCCCATTAGATTTTGGGTAGCAACTGGGCAAGAGATTATTCGAATGCACAGCTTATTCTAATGCGAGAGATTAAAATTATAGATCCGTAAAATGGGGTTTCCCTACCTTATAACAAATCTGGGGGAAATTTGCATACTAAGCCCCCAAATCATGAAAGGCATGCCGTGTTTTTTTGCTTATTTTGCCCAGAAAAACATGTTCTTGATGCTTGTTTTTGCACATAGGATATCTTAATGATCCCAAAGCCATTGCTGCAACAATAGATAGAGATGGTTGGCTGCATACTGGGGATGTTGGATTTATTGATACCGATGAAGAACTATTTATTGTAGATCGGCAAAAAGAAATCATCAAATACAAGGGATTTCAGGTTGCAGCTTCGATTCAATGAACCGTGAACAGGTTGCAGCTTCCATTCAATTTTAATCTCCGCATTCTGAATAACTGTACCGAAACTGTGAAAAGAAGGGATCAAGCAATGCTAAATCGATACTATGCGGCCCTGTTGAGCAAGAAAAGGAGGACTCGAATCCGCCCATCAAAAATAGAACGGCAAAATACAAAACAAATGCACCACACCAAACAAATTCAGCATCGACATACTTACCAAGATCAAGATCAATGCAACAGCGCCCTCAAATTCCTGCTCCAAATCCTGCTTCAAATTCTTGCCGGGGCAAATTTGTTCTTTCAAATTCGTGCATTAAATGGAAGCGCATGCCTTAGATTCTGCTGCAGATATGGAAGCCTTGATACACAATCAGGAATCATTGCAAAAGTTCAACGAAAACGACAGGATTGAAAGACTACTTTTTAAGTTTGAGGGGAAACTGAATATAGCTTCAGAGAAACTGAATATAGTTTCCATTGAAGCTTTATATAGTTTCCAAAATGAAACTATATTCAGTTTCTCTTTTTTGGTGGATAACCCAAATAGGGCGTAGATAAAACCCGCGCTTGTGAACGGTTATTTGTAAGATACATGACAATAAAACACTTATATTTCGATAGCATGATTTTGTAGGTGTAGGGATGCGGGGATGACATAACCATATTGCCCAATTCCGAAGTCATCATTTGGTCACTTGGAGGTAAGTGGATGCTTTCAATCGATCGTGGTATTTAACAACCACTGTCATGTTTGAACCAAAAAAAATACACGAGGTTTTTGTGGACTTAACGAATTTTTTAGTGAGTGTCATGTTAAAACCACATTGAGAGAAAAAATACACGGAGTTTTTTTTATTTCATGCTGGTTTAAACATGACGGTGGTTGTTAAATAAGACGCTCGGCTTTCAATGGGATTCACGAGTCTTAAGGTCGCACTCACCCTAGGATGTTGGTAACTTAGAAGCTAGGCCTAATTACTCAAGTCTAGCGTAGTTTCAAGCCAATCTTAGTCTCTAATATTTTTGGTCGTGTTAAGATAGCTAGGCTTGTAATAATGTTGTTGTGAAGCAAGATAGCCCAAAATACATCTGAAATAGTCACTATAGAAATTTCATATTATTACATAAATGTATACAAAATTGCATTTGAACTAGCTTTGGTCTTTTGCTCCGACGCGTAGGATGCCACCATTGATACACATTCGTGCCATACTACACTATCACAATGAAGAGAAGAGGGAGAATTCCTTAAGTCCATAATTAATCTACACATACCACACTAACATGAAGTAATTCAGTCTTTTGCAATTGTCATATCCTGCTTCAGAGGTCATAGTTTAAAAGCAAAATAAGATTATTGTTTTCCTCGACTAAAGAATGACGTCCACGATGCCTTGGAGAACAACCATTCCATTTGATGTATGCTGGAAAGTGGGAGGACAAGGTATCTAAGTAAGCATGAAGGGAAGGTTGGTGTTGGACATGGTGAGAAGCTGCAAACTCTTGAAGGAGAAACTTGAACTCATCCTCTATGGCTTGCAACCTTTGACAGGATTGCAAGATCGCTTCTTTCATGGTGCATCCAGAGGTTTCTCTCATTATCGAGAGGGCATTCCATAAGACACCTTCATCCTGTTGAAAAGAAAGAATATCATTAGTAAATATAAAAAAGTCGGCAACAAGGTTATGCATTCGTTGGAAGGTGGGATCGGACCACAACGTCTGATCGATTTCTACACCGACAGTGGGTGCGACGAGGGGGAAAGTAGCAGTGCAACCGATGGTCTTTCTACGGATACGCATGTAGTGAGTGAGTTGCAGAGGGGGAGTATGGGGGACAACTTGGAGATGAGACTGTTGGTGGAGGCCATGCAAGTAAGAGGCAATATTGTGGGAGAAGAGGGACCATTGGGAGGGGGTGACAAAAGGGCGAGAAAGGGAGGACCAATCAAAGAATGCATGGACTAAAGGGTGATGGAGATGATGGGGGGTGTATTGGCCATCGAGGATGGAAATTATATGGGGGGTAATATTTTGGCTAGAAATGGTGTCCTTTTGGCTAGTATTAGATTCTACAAAGGAATCCATTAGGTCATCAAATGGCACCAGAAAGAGGCCGAACATAACAGCGGCGAGCGCAGCAGGAAAAGGGGCAGAATGAAGAAACGACAACACCAGCAGAGGCACATCTGATTCTTCAAGTTTTGGATCGCACACATATTGGCGCAGCCAGGCATGCGCTTCTTCTCTGATCTGCCCAATCTCCGGATGGCAGCGCCATGGTATGCTAGATCTTATTTGCAAATCCTCTGTTTTTTCAAGCTTCTTGGCCTCTTCTGTCACTCTGCACCGCATATTCAAATGATTTTTAGTCTGCATCGAAATGCAAGGCTTTTTTGAATGCACATTCGCACGAATTTGCCCGTGCATGCCTGTTTTGGGCCACGAAATGCAAGGATTTGTTGAGCCTCTGTAGCTCATACAAATCTTTGTTGTAGCCATGGCTTCCACAGAATGATTTGCTCGCTCTTTGTTCTGTTGTATTTATAAGTTGAGGTCTTTTTCGGTGCCGCAGTCTATAAGTATTTCCAAGGCCAATAAACACCTGTCCCTCTTTATCGTGTGTACTAACGCGTAATGTTTAGTTATTCTTGACCAACATAATCTTCTCCCGAAGTTTCCGTCTTTAGACCATCTGGGCTTCAATTCTGGAAGAGAAATCTATATTTGGTCTATGGTGATATCTCCACGACATCTTGCCGCAACAATGATTTTTTTGTGCACATGCAATTTTTTAATGTTGGCTTCGGCAAATATATCTACACATATAATTGAAAGCATCTTTGACGTGAGCGAGTTGGTTTGGAAAAATAGCTTTAACTTATTTTTGGCTGTGTTAGCGTAATAGCCTGCAACACCTGGGCAGAAAAAGCATTTCTGATGCAAAAAGCATTCAAAGCATGATGCATGCGGACCCTTCCATGCCGTAGCCGTAGTTTTTCTGTCAAATCTTGTGGGCTGCTTCATTTTTAGCATGAGCATGGATCAAACACCAAAAATCCCCCTTTTCAATGCATCTTCTTCGCCCGATTCTATCTTTAAATCCTGATTAAGAAACGGAGGAGGGATTGAGATTAAGAAATGCATCAATGCAGCGCCGAATCCAGGAGCAGGGCTACAATTTTTGGGTATGAAATTGGGCGTAAAACCGGCCCCACAGGTTGCAGCGTTTTGGTCCAGAGGCCCGGTTTTGCTGTCCTCAATGTTTTTAACCGAATTTTATCTGCCCCTCCATTCTTCTTATTAAATCTTGTAGCCAGAAGTGCAATTGTAGGAGGACATCACACTGGTTTTGGTGCAAAAATTCGGATTCCCATAGCCAATTTGTTTCGCCAAAGCACAATTTTCATTATTTTTGGACTTTCCTTTAAACAGTTCCCAAATTACCTTACCTCAAAAGGAGGATCTGAAGTGTACATTCTCATCCAAATCATCCAAAATGTAAACAAACGCTAAAATGTAAAGAACGCCTCAAAAGGAGAATCTTTTTTTTTTTTTTTGAGGTTAAGGCAGGATGATATTACATGCAAAAGAGGTTACATGAATATGTACAGCAATTGCAAAAGGAGAAACCTTTGCAATGCTTACTTGTCCCAAGAAGGGACTGAAAGAGGCATAGCACAGCAAGATATTCAAAATTTGCTGTACCAGCTAGACAAAAAAGATCAGATCAAATCAGATGTCTGTAATAGTTCAAGACAGAAAACAGAACTGGAAGTTTCTACTCATAGCCCAAAACAAACTCCAATGGATCAACCTGGACAATATGGAATACTGTCTCAAGCTCATCAAGATCCAAAGGGGTATGGACCATGAACTGCAGCATGATTTCAGAGGTGATGTCAAAGTGCTCCTCCCATTTTGCAGCAAAGTAAATCTTCAAATCATTCCACCACCAAAGATCTTCATCATCCAGAATGACTCCCAAAGCTGTCTGTGCCAAAATGTGCTGCTTCAGGTGAATCATCTTGGCCTTGATTACCTCCCTCGTCCACTGCTCAAAAGCCGGTTTAGGATCATACCTTCCACGAGAGGGGGGGATAACCATATCATAATGCTCGGTCACAAAATCTGTCAATGTCAACATCAAAGATCGAGATAGTAAGTTTAAAGAAAGCATAAAAACCATGGTAATTCCCTAAAGAATCCCAATTTCTGTCATATGCTAAGCCCTTGCTTCTTCTATGTGCTATAGCTGTCTCAACCAGCAGGGACTGAAAGCAGGCTTTAATCCAATTGAGATTAAATGTTTTGTGATCATGAACGATTCTGTTTCTGTGCTTCCAAATAGACCATAGGGCCAGAGTTCTCAAAGTACCACAGAAGGCACTAGGGAAACTTAGAAAGTCAAAAAATTCTTGTGAAGATGAACCAGAGGGACTTACAGAGATTTTTTTGCCCGAGCCGAAGAAGGGCGTAAGCCTCGCACCGAAAAGACATGCAAAGTTGGATTGGATTAAGTCGGGCGACCTAACGGGCAAATATTGGACTGAGCAGCCTTATATTTTGATATTCTCTCATTAGTGGACAAACTCTGATTCAACAGAAGCCATCTAAAAAGAAGAATCTTTTTTGCACAATGTGCCTGCCATCCCTCAATGATTATTTTGATTGCCTCATGCTGAGTGCAACCCCATTTTGTAGTGACCTTAAGATCAGAAGGTTGAATGATCATTTTGTAGATCTTGGACACACTGTATCTCTTTTTTCCTTCACAGCTCCATGAAATAGGATCCATTGAGTCTTCCCAGTTGCTCAAGGAACTAGAGATGTCGAGAAAAATCTTTTGTTGATCCTGTGTATCACTGATTCTTGCAACCAGCTCATGCCAGGTAAGCCAATTGCCATTACGCCTGAGATCAGCTATAGTTTTGAGACCTGCATCACTCCATTCTTTATATTTTCTCGGATGTTTGAGAGCCAAGCATCCTGCCTCTGTAGGAAGTAAATTGTGATGCCAAAAGAAATGAAACTTGGAACTAACCTTATGAAGATTATCTCAGATGAAAACAATGGGAGACTTCATTCCGTGCCTCTAAAAGCCTCCTCATGATAGAAGATGTATGGGGGCCACCGTTAACCGGTAGAAGGCCAAACTGGGAGCCGATGTTGAATTGAATTGCTTCCCACAGTGTTTAGTTTGTCAATCCAAGACTGATAAAAGGCCATGGCAGGAGAAAGATGAGGAGACCATAAAGCACGCCAGATCAATTTTGCAGCTAAAGCCTGAGCCTGTTTGAACAGATCCTTGCATCCTAGGCCCCCAGAATCCTTGGGAGTGGTGAGATTCTGCCAAGCAACTTTATAGTCCCCTTGCCATATAAACTTTCTAATGGCGCCCAATTTCCTGATAGGTTGCTTTGTCACCACAATTGCGTATGAAAAATAGATGTGCGTGCTGGTGATTACTGTGTTGGCAATTTCAACCCTCCCTGCCAATGAAAGAGAGGCAGGATACATCATGAATTTTCTTTTAATCCTGTTTGTAATAGGAGACCAAAGACCATGCAAACTCATGTCTGGTGCAAGAGGAAGACCCAACAGTTTGGTGGCCATCCCTTTTCCGAGAATTACTATATCAACAATTTTTTCCTCCTTAGAATCCAAGAGGATGGTACATTTGGCTTTGTTCAATAAAACTCCCGAGGCTTTGCCAAAGGTCTCCATGGCAGACAGAAAGGCAAAGATGCTTTTCCCATCATCCTCCAAAAAAATGAAAGTATCATCAGCATATTGCATCAGAGAATCTCAAGTGTACATTCTCATCCACAATGTAAACAAGGCTGAAAATGTAAAGAAAATGTAATCTCAAGTGTACATTCTCATCCAAAATGTAAACAACGCTGAAAATGTAAAGAACGCTAAAAGAAGTGTAAGCTAATATAGCTTGAACCGCTAACTATTTAATACCCTTACAATTGTTCAATAAAAAGTATTATACAATACATGGTTATATAATATGTGTTTTATAACATATTATACTATCCACGATACAAGTTTTTATTTTCCATGTGCCATGTTAATGAAAATTGGGCGACCGCCCTATTTGCACATGCTGCATTGCAATCAACAACATTGATTTTTATCTACAATATTGTAATATTAAAAAAAAAACATATAATTCGTAACGGAAAAAGTAAACCCTAAATATCACAAGTCGAATTTATCTACAATTAATAAACATAAAATTAATGGGAAAAAAAAAGGTCCTCTAAAAGTCATAAGCTAATTTTGAACTTAGCACTTAAAGCACACAAGGCCAAAGCCTTAACCACCAAGCCAATAAGCAATTGCTACTTATTTTCTTGTAAATAAGCTAGATAAACCTTTATTGTTAAAACAATATTAAGAAGATAATTCTAAACCCTAAATGTAAAAGGAGATAGCGGCGGCTCCGTCCTCCTCTGCTTTCACTCTCTCCTCATTTCGAACATCCCAGCATTCTCTCCTCACTTCGAACGTCTCAGTGACCAGCTGAACAATATAGAGGAGGCGAAATCAGGTTATGTGGATTTGCTCTGCCTGCGGTTTGCAAAGATCTTAAATTGCAATGACCTCAAATTTCATCCTGCTATGAAGCTACCTGTGTCTCTTCTTCTGCCTCTGGCCGTGATCCAGATCTTTTGCTTCTGCCTCCATTTGGTACTCAAGGATGAATTGTATCCGGTAAGAACCCCCAATGCACCATACGCAAATGTTTCTACCTTCTGTTTCGAATCTGTAGATTGCTTGGGAACTTCTGCAATGCCAAAACATAGACAAAAGATGTGCTTGCATAGACAAAAGATAGAAAGATTCTGTGACGTTCCAGCATAACATACGATCCGAATACGTATATTATACTGCCATGTCACACGTATATGGCATCATGACAAGTACTTGAGAGCCGTAAAGGGTTGCACCTAGGGGGCAACCTCGTAAGTTGTGCATGTATATTAAACATATACAGCTAAAACCCCTTTGCCAAGTGGCAATACCCCATTGGATCCTTTCTAACTTAACCCTAAAAGTTCACATATAAGGAACCAAAGAGGAAACCCTAAACTTTTCTTCTTTCGCAATTAGGGTTTCCCTGAGCCATTCCGGCTAAGCCAAGACCCTAGTTCGCATTGCCAGGCGCCAAAAAGACTCATTTGCACAACAGATCTTCCAGGAGCAGCCGCCTTCAGTCTGAACAAAGGCATGGACGTATTCCGAGGAGTTGGAGCGAGTCAGGGATCAGGTAAATGGTTATTCTGTTGTGCAATGCCGACTTTTAGTCCGGCAATGAGTTAGTTTAGCATGTTAGTTCAGCCTTAGAGGCCTTATAGATCCTGAGATCACAAGCTCTAACAAAGGAACCTAACTTTGGATGTTTAGGTAGATAGATTAGATGTTATTCTACATTTCAGTTCTTTGATGATGCTGGTGATTCCACTCTATGCTCTGCTATGTATTGGGAAGGGGGATAGAGACCCTGAAAGCCTCTGTAGCAGATGATCCTAGATAACCTCATTAATTTCCAATTAATGCGGCCCGTGCACAGTTGTGGGTGGCGGGGCTAGACCGGTGGATAAGGGGGACTTGTCCCATCACAGATTGATCCCTCTGGTGTGTAAAGCCTACCAGGGATCTTAGTGGGCTAGGCTTAATGGTTTGCCAGTAAGTGTGGGCAAGGCATGAGCTCGACATCTTTTGGGTGATGCGCCACCTTCAATGGGGTTCAAGTCGCGAATACGGGCAGTGGCCCTCTAGCCGCCTGTGATGGGCATGCATGCCTCTGGAGGGGAGGTGACTCTCCTCCTGCCTCATCGGGACTGGGGAGATGCAACCCAGCAGTAGCCCTCTTGGTGCACTCGGCAGGCTACGGTCCGGTCCCAATACTTCTCAACATACTCTGCAAAGTGTGCATGGGAGGGGCGGATGGAGTGGACTACCCAACAGCCATGTTCTTATGCCAGCCCAATCCATTTGCCATGAATTCAGTCTGCATTGACTTCTGGAGACCCAAGCCGTCAGTCGATCCCCCATGAGTCTGAGCCTTGGATAGGATTCCCCTTTGTTGCTATTATTTATGTTGTTGTTACACATGTTATGTTATGATGTGTTCACCCTTCGAAGTGACTTTATTGATGTATTGATGTCATGTGCTCATGTTTATTCGCGCTTCCGCAACTAGGTCGACCCAAAGGAAGACGGGGCAAATGACCCATCCACTCTTCCTCACTGATCCAGTTCTTGGGATTGGCGTCAGGTGGATGGCCCCTGCCAGTTTGGCTGTCAGGGGGATGAACTCCGCCTTCTGATATGATGGGGTAGAAGCATGAAAGGGTGGGCAAAAAAAGTGCCAGTATTTTACATTTACAAATTCAAAATGTAAGGAAATCCCTCCCCTCCAGAAATTATTATTCTTGGAATGAATCATTAATAGGGCAAATAATTTTGAACTCTCCTCCCGCTCTCTGTTCAACCCCCCTCCCACTCGAACCTCCATAGCCGAAAGCTTGACATCCATATTCGAACCTCCATAGCCAAGATCAGGACCTCCATAGCCAAAAACTTGCATTTTCAGAGAGCTGAAGCACCAGGGAAGAGATCATGACGAAACAGCTTGGAACAAAGACATCTCCAAGAAAATCTCCTCGCAACAAACCTATAAAGCCCATGCCAAGGTCTCCCACTAGAACTGCCGCCCGAAAACTCAAGAGTGGGTCTTCTTCAGATCGGGAGGTCTTGCCGCCCGAGTTTGACAAGGTAATGCAAATAGTGCAGGATGTTTGGGGTTCTAAAGCCCCTGCTGTTAGGGGTTATCAAGAGTGCAGGATTAAGCCTATTTGGATGGCAGATTTTTTTTTCTGTGTATGAGCACGTTTTTTGTAGGAAGGACATTGCAAGTCATCACATTCCATTGTATTTTGCCTGAGCATATGCACTTCATTACAAAGGAGTAAGCATTGATTGGGATGAGGTGAAAGCAATTGCAAGTCTTCATTCAAAAGGCTCTCAAAAAGAATCTGACCTGATAGAATTAGCTACAGTAAAGTCTTCCAATGTTAAAGCTATTAAATGTATGCCTCAGGTAGAATTGGGGCAGCAGTTGGAAATGATGAAAAGGTGGAGGGAAAGAAGAGCATTAGATTCTGCCTCCATGCTTGATGAAATACAGATTTTAAAAGAGAAAAGGAAAACAATGGAAATTGAGCTGTTGAAGCATGAGAGTGATAAGAGCTTCTTGATAAGACTTGTGCAGAATAAAGATGCAAAAATATGTGAGCAGTTCAGCATTATGGCAGGTTTAAAAGCAAGCGGAAAGCCAACTGATGTGCAAATGCCTTTGTTAGAACCTCCATTCAGCCCCCATGAGCTACATGGTCTCAAGGTTCCAATTGAGTTCTAGCTTCTCCAAGCATAACAATCTCTATATTGTTGTTGCCAGGATCCCGTTTACTATATACAAGATCTGGCCTACTATCTACAATTCGAAGGACTATTCTCAGACTTCTTACAATAAGCTTAGCTTAGTTCTTACTTCCTCTTATATATCAATGTGGCAAAAGACATTCAATCCCACATTATCACATTCAAGATCACCCAGATTTTTTTATACTCTTAATTCAAATCATTATATCATGATTCTCTTTCAACAACAAGAACAATCTAAGCAATCTAAGCTTCCCCTGGTGTAAGCGGAAAACCACCCACCTGAGAACCACTTCAATGACGATCCTTTGAGTCCTTGTACCTGTTTTCTTCTCAAAATATCCCCTCCTTTCAGCTCCTAGCTCCAGGAAGGAAGTTGCACAAAGAAATACAATGGTGCACTCAATTCTAATACGGCTTCACTCTTTCTGTCATATCTCCTTCATACATATGAATTGCGGCCTTATCAGACCCAATCCGGAACGCTGATTCGAAAACCTTTCCAATAAAGTAAGAATTACCTGAATTGGATCTCGGGTTGTTGAGATATGATGCTCCAAATTTCGGCCAGCAAAACTGCCCAAAAATTGCTCCTTCTGCCTCCTTCCAAAAACCCTCATAGAAACTGATGCCCTTTGGTTTTATCACATGAATTTAGTATAAACTCCTCATACATAGTATGTATTTCTCATATAATGATCAGTTTCGAATATTCTCCATAAGCATGAATAATGAAACATAAATTACATGTCTGCTGACGGGCCAAGCTCATTACATACAAGTTGGGTTTGCAATGTGTCGAGGTCATTGCTTACATTATCTATTTTTGCAGGCATCACCATAAGGTTGTCCTTTAAGGACTGATTCTCTTGCCTCACAATTTTTTCGGTTGCCAATGCATCTTGTTGCTATTTTACTTTTCTTGGATGTTCCCATCCAAATATTTCATTCCCTGGAGTGCCAGGTTCATCTTCTCCCTATATTGTGACATTCTGATACTAGAGGCATGCCAAATTCTTTCTCAGACATTATCCCTTATCCATTCTTTGATCCTACTCTTGATCTGGATATCCCATTTTTATAACCAAATCATTCCATCTGCATACCACCTTTTATCTATTCAGATGACATATTCAACAAAATTTGGACTTATTCACGTTTAATAGATTGCACTTCAAGAATGCCATTATAAATGCATTTTTTTATTCTTCCTTATTGTTATAATTTTATAAGTTTTAATTATATTTGGACTTATTCAGATTTAACATATAGCGCTTCAAGAACGCCATTATAAATGTATTTTTTTATTCTTCTTTATTGTTATAATTTTTATAAGTTTTAATTATATAAGTTTATCTTTCAATTAAAATTATAATGGTTATCAAAGAATAAACTTGATTTCCAAACTTATTTGAATCTATTTAGAATTGGACATTTCAAGAATATAACAATTTTAATTTGTAGTGATTTAACAGATTCAAATTTAACAATCATGATAATTAAATGAAAATCTGATGGTTTCATAAGTGATTGACTGAAAACTATTATTAGATTTTAACAATTTACAAACTTTTACACTTTTAAAAACTTTAAGAAAAGTTTGAAGTTGAAATTAATTAAATGATATAAATTTATTGTTTTAATAATAACTATTGAATAATTTATTATTGATGAAATAAAATATATTGACATTTAATCAAATAAACTATTCAATTTTTATTAAACATAAACGTAATCATTAATTAATTTCAATCTAAAACTTTCTTTAAATATTTTGAAAAGAATAGCATTTTAATTATACAGAGTTATCTTAGATGAAAATTTAATTCTAAATAGACGAAACCGAGAATTAGTTTAGAAAGCAACTTTAAATTTTAATAAGTATCATATTTTTTATCTAAAGATAAACAGAACAAATTATTAAAATTAATAAGAGCTAAAAATACATATAATATTATCATGGCATCCTTGAAGTACATTTATTAGATTAGAATAAGTCCAAATTTTATTAAATATGTCATAATTTGTCGCCTTCGTGCCAATCTAGGATAACTACCTTCTTCCATAAGGTATGTTAGAAAGTGACATTGGGCTTCATACTCTAATTGCATCACATTGCACTCAGCCAACATCATATAATGTGGTGTCTGCATTTTGACCCCAAGGTCGATGTGGTGTCTGCATTTTGACCCCAACGCCCACTCTAATCAGCAAACTAAATACATCAGTATGTTCTGAAAATGTTTACATGACATATTCAACAAAATTTGGACTTATTCACATTTAATAAATAGCATTTCAAGAACGTCATTATAAATGCATTTTTTTATTCTTCTTTATTGTTATAATTTTATAAGTTTTAATTATATTTGGACTTATTCAGATTTAACATACAGCACTTCAAGAACGCCATTATAAATGTATTTTTTTATTCTTCTTTATTGTTATAATTTTTATAAGTTTTAATTATATAAGTTTATCTTTCGATTAAAATTATAATGGTTATCAAAGAATAAACTTGATTTCCAAACTTATTTGAATCTATTTAGAATTGGACATTTCAAGAATATAACAATTTCAATTTGTAGTGATTTAACAGATTCAAATTTAACAATCATGATAATTAAATGAAAATCTGATGGTTTCATAAGTGATTGACTTAAAACTATTATTATATTTTAACAATTTACAAACTTTTACACTTTTAAAAACTTTAAGAAAAGTTTTAAGTTGAAATTAATTAAATGATATAAATTTATTGTTTTAATAATAACTATTGAATAATTTATTATTGATGAAATAAAATATATTGACATTTAATCAAATAAACTATTCAATTTTTATTAAACATAAACGTAATCATTTAATTAATTTCAATCTAAAACTTTCTTTAAATATTTTGAAAAGAATAGCATTTTAATTATACAGAGTTATCTTAGATGAAAATTTAATTCTAAATAGATGAAACCGAGAATTAGTTTAGAAAGCAACTTTAAATTTTAATAAGTATCATATTTTTTATCTAAAGATAAACAGAACGAATTATTAAAATCAATAAGAGCTAAAAATACATATAATATTATCATGGCATCCTTGAAGTACATTTATTAGATTAGAATAAGTTCAAATTTTATTAAATATGTCATTTACCATATCTGCTTGGTTGTTCAATAATCTTGAGAAGGGAAGAGAAGAGGTCGCAGTTTATTATATTAACCACTTTTTATGCGATCTAGAAAACTTTCCGATCTCTGATCTCACAGCAGAGTTAAAAATCCTTAACCATGTAGTTGATCTCTTTAATGCAAGAGCCTGTGGTACTATTATACTCAAATAAATAGTGGGGAACGCAGTCTAGAGGACCGATGCCTTTCTTACGCACTGTCTATGCATAATCTGGCCAGATAAGTTGAAGATTAAAATCAAACCAAAAAGTGCGAAGAATAATTCTTCTTCTGGGGTTGGTGCCTCGAACTCTTGGAACAGGTTCCTTGGCTGGAATTGCCTTGCGGGTGTTTGGTCTTCCTGATGTTGTCCATCTTCTTCCACATTCCTAGGTGCTCTAGCTGTATACACATTAGATTGCACTCTGATGATTAGTTTTTTTTGTTTGTTATTGCATTGGTTTGTTTGATGATATAGTTGTGGGGACAAAATATATCAAAAGAACATATATAACGCCATCACTTATATTCATAAGATATAATATTTTTATATTCAATAAATAAAAAGAGAGAGAATTAGAAATTTTAATCCTATTCTTGGAATCTTCTGTATGTTGGGTTGTCTTCCAAGAACTTCTTCACTTGGGTTGTGCCAACTGTTCGCCCCAAGTTTCTAAGGATGTTGGTGGCTTTGGCATCCCATTTAGAGGAGGAGAAATCAAGTTATATTGCTGAGTAGATGCTCTAATGATTCCCATTGATTGTTTAAAGGCTGATTTGCAAGAATTAGAAGCTGCCATTGAAAAAATCAACAAGGGTATGGAAGTTAATTCCAACTGTGAGAATAGAATAAAGGAGATGACTAAGCATTTGGAAAGATCAGACCCGATAGGCCTGCAGCCCGCTCCCATACTCGCAGCAAGACGGAGCGCTTCATCCTCACATATTACCAATACTTGCAGCAGCTGCAATGATTGCCTTGACTTGACCATGCTAATATCTCCACTTTGTAGTCATACATATTGTCTATTTTGTCTTGTATTCAGGGTTTCAACGACGAATACATGTGTACATGATTGTTCATGGTCCGAGGACCTGCGCCACTGCTTAGGAATCCCTTCTAAAGGTACATCTATTTCTATTTTCATTACATAATTAGTTTGAGTGTACTTAGATGTAGTTAGTTTCCATCATGTACATAACTGTATTAGCATTCGATTTGGCGTGGTTTTGTCTTTACTGTAAAGAGGAAATGTATTTGCTTCTGTTCTTTACATTTACATGTGCCATGAAGTGCTTTTCTGGAATTCCTTTACAGGGTGTATTAATAGGGTGTATTGCATATGACTGTACTTTGCATTTACATGTGATCAGAACTGCATATGAATTTAGTATTTGACTTTCCTTTACATTCAATGCTGAATGATGTATTTGATAAGGTGTATTGATAAAATATTTTGTTGTTTACATTTTACATATGTTCTGAAATGCATTTGAATTTAGTATTTGGTTTTCCTTTACATTCTGATAGCTATGCACACTAATGTACTTATATTTTGTCGTTACATTATCGTCAGAAAAAAGTTTGCTCAGTAGTAAAACCTACTTGCATGTAATTAACATTTGTTCTGTTTTGATTTGCATCTGATTGTTTTTTTTTCAGATTTTGCTTCTATCTACTCTACATCTCCCCTTGATTCTGAATCAAGTGTTTAAATTTCTTATTTGCTTATGATCCCAATTGTGTCAACGCAGATATGGGTAGTATCAAGAAAGCAAGAAGTAAAACTGCAGGTAAACTAAACAATTCATGTTTCGTGCACTATGCTTAAGTTCTGAATATAGCAAAATCTTATGTTGTAGGTGAAAAGAAGGATGTTGTTGGGAAGGGGTTGCATTTACCATTCTCAGACATCCCAATTGCTGAACCTGGCACAAAAGATGCTGCTGCTATCGATGTCGGAAGTCCATCCACATCTACATCACCTTTGAGAATTGCAACAACTCATAAGCAATCAGTGCAGGATTTGGAGACCGAGGGGTACTTGGATAAAACTTCAGAAATTGTGGAAGGTAGGGTGATTGCATTCTGATTACATTCTGATTACATTCTGATTACATTAAGATTGCATCTATTGTAGTTAGAGTTCACTAATGTTCAATATTTTGCAGCAGAGGTTGTTTTCCAAAAAGAGATCCCAGCTGAAACCCAGAAAGTAATTCTCTCTCCTTGTCAGGGTTTGTTTGTTTGTTTGTTTTTTTTTTTTTTTTTTTTTTTTTGTATTTTGAAACTTACGTTGACGTGTTTACGGATAAAATTACTGAAGATGTTGGTGACGACATTGAAAACAGTCCTGAAGCTGCTGTTGAAACTCAAGTTGAGAAAAAGTCTTGTTCTTTGGCAGGTACGTGTTTCTTTTTTTGTCTTGCTTTCAAAACATTAGAATGAAGCACTTTCTTTACTTCAGAGGCTTGCGACGATTCAATGGAGCTAGATGATGTTGAAGAAGCCTTGGAGATTGCAGCCAAGGCAACTACTAAATTTATGGTCAAAGCTGATGCCAAACCAGCTGGAAAAAAGAGAGTTCAAACCAGAGCAAGGACATCCGCTGCAAAACGGTAATTGCTAGCTTACATTTACTTAGTTATACTTCAGTAGCTTATTAGATTTTACTCGTTTTGCAGGTCTAAACCATTGGAAACAGAGATTGGAAGGTATCAATTTATGCTTTATTGTCATGGATCAATTGTTAATATGACACCAACATCTTGGATCTGACAACAAAAATGATGACAAGGATAAACTTATGGAATTCACGCCATTCAAGAACTGTCCGCCGGCTGAAATGAAAGTGGTTGCATCTGACGTAGCAATTTTATGTGCAACTGACTCTAAAATGAGTAGCCGCTTAGTGGATCTTTATGGCAGGTAATAACCTGGTTGTAACCGAGCTGTATTTGTTGCTATTCCTTGTCTCTAATGTTAACCTTAATCTAATCCAGGTGCTTGCATGAGACATTGCCTTCCGAGTGGAAGAGCAAAATCTTTTTTTATCCTGCTTACAACTATATAAGGTTTACAGAAGCTACCAGCAGCAAAAGAAAGGATGAATCAGCTGAAGGATCACCCACCATCATTGAAATAGTGAAATCAGGGATGAAGGGAATTGTGGTAGCTAAATGCCATCATATCCTTGCACCTATCCTTGAGAATGACCATTTTGTGCTGGCTGTTTTTATGCTCGCACCATCTGATTCCAAGATCCTACCTGCACCAGCAATTCACGTCTTGAATCCTCTTACAGGTTATGCGACGAATGAGAAAGCAATCAAAGGGTATGTAATACTTTAAGTTGTTGCTTTGCTTTTCTTCGCTATTTCGGTCTGCTAAATTTTGTGATATGTAGGCTGCACATACAAATGTTAACCCTATCGATCGGTCAAGTATCTAGAGGCGTCGATTTCATGAAGAGAAATAATGTTAATCGGATTCAGCAAGTAGAGGTGCCACAGCAGCCCGATTTAACATCATGTGGGTTGTATGTGATGGGATTTATGCACAAATATGTTGAAGCTCTTGTCTCTGGTAGAGATATGGAAGTAAGTTGTATGCCTTCCCTTGTATATACTGCATCTCATGTTCCTTTAAATATTTCTAACCTTATTTATGGATGTCATAGATTACATCAAAATGGTTCTCTCATGAATACGCCCTGTCACGACGACAATTTCTAATAGATGCTTTGGCCACGCATTATGATGCCAATCCGAAAGAACGTATCAACCAGCAGTCCTCTGATTTCTGATTTATGATTGATGCACAGTAGAAGATAGAGAACAGAATTTGAGCTGATCATGAGTCTGAGTATCTGATTTTGCAAGATGAACTATGTAACAGGCTTATATCTATATATTTTTTGTTCACATTTTTGTGAACATTTCCTATCATAAGGAATGTGTAAATGACACTATGCTGAATAGTATACTACTGATAGTATACTTTATGACTATGTATAAGTTATAATTATGAATACAAAAAACACCTTACCTCCAAACAAAAAGTTGAAAAAAAAGATTTCTGATTTAAAGAAGCCTTGTACCCTTTTTGGTCAATCAAAACAGTTACTTGATTGTTTCGAGTGATATGTTTATGACCTTGTACCATACCACACCCCTCCACCACACTCCACCACCACCACCACACTCCACCACACCACATCACACCACAACACCACACCACACCACACCACCGCCACCACACACCACACCACACCACACACCACCACCACCACCACCACCCCCCACCACCACACCACCACACCACATCATACCACCACACACCACTACAGACACCACCACCACCACCACACCCCACCACCACAGTCCACCACACCACATCATACCACCACACACCACTACAGACACCCAAGGGGGATTCACAGTTTTGGGCGTATAACCCATCTGCATGCACGAGAAGGGGGTTTTTTGGACCCATTTTCATACATATACGGTCGGCAGGGGGGCCTTTTTCTGGTATTTTTTGCACTATCCTAGGTAATTTTTATTCGAAAGGGGTCAAAATTTGCTTTTAAAGATCCGTATCTGTGGGGGTTTTTGCCATCCCATGCACGCAGATGGCATATCCCCTTATACATGAGTGAATCCCCTTGCGCACACCACCACCACCACACCCCACCACCACCACACTCCACCACCACCACCCCCCACCACCACACTCCACCACCATCACCACACTCCGGTGGGATTTCCCCCTAAAATTCTATGAATTGAATGTTCCTCTCCTTGCCATTGATCAGTCCAATGGGAATGACAATTCGATCTCTCTTGGTTAATTTCGGTTCTAACTAAAGGTATTTTTCCCCTGTTCTCATTTTTCCCCTTTCTGCATGCACTTTTGTTGGTTCACCCTGAACTTTCTGCAATGGTCTCTAATTGTCCGAAAAACCCTAAACATTTAGCATTCCTTCACGCATTCGCCAATCTTTCGGCTCCGGAACGATCTTCTATCCTCCAAAATTTGATGTCCTTTCAAGAAAATCCTGCAGACACCATTCTCTTTGAAAATTTTGATAATCTGCTTCCCTCGTCTTTTGATATGGACCCCATTACTCATGAAGTGCCCTTCTGGGATAACCTTTCTGCGGATCCTGACCATAGAGGCATTCATCATCCTCTTAATCTGGCCACTCAGATTCCTTTTCCTTACGGAATTGCAAGAAATCACCCGGAAATTCGATCGGATGTGGAGCTGGATGAGAGACTAAAGAGAACCAGGATACCTTACCGGAATGGAAAATGGGCATTTACAATGGTATTTCCTTGAATCTTCCAGTTGTTCATTCTAAAATTGATGCTCTCTCTCTTTCTGCTGTTATCATAAAAGTTCAGAAATGTGGCATAAAGCTTGATAAATTGTGGGTTTAGGGTTTAAATGTAGTAGATTCTAACTTATTCCTTTCTGATGATCCTAGAATATCTTAACTTTCTGCGTGGAGAAGGAAGAATCAAATTTGACAGCCTCTCTCCTTTCAGTAATCAAGTTCATGATCAGGTTATGCAAAATGACATTGCGACATCTATGGAATCATATCTTATGAGAAGAGGTCATAGAAGATATCAAAAAGAAAGTGAAGATCTATGGGCTACTATTTTCTGCGGAGAAGTTGTGCAGGTCCATTGCTTATGGTTCTTTTTATCAGTCAACAACTTCATTCTTTCTGAAGCATAGTTGACAAGATATAGATCAATGTATTACAACCACAAGCTGCTTGCTGATCTCTATGGATCCTTGTTGATTCTTTTGGAGGACAAGGACGAATTCCGACTGTTTCACACTAACAATTGGTCCCCTGACCATTATATCTTTGGATCAACTGATGCCTTCAACACTTTAACTCTGTCTTCTTTTCTGACACATGATCATCGACTGTCATTAGGGATTTTTTGAGATCATAAAAGGGCCTTCTAAGAACTGCTGACTAAGCTATATGAACTACCAATCAGAAAACAGAACTGGTAATCCAGTCAGCAAAACAGTTATAACTAACTAACTGGATCACATTTTCTAGCATAAGTATTGACAGAAAAGTCCACATGAGCTCTTTTTTGGTGCAATAGATAGATCTCATTGAGATCTTTCCAACCTTGGGTAATTTGCATATCTTTTAGCCCCATGGGATAGTAAAAAATGGTAAAAACTGTATTTTTTGGAATTTTGACAATCATAAGTGGTTAAAATATGTGCAAAGCACCTAAGATTGGAAAGATCTCAACGAGATCTATCTATTGCACTAAACGAGAGCTCATTTGGACTTTCCTATCAATAGTTATGCTAGAAAATGTGATCCAGTGTGTTAGTTATAACAGTTTTGCTGACTGGACCCGTCAGGCTCTGATTTCTGATTGGTAGTTCATTTATCTTCATTTGGCTTAGTTGGCATGTTTTGAAGGCCCTTTTTTAATCTCAAAAAAATACTAATGTCTAGCTTACTTTTTTGGTGAATTATCCTGCTGGCAGGTTAAATATTTTTGGCAGATGCTTCAGATGCTTCAAGATGCATTTAAAGAAAAATACTCTGAACATATTTTCCTATTGGCTGCTGGTTACCATATTTTGTTAGTGTGCAGATCATAAATTCTGCACCTTGAAATTCCTTGTTGGCTTTAATGTTTGTTTTGGTATGCTATTTCAGTAAAGGCATACTTTGCTTTGTACTTTGCATTTTATAATTAATGACAAAAACTGTCATTAACTTGAGTTGCAAACTAAATACCAAAAACTTGAGTTACAAACTAAATACCAAACATGTTTCTTATATCTGTACAGAAAAGGATAGAAATAGTTCAGTTAACTAAAAGAACAGTGGAAACCAAGAGAACAGTTAAAGCAAAAAAAAAAATAGTCACAACAGTCGTAGAGAAGAGGAGTTCTGTCATTAATCAAAAAGCTTTACAAAAAAAAGTTCACATTAATCAAAAAGCTTTACAATTGAAACCCGGGATTAAAAAAACAAATCTAAGAACTAATCAGGGCTGGGGAGGCCATCCTCAGCTCTATATGGAGGTCGTCCTCCATGGCATACATCTTCATTTCCGAAAGACGCCTCATCATCGGGGTAACCTCGATCGATTCGAGAACCCATTCGCCTCGAACCCACTTGTGGTTGAACAAACAGAACCGGATGCCCCCCGATGTGCCTCGGAGGACTCGGATTTCGTGTGAAGGAGCGGTGAAGGAGCACAATAGCCGGAGTACTCATGCGAACCGTAGTTTTGAACCTGGCCCAGTTGTTAAGTACGCCAAAATCCGTGGTGGTTTTTTAAGATTTTTTGAAGATTTTTAAAATTTTTGAAAAAAACTTTTAAAAACGTATTTTATATAAAATACGTTAAAAATCTTCAAAATCCTTAAAAATCCTTAAAAATCTTTAAAAATCCTTAAAAATCCTTAGACTGTGAATTTTTTTATCTTTGTATATACAATTCTTATACTTCTTAACCTCTATAATAATGTTTTTCTGAACTTTCTTAAGAGTTGCATGGAAAAACAACTATGATATCTTTGTAATTGAACTTAATAGTTTCTAATAGTAGTATAAGCTTCTGATTTACTTGTTGTATGCTACGTCTTATAACTTGTAACAATAATGTGCATTTTAACAGTAGTAAATATGTCCAATAAAGCAGTGCAAAGAATGTGCAATTTTTTTATTTTTTATTTTTTGACCATACCAAATCATAAAAATCCTTTAAAATACGTGAGGATTTTTATAGAAGTACTTTAAAAATAAAAAACGGGTTTTTTAACAACATTGACCTGGCCATTGACGGAATGAACGGAATGGACGGATCGAAGCTGACCCGAGGAAGAGGAAGATGGACGGAATGAAGCTGCAGGGCAGAATTTTGGGAATAAAAGGGATGTTTGCATGCATACGATTTTGGGAATGAGGCAGAAGAGGAAAGGGATGTTTGCATGCATACGATTTCACACCTCGGGAGCCGAGCCACACACCTCAATATTTTTGCAAATGTAAAATGTATATCACAAAAATCGTGCGCATATATAAATAGTGTTTTGCTGCTTCATTGAAGAGTGTGGATAGAGATTAGATGATGAAAAGTTATGGCTCTCTGGCTTGTAATCTTCAGTTACAGGCCAGAGTGTCATGACTGTTCAAAATGTAATCCTCATCCACCCTTTTTTTTAGTAATGGGCTCAAATATCCCACATGCATTCAATGTTCCACATGTTACCAAATCAACAATTGCCAAATCAACAAATGCCAAATGAATGGATTATGTTAAGGCATATTGTGTACCTATGCATATTATGTTTGGTAAAGCGTGAGTCAACAATTTGAAAGTCAACAAGTGTGAATCACCCCCCTTTGTTACATGTTTGACTTTCATTGACCAACATGTTTGACATAACGGGAACTGCATACCAAGAGATTGGTAAAGTTCCCTTGGTAAAATGTATATGAGATCAATATAGAGATAACAAGGAATATTCCTTATTACCTTGAAAGAAATATTCCTTATTGCATTGAAAGGAATATTCCTTAGTGCCTAGTTATCAAGAATATTCCTTATTACCTTCAAAGGAATATTCCGTATTGCATTGAAAGGAATATTCCTTATTACCCTTCAAAGGAATATTCCTTATTGCATTGAAAGGAATATTTCTTATTACCTTCAAAAGAATATTCCTTATTGCCTTGAGGAATATTCCTTATTGCATTGAAAGGAATATTCCTTAGTGCCTAGTTATCAGGAATATTCCTCATTACCTTCAAAGGAATATTCTTTAGTTTGTTTAAGTGCATCCATAGTTACAAGGAATATTCCTTATTACATTGAAAGGAATATTCCTCATTGAGTATAGCCCTTTCATTTGAGCTAGGCTTGTGGGATATATGCCAGCAACAACCATTGGCCAATTGGGTCAGAAAAAGAGGACAGTGAGAAAGATTTTGAGAAAAGGATGTTGATGTATTTTGGCAGAATGTCCAATCAGGTTAAGGAACAAATCATTGGCATGGTACGAGCCATATCAGAAACAGGGAAGAAGGGAATAGACAGGGATAAAAATTCCCTTTTTACCTGTGGTGACTGGTTGATTCCGATGGCGGGAGGAGATCAAACGACTAGATCACAATCCATATCCCCAATTCAAATGCAAACTCACCTGGCGCACCCGATTCTTGAGGAGATCAATGCCGAACAGGGAAACCAATTGAACAAAATCAAATGGAGAGGCAGTCACGAGTTCAGAGTTACTCCTATTCTTAAACATGCTTGTGTTCCTAATCTAACAATTGCTTATGATGTTCTACACAGATGCACAGAGGAGGCTTAACAATGTTGGAGGCATGGATCGAGCTATGGGAGTAGCAGCGGACAAGGAGGATGAGGAATCCCAATTATCTAACGCAGAACTAGAAAGTATTCTAATTCAACTTAAACAGGAATTTGTGCATGCAAAAGCAATCAACAAAGTGCTGAAAAGGGCCGAGGTTTGGAGATTCAATAGCCTGAAACCATACTTTACCAATCTCTATCATAAATGGCAACAGAAGCGAGAAGCACATGTCTTGCTTCTGTTAGATTTCACCAACTTCCAAACAGCCCTTCTGGATGAATCTTGAGTCTTGAATCTTGAATCTTGAGACCTTCTGCTTACAGTGTTTTTTACAGCTTACACTAAGTATAACAGTCTTGGAACTATATAAACAATATATTAATGTTTGTGTTTTAATCTGGTTCATGGATCCATTTTATAAGGACCATGACTTTTGGACAGTATGCTTGGACATAAAAATATTTTCTGATTACATGAACATCACATTCTGATTACATTCAGTTTGCAAGTCCATGCCTTAGTGCATAGAAAAGTTACTTCAACAACAGGTTAACGTATTACAGAGATTCTACAATCTCTGGCAAATTTTCCAGCAACATTTCATGCCAATAGTTAGTCAGTTCATATGCATAAGATGTACCTTTAATCTTATATTTGACTGGCTCCAATGGAAATCTCATCCCAATTACTGACTCGGGATGGACAAGAACTTTCTTTCCTTGAATAAGCCTGTACTTTTAATGCAACCAGGAATCAATTCAAAGTAGTTACCAGCTATAACTTCATTACCACAATAAAATTCATTTCCATAGTCATCCTTGGTGTCTTCTTCGAGGGCATGTTTCACTTCTGTGCACTGGATGAGATAATAAGGGACCCTTTCATAATTATTTGGGGATGTGAATGATGCAAAATAATCTCCAACCTGCACTGTCTCATCCACATTGTCCACGTCATTTGCCCACAAGTCCTCTGCCTTGTACCCATCTTCTTCAACATTGTCCCTGTTTGTAGGCTCTAGTTTTCTCAACTCCCACCTTACAATGATCAAGATTCTCACAAGCGGGCCAATCAAAATTGATGCATGCCTTACAAAAACATGAAAGAGATCTACACATTAACTTTGTTGGATCATTTGGATCTATGGATGATACGCAATGAAGAGATTGCACCCCTTTCACTGGGAGCACATCAAATCTTTGGGAACGGTCAATGTCAGACACCTTCCAAAATACCCTTTCCACATCAGAAATTTTCTCTTCAAGAACCTCACATGCAGTTTCTGCATTTTTTATCACTTTCCCATCCTTTTTTCTTTGTTCTGCCTCAAGCTATAGTTTGGCTATGGCTCCTTCTCCGTCATGTGTGCCCTTCCCATGTCCTGAGCCAAAGAAATTCCAGTGCATTCTGATCTTATGCTGTTGATGATACCTAGTTACATGATAGAAAGCTCTTCTTGACTTGAATTGGGCTGCACACCCATCAGACCAAACTAAGTGGTATTTCATATGGCCAGTGCCCATTTTCTTTCAGCCAATTGAGGTGTATAGTGAATGCTTTTTGTACAAAGTTAGTATCATGTATTTTGTCATATGAAATAAAGAAGTGCACACATTTCCTCATTTTACCCTGTACCTTGAACATCGTGATGTGGACCAATATGCTGATTTGTTCATTGTACCAATGTTGTGCTTGAATCTCGTTGAATGGCTTCAAAGTATAATTCTCTGAGAAATTAACAACTGATAATATGGTATCATCACGAAGACTCTTCATGGATTCCTTGAATTGTTTGCTCTGCCAATGTGCCACAAAGTTATGATATACAAACTTCGACATATGATCAAACATGTTATCCAACATATTACTGGAGCTGCCTTTCTTGTCAATTAGCTTTAGTCTTCGTGAAGCTCCTTTCTTCGAGGTCTCATTAACGTAACCATAGACTTTCCAATCAAGCGTTTGGTCAATCTGCTCATTGTATTCTCTTGGACACAACTCAATTAATTGTTTCCCACAATTTCCACAATCTGATTTGATACATTGTAGCTTATGCCACTCGTTGCCTGCTGCTCTGTCACATACCATAGCCCTCCAAAATGTGCTAACATTATCAAATGTCATGTTCTTGGCTTGACATATCCCAGCATGAGCTTCAGCTGCGCACACACCACAATTGCACGAACAATTTTCATGGAGTCTTGACCTCATCAAATTAAATGCCTGCATGTACAGATCTGATTGCTCATGTTTCACGCAACAACATGTGTTTCTTTCCTTTAGCTTTCTAATGCAAGAAGATTTTAAGTATTCAAATTGTCTAAGCCCAATCCGAACCTCTGGATACTGATCCACAAAATTCTGGAATAATTCAGCCTGTAAAATTACAGTGAAATAAAATTAGTCACCTCATTACATTACATTACATTACATTACATTACATTACATTACATTACATTACATTACATTACATTACATTACATACAAATCTTTTACATATTCAAGACCCTAAACTCCCACACATACATGTATATTCTGACATGAATTTTATTTCATTTACTATGAAGTCACATAATTTCTTGACAATTAATACATCTCCACACTAATTTCTTCTTAGTTACTGCCTACATCTACAATACATCCAAAATATACATGTAAACAAATATACATGTACGTGTTGCCATGAAACAATTTGACATTTCCATGTAGAGCAAACTAGTGCAGACTGCATCTACATTACATTCAAAAAGTAAAGAAATCTGTTACAAACTTTACATCAGTGTCACAAGGCACCCAAAAAGAAAACCTATATGGGTTTTTACCCTAGTTATATATGAAAAACTATCTAAAAAAAAGCAATGCGGCTTTGTGGGTTGATATCATTAAAAACCTTGTGTGGTTTTCTTGTATGATTTTTGTATAGTGTTTGATAAGGTGGTTTTCTAACATGGTTAATAGTAACAGTTAAATATGAAGCTTTATATGCATGGTTTGTGAATATGGTATAACATGGTGGTAATAAGACATGGTTTAGTATAGTGTTACGTTAACATGGTTTTTAGAGTGCTAAACTAGCATGGCTAACTGGTGTGGTAAATTTATATAGTCCTCAATGCATTGAGATGTCATAAGGCATGATTGTTTGATGGCTTGAAGCCTTGCATGTTTAATAGATCGAAACCATAATGGTTTTAGTATAAATTAGTGGTGTTTCGTCTTCCAAAACATTTTAAGTTATTCTATGAAACCATATTAATGTTTTCAATATAAATCACTGGTGTTTAATCTTCCAAAACATTATAAGTTAATTTGTGTAACACCATCTAATTTAATTTGCTTGAGTGTAATGGTTTCTTTGCCCAAACCCTTCCTAGTTGGTGTGTTCTTTGAAGCGGTTAAGGCCAAATATCACTAATGTCTTATTTTTCAAAGGCAAAATATCACTAATGTATTATTTTTCAAAGCACAGTCGTATACACCTAGTGGTTAAAAGTACATAATCAAAAGGAGTATTCCACTAGCTTGCAAAACCAAACTGCCTTAAATCACATTCTTCTTATCTATGATATCCTATCCTATGAACATTTCTCCCATAAGAAATTGTTGGTACATCAACTGAAGCTCCACAACACACTATTAAACTAATATATACATTTATTGAAGACCTAAAAAATGTTTAACAATATACAATGCTAAACCCAGTTGTACAATGCAAGTATTCGTATCACCAACAAAATGAGTTTTAAAAAGGAAGAACTACAAGTTCCAGGCAACACAAAAGACCAAGAATTAATTGCATCTCCAAGGATTGTGTTCTTAGAATCCCCAAAAGGCAGAAGCACAAATAGAAGGGCCACCTAATACACCAATAACTCGAGCTTCTGCACTTTAAAAAGCCTTAATATCATTTGGCTCCAGATCTTATGCTGGCATTTTGTGACAGCTTCCTTTAGGGCCTAAACAAGCAAACAGCAATCTATTATCAGAACAAAAGTCTCTAAAGCTTAGCATGACATTGATAATAAAGAGGGGCAACCTCAAGGATGTCAAATATATCTAGTTCTCATTGTTTTGACGGGTCCAGAGTTTCTCATCAAAGCGACCACCCTTTTGTGATTTTTTACGACAAACAACTTAGACAAAAAACCTAGCCAAAACGAACAAGAATCATATACAAAAATGTGAGTTTGACCAAAAAATGAAAATCGGAACAAATTTAGAAGAAATGCTTTGTTTTTTTTAGTGGCTTACCAGGATTGTGCAGAACATTCACAAGAATAATTTGGCTGGATTTGAAGATAAACAAACCCATATGTTTCTGTTGTGGCAAGACATCAGATGTGAGAGAACCCCATAGGAAAAATGCCACAGTCTAGTTAAGTGATAAGATGAGATCCCGAAAAAAACATAATGAGCATGGAGGATTACATACATTGTGATGTTGGACATTGCAAGAGATGTAGGCAAGGATCTCCGATTCAGCTTTCTTCTGATTCAGCTTTCTTCTGCTTTGGTTATCATCTATTTGCTCAGTAACAGTACAATCTCAAGGGTGCATAACTGATTCTCAAGATACTTCAAGGGAATTAGGCAAGATCAAATATCATATCCTAACGAGCCGAGAAAAATCTGAGTATTATGTTTTACCTGCTATCTGGAGAAGACTGAGAATGAAACATTAAAATAAGAAAACCCAGGAGCTATATGAGTAGCACGCAGCTGGACTTCCATTGACTGCATGCACATCAGCCTCAGCTTTCCTTCCAATGGGACCGACTGCTGCACTTAGACCTGCGCCTACAGATAGGTGAACTGCTGCACTTAAGGATGTTAGCAAGCACCCCCTAAAGCATTTTAAATGGGTAGATTGTTCTTGGTGTAGAAGATGAGCATTGAATAAAAGATGTAGCTAAATATTCTCTCACAACAGAAGGAGGGCTTAGTAGCAAAAATGGCACATTTATGTTGAGAATTTTTATGTCTTGAAGTTATGGGCTTTTAGTCTAATATCTTAGTGGTCTCATTATGCACTTGGATTTACGTGGTACGGCCAAGTATGTACTATTTTTTCTATGGTAAAGCTTTTTACTTTCGTCAACTTAAATTAAATGATTATTCAATCTAAAATAATAAACCATCTACAAAACCTCTAAGAAATGACATGCTATATTTTTAACGTCTACAATAATAAACAATTGATTGTTTTTTTTTTTTTTTTTTTTTTTGGGGGGGGGGGGACAAAAACGAAAACCTAGGTTATTGGTTTGCATGTTTACTATTATCCTTGTATTGGGTCGCATTAGACAGTTCGGGTATTGTGGACGATAACAATCAATTCATTCAATAAAAAAATAAAATCATCTCAAGAATAATTCCCCTATCTTTCGAAGACCATTACAATATGACATTTTACTTCTTAATACATACTTAGACATGGGATATTAAATTGATATTGAAAAATCAAAAACCATGTTATAAACCTCTGCTAGTTAATGTAAGAAGTGTGTATGCAAAACTGCCATATAATTCTAGAAAACCATTGTTGTATGTTGGTCTTGCAAAGATGCAAAACAAATTACAAACGAGTAAACAATGACAAATTAAGAATTACAAATGAAGCCTTTGTATTTCCACATGTACTCATTTGCTTGATATTTGAATAAAGTTTGACATCTTTCAAAAAACAAAAAACCATATCTAGCGGTTTGGTGCAATTAATTTTGCCAATTGTTTTATATGATCCTTATGAGTAACCAGTATGGATAGCCACATTCTTTTAGGTGATGCCTACGAATAATTACCATGACAATTAGCTCGATATTGAAAACCATGCTACAAACCACAACCATTTTATAACATACATTGTGATGATAAGAAAATTAGCATGAATAACCACCATAGCATTTAAATTGGTATAAGAAACCATGATATGAACTACTTCAACCTCTTTAAGCAATGTGATAATAAAAACCCAACATGAACACCCATTACCATACTTAAAGTGGTGTTAAAGAACCATGCTACAAATCACTGTCAATTTAATAAACCATGCTATGTTAGAAACCAACATGAATGACCACTGTTGATGCTAGAAACCATGTAATTAACTAATATCAGTTTCAATATCTAGCATTATAACAGGGGGTTACTTTTGTATTTTTGTACGTTTTTTCCTATGGTTTTGCTAAGATTTAGTCGTCGTATTTTGAAGATATACTAATGCGTACTTCTAGAGTGCGCATACGCTCACATTAATTTTTATGACATTTTTTAATGGTTACACCTATGATTTTTGAGGATATCTCCAATGGAAGCATGCAAGGCTCGATGAAGGATACTTTAGGGTTAATCGAAGGAGGATACTTTAGGGTTTAGGGTTAATCGACTGTGTGTGGTTTTTCTGGCAGGGCTCGGGAAGGGGAAGGGGATGCGTGTCTTTGGCCGGCCCTTAGTTTTAGTTTCCGTGAGCTTCGGGGATGCAAACGGAAGGCAGGTCTTAAGGATTGCCGTTAGTTTTTCACCCCTAACGAGGGGATTGGAGCAGAGTCATTTTCCAAGATCTCTTATTGGGCACGGTTTCTCAGCTTATTTACTAGATAATCAAACGGTTCTTTTTCTGCTGTACAGATCATTCGTTGTGGAAGCTGCCATGGCAAATGGAATTATATTAGTTGTGCTTTTGGATTGGAACATGATTCACTTGCGAACTGGAAAGCCATATCTCTAATAGTTCTACATCTCCATACAATGTTTGTAGCGCGACCTAACAGATTCAACTGTGCTTCGCAATAATGGGGTTGGTTTAGGATATTCACTTGTTGCTTATGGGAGTACACTGAAGGGGATCAGTAAGCTGGAGGTGATAGTCTAGTTTCACATCATAATTTTTTATGCCATTTTCATCGTCTTCTCACAATTTTAGTTGATATCAGGTTAATGAGAATGCCATTCGCGAGCACCTGAACCAACATTGGGAGGTTCTTGCAGAACCCATTCATACTGTAAGTTCTTTATATATTCTCTAGTATCCCGGATAAGGAAGTTTTATTTGCAAACCTGTTGTGCTTGTAGATAATGAGGAGACATAGCATCCAGGAGCCATATGAAAAGCTGAAGAAATTCACCCGTGGTCGTGAAATTACAAGAGAATGCATGCTAGAATTTGTGCGTAAATTGGACCCGCCAGAGAATATTAAAGATACATTAGATAATGCTTATTGGCCAAGTGCTAACTTCAAATGAGTTTGCATGTCTCTAGTTTTATCCCGGATAAGGAAGTTTTATTTGCAAACCTGTTGTGCTTGTAGATAATGAGGAGACATGGCATCCAGGAGCCATATGAAAAGCTGAAGAAATTCACCCGTGGTCGTGAAATTACAAGAGAATGCATGCTAGAATTTGTGGAGAAATTGGAACTGCTAGAGAATATTAAAGATGCATTATAGATACGCTTATTGGCCAAGTGCTAACTTCAAATGAGTTTGCATGTCTCTAGTTTCTAACAAATTTGGTTGCATTATATCAGTTAAGTATATAGGTCCAATTGCGATATACCTCAATAGCTGAGAGGTTTGCTTCCCCCTTTTTGGTCACCACCACGTTGATTCTGATTTCTTAAATCCGAGAGGTTTCCTTCCCCCTTTTTGGTCACCACCACGTTGATTCTGATTTCTTAAATCCGAGATGTTTTTTATTAGTACTTAGGCTCCAAATATAGTGAACAGAACTTATGCTTGATATGGAACCAGCTTACGATATGGAACCAAAGTGTAGAACTATTTAATGGCATTTCTGATGCAAGCTATGAAGTTCAAATGCACTATTATTCTCTAAATATTCGAGGGTTCCTTTGTATTCTAATGTCACCCTCACAATGACTTTAATTCTTTGATCTACTTGCTTATTATACATTTTATCATAGAAATGCCTATTTAAACATATCTATGACATCATTACAATTCGGGCCCAAATATGTTTTTAATACAACACATATGACACATATAATATAACTAAAGACAGTCTACTTCAATCATCAATTCTTAGGGCCCCGAAGGGGACCAAAAATTTTTGGGTTAACACACAAACCATTACATCCAACACTCTAAAATTAAATCCCCCTTCAAACCCCCTTTGGTTTGGCTGCATATTCACACGGGGGGTGACTCTGGGCAACGAGAGCTGTTGGATAGGCATATTCACCCCTTATTCCTTAATCTACACCGTACACAAAGTTCCTCATTTGTGGGGTATGGATGTATGGAATTTGTTATACTGTATAACAAGATTTGCAAAATACTCTAAGATTTGAGGTAATATACTATATGGTGTTGATTTTGTACGTGCAAAACATAATTATAGGGGCTCTCGCTGCCCTACGTCACCCCCCGTGTGAATATGCACCCAAACCAAAGAGGGTTTGAAGGGGGATTTAATTTTAGAGTGTTGGATGTAATGGTTTGTGTGTTAACCCAAACCACGTATTAGCTATGAAAACCACTATGTTACGTGGTTTTTACTAAGATTGAATTTTTTAGCATAAAAAAGCTCATCTATATTGGTTCTTCAGTGGTTTATTGAAATGGTTAAACTTTTGGATGCCTTGTGTGTTACAAAATAAAAAAAATCTTTATTCTGCAGATTAGATGCAATTACAGCTAAATTACAGTCGTACCTGTGTAATGTCAATATATTGAATTGGTTGTGTCCTCTTCTTCATGACATCTCTAATTTTTGGTGAAACCTTTGAGTTATCTAACCAAAACTGAGCAACCATATCCTTCATAGCCTGATCTATAGTATTTGTTCTTGGATTTCGACCTGCTAATGCCCACAGATTTGTTCCACCTAGTGACATTCTTTTCCTTCCCTCCACTGCTATTTTTATATTTCTAGGATGTATTTTTAGCAACTTAGCTGCTAGTGAAGTCTTCTGTAATTCTCCTTCCTCTCCAACCACCATAGATAGTACAGAATGCTTTGCAGCAAGTTTGTCATTGCTATTTGCATGTTTGACATCTTGGAGGCCATCCTTTAAATTCTTTACCAGATCTGTTTTCACGATAGCCTCTTGAGGCCTTCCAATGACTGGCTCAAATAGGAATTACAATAATTTATCCTGCAATAATCTTCTTGCAAATATACTTTGCTGTTTTGGAGTCAAATTAGATACCTCATTCATTATGAGATTTACAACAGCATTCGGGTGAAAGCATGGTGTAGTGGAACACCCTGGGTGTCCCCCCTGTCCCCCCTAAAAATGTGGTGGGAGATATCAAATTTGTGGTGTGATTTTAAATGTTTGTTTGGCGCCTAGTGCATAACTGCCCGGATTCAATCATTTCTTGTACTGCAACAACCCGATTCCTAAACCACCCGTCCCGTTCCAATTTCCACCTAACCGATTCCTAAACCCACCCGCGCCTTTCCTGAATCACACGGCTATGGCGCTTAATCCGGTTGTGGATCAATCCGGTTCATACTTTGAATCATTTAATTTGGAAGCAAATCTGCCTAAAATGTCAAACCGGAGCAAAGGTGTGAGAAAGAGAACTCCAGAACAAGAACGGGATCATAAAAGACGCCAAAGGAAAAGAAAAAGGGAAGCCAAAGAAGAATTAGCAAAAATTGCATCAGCAGAGGGAGGATCCACCAGAACGGCCTCTACTAGGCGTCGGATGGTGTTGAAATTATTATCATCATTTCATAGCACCACTAATGGCTTGGCTGACAGTGATAAGAAAGAGGTTTTACGAGATTTACTGGAAGATGACACAATGGACAGCGTACTTGGTGAACAGCTGAAAGATTTGCAAGCCAAGAGCATTGTGGTCAGCAACCTCAGGGCTTCCATTCAACTTGTGAAGAAGTCTAACAGCAATGACAGTTTAGCAGCCAAGAGTAGTTGCCTTGCTATGGCCATAAGACGAAGCATTACCGAAAATGCTAATCCTGTCAGTGCTCGGGGTTTTGGTAAACTGCTGGGTGTTCATCATAGGAATCTTACCAAAGCAAAATTGAAGAGGGAAGAGATAGATTGCAAAGGGGGGGAATGGGTTTTGTACAAAAGAGTTAGAAGAGCAGATGCAATTCCCAATTCTGTCATAGAACTTGTGCAGCAATTTTGGACTGAAAACAGTAGGGTCTCTCCAAATGCAAAGGATGTCAAGTTCAGAAGATTGGAACGAAATGTAAGACAGGATCATGCCACTCACTATCTGGAAGAATCACAGGTTATTTCATTTCTTCATCTTCACCACATTCTTTATTGTTAATGTGGTATGTGGTCAGTGATTGCTTGTGATATGTGGTTGGTGTGGTTAGTCATTGCTTGTGGTATGTGGTGCCTATTAATGCTGTGATATATGATATGTGGCGCCCAGTGTGGTGAGGCACGTGGTGTAAAATAAATGCTGTAAATATATGCTTTGTGTTGCCGAGTGTGGTGAATAACATGGTGTAAAATACATGCTGTAATATATGCTATGTGGTGCCTAGTGTGGTGTAAAATAAATGCTATAATATATGTTTTGTGGTGCCTATTGTGGTGAATAACATGATGTAAAATAAATGCTGTAATATATGCTATGTGGTGCTTAGTGTGGTGAAAAATATGGTGTAAAATAAATGTTGTAATATATGCTATGTGGTGCCTAGTGTGGTGAAAAATAAGGTGTACAATAAATTATGTAATATATGCTTTGTGGTGCCTAGTGTGGTGAATAACGAGGTGTAAGATGAATGTCTGTAATATATTCTATGTGGTGTCTAGTGTGGTGGAAAACGTAGTGTGCAATAAATTATGTAATATATGCTGATCACCTTGTTATCTTCCTTGCAGTTGCAATTGTTCAGGAAATTCAAGACGGAACATCCTAGTGTTATGATCAAACAGAGGATGTTTGAAAAGCTGAAACCATGGTTTGTTGTAAAATTAAAGGACTTCAATAGTTGCTACTGTATATACCATGTTAGAATGCAGATGCTAATAGATGGCTTCAATAGTATGAGAACTAAGCACCCAAAAAGCTGCAGCTGCACTTGTCAACTTTGCAGGTCAGACATATATGGTGAATGCAGGGCATCTGAATACAAAATAAGTAGCACAAGAAGTCTGTGGCAGGGAATTTTATGTGAGAAAACTAGCTTCCAACCTTACCATAAGAGGGAATGCATTCTGGGTGAGTGTAAAGAGTGTGGGATTAAGAAGTTCCCTATCTGCCCACATGAACAATCTAGTGATAGTGGCATGGTGAAGTGGGAATTCCTAGACTATGAAAAAAAATCGAATTCAGAGATGGCAAAGAAAGAAGTCTAAGCTCGCTCACCAACACAATGAAACCGCAAGTCTTCCACCGGTGAACAAAATGTTGGAGAAGCTTCCAAAATTTCCTTTACACAACTTCGATATATAAGTGGCGGGCGTGCCAAGACAAAGAACTCCTTGATAACTTGCCCGAGATGCTTACCCGTCCGTGGTTGACTTCAGCAGAGAATTATACTTTTAAGGAGCGAGAATGAAGTTCAGTCCATGCATTGGGTCAACAACCGATAACTATATTTGTTCAAATAACCTATCGTTGATCCACGCATTTACACCATTGAGAAGGAAACACACTACTATGTGTCGGATGATAGGGAACATGACACACTTTTTGTTCAACATTGTTTTATGAAACATTTTGAGTACTTAAAGCAGAAAGGCAATGTCCCCAAACAACACTATGTATTTTCAGATGGTGCTGCATCACAATTCAAAGCAGCCAGACCATTTTATTTTGTTGGAAGGTACAGTTGTGATACAGAGGTCAACATGATGTGGAACTTCTTTGGATCAAACCATTGAAAAGGTGGACATGATGGGACGGCAGCAGAATTGAAAAGATGGATACGAGGTCTACAGCTTAAACATCCTGACATTAAACTAGATAATGCCCATGATGTGGTGAAAATTGCAGAGAAGCAATTTCAATGTGGTACATTTGAGTGGATTGAAAATGGAAGAAAAGTTCGGAGATACTTCTGGGAAATAAAACCTGAGGATATCAATAGGAAAAAGGCTTGGGGTGCAGAGACAATTCCAGAAATCAGGCAAATTCATTCAGTCCATGGATTCAGCACAGGAAATCCAACACAGCTACATACCAGAAAGCTATCATGTTTTTGCGGCAATTATTTGGATGGAAAATGGGACATGTGTGAGAACAAATTGTATGTAGATGGATGGAACCTTGTAGTCGTTGAACCATCCTCCAATGTTCATGCAGATGTGGAAGAGACCCGCAAGTCTACCAGGCCACTATACTCAACCTTGGCAAATGTACTTGCAGAAGCACTTAGAGAAGGAGACAACTTTGCAGTTGCTGCACCTAAAGGGAATGAGGAGGATTCTGTATTTTGGATGTTGCTATGCACCAAGCCAAAATTTGAAGTTGAAAATGACTTCAAGCAGAACGGAAACTAGTTTATGAGAGGTGAAACCGTTGTGGAGGGCATTTACTATAGAAAGAAGCCTCGGTCAAAGGTGATGTATGAGTTGTGAACAAACGAGCCAAAGTCACTTGTATTCTATACTCAAATTTGTGCTATTCGAGTTCCCATGCAGTAGATCAAGAAAAGTGTTCGAACTGTTTACAGGCTAGACCAGGCAGATGAGAAAAAGATTCTAGAAAACTTGCCCGAGGTTTTATCTGATGAAGATAGCATGTCTGATGAAGAATAGTTGAACACATTCTTACAGGTTAGGAAATGATTTAGAAATTTTGAATATATGTTGTTGTGTCTTGCCTTGTTTGGGAATAATATAAGAAACTCAATTCCATGCTCAATTGTATTTTGATGTCCCTTGTTTCAATGTAATATGTTTGCTTTTGATGTAATATGTAATTGTATTTTGATGTCCCTGATGTAACATACGCCAGGTTCACCACATGTTTCACCACGTGTTTCACTTTCTGTCTCTTCCCCCAAGCCAGATAGATCCTTCTGAACAGCTTTTCCACTTTTGCTTTTCTTTTCCTTAAATTCTCTCGGTCCCATCAATTCCCCTCATCATCCTTTGGCTGACAGCCGTACCCGAAAATCATTTTGGGATGGCGAAAATTAATGACCTCAGGCGACTCAAAAGGCCCGAGGTGCCATTCTTCTTGCTCCCAACCGAGTTTACAGTTTATTACAACAGTTCGGGAGTAGCTTACAGTTTACAGCAGCAGGTACTTGGGAAGCAGTTTACAGTTTACAGTTGGGTGGGAAGCAGTTTACAGTTTACAGCAGCTACTTCAGCAGACATGGCCAACTTCACCTCTTGAATGCTGCAAAATGATGGAGTGCTGGAATGGGACAATGTGACCAGAGAAGAAGAGCCCCTAATACCTAGGCGTGTTGTCCCGATTTTCACCCATGCAGAATGGATGGACGTCCTCAGGCAACAGAAATTTCTCTATTCACCGGATGAAAATATGACCACAGAAATGCTGAAAGCTCTCACCAGGAGAATGAATTGTACACCGAACCTCCCAGACCTCTCTCCTTACTCTGCTGCCACTGAAATTTTTACACACCAGCATCTTTGGCCTCTTCCTCATACTATTGACCAGGATCTGCAAAGGTTGAAACCTTTTCTGCTTAATGGCTACCAAGCCTTTACGCTAGACATGTTCTTGTTTAGTTATGATAGGTTGTTTACAGAGGACCAATTCCTTCACTTCAGGGATATGCTCTATCATCACAAGGCCAAGCAGGATGCACATGGAGAAGCTGCTATTCTTTTTGGTAACACTGCACCATTATGGTTTTTTGCTTTCCCTCCAGACACTACAAGAGAATGAGCATTTTTTGTCAGAAAAATCGTCAGATGGGCTTCACAAAACAGAGAACTGCCCAGACACTACTGGCTGACGATCTACCTGACGAATATTATCTGACGATATAGTGTCAGAATAATCGTCAGAAAAATCGTCAGTTCTTCTGACGATAATGTGTCAGAAAAATCGTCAAAAAAAACGTCAAAAAAATCGTCAGAAAAATCGCCAGAAAAAACGTCAAAAAAATCGTCAAAATTTTCGTCGCCAAAATCGTCAGTCTTTTCGTTGCTGAAATCGTCAGAATATGCATCAAGACTTTCGTCAGGATAGTTGTCAGCAGAGCATTTTACTGTTACTCCTATTGCTATAGAGATAGTTGATTAAGCCATTAAAGGATCTTGAAACTTATATTCGCAATTAAGAAGAGCACCAAATCAGGATCTTTAAAGCCACAGTGACACATTAAAATGGGCATTTTATTGATATGATAAAAGTATAGAAATGTACAAGATGCTTATTTTATAAATATATACACTGTTATCTTTGATAAACCAGACTTGGGCTGCTAGGAAATCTGTACTTGGTCCTTTATTCTTAGAAATTGATAGAGACTTGTGAAATCCTGCATTTGGGGATAGTGAAGGTGAGCAAGACAATCGCAAGTCACCCAACCGTTGCCTTTCTTCAGCAACTTTGACCTGTAAGATGGAAAGAAATTTAAAAATCCATTACTTCGATTTAAAACCCACAATAGCCATTTCACTTCTTTACCTTGATTATCTCGTCTAAGAACTCATGTTCCATTGCCTGGATCTGGTCTTGTAATTTCCTTAAAGCTTCAAGAGCCAAAAGACATCACCTTCTCTCTCATGGCAAGCAAGGCGAGCAAGACCGGCTGCTGATTTCAAATCAATTATTAGAATAGGATTAAAGACATATATCAACCATAACTCTACAACGTGAAATGACTACAAAATAAGATACCTTTGATTTTTCTTTATCCATCCTCAATCTATCAGCAGAGATGCCATTTTTGTTTGTTTGGACTTCATCTCATCTAGCAAACTGCCATACAAATAAAAACATTAACACCTATTAAATAACAACAAACATTACCAGGAAATTTAATTCAAGTAACCACCTTTCTCTTTCATCAACAAATTCATGAAGTCGCACCCTTAAAATTTATATTTCATGCAATAAAAAGCCGCGATGTCAGTAATGATCTTGGCAGGTCCATTGGAAGGAAAATCATGCTCAAGAAACTTGACCTCCTCAACTCCATGCAAATCATATCACTCAAAAATCATAAGCAAATATCATTCTGATATAATATGTCAAACCTTAATGAGAAGGTTTGATCTATCATTCATCAAAGTCTTCAAGTCGAAATTGCTCCAACCAAAATTTTAAGGCAGAAACACCCACTCCCACAACATGGAATCTCCACTCTTGCTATCTTGCTAGGCCAAGTGGCTATCACATGGTATCCAAGAGCCTATGCCATATCTGTGTTAAAGCAGGAACATTATTAGGCATGAGTACGGCATTAGTGGCAACGATTTCCACGGCCTTAAATATACAGTGTAGATCTAAACTTGCAATATTGTTACCCTGATGCAAGATCTATTCCTCCTGCTAAGATCTATTCCTCCTGCTGTTAAAGATTTTTTAAAGCTTTCAAGTGTTATTTCAGTGATTCAATTTCAAAATACTTAATCAATAACAAAAGACAAAACTGCATCACATGCAACAGAGCATAATGTAAAAATTTGCTCAAACCTGAGATCATATTTTAGGAATATACACGTCGATTTCCTCTGTTATGTATCCACTGGCCATATTTGACCAGATGCAGCATCGAAGCCCATGCCATTATCGAAGGCTTTTCTATTTCCAAGGCCTTCTGGCTAAAGATCTATAGACAAAGAGCATATTGATTAGCTCTAAAATAGAACTGGTCCGAGTTGCAGACCGAGCAAACAAATCCGGATCTTGTAACAAATCGGCCTGCCACAAATAATCCAGTTTTTTGTTTACCTGATTGTCATGTTGGAATGAAGCCGACATCTCCAACAGGCAATATCTTTGGCAACAAGATCTGGCGACCTATTTTTCGGCTGCAACTGGTAGATCCGAATGTATCTTTATGCTATTTCCAGCAAATCCGAAATGGATGATTTAATCGGCCATGCCTCCATATCGGACCAAGGTAGCCGCATACTTTTGGCGCAGGCCTTCTCTTGGGTAAGCGCAAAAGATGTAAGCCCAAGTCCATTGTGTATATCTACACAAAAATTCGTTTTCATTCAACCATAATCGATTCAGAAATATTTCGATGTTCGTTTCCAACTATAATCATTCAAAAATATTTAGATGTGAAAATATTACAACATCAATAATATAGAACTACCAGGAAAAGGCCCAACTTATCTTTTATGTTTCTCTAACACACTAGTTCCTTAGCAATGTGGTCTCGAGTTCGAGACCGCCCAGAATCGCACTCGGTACTGTTGGGGGTCAAATCCCAACAGACGCAATGTAAGGTGGTTGGGGGCAGGGCCCAACCAAACAATGTAGTGTGGTGTGTGGTCACATGTCCAGTTGGATGCTGCCTAGTGGCGTGACGTTAAAACTACTATCTATCTATCTAACTTATCTTTTATGTAAGACACAGAGAAGGAAGCGTATATGCACTTGCTTGCCATTTATCGGTCTTGATTTCTAGGACAACTCATATCCATAGATTTTTTTTTCCTGCCTTCTTCTAGCCAATATAGGCAATCTTTTGCCTCCTTCTAGGGCGCAATGCATTTCAAATTAAATTAAATCACAAGCCCTAAATCGATATGCAGAAGTGACTTGAAGGTTTTTAAAGGTTAGAAATACGCCACTATTAGATTTTGTATCCTAAAAGCAATGAAAACTATTAAACTTTTGTGAAGGTTATAAGCTTATGACACTTTGAGGCTAAATAATAACCTACACCAGCAACTCTAGAGCTATGCCCAATATGTCCAAGACATCAAATTTCCACATGACGCATTCTTTACATGCAATTATGCCATTTTCAGTGTCAACTACCGGTAACCATTATAAAATTGTGAAGGTCTTACCAACCTTTAAATATGAACTTAAAGCCGTAATATTAATTTAAGACCACGGTTATTAGACCATAGCAAATGTAGTTCCTAACTCAGTATCCGTCTAGCAAACCTAAACGCAATTTGCCCTAACTTTTTTCCAGTACGCCCTACAAGTATTTTACTAAACCATAAAATACACATGACATTGCAGGCACATAACAAATTATATGTCTCCGGAGATGCCACATTGTGCCCGAGGAACTCTAGCAAGACTATACAATTTTCAAGTTACATTATGGATATAGTATTGGGCAGCCTTAAGTCTATTGGGCAGTTTCTTAAGTGTCCCATATGGGGTCTGCATGGATGGAAATTAGTTATCCTCCGAGAACTTAATCAAGCTTGGTCAACTAATACATCATTACACAGATCGAGAAGCTTCATCTAAAACAGACTGTTCAATGAAATGTTATAATTAAATTTGTAATAATGCCTAGAAAAGCACCATCTGACGATTATCCTGATGCAATATCTGACGATTATTCTGACTCAGAATCTGACGTTATATCTGATGCAATTTCTGACGATTTTTCTGACACATATTCTGACGCACAATCTGATGCAAAATCTGACGCTTTTTCTGACGATACATGTTTGACGCATATTCTGACGATTAGTTGACGCCTAACCTGACGAATCATCTGACGTTTATTGTGACGATACATTTGACGTAATATTGTCAGGAAAAGCGTCAGAATAGTAATCGTCAGTACGCTCGTCAGGCAGTACGTCAGGCAAAAATCTCTCTAGACAGTCTGACGATTTTTCTGACAAAAAATGCTCATTCTCTTGTAGTGAGAATGGGATGAAATAGGCTGGCAAGCTGACCCGGTGGCCACTGATCTGATGATCATAGAAGAGGACGAGGAGGAGCTGGACCCAGATCTCTTTTTGATAGAAGCACAGGAATGAAAGCAAGTGTATATAAAAAGTTTTGTTTCTCATGTAATTTGAAATGTTTAATACAAATCCTCGCTTGTAATCTGAAATTTAACCTTATGTAATCATTTTATATGTTTAATATAAATCTTCACTCTTCAATCTTCACTCTTTAATAGACAGGGTGAAAGTGACACACAGAAAAATTACATTAAGGATGAACAGAATGGGACAGAGAAACACATGATGAAACCCACCATTGGAAATCTGTCACGTCAAATGCAAAGTCAATCATTCAAAAGCTGGCTGTGCAGGAAGCATTGGACGGAAACCCTAAATCTAGTTTTGCATGCAGACATTGGCTTATCCCAATCCAGCTATGGCGGAAGAAGACAGAAGGAGAACACGAGCACAAATAATTTCGCCAGTTCAAATGCAGTCGCATCTGGTAGGACCTATACTGGAGCAAATAAACCAGGAACAGAGGCGGATATTAGAGGAGCGGAGGATCCATGAATTCCGAGGTATTCTAGGCTTAAAACATAGGTTAATTCTTGATAGGCTTAAAGAATTAGAAGCCAAGGCAGTGATAGGCGGTTGCCTTTCTTTGTAGTAGAATGTGATTTCTATATTACTAATGATGTTGTTTTACACAGATGCAGTCAGGAGACTTAACAGAGTGACAGGGATCTGGGGGTGGCGTATGATTCTGATGATGAGTTCGCAGCTCTCTCCCCGAGTGAGCAAGAGGATATGTTCATCCAACTAAAGCAGGAAATGATCCATGCTTCAGCCATTAAAAAAGTGCTCAACAGGCCAGATGCATGGAGACAGAACAACCTGAGACAATACTTTATGAATCTGTATCATAAGTGGGAGCAGAATTGAGAAGCTCATGTTTTAGTGTTGCTGGATTTCACCAACTATTCAGCAGAAAAACTTGATCTCATCTTGAACATACTTGGAAGAAGAAGAGTTACAGATCTCACAAAATGCAGGATCTGATTGAGGCCCAGTAACTGCATGTCATCATTAACCTCTTCAAAACAACTATTATTATATCTCTAATGCATTTTGATAATACTAGAAGCTCAGGGTTATAGTTTTCCCTGATTTTTCTTGCATACTTCATTTCATAAGAAGTATGAACTATTCTACCGGGTATGGTAGATTTCCATATGTATTTTTATTATTTGAAATATAAAAACAACGTTTGCATCACCACAGCTTCACCACAGTTTTCATTACAGTTTTTACCACATTTTTCACCACAGCTTTCACCACAGATTTCACCATAATCAGCCAGGGGCATTGACCATTTTTTGACCCAGTCAGAAAATGGAATGGCTCTCAGATTCCTAACAGTATCTTGACTGATTTTGGTGACAACAATATATGGATCCCAAATTAGGTCCCTGAATTGATATGAGGCCAAAATTCATTAAGCTCTGCTTTGTGCAAAGATTCTTGCAAGGCCACTAACTATTGCTTCAGGGAATTCTGTGTTTTTCTTTTCAGCTTTTTCTGAACTCTATTTCTTTTGAACCCGAGCCACCCACCTCATATTTTCCTATTTGCTGCTGGTTACCATATTTTGTTAGTGTGCAGATCATAAACTCTGCACCTTGAAATTCCCTGTTGGCTTTAATGTTTGTTTCAATGGTATGCTATTTCACTAAAGGCATACTTTGCTTTGTACTTTGCATTTTATAATGAATGACAAAAACTGTCATTAACTTGAGTTGCAAAGTAAATACCAAAAACTTGAGTTGCAAACTAAATACCAAACATGTTTCTTATATCTGTACAGAAAAGGATAGAAACAGTTCAGTTAACTAAAAGAACAGTGGAAACTAAGAGAACATTTAAAGCAAAAAAAATAGTCAACACAGCTGTAGAGAAGAGGATTTCTGTCATTAACGAAAAAGCTTTACAAAAAATAGTCACAAGGACTATTGCAAAACATTTGAAACCAGGGATTAAAAAAACAAATCTAAACTAATCAGGGCTGGAGCAGGCTTGATCTTCAGGCGGGGGCCATCCTCAGCTCTATATGGAGGCCGTCCTCCATGGCATACATCTTCATTTCTAGCAGTCGCTCCTCGTCGGGGTAACCTCGATCAACCCACTCGAGCACCCGCATCGAACAGACAGCCTGTGCCTCCATGATGAGCTTTTCCACCTCTGGTAGAGTGAACTTGGCCACCACTGTAACAGGTTGGCCTCCAAACGAAGACACGGATTCTGACCGTGCTGGCGGTGAAGGAGCAGGCACAATGGCTGGAGTATTCCTGCGCACTGTAGTCTTGGACCTGGCCATGGACGGAATGAACGATGGGGACGGAGTGAACAAAATGGATGGAATGAATGATGGGGACGGAATGGACGGAATGAAGCTGCAGGGCAGAATTTTGAGAATAAAAGGAATGCAAAATCGTATGTTGGGAATGAGGCAGAAGAGGAAAGGGACGTTTGCATGCATACGATTGCACACCTCGGGAGCCGAGCCACCCAGCACATGTCACCACATGATTCACCATATGTACCATTTGCATCACCACAGTATTCACCACATGCACCACATGATTCACCACATGCACCATTTGCATCACCACATCTATCACCACATGTATCACCACATTGTCATTTTCATCTAGATGTCTCTTTGAATACATCTTTGAATCTTTGAATACATCAATTTCTTCTGGAGATTTGAACTCCACCAGAGTGTTGCTCTGGTCAGCCAGAAAAGTCTATTGTATACAATAGTATACAACAATGTACATTAGAGTGTCAATGAAAGAATAGGTTACAAGAATAACCTCTTTGGTTACAATAATACAAACAATAGATTACAAGTAAAGATCTATTGATCTGTCAACCTCAACTTCATTACTAGAGCAACTGTGCTTCACAACATCAATCATCATTCTGCGCGTGTCCAACAGCTCCCCACTAGAAATTGGTACACCCTGCAACAAACATATCAGGCCTCACATTGGATGAGTAATACCTTCAAATTTACGAACTCACCTTGCATTGGGATAGTATGTTCAAGTCTCGCATTACTGCAGCCACAACTTTCTTTACAAAGACACATATAGCAGGACCACACGACCAAAGAATCGGTGAGTGGGGGGGACTTGTAATTCTCTTGTGGTGCAGCTTTATGGTGCTTGGAAATTTTGTGTTTGCATCCTCAACAAAACTCATGACAGGCTCGGAGCCCTTGTACATTTCTAGGCTGTCAAAATGGTACACACCTGGCTGACATTTAACTGGCTGACCTCCAAGATCTACAATGACATACACGGCCCCATCTTAGCGATAACATCTTTGGCGAGAATGGTACATTCAAATTGCAAGTTGAGGGTTCAACAGTTTGTGCTTTGAAGCATGCTCGTTCGACAGTAATGTCTAAATGAGCGGATCCATGAAATGGAACCTCTGTTCTATGTCATGCTTGATGCAGAATTGGTGCATACACCTGCCAAAGTCCAAGGTCTGGTAAAACAAGATGATTTAAAAACAAATGTAAGACTTCAAATGAAGTTGTTTATATTAAATTACTAACCTCATGAAGAAATGGACTATTCTCACATCCTTTGACCAATCCCTACTTTTCTCCAATATTCGATTGAATCTTGATCAAGTACAAGAGGCTCCTCGGCATCCTTTAAACACTTCAAGTGGCAAGTGTTCTGGTCGGATGTGCGCTCTTAACACTGCAGTCCTCGTGCTGGTGGTGTAAGTTTACATTCAGCAAATGGAAGATCATTGAAAACCTTGAGGAACATTGAAATAGCCAAGAAATGAACAATTGAAGTAAAACTTTGTTTATATTAAAAAGTATAGAGAAGTTACATCATATACACAATAATACTATTTCTAGGCTTTAGTTCTATGTTTTTCATCATATTAATACAAATTTGACTCTCAGTGTCAAACATATTCAGCATTTTGTTGCTTTCGACATAACTTTGCATATTCCCTGCCTTCAGCAACCCCTGAAGCCAAACCTTTGGATCATTCATGAGGAAATTGCCATCTACTCTGTCAGGGCTCCAGCTGTTTGGACAGATCATGGTGTTTGGCTCATTGAGGTACCCTTTGTATCTGCTGTCATCAATGAGAAGCACGTTCTTTTTTGTGAAACCTGGAAATTCGTCGTAGACCTTTTTGAGGTGCTTCAGAAAAATTGGCTTTCCACTGTTATATAAATTTGTGCTTGTACACTGATCCTGAGTCCATATGAACTGGAATTTGTCCTTGTATTTCATCAATGCTCCCTTAACTATCATTCTCATGTTTTGAGCCTGCAGGCTGGACCAAAGTGCTGTATGAAAATTCTGACTGCACCAATCTAAGAACTCGGCCCAGCCTGGTCTAGTTACTGCAAACTTGGATCTGTTAAGTGTGACCATGGTAACACTATCTTCTTTGGCAGTGGGTATTTTTTTACTCTTGTCATAGCTTCTACCCAAAACTCCATTGTAGTAAAAAAACAAGCAGGATTGGGCTTAACCTTGTAGTCTTCTGCATGGACAGAGTTAGTGCAGGGCTGGAAACTTTTGCTTCAGCATGTCTTGGTGCAGGGCTGGAAACTTCTGCTTCAGCATGTCTTGGTGCAGGGCTGGAAACTTCTGCTTCAGCATGTCTTGGAGGTGTCTTTTGCTTGGGATTCTGCTGTTGATTTTTCTCTGAGACACTTCCAGCTGCAAAAATTGAACAGATTCTGTTATGGGTCAAATTAAAAAGAAGACAGGCACAAAAGGTTGGAAGTTACCTTGTGACTTAGGTTCACATATCGATTTGTTCAGATCATAACCTGATGCATCTGCTGATTTGGCAGATTGGTGTGGAGCATGACTTAATGCATCTGCTGATTTGGCAGATTGTTGTCCAGCTGGAGCTTGACTTGATGCACCTACTGATTTGTTGACATCTACTGATTTGTCCGAGTTCCTATTGTGACGTTTCCAAAGCACGATTATACGGTCCCAGGGGACGTATCTTCGTCGCCTCCGCACGCGTTACCGCGCCCTCGAATGACGTGTACGACGACGTGTAGCCAGGTGGGTAGCCCCTAGGGGGCAACTTGCTAGGAATGTGCATTTATTATTAATGTGCACATTTACCAATGTGCACATTAATGTGGGCACACCTTTCCATGGGGCACATTTTGCCACCTAGCCATTAAAGGCAAGTGGGGCCATTCCCAATTATCCCACATGCCTAAAGGAGAAAATTGGAAACCCTAGCTTACCCCCTTGTCTATTTAGGAGGGGAAACCCTAACTTGCCCATTTCTCGTTTCTAGGGTTTCAGAGCTCTGTTTTGGCTGCCTCAAGAGCCAAAACCGCCTCCCAGACTCTGTCTGAGAGAATTGCATCATTGATTCGAGCAGTTCAACAGGATGGTCGAACTCAGGTCAGGAGGAGCAACTCAAGGATCAGGTATTTAGGCAATTTAATAGCTTAAACCATATTTTAGTCATAAAATCAGTAGGTTTAGCCTATTAAATTGCCCATAGCAGCCCTCTAGATCTCTAAATACCACACTCTAACTAAAGAACCTAACTCTATGATATAGATTAGATCTAGTTCTTTAGTTCTTCTGTGATATATATGGATGATGTATCTCTATGAGCTCCTTGTATTGGGAAGGGGGGTAGAGACCTAAAGCTTGGTAGTAGATGCTCCTAGATTAGCCTCTCTAGCACACTATAGATTCGGCCTGTGTACAAGAATCACACCAGGTTGTGGGTGAAGGGGCTAGACTGGCTAAGAAGGAGGTTCATGTTCTGACTCTTGAACGATCCCTCTGGTGTGTAAGGCCTACCAGGGATCATTGTGACTAGGTCTAATGGCTTACCACCGAAAAGCGGGTAAGGCATGGACTCATTTACCCGTGAAGTGGTGTACATTTTCCAGTGGGTTCAGTCGAATACGGGCAGTGGCCCTCTAGTCACCTTGAGTCGGCATGTAGATCTCTGGAGGGAGTGATCCCTTCCTGCCCCATCGGAACTGGGAGGATGAGACCCAGGAATAGCCCCTTTGGCTATGCATCCGGCGGGCTACAGTCAGGTCCCGACACTTTTCAGCCTACTCTGCAAAGTGTGCACAGGAGGGGCGGATGGAGTGGACAACCCTATGCCATGTTCATATGCTAGCCAAATCCATTGCCACGAATTCTGTCTGCAATGAACTCTGGAGACCCAAGCCGTCAGTCATCCCTTCGAGTCTGAGCCTTGGGTAGGACCCCTATGTATGATGCTGATCATTGTCTATGCAGATGTTGATGCACCACCCTTCGAGGTGGATATGTGATTATGTTGTATACTGACATGTATGTTACGCTTCCGCAGCTAGGTAGGCCCTGAGGGAGATCTGGTAATGACCCTTCACTCTTCCCCCACCGGGACTCGTTACGGGTGCAAATGATTGTGGAGGGCCCCGTGACGGTAGGGGGCTACCGGTATGGGGGATGAACTCCTGTTTGTATACGGTGAGTGCACCGTATACGAGTAGGGGACGTCACAGTGGTATTAGAGCAATGTTCTTGGAGACCAAGAGCAAAGCACTGGCCATGCTCCCAGTAGTACTAACTTGATAGGATCCTTAAACCTCGAAAAATGGGAAAATTTTTTCTCATTTTTGTAGTTTATGCTAAGCTAGTAACAGTTAAAATGAATGAAAACATAAAAAGGCTAAAAAAAAAAAAAAAAAAAAAAATTGGTGAGCCAACCTTCAAAAAGTAGGGTGGTCTCACACGTCGCGCCAGGACAGATAATGAGAATCTGATTTTCGGGCTGGGCGCCATGTGTGAGACATTCAGCTTGAACACGCTAAAAAGTTATAAATCACAGAAAAATAACTTGATAATTCTAAATTTAAGCTAAGAAGTAGAAGAATTGGCATGTTATATGCTTAGAAAGTACAAAATTTAGCAGCGGGACCCACCATGTCTCACACGTCGCGCCAGGACAGAAAATGAACTTTTCATTATCGGTCTGGGCGCAACGTGTGAGACCATGCTTGAATTTAGGTGTTCTAGGTGTTCCAGATGACCCCAAAAGGTAGTTTGAAATTTGACCTAAAACCGACCCCTATAAATAGATCTAGGCGCCCCCATTTTCGCGTCCTGTCCTTAGAAAATCTGCTCTTGTTGCCAAGGCGATCTTCTGGCGCATAGCTCGGATTGGCGAAATATGGCCCGACAAAAGCATCATTGGAAGCCCCGCCGAGGCTTAATCTTCCAGCCCAGTTGACCCACTCGATTCGAGGATACCCAAGAACGCCTTTTCCCAAGAAGGCTTAATCTTCATCCACCGAGGAGGCGTAATCGCACTGCAGCAACTGACAGAGGTCATAGGGGAGGAGCAGCCGGATGTCATGCACCGCATCCTCAAGAAATCGGCCGAGGAGGACAGGAGGAGCAAGGAGGAGAACGGGAGCGAAGGGACAAACACCGCCGAGGAACAACCTAAGCTTGGGCCCGGCCGGCAGAAGCCGAGGAGAGAGAGGAGCAAATGGCACGGCTTAGCCCCGCTGAAGAAGCAGCACCTCGCGGCCGCTCATCGCCAGTATGAAGCCAAAGAGCGCCGCCGAGAGAGGAGGACAAAAAGACGGAAGGACGAGCCAACCACAGTCGGCGAGCCGAAGAGGAAGAGGGCCAAAGGCATTAAGGCGGGCAAGAGAACAGTTGTGAAGGTTGGTAAGCGAGCGAAAGGTCCCGTCATCAATGAGCCATCAGGCGAGCAGACCCCGCCTTCTACCGACGACTCGGACGAAGATTACGTCCCCAACACTGAGGGGGCAAGCTCTTCAAAACCCCCGGTCGTGGAGAAGGAAGGTGGCACCTGAGCAGGAGCATCCCGGGCAGGCGCCGAAGCCCCCACCTTTCCCGACGTGGGATAGGGTTAGAGCCCCGCGACCACAACGGGAGGCATACGTGATAGACCCCGTCAAGGTCTATCAGAAGAAGATCAAGGAGCACAACGCCTACATGGCAAAGTGGGAGGCATACAATGCTTACTACCAGGAGCACAGGGTGAGAACAATTGAAGGCGGATACCCGACAAAAAGCCAGACCCTGAAGCCGCCGCCACCCAGGCCCAAGCCTCCCAGAGCACCAGGAAAGAAGCGGACCAACAGCAATCAGAAGGAGCAGAGAGCCCTCAAGGAAATCCGGCACTTCCAGCGAAGTTACGGACTCTTGATCCCCCGGGCACCGTTTCAACGCTTGGTCCGAGAGGTTATGCAAGAGTATAACACAGACATGCGGGTGACCGACGAAATGTTGCTGTGCCTACAGGAGGCAGCAGAGCAAAAACTGGTGCAGCACTTTGAAGATTCGACGGTCTGCACAGTTCACGCGAAGAGGGTCACACTCATGAGACAGGATATGCATCTGGCTAGACACATCAAGGGAGAACGCCCTTGAACTTCTTGTAAATAATGGAAATTTTTGTTAATATAAAGAATTTTTGTGTAAATAATATGTTTAATCTTGCTAATTAGGTTAAGATATTGAATTCTGGTTTTTGTTTTAGTAAAATTGGACTTTTTGAGCAAAACTGAGACGATGTCTCACACGTCGCGCCAGGACAGAAAATGAACTTTCCATTTTCGGGCTGGGCGCAACGTGTGAGACCATGCCCAAATAGGCCCAAAACTACCTAACTCGACGAGTCCAGTAAGATTAGACCCTTAGATCACCCAAATTGATCAAGTTTAGCCCATTTAGAGCCCATGTCTCACATGTCGCGCCAGGACAGAAAATGAACTTTTCATTATCGGTCTGGGTGCAACGTGTGAGACCTCGCAGCAATTCTTCACCATGCCATACCCAAATGATAAAAGTAGTCTTCAAACTCTCAATTGCACCTCTTAATAGATCAGAATCGCCCAATCCCAGTAAATTCTAGGTCATCCAAAAATTAGGGTTTTCCCCTTTTCTATAAATAGGTCCCCCAATTCCCATTTGGCACCCTACAAGTTTGCTCTCCACTGCTTAGGCGATCTTCCAGCTCCTTGAGGCGCTTCTGCATCTGTTTGCTAGTCTCTTCTTCGCTAGATCAATGGCCACTGCTGACTTCAGGCGATGGTACAGCGCCAGTGCCCATGCTGCCGAGGCGGATGTCAATGACATCTTCCGAGTCTTTGGGAAAGAAATAGATGTCCAAGCCACTTTGAATGCAACCCCAGCATATAGACGAGTTTTAGCAGAGTTCCAAGCTAGGGTAGGACCCTCCCTCGTCCAGCTCCCCCCTTGCATAGGCTATTTTGTTCCCCGCCCATCCCTTCAAGCAGCCTTGGGTGATGTCCCGAACATCGCCAAGTACTTGACTAACAAGGCGCAGAGGCTGCCAGACTACATGGTCCTGACAGTTGACAGGACCAAATATTTCTCCTACACCGCCGCCCTAGCTATTTTCCTATCCCACCGTGCCGAAAACCCAATGGGGGAAACCTCTATCCCTCCGATGGAGGTGGACCCCATAGCAATCCAAGCAGAAGAGCAGATGTTTTTGCAGTACCAGCAGGAGCAAGAAGGAAGAGAAGAAGAAGAGGAGTCGGACGACGAAGAGTACACGGAGCTCGACTCAGACAAAGAACGGCGCCAAGCAGAGGAGGAGCTGGCCAACATCGAGCGGAGCCGGCAGACCCTCAGAGTCGCTCCACCACTTGGGCTAGGCATCACAAGCCTAGCCCCCATCATCATCAACGGAGAGGAGTATCTACTCCTCAGTGACATACAGAATCTTTCCGAATGCAGGGAGAGGGAGCTCCGGCTTGATGAGTTGCTGCACCAACTACGACAAAGAATCGGATTTGCGACTTCATCGTCCCTGGAGCCTCGAACTTTCCGCTCCCAGTGCGGCCGACACCTGCATTGAGGGAGTCGACTCCACATCCGCACTCCACATAGAAAGATAAGACAAAGTTATGGAGGCCGAGACCGCCATCGGAAGAAGAGTTCCTCGCCATCCGAGAACGGATGGGGATCGAGGGCAAGACCACCAGCATCTTGATGCCGAGCCCCTCGACACCACCTCCAAAGAAGGGGAGCGGGGAATCGACATCAGCGAAGTCGACTCCACAATGCGCACTCACCAGAGCCGACCGAGGTAGAGATCGACGAAGCACGGACGGCATAGAGCCGAGGCCAAGCAAGTGGGGAATCATCTCGACACACAACGGCAGTGTCACGAGGTATTACCTGCCTCCGCTGGATGGGAGAATAGCGGTGATACACCGCAAATTCAGCCCACGAGGAGAAGAAGGAGTGTTCATGCTTATTGCACTCGTGCTTGGCCGGACATGCTCGAATAGCGGCAAATGTCGACTATGCTGTCCCTAGTAAAGAGAGCAATGGCACTTGACCTCTTCGACTTACTGCGTGCCCTACCGACCATCAGGGAAGATTGGCGGTAATCGCGCCTACACCTCCGATCGTTGTGGTGGAAGAGTTGGTGACGGCCTTCCTTGTATGGGGCGTCGATCAATGTCGCTTAGGAACTTGGGACACTCCATAGGAATGGCCCAAGTTAAGAAGTTCCTTGAGGACAACCCATCTTACCGGCGATTCCAAGATTAGTAGACTCTTGATCCCGGAGATTTTTGTACTAAAATATTATATAATATAAATATAATTTCTTTTGCACTTTAAATGTTTTGTTGATGTATTTTGTTCCCAACTATACCAACAAACATAAACGATGCAAGAGAACAAGTAAAACTAACCATATAGCCACGAATTACTTGTGTATGCAGCTAGAGGCCTAGGCTCAGGGGAACGACAACGTCGAGACCATATGGAAGAACAGAGTCCGCCCAGGCCACCCCCGGCAAGAAACCTGTTTGAGGAATTTGGACCCATAACCCCAGAAGAGGAAATATCACAGATGAGGATGGACCTCGAGCAGATAAAGGCCTTGCTGGCCGCACAAGCAGGAATGGGTTCGGTGGGCAATGCTCAGTTGCCGCAAGCATCAGCTCGGAAAACAGGAAGGGACAAGAAGAGAAGCAAGAGAAGGAGGTCCTCCAGCTCGGAATCCTCCGACTCAAGTTCAGATTCAGACTCCGACTCAGAGGAAGAGGAAGAGCAGGCCCAGGACCGAACAGATGGAAGGCAAAGGAACACTGCAGATGCAAGGCAGAGGGACACCATATAGATGGACGACAAAGGGACACCAGAGCCTCTGACTACCAGAAGAAGGTAGATTCTGCACTGGGCAATGTATGGAAGGCCCGGAAACTCGAACAATTCTCGGGGGAGAACAGGTCAGGATTAGAAGCAGAGGCATGGCTGGACGAAATGAGTGAGTACGGCAATGCCTATGGCATGAAGGATAAGGACAAAGGCAGAGTGGCAACAGCCAACTTGAAAGAAGCCGCACGGATTTGGTGGAAGGGTTATGCAAAGGCCCATGGGTTGAGCAGGGATGCTTGCAGGTTGAGGAAGTTTGCTAAAGCCTTCAAGCGCCATTACGTCCCAAGAGAGCACAAGTCCAGCATGATGCAACAGTTCTACAGGTTGCAACAGGGAAACAAATCAGTCCAGAAATATACAGAGGAATTCATGAGGTTAAGGCTTTATGTGCCAAGGTTGGGTGAAAAGCATGCAGTAGAGAGCAACATTGAGGGGCTGAATGAGGAGATCTGCAAGCTTGTAAGGGCAATAAACCCTAAGATAGTATCAGAAGCAGAGTCCAAGGCAATAAGCTTGCAAGGGACAGGACCTCAGAATAGCGGGCAGAGGCCGCAGTATTACCAGGATAAAGGCAAAGCAACAGGGAGTTATAGCCCTAGGGCAGCCAGTCCAGGTCCAGCTAGAGCCCCATATGGTGGCAATCAGGGAAAGCAGCAAGAGAAGAAACAGGTGTCCTTCAAGGACAAGCAGGAAGGGTCAAACTACTCCAGGTGCTTCCAGCCAGGCCATAGGATAGTGAACTGCCCCTACGTCATGAGTGCAGCGCTAGCGGAGTTGGGAGATTGGGACACTCTATCTGACGACGACGGCGAGGCAGCCCGCGACTACATCCAAGGTGAGTGTCATATCTTTGCCGCAATAGACACAGAGCAAGCAGAGAGCCAGTATAAGGTAATTTCTATAGTAGGGAAGGCCAAGGCCAAGTCTTTCATAGTCCTGATAGACTCAGGAAGTAGCCATAACTTTGCATCCCCCAGAATGGTTGAAATGTTGAAGTTGAAACCACTAAAGTCAAAGCCAAGGCCCGTTGTCTTAGCAAGTGGAGCAGTAAGGCAGACGGCAGGCAAGAGAATTAACTTCGACATCGACTTGCCGGGGATTAATATCCAGATGGGGGCAGAAGTAATGGGCATTGGCAAGTATGACCTGATCATAGGAATGGAGTATCTTGGGCCAGCAGGGGCCATTATTGATTGTGGAAAGCGGAAGGTGACCTTCCCAACACCCGACGGCAAGATCATTGAGATCACAGGTAAAGAAGTTGTTCCCATCATGCAGTGTATGTCTTCTAAACGCCTGTTCAAGTGCATCAAGAGCGAGCAGGTAGCATACATTTTCAAGCTTGAGATTGATGAGCCAGAGTCAGAAGAAAGCGAAGAAGACAAGGTGCTCAGCAAGTTGCCGAAGCAAATAGCTAAGCTGATCACGGAGTTCCATGATCTCTTCCCAGATGAAATCAAGCAGCTTCCTCCTTATAGGGGAGTCGAGTGTGAGATAGCACTCGAACCAGGAACGAAGCCGACAAGCAAAGCCCCATACAGAATGACGACGCAGGAGTTGACGGAGCTAAAGCGTCAAGAAGAAGGATGGCAGTTTAAGGATGTGCATAGACTATAGACAGTTGAACAAGCACACCATGAAGAACAAGTATGCGCTTCCCAGATCAGATGATTTGATGGATCAACTCCAAGGTGCAAAGGTCTTCTCCAAAATCGAGATCCGGATAAAGGAAGAAGATATCCATAAAACCGCCTTCAGAACGCGGTATGGGCATTATGAGTTTACGGTAATGCCTTTTGGCTTATCAAACGCCCCCGCGACGTTCATGAGGCTCATGAACGACATCTTCAGGGAGTTCTTAGACACCTTTGTGATTATATTCTTTGACGACATTTTGGTGTATAGCAGATCCTTTGAAGAGCACGTACAACACTTAAGGAGAGTGCGACATTTTGGTGTATAGCAGATCCCTTGAAGAGCACGTACAACACTTAAGGAGAGTGCTGGAGAAATTGAAGAGGCACCAGTTGTACGCCAAGTTGTCGAAGTGTCACTTCGCAACGGAGAGGGTGGAATACCTGGGTCATCTGATATCAGCAGAAGGAATTTCGACGGACCCTGCCAAGATTGAAGCAGTGATTCAGTGGCCGGCACCGAAGAATGTGCATGAGGTCAGAAGTTTTCTCGGCCTAGCAGGGTACTACAGGAAGTTCGTGAAGAACTTTGCTAAGATAGCGGCCCCGCTAACAGACTTGACGAGGGCGGAAAAGGTGAAAGATTGGGCAGAGCATTGGCACAAGAAAGCCCAAGCAGGGTTTGAATTGTTGAAGGAAGCTTTAACAACCGCCCCAGTCTTAACCCTGCCGGACCCAGAGAAAGATAAGCTTGTAGCCACAGATGCGAGTAAGATAGCTACAGGTGCAGTGCTCATGCAAGAAGAGCGTGTGGTAGCGTATGACTCCAGGAAGATGAACGACGCCGAAACGCGCTACCCGACGCACGATCAGGAGTTGCTTGCGGTTGTCAGGGCATTAAGAATTTGGAGGCACTATCTTTTGGGAAGGAAGTTCCAATTGGATACAGACCATCAGAGCCTCCAGTATGTATTCACGCAACCACACCTCAACCTGAGGCAGAGAAGGTGGATGGAGTTCCTTGAAGAGTATGACTTTGATATAGTCTACAAGCCAGGGAAGCTCAACATGGTAGCGGATGCACTTTCAAGGCATCCCCTGACAACTAGAGTGCATTGCAATGCAATTTCGACACTCTCCAGCGACTTTGGTAAGAAGATTGAGGAGTCATTGCCAACGGATGTGGATTTCAGGGAAGTATGGGCAAGCCTCTCTAGGGAGGCTAGAACAGATAAAGAGCGGGAAGCCTTCAAACATTATAAGAAGGAGGGCAACCTGTTATACCATAAGAACAAGCTGTGCGTGCCCGAATTATTGTTGAGGGTAATCCTGGCAAAACCCTCAACTAGAATGGTTTAGGACCTCCAGGTTGCTTCAGGCAACCACTCTGAACCTAAATTTTGCAAAAACTTCTCACCACAAGCCTGTTAGTACAGCTTTCCCATTTCAAGAAAAAACCCTGTACTCTCTTTTCAATACCAAGTGCAAATAACTGGAGGTTTTATCTTGAAGAATGTATGAATGTGATCCCAACAAATAGTATTAAAAATGTGCAAGACCTTTTTTGAAGTCAGACTATTCTAGATACTTGAAAATTATATGCCTGACCTAGTCAAAAACTGGTCAATACCCTCGGCAGAGAGCAGAAATTCTCAGATGTTTTGTGAAATATTCTTTTTGATCTGGGACAACTGTGACTAATCAAATTGCTATTGTAGACGACGTGCAACACCTCTTTTGGATTTATTTAGAATGCTGGATGAACAGGGAGTAATTTGCCACTGACAGACTGTGTTTTTTGATGACAGAGATATTTATCTAGATGTTTTTGCTTTTCCTGAGACAAAATAAAAGAGAATTACTGGGATCTTGATAACAATAGATGGACTGGACTTTTTGTTAGAGGAGTTTGTAGCGAAAAGATAGGTTTTGACTCTTATCAGATAACTAGAACTTAGTTTTGACTAATGTTTATATTTTTCTGTTTTCTTTGGATGCAGGACGACTATTCCTATGAAGCCTAAGCAGGATCTTACTAATATCCAATGGGATTAAAAACTAGAACAATATTTAGCAGATATGCATAAATTTCCTTGAAAAGAAAGTTGAGAAAAGAGAATTATACCAAAGTCGGATTTTCATTCACTTGACAATCATAACAGGAGTCTCACATAACTTCAAATAGCTCACAATTCATGAGCCAATAATACTTCCGGGATCGGACAGAATATTTGATCAGCTTTACTGCTCAATCGAGTAAATTGATGCGACAAGGAAGGTCAAATCCACAAGCGTAAGATCGCGACCGACATGTATTTCAGATCAACAATCTCCCAAATGCGCAAAAAGCCCTTGAAATTTCCTGAATCGATTTGCCCCCTTTTTGAAAATGCTCGCGTTACGTTTCAATTCTTGCAAAATCCAACAGATTACTTTCGTCGTTTAGCAAGGCTTAGGGTTCTTGAGGTCACTTTCGGGTTAAATCGGGGAGGATATAGTCATGATTAGGTAGTTTCAGTTTTGCTAAAAATCCGTTTCTTGGCCTGCAATTTTAGGGTTCTTGATTTTTCTTGCGAAGAAATATCCCACAGTGCAGGAATGAAAAAGTGGGCCAAGGTATAAATATAGATCCATTTCCTGTTTATTGATTACGTGGTCTCCTCCCACGCCAAGCTCGGCTTCGTGTTTCGACTTGGCATGCCGGGGGACCACTTTGGCGAGAGGATGAGAGGGTAGATAGATGGGGGGGTAGATGTAGGTAGGTTTTACCATTTTTTCAATGAGGCACGTTTCCCAAGGAAGCCATTTAGAAGGTCAATATAAACTCTTTTTTCAAAAATGTTTGTGCCAGGTGGCATGATTTCATGAGGGCTACCAGGTGGTATCATCAAATTTTTGAATGGAATACTTTGATTTTTTGGTGGAAAAAATAAATGAAGTGACTAGGCATGGGACTTGGTGAGGTGGCAAAATGATGATGATGTGGCACTTAAGGGTTGGTAACCATCTTTTCCCCTAGTCAAAATGATTTTTTTTGGTGAGGTGGCATGAAGTATGGATGATGTGGATGACACGTGTGATGTGAGTGGTGAAGTGGAATTATGAATGATGAAGTGGATGTTATAACTTTTGCAATTTTTACATGGAATGCTACTAGGGAGTTCACCTCTTGCATAGTTGGACAAATCTTGCTTTTTTTTGTCCTTCTTTTGTAAGACCTAGTAGATATTTAGAACCTAGGTATTCTTGAAATGAATTCATGGGGCTCCCTAGTGCTTAACTTTGGTGAGTAGGTGGATGGAGCATGGAGTGTGTGTTTCATTTGACTAGGGAAAAAAAAATGTTACCAACACCATAGTATGTAATGAGAGGAGATGAAGATGTGGAAAAAAAAAGGCTAGACATGGAATGGAGAAGATGATTCAAGACATAGAATGGAAGAGAATGGCTAGGCAATTCTTCAAGAACCTTAAGAATATCAAACTTCAATGCTCAAATGGTGAACAAGATATCATACCAAGTTGTGACCTTGCAATCTTCAATGGGGTATCGAATTTTAGTAACTTGCCTTGTGACCTCCCACTTAGCCAAAATACTCCTTTTATGTTTCCCAAGTGAATGTCCTTCTTTGGTTCTTCAACTCCTTGTGTCCTTTGTAGCTTTTCAAATGGTCTTCAAGTTGCAACTTCAAATACTCCTTGTGTGCTTATTGAACCATGTATTTGGAAATGCCAATGGCTCTTCTATGCTGCCATGAGTGGCAGCATCATGCTAAAAAAAAGAAGAGGCAGGCTGGTTCTCCAGCTCTTAAGACATTAATTCATTCTTGCAGCATGCAGAATGTTGCCATTATTAAGAAACAGAAAATACAGCAGCAATTCAGCAGCAAGAGCTGCGTTTCTATTGATAATAGTCTTGCTTTATACATTTCAAGGTAGTACCACAAATAGCAAGCTACCATATCTTCTGCCTTGATTAACGCCTAAACTGTAGGAAAACTAACAGCAAACATGTAACGGTCAAAAGATCCACCTAAAGCTAACATGTACATGACCATTGTCATATCTTGTCATACTAGCAAACTCAACTTCCAACACTCCCCCTCAAGAATGACATGGTCATCTGTAGCACAACAAACAGTAAGTAAAATGAAGTTTTAACACTCCCCCTCAAGAAAAACACGGTCATTTGCATGACAACAAACTCAATACACAGTAAGCAATCTGGTCCCCTTCAGTATTTCTGATTGCTCCTACTATGTCTGGTTCCTGTCTTAGCAAGATACCCTGCCTGGTGAATGCATCGGCAAACTTCTCAACCAAATTCCCATAAACTCAGACTTGCATGCACTTATTGCAATGGTCAAACTCAACACACAGTAAGCAATTTGGTCCCCTTTAGTATTTCTGATTGCTCCTACTATGTCTGGTTCCTGTATCATGCTGAGATACCCTGGTGAATGCATCGGCAAACTTCTCAACCAAATATTAATGGTCTTTTGCTTTCTGCTGGACCATCCACCTGACCATTCCCCCTTGCAGCAAAAACAAAAGACTGTCTGCGACTTCTCACGAGTGTGATCACATGCACAATCATGTGCTACAAGTGTATTGCATGGGGCAATACTCCGAACTTCCATAGTATTGAAAACATTCTCTGCCTTCATGAATGTAATAGAATCTGGCTTTATACCCTGATTTTTCATATTCAGTCCGCTCTGTGTGACCCCAGAATTCATTTCTCCCCCCCTATCTAGAACTTGTTTGTTCTTGCAAGCTTTCAAAACAGAAAGAAAGGTAAGAGTATTAGAAGATATGCCAGCCACAAGATCCACAATTTCATGACCTTCATGCCCTCTATGCTCCACGAAATGTTTGCCAAATGATATCCCTAATCGTGCTCTTTTTTTCATTTTCTCTGTTGAACCAAGGAACAGTTCAGAGCACACTTCTACAAAACCTTCGGTCACTGGAGAAGGGGCATTGCTTGCTATCATGTCTCGTTTCTCTCCTTTCTGACCTTCATACTTCTCTTCTCTTAAGTCAACAACCTTAGCACGTACCAAATTGTCCTTTTCTGCGTTACTTTCCTCACGGGAAGAATCACCATGTCCATGACCCAATGTCGTAACATACATTTTTTTCTTGGCAGTAGCATCACCTTGCCCATAAATGAGTCCAGATTCACAGCCTAGTGTAAGTGTCAAGAACATTACCTTGATCCGCATCAGCAACCATCGAATCAGCAAGCACCGAATCAAAGATCAGCCAAAGATCAACTCGGATATGAGCAAGTGCCGAATTCCAGACATCTCCATCGTCTTCATCTCTTGACACATGATGAACTGCCTCCCTTTAGCTTTTCCTGCTAGAGAAGACGCAACATTTGTCGCACACCCAATGTAAGATCCAGAAGATGCTCTATCATGTTTTCCTTGTGAAGGTTGAAACCCTTCAACTCCTTTATTGTGCACGCTTGTTCGCTGCCGGGATGAGTATTATGCATTTGTCCCTCTCAGTCCCAAGAACACCATATCACTCCCTTAGTGATACAATCAATCGAGACAAGATCCTTGCCAGTCTCAACCCCAAGAGCCTCCAAAGATTGGTGCCTTCTCAATGGCTACATCATCTGAAATGATAACATGGCATTTGCATTCATTCAGATCTGCTGCTAGTGCCATGCTGAATCCAGTACCTCTTGCACTTCCGTCCTTGCCAAACCCTTTACTAACATATTCTCCAATCAAAGCAGTCCAAGACATCACATCCCGAATCATCGATTTATCAAAGGTGTTCCTCGCTTCCTTAAGCATCCGACACTTGCCTTTCATACTAATCAAACTGCTAGAAATAACTGTACTACTTTCAGATCCCATCTCCACATCTCTGCCATACATATGCTCGTAGAGATCAACAAACCCAAATGACTCCATGGTCATGGGACTGCAGCGTGCATTCTCCATGGCAAAGCGCTTCACTGCATGTCGACTCCCACATGCAAGAAACAGAACAAGCCATTTGAGGAAATGGGCTACCAGGTGAAAAATGTCTTTGTTATGTTTTTCTTGCTTCGTTGCCACAAAGGCTCTAGCATTATCCACAAAAGCCATTGAATCATTGCTGAGATTACCTTCCACTTGCATTTGCTCTAAACATTTCAATGATTCCGCAGCGAGTCCATTTTCTGCACATCCTGCAAAAAAATTCCAGGACATAACATTGCAAACTGATAGCTTGTCAAATACTTTCTGCTGCTCAGAAAATGAACGACACTTTACATGTATATCGATTAATATATTCCCAACAAGGATGTGACTTTCTGAATCTTCTTTCACAACCACACTACGCAACTGTTGCCCCTTATCTATGGCTCCAATGCTGCTCCAAGCTTTTAACCTGCAAACAAATGTGAATGCATTTGGAGACATACTTTCCAACTGCATTTGCTCAAATAATTGCAGTGCTTCCTGACCAAAACTATGTTCACCATATCTTCCAAGTAGAGTGGTCCAAATCACAACATTTCTTAGTGGAGTCTCATCGAAAATTCCCTGGGCTTCTTTGAGATGTCCACATTTCACATACACATCCGCCAACATATCGCCAACAAAATGTCCCCGGCGCATTTCTTCATTCGAGTTGAAAGCATGATCTGTTTGTCCGGTTTCAAAGATGTCCTATCCTATGTTTGGCAAATTGAGCATGTACCTTTCGACCATTATCCAAGTTCCCTATGCTGCAACAAGCCTTCAATCCACACAAATAGGTTTCAATATCTGCTATGCATCTGGTCTTCTGTGCATGAAATTCATAGATGAGCTGCTTAAGCTTCTCCGCATTGCCGTATTTTGAAACATCTCCACATCTCGCGAGAGCATGTAACCTGAACAACGGAATGGTCGCGTGGTGGCAACCATACATCCGTCACTCTAGCCTTTGCCAAATCCTTTGGTACCTGATAGCATCATGCCAAAGATGGATTCCTCCACGATTCCCAGGTTGAAACCCCGGAACATCACAACCGTAAGTGCAAGTTCCCGCTTTTCCTCTTCCTCTTGTATTACGTTTGCCAAATCCAAAGAAGTTTGAATGACAAGCCGGCTGAATTTATAAAATAGTCTCCATCTTGCTTGGTTAAATCCGTCATTCACCCATTTCTGGCTCATTACATTCATGCCTTGAGTGGACAGCACCATAGCCACTCCGTCCATATTCACCCATTTCTGGCTCATTACATTCATGCCTTGAGTGGACAGCACCATAGCCACTCCGTCCATTCTGCTGCTATATAAGCTCTTTGCTAGCCCTCCATTGCTGCATGCTCCATCGTCTGATCCGTCTCCTTCGGATTCTCCATGCCACATTGCCCTTGCATGCCGCCAATCCTTATTGCGGATCATTGGTTCTAGCTGGCTTTGGGCCAACGCTCTCTGAAAGATATCATTACCAAAAAACAAGCATTTGGTGGATTTCTATGACTACCCTGGGAGAGAGTGCTTCCTTCGATACATGGTGCTCAACCGATCCCATGCATCCTTTGCATCATGCCGCTTCTACCCCGAAAGCAATCGTTTATCATCAAGATACTTCATGATCTTATCCCTTGCCTCCCGGTCTCTTTGCATCCATCTAAGCATCACTTGCTTCTCTTCTTGACTTCCTTTCACACACACATCAGCCATATGTGTTCGTGGCGTTGAAGTCTGGATGATCGGCTGGTCTTGGCTCATCTCCGGATACGAGATCCCATAGCCCCTTTTCGCTAACTTTCCACAAACTATGATAAACCAAGTAGAAAGCATTCACGTGGCTGAGTTTCTCGATCTTACCCATCTTATCCGTCTCTGTTCACCAAAGAGGATCGTCCTGCTCTGATACCATATTAAGAAACAGAAAATACAGCAGCAATTCAGCAGCAAGAGCTGCGTTTCTATTGATAATAGTCTTGCTTTATACATTTCAAGGTAGTACCACAAATAGCAAGCTACCATATCTTCTGCCTTGATTAACGCCTAAACTGTAGGAAAACTAACAGCAAACATGTAACGGTCAAAAGATCCACCTAAAGCTAACATGTACATGACCATTGTCATATCTTGTCATACTAGCAAACTCAACTTCCAACAGCCATGATGGATGGAATGAATGGCAACTATGGGAGAAGATGTTTGGAAAGCAAGTTTATATGAAAGCAAGCCTTGAGTGTATCAGATGATAATGAATGAACAAGAGGGTGAACCTGCAATGACAGTACGAGAATCAGTTCAAACATTTAGCTGCCATGTGGTGATATGGTGACAACTTTTCCTGGGGTATGAATGTATACTCAGGGCAGAGTAGAAGAATGATGAAGTATGAATGGTGGACTACTCTTGAACAGAATGGAAGGTTTATGAATGAAAAGCAGAGGGTGTACCTGTTATACAAAATCAATTAAGGTTAGCATAAAATGCTGTCTGGTGGTGGAAATGAAGACAGCATGTTCATCAAGGTGAATGGCTGGGAAATGAATAAATGTGTAGGGTGAAATCAAGAGGGTGATCCTGCATGGTAAAGTATAACATTAGGAAGAAATAAGCCTGAGCCTCATGGACTTGTAGCCCTGAAATAAGCATTTTCTGCAACTTCACATTTAAACCAAGGACGTTAATTTATCAATTGCTATAAATGAACTAACTTAAGATAAATCAGAACTTAAAGAATAATACCTATTGCATTTGCAAAGAACAACTTTTATCTAACACACTGCCTATTCTATTTATCAATTGCTATAAATGAACTAACCTAAGATAAATCAGAACTTAAAGAGTAATACCTATTGCATTTGCAAAAAAAAAAACACTTTTTATCTAACACACTGCCTACTCTAACATTTAAACAACAAGGTTTATTCAAATAGACTAAGGGCAACATGCTGTTGCCAGTACCTCTTAAGATGTAAAATGTTGATAGGATTTGGTAAGATTCTCCCTTCTGGTATAGACTTCAGCCAATATGAATCTTGGCCTGCTGGTCCTGTAACTTCAAAAGGTCCTTCCCACAGCTCTTCAAATTTGCTTGCACAGTCTTCCTTTGCCTTATTCCATTTTAGAACTAGCTCTCCATCTTTCAAGGTACCTTGCAATTTGTGTGCTGCTTTGAAGGCTGCTAGATCTTTAGCCTTTATTAATAGTATAGCATTTTCAGCTTCATATCTATGCTCTTCTAGTTGCATAAGTCGTACACACCTTTCTTCAAGTGCTTCCTCTATTTCCAAATTTAATTTCAAAGCCATTCTTAAGGATGGAAGCTCAAGCTCTACTGGAATGATAGATTCTACTCCATAAACTAGACTAAAAGGTGTATGTTTGGTCGAAGTTTTAGTTGTAGTTCTGTAAGCCCACAGAGCATCATGCAACCTCAAATGCCAATCCTTTTTTGAGACACTAATAGTCTTTTTGAGGATAGTTTTGAGCACTTTATTAGTGGATTCTGCCTGACCATTACCTTGAGGATAGTAGGATGAACTCTTAGAATGTCTTACTTTGAGAGTTGCTAGCAGTGTGGCTATAACATCATTCAGGAACTGGCTGCCTCTATCAGATATAAGTTTGAAAGGGATACCAAATCTGGCACAGATATTTTCATGGATGAACCTAGCAGTAGTATAGGCATTTGCTTGTCTCAGGGGAATAGCTTCAGCCCATTTTGTAAAATAATCAGTAGCTACAAGAATATACTGATGCTGTGCAGAAGAAGGTGGATCTACAGGTCCTATAAAATCAAGTCCCCAGACTTGGAAGGGTCCTGGAGAAGTTATGGCAGTTAAGGCAGCTGGTTGAAGAATTCTTCTACCAAAAATTTGGCATTTATGGCAGCATTTGATTGTCTCATAGCAGTCCTTGAAGAGAGTTGGCCAGTAATAACCAGCCCTCAAGAATTTTTTTGCTGTAGTATCTGCAGCAAAATGTCCACCACATACTCCTTCATGGCACGCTTCTACCACTAACTTAGCTTCTTCTTTATCAACACACCTCAAAATGATACCCTCTTTGTCATACCTGCATAACACATTATCTATTAGCTTGAACTTATTGCATTTCTCCTTGAACCTTCTTTTTTGATTGGAGTTGAGTTCTTCTGGCATCTCATTTGATTCCAAATATCTTCTTATATTTGCTTGCCAATCTGCCTCCCCATTGCAAGGTTTACATTAGCATCTATCATCATCTTGAACCTCATGAGTCAAACCTTCTTCATCTTCCTGCCAAACAAAATATTAGTCAAATATGTACTAGGATCATTTACCAAATTAATCACTTTAACAACAATATCATATTCTTGAATCTTACAAGCCCATCTCATATATCTTGGCCTTAGGCTGTTTCTTTGAGAACAACAAAGACAAAGGGTTTTGCTTCATGTACACTTGAGTATGACTATTTTGGATAAGATGTCCTTGTCTATCAATCAAAAACATAAGAGCTGCTGCACTTTTCTCAAGCCTTGGGTACCTCATTTCAGTATTAGACCAAATCTTGCTAGCAAAAGTTACCACCCCTTCTTCTTGCAATAAAACTAACCCTACAGCTCTTTTTGTTATACTGATATAAGCTTCAAAAGGTTTAGTTGCATCGAGGTTTTAAAAGTCGTAATTGGAGATGGCTTGTATAATACTATCAAAGTCAAGTTGGCAAGTCTGGGTCCATTCTACCATGATTAACTTACTCTCATGCTTGGTATATTTGCCTACCTTGGTGAGATCAGATATAGGAGCTACAGTATTAGAGAAGTGAGGAACATACATTCTTAAAAAGCTTACCATACCTAAGAAACTTTTTACTTCCCTAACAGTTTTGGGTGATGCAAGCTTTTTTAATGCTTCCACTTTGCTCTCAGCCACTTGAATCCCTTTAGAGGAAATCTCATGCCCTAACAATCCTCCCTTGGAGCATAGAAATACGCACTTCTTAGGATTTAAACTCACTCCTCCCTTCCTGCACATGCCACATATCTTAGTTAGATAATTGAAATGATCTCTCAAGGCTGATCCCAAACAGAGATCATCAAGAAAAACTCTAAAAGCAGTAGGAGGCATATCCTTGAATATAGTATCCATTGTTCTTTGAAAAGTTGCTGGAGCATTCATCAAACCAAAAGGCATTCTCTTCATGGCAAAAGTTCCCCATGGAGTGATGAAAGCTGTTTTTGGTTGATCTTCTAACTTAACAGAAATTTGGTTGAATCCCGAGAAGCCATCCAAAAGAGTATGTCTCCTTCCCCGCAACAAAGATGTAAAACCTCTTCCAAAAAGGCGGAGAGGGTAGCAGTCCTTAACAAAGGGCCTTGTTCAAATCTCTATAATCAATACAAATTCGATAGTTTTATTCTTTTTTCAACAGCACAATGCATGATAACCATTCGGATTTGAAATTTCAGTGATCACACCTGCATCTTTCATTTTGAATAACTCCTCTCTAATTAAGTCTAGCAAGGCCACATTAATCCTTCTTAGTTTTTGCATCACAGGGCTGACACCTTCCTTGATCTTTATTTCAAATTCACAAATGTTTTTATCAACACCAATCAGCTCATTATAATCCCATGCAAAAACATCTTTCCATTCTTTGAAGAAATCTATTACCATGCATTCATTCTTTTCCTCAAACATATCACCAACATAAAGAGTTCTTTCTTGACCATTCTTTTCTATCTTGATTTCTCTAACCTGTTTTTCACTACTAGCATTGATTACCAATATAGGATGTAGCTGTTTGAGTTCTTCTTCCTCCAATTCTTCCTCCTTGATAGCACCTTCTGCCAAATGTTCGAGCAAAACACTCTTACACAAGATATCAACCTCTTCATTGAACTTTCTTGTGACATGAAGTAACTCCCAGGATGCAAATGTTGATAGTTCCTCTAGTGCTTGATCCCTAAGCATAATCATCTCTTCATTTTTGGTTTGATACTCTCCCAAGATCTGCCTGCATACAAGTTGAGAGTCTCCAAATACAATGATGTCAGTAACACCTAAATGCTTAGCCTCTTGTAGTCCTGCTATCAAAGCTTTATATTCAGCCATGTTAGAAGTAGCATTTTGATGAATTCTGCCAACTTTTGCCATTAGTTTGTTTGACCTATCCTTAAGAATGGCAGCAGAAGAAGCTATACTCAATTTCTTAGAGACACCACCATCAAACCATAAATAAGCAAAGTTTATTTCCTTATGTACATTGCATACCTTAATTGGATTTGTGTCTACCTCCATATTGGTCATGGTAACTTCATATACCCCAGGTTGATTGGATATCAACACATCCTCTTCAATGAAGTTAAAAGAATCAAACTCCCCAAGCTTGTTGTAGATAACAACTGTTTTTCTTCCATCAGTTATGGTACATTCCCCTTTTGACCAAACAGGTCTGGCATCTACTGTTGACAGCCATCTCCTTCCTAGAAGTAAATCATAAATGTCTACCTTTTCATCCATTCCTTCAAATGCAACCACAACAAAATTAGCAGCCACAACAATTCCTTCAATATCTATTGGTACTTTACTTACAATCCCTATGGGATTAATTCTTGAGTTAGAGAAAGATTTCAGTACCATAGGAGCTTTCTTGTCTACCTCTAAGCCACATTGTTTCATCACATGATGTGGCATCCTATATTATAAAGTTATCCTATATTATAAAGTTATTCTGTAAGTGTTGGACCCAGCCCTAATTTGGGCGGCCCAGATTTTATTTTCGATTTGACGGTCGAGATAAGCCCTCGATCGAGGGTTTTGCTTCCTCCCCAATTCATTCCAATCCGGCGCAGGACCAGCTTCGTCATGAATAGGAAGGAGCGCCAGTTGGGAATCTTAGGGGACACATTTATTTTTCCTAAATCATATGCCCAAGCTTTCTTTACTGTGTCGGTAAATCATATGCCCAAGCTTTCTTTACTTTGTCGGCAGCAAGAGCAGCTCCTTCTAATGAATTAGCTTTTGCCATGGTTGGACAATTGGAGCTTAGAATTCAGAGGTGTGGAAACATGTCTATAGCCATAAAGAAAGCAGGAACAAAACCCTTCACGTTCTTTTCTTTGTGCCGTTAAAAATCTCTCAGGTATGGCAGCAGATGAGGAAGTGCAATTTGTCACATCCCCAAAGGTAAGGTAAGCTTATCATGGTGATTTTATGCCTCATTTGAAAGGCTAAACTTATGTTTTCTGTCTGATTAGGTTGGGCCATTCAGAAGAGGGAGAACAGTCAAAGGAAAGGAAGGACCTCCAATGTGCCAAGAGGTATGTGGCATTGTGTAATTACATTGGCTGCTTCATACAACGTGACACCTGAAACGTTTATGCTATTGAAAGCTCTATTTCGATTTAGGTGGAGGCTCATGACGTTGTCTGTTCTCGGCTTTGCCCACGATTTTTGTATGAGATGGCCAAGAAATTTGAGCTCTTTGCTACTATAGAATATTGGAAAGAGAAGGTACAATGATGGCTTTGAGAAAATCAGATTATGATGGCTGCTCATAAATTTGCAGTTGCAGCATGCCATGCCATGGATCCCAGTTCTACACTCCATCCATTTGTGGGCATATTATCCTTGCCGTAATCCACGAACAGATCATTGGTAGTGGACTCCATTTAGATGTAATCGTGGGGAATACCCTGGCGGATATGTATGCTACATGTGGGAAGTTAAAAGAGGCACATGATGTGATCAAGAACTTGCCAAAGTGTGATACACCATCTTGGGGGGCCATCGTTGCAGGCTATGCTCAATCACGAGACTTCAAGCTTGCAGAATGTCTCAAGGACATGCGAAAAGAAGGAATTAAGCCAAATGACACGATCATATTCACAACTCAGACGTTCTCGAAAAAGGCAACACAAGTAAAGATAGAAGTTATGACAAATCTACCATCGGTTTTGCTCTGTTTCTTAAACATGCAATTCAATGCGGGGTAGGAAACAAATTGAACTCCATACCTGAAAAACAATGATGAAGAGGTTGGGGCAAAAGAATGGCGGATGCCATGGTCGTGTTTTAGCCTTCTCTTCTGTGGAGTAGATCTTTTCTAAGTCTCTTTTATGGTGTTGTTTATATGATAGGGCAGTTTTCAATGGTCAATAATCTTGGGGGCCATCATTGTAGGCTATGCTCAATCGCGGAGACTTCAAGCTTGCGTAAGAATGCCCCAAGGACATGCAGAAAGAAGGAATTAAGCCAAATGACACGATTTTTACTAGCATTTTTACTGTGTGCAGCCATGCAGGTTTAGTGAATAAAGGATGATTAAAATTCTACTGTATTTGCATCTGTAGAATAATCATAACTATTAAATTATAATCATATTACCAAGCAGGGCGGCGCAAAAGTTCGTCGATGCAGAAACTGGTGAGAAGAAGCAGTTTGTTTTATGTTTATAGAGGTCAGAAGGGTCCATTTTGTGTTCGAGCAATGCAGATAAGTTTTTTGTTCGATTTTGTAGAAAGGTTTGCTGGATTGAAGCTTTGGCAGTACATAGATTCCATGTTGTTGGTCTCAGAGATTAATTGGTAGCTGCCTAGAGCATTACAGCGCCTTGGAGGGAAGGTTGATTTACGAGAACGGTTTCTCGCATTCTTGCTTTAGTCGCCTCCTTTTCATTCCGTTTACATAAAGCTTCTATATCTAAATATAGTCTGGTCTTTATTCAGAGGCCCAGCTGAAAGAATGATTGCAAGAATATGCAGTACTAAATGTCTGGCAAATAGAACCTTCTACAGAGGCAGCTTTAGCCATTCTTGATCACTATATGAATTTCTTCAGCTCTCCAATGTCAAACATGTAGGCCTTTCATTATTATAAGGTATACAACCAATCATCTTAGCCAAGTCGAGAGAGTTAACGCCGTGCAGGCTAAATACTGTTTACACAGCATTTACGCAGCAGAGCAACTTGAAGCTCAACTTGAGGGCCTTGGGAAAACAGGAGAAACGAAGGTAAAGAGATCACAAACAGTTTATAAGGTAAAAATTTACAAATGATTGATTGCTGCAGTGCTGCTTTGCTGCATCACAGTGTTGAGAAGTTGAAAACCAGATCTTAGCCAAGTCGAGAGAGTTAACGCCGTGCAGGCTAAATACTGTTTACACAGAGCATTTACGCAGCAGAGCAACTTGAATCTCAACTTGAGAGCCTTGGGAAAACAGGAGAAACGAAGGTAAAGAGATCACAAACAGTTTATAAGGTAAAAATTTACAAATGATTGATTGCTGCAGTGCTGCTTTGCTGCATCAGAGTGTTGAGAAGTTGAAGAATTATTTGACAAGGATCAAGGTGCCATAGGATTTATAGGCATCTAGGACATCTAGAGTAGACTTGATTAACCATTCTTCACCAATTTGACATGTCCCTTATGCTTTCTATTTTTCCTGTATCATTTCTGCTTCACATGTAAAATCACTAGATACAGGTGGTCTGCATAAAAAAACTATTTGAGCACAATTTGAGCAAGACAACTTGGACAAAAAGTTGTTGAAGCTTAACAAACAAATAGCTCAAAAGGAATGAAAGTACGAACCATAGTGTGGGCTTGCTTAGCTCTTCGTTGTAACATAAATGCAGACGTTTGTGAAAGCTGATTTAGTTGGTACAGAAACAACATTTAAGAAGAAAGCTAATTGAGCTTCAAGAGGAGAAAACTATCGAAAGAAAGAGATAAGCTGTTAGTCAAATTGAAGACAGTATCTAGCGCTTTTCAGGGCAGCACACACAAAAAATGCAGGATTTATATGCTGATAAGCTTAAAGACCTTGAACACCAGGTACTATCGATCATAAAAATGCAGGATTTATATGCTGATAAGCTTAAAGACCTTGAACACCAAGTACTATCGATCATTTTATGAAAATGACCATCCCATTCGTACGTGGTCAGGTCATGAGTTATGCTATAATTGCTTCAATTATAAGGTGTTAACATTCCAATGATGGATATGGTTTCAATCAATGGCCATTGAATATTGAATGCCACCGCTTTATTTTCTATAGGAAGATTTTGTGTGAAAAGTGCCATGTTATCTCTAGATATCCCAATCATTTATGCCTTTGTATGGTATTTGATTTGCTAACAAAAACATTTATAGAAATACCACTGAACTGCCTCACTGTCATGTTTTAAAGACTAAAAAGCATAAAACATTTAGCATATTTGTTAGCCTAAAGAAGGAAAGGTAGATCATATTATTTGGGTAGTCATGATATTCCAATGTGAAAACATCTTTTGTAAATGAAGCAACAAATTTATTATTTGGGGCAGTAGTGCCTTTTGTGTAAAACATATGACTTAGGTAGCACAACGTTTGGAATATATGCATGCACCAACTTATTACTACAAACATATCCACACAACACAAAGAAATTGGTCGATATTACAAGCTCTGCAATATTTATTAATATTTGATCTTTGCTGGAATACTAGATTGAATGTAGTAAATTCATTGACAAACAATAATTAATGTAGATGTGCATGAAACTTAGTGTGCTTAAGCAAGGCTACTTAACACAAACATTGACCTCTTACAATATGAACGAATTAAGCAATAGCTGGTAAGTTCTTTGACGGGTTTTCTATAGTTAATGAGGCCCAAAGTTTTTGAGAGCCCATAGGCACAACTTAAACGTGGAGTAGAGTACGTGACAACTAATGATAACTTCTCTATAGATTTGCCTAAGTATATTGAATTTTATTTATGACAAGGAGTTTGAACTAAATAGCTTTCGTTCACACAAGCTCCCAACGTATAGATTTGCCTAATTATATTGAATTTTATTTATGACAAGGAGTCTGAACTGAACAGCTTTCGTTCACACAAGCTCCAACGTATACCCAGCAACGCTGGGCACCATTACTAGTAACATTTAGAGGTGATCGCCCATCCAACAATACCTTAGACAAAGCTCTTTTCCCAATGTTGGCTGCACACGTGAAAACACCAGGATCATGTTCATCTTGTACTAGCATTTGCTCCTCAATGTGATTTGTAAACACAATTTGCTCCTCTTGTGTGAGACAAACCTGTTCATCTTGAGTCAAGTTAAGCATCTTCTTTCTATAAGTGGGTGCAATCCTTAACAATGTGAGCAAATCTACACTAACTTTTGAATTTCTCATAAGTATTTCAAAATCATCACCATCCTTATCTTTTTTTAGGAATTTCTGACAAGGCCCAGGGGGTACAAGCTGCTTACCATCTTGTGCAGGTTGCTTGTTTTCACTTAGTTTACCTTTAGCAGCACTAGCTTCTATTTCTTCTTGAGATATCCCCTTGTCTTTCATTCCCCTCAGTATGCCGCACCATTATTTCTTCCCCTCTTTCAAATTCCTGCATAAATCTGATAGGATAGCTAGTTTCGACAAGTATTTGACAAGATGCTTGATGGGTTCAAAGTAGTTTTGGCTTTCTCTTGTCTTGCAAAATACTCTTTTACACTACATCTATCTTCATAATGTTCTGTAGCTTTGCAAAAGGCACAAACAGGACACTCTTTTCCATAATGGCCTCTCTTGTTGCACTTAAGGCATATCCTGTACCAACAAACATCAGAAGAATGAGTTTCTCTCATACAATGTGCACAAGGGGGATAATTTTTTCTTTCAGGTCTAGATGCTTTCAATTCTTGAAGTTGCTTGGTGACCTCGAGTAAAGCCTCATCAACTTTATCAATCTCTGCCTTGGTAGTAGCAGCAAAGCAGATCTTGTCGATTCTTCACCGCTTTGGGTTTCTTCTTATCTTTTTTGTACAAAGATATCTTGGTATAGCATCAGCACCCATATATTCTTGTTCAAAATCTGGGAGGAAAGGATCACTAGTGATGTGAATATCATCTGGTAAATAGGAAAGCACATCAGCAATCTCAATGGCCTTGTTAAAAGCTTTGTGGATGGTTGCAAATCCCTCCCCGTTTGTAAATCTTTAGCATCTTCCTGTGTACTCTTGGTCTACCAGTCAAACCCCTTATGAAAGATGCAACAAGGTGTAAGGTATGGTTAGGTACTTGATTAGTTTGGCATTTTGTTAATTACACATGAAATCTTTCCACATATTGGTGAACAGTCTCACCATTTCTAATATGAAAGGTTTGTAATTCAAAAATGAGATCTTGAGGGTCATAAACCTTACCAAATCTAGATAAGAACCTTTTGACAATTTCATCCCATGTGTTGATACCATCACTTATGACATATTCCAACCAAGCCCTTACTTCATCATTTTTGAAGCACTTCTTGAATTCAGCAAACTTAGTCCCTTTCTTGTGTCCATATTCTTGATAACATTCATCAAAGATCTTAAGAAAGTTGTTAGCACTCATGCTAGAATCAAATGTAGGAACAGGAATGGGGACATTGAGTTCAAAGTATTGAGCAGGCATACTAGCATTGAGATTTACTGACTTATTCAGATGTACAGACACACCTTGAGGGGTAGCTTGTGTTTCTGTATTGTCTTGCACCTCAGCATGGTCGGATGTTTCAGCATTTCGTCTAGGAGCCATAGTTCCCAAGAACCAGGTTGGATCTCGGTAGGAGCCTCCAAGATGTTGAGGGTAATCCTGGCAAAACCCTCAACTAGAATGGTTTAGGACCTCCAGGTTGCTTCAGGCAACCACTCTGAACCTAAATTTTGCAAAAACTTCTCACCACAAGCCTGTTAGTACAGCTTTCCCATTTCAAGAAAAAACCCTGTACTCTCTTTTCAATACCAAGTGCAAATAACTGGAGGTTTTATCTTGAAGAATGTATGAATGTGATCCCAACAAATAGTATTAAAAATGTGCAAGACCTTTTTTGAAGTCAGACTATTCTAGATACTTGAAAATTATATGCCTGACCTAGTCAAAAACTGGTCAATACCCTCGGCAGAGAGCAGAAATTCTCAGATGTTTTGTGAAATATTCTTTTTGATCCGGGGACAAGCGTGACTAATCAAATTGCTATTGTAGACGACGTGCAACACCTCTTTTGGATTTATTTAGAATGCTGGATGAACAGGGAGTAATTTGCCACTGACAGACTGTGTTTTTTGATGACAGAGATATTTATCTAGATGTTTTTGCTTTTCCTGAGACAAAATAAAAGAGAATTACTGGGATCTTGATAACAATAGATGGACTGGACTTTTTGTTAGAGGAGTTTGTAGCGAAAAGATAGGTTTTGACTCTTATCGATAACTAGAACTTAGTTTTGACTAATGTTTATATTTTTCTTTTTTTTTGGATCTGGGGCGACTATTCCTATGAAGCCTAAGCGGGGATCTTACTAATATCCAATGGGATTAAAAACTAGAACAATATTTAGCGGATATGCATAAATTTCCTTGAAAAGAAAGTTGAGAAAAGAGAATTATACCAAAGTCGGATTTTCATTCACTTGACAATCATAACGAGTCTCTCACATAACTTCAAATAGCTCACAATTCATGAGCCAATAATACTTCCGGATCGACCCGAATATTTGATCAGCTTTTATTGCTCAATCGAGTAAATTGATGCAGCAAGGAAGGTCAAATCCACAAGCGTAAGATCGCGACATGTATTTACATTATCAACAATCTCCCAAATGCTTAAAAGCCCTTCAAATTTCACTGAATCGATTTGCCCCCCTTTTGAAAATGCTGCATTACGTTTCAATTCTTGCAAAATCCAACAGACACTCGTCGTTTAGCACAGGCTTAGGGTTCTTGAGGTCACTCAGGTTAAATCGGGAGGATATAGTCATGATTAGGTAGTTTCCAGCTGCTAAAAATCCGTTTCTTGGCCTGCAATTTTAGGGTTCTTGATTTTTCTTGCGAAGAAATATCCCACAGGCAGGAATGAAAAAGTGGGCCAAGGTATAAATATAGATCCATTTCCCTGTTTATTGATTACGTGGTCTCCTCCCACGCCAAGCTCGGCTCGTGTTTCGACTTGGCATGCCAGGGGGGACGCCACTTGGCAGAGGATGAGAGGGTAGATAGATGGGGAGGTAGATGTAGGTAGGTTTTACCATTTTTTCAATGAGGCACGTTTCCCAAGGAAGCCATTTAGAAGGTCAATATAAACTCCTTTTTCAAAAATGTTTGTGCCAGGTGGCATGATTTCATGAGGGCTACCATGTGGTATCATCAAATTTTTGAATGGAATACTTTGATTTTTTGGTGGAAAAAATAAATGAAGTGACTAGGCATGGGACTTGGTGAGGTGGCAAAAATGATGATGATGTGGCACTTAAGGGTTGGTAACCATCTTTTCCCCTAGTCAAAATGATTTTTTGGTGAGGTGGCATGAAGTATGGATGATGTGGATGACACGTGTGATGTGAGTGGTGAAGTGGAATTATGAATGATGAAGTGGATGTTATAACTTTTGCAATTTTTACATGGAATGCTACTAGGGAGTTCACCTCTTGCATAGTTGGACAAATCTTGCTTTTTTTTGTCCTTCTTTTGTAAGACCTAGTAGATATTTAGAACCTAGGTATTCTTGAAATGAATTCATGGGGCTCCCTAGTGCTTAACTTTGGTGAGTAGGTGGATGGAGCATGGAGTGTGTGTTTCATTTGACTAGGGAAAAAAAAATGTTACCAACACCATAGTATGTAATGAGAGGAGATGGAGATGTGGAAAAAAAAAGGCTAGACATGGAATGGAGAAGATGATTCAAGACATAGAATGGAAGAGAATGGCTAGGCAATTCTTCAAGAACCTTAAGAATATCAAACTTCAATGCTCAAATGGTGAACAAGATATCATACCAAGTTGTGACCTTGCAATCTTCAATGTGGTATCGAATTTTAGTAACTTGCCTTGTGACCTCCCACTTAGCCAAAATACTCCTTTTATGTTTCCCAAGTGAATGTCCTTCTTTGGTTCTTCAAGTCCTTGTGTCCTTTGTAGCTTTTCAAATGGTCTTCAAGTTGCAACTTCAAATACTCCTTGTGTGCTTATTGAACCATGTATTTGGAAATGCCAATGGCTCTTCTATGCTGCCATGAGTGGCAGCATCATGCTAAAAAAAAGAAGAGGCAGGCTGGTTCTCCAGCTCTTAAGACATTAATTCATTCTTGCAGCATGCAGAATGTTGCCATGATGGATGGAATGAATGGCAACTATGGGAGAAGATGTTTGGAAAGCAAGTTTATATGAAAGCAAGCCTTGAGTGTATCAGATGATAATGAATGAACAAGAGGGTGAACCTGCAATGACAGTACGAGAATCAGTTCAAACATTTAGCTGCCATGTGGTGATATGGTGGCAACTTTTCCTGGGGTATGAATGTATACTCAGGGCAGAGTAGAAGAATGATGAAGTATGAATGGTGGACTACTCTTGAACAGAATGGAAGGTTTATGAATGAAAAGCAGAGGGTGTACCTGTTATACAAAATCAATTAAGGTTAGCATAAAATGTTGTGACGTCCCCTACTCCTTATACGATGCCCGCATCGTACTCGAAGGAGGAGCATTCCCCCTGGCAGCTGCCTGACAGGGGCCATCCACCTGACTCCACTCCCATGGGGGCAGAGCCAGCAAGGGAAGAGTGGATGTGTCATTCATCCGTCTTCCATCGGATCGACCTATCTGCGGAAGCGTAACAAACAAACGTGAGCACAACTAATAATATACAACATATTCACCATAACAATAGCAACATCACAGAGTCAGCAATACCTTCCTAACAATAATACAAAGGGAAGGTCCTACCCAGGCTCTGACTCAAGGGGGATGACTGACGGCTAGGCCTCCGTTAGTTCGCGAGGCATGAATTCATGGCAATGGATTTGGGGCATAGAACATGGCATAGAACATGGCTTAGGTAGTCCACTCCATCCGCCCCTCCCGTGCACACTTTGCTGGCTGGGTAGGCTCCCCAAGTGTTGGGACTTCTCCCAGTATCCATGCTCATCGCGGTGGGTAAATAGCCGAGGGGCTCACCGGAAGGTCATATCCACCACCCCATCCGGGTTGCATCTCCCCAACCCAAGAGGCCTAGGAAAGAGAGCTGCCTCTCCTCCAGGGGTATCCATGCTCATCCTTATCAACCCGGCCCTTCAGGGCCACTTTGCCCTTATTCGACTTGAACTCAGGTGAAGGTCATATCCACCACCCCCCAATGTTGTTAAGTCGAGCTCATGCCTTTTTAACATTTTTTGAAGATTTTTTAAAATTTTGCAAGCCATTTTATATGAAAATACGTTAAAATCTTCAAAATCAAAAAAATCCCTTTAAAAATCCTTAAAAATCCTTAGATAGGCTTTTACTTCTTACCTCTATAATAATGTTTTCAACTTTCTTAAGAGTTGCATGAGACAAGTTCCTCCTTATCAACCGAACTTGCCCCTTCACCCAGTATAAGCCGGTGGGCTCACGCCTTATAACTTGCGCATTTTAACGGGGAACTAAGGTGCTAAAAGCTAGGAGCATCTTTATTTTTTTGACTACCAAATCATAAAAATCCTTTAGGTCTCTACCCCCCTTCCCACAACAAGGAGATCATAGAGTGGAATACATGCAATATCACAGAACAGAGATAGAGAATCATATCAATCTATCTACTTAACATCCAATGTTAGGTTCATTCGTTAGAGTCTCAGATCTAGGGATCTACAAGGCTTCCAGAGATGATCTAACATACTAACCCGGCATATTGCCATGCCTAAAGACGGTTTTGCACAACAGAACAACTAGATACCTGCTCCTTGGCTTGCTCCTGATCCTTGGAAGGCGTCCATGCTCCTGATCTTGCCGAAGACAGCTGCTACTCAGCAACCTGTTGTGCAAATCCGACTTTTCGGAGCCTGGCAATGCGATTTCGAGCCTTACCTTGGCCGAATTGGCCCAGGAAAGCCCTAATTGCGAATGAGGAAAGGAAGCTCTAGAAAACCCTAATTGGCAAAGTGAAAGGAGAGCTAGGGTCTAGGGTTTTAGCCCTTATATAGACCCTATCTAGGTTAGGGCATCCACATGGGCAAATGGCTTTAGGCCATTTGGAAATGGATGAACAAGGAACCTTTTGTTGTGTATGTTTAATTACATACCCAACATCCAAGGTTGCCCCCTAGGTGCAACCTTTAGCTCCTAGGTGCAACGTTGTCCTACTCTCTCAAGTACATGTCACTTGTGACATGTACGCAGACGTGTAACGTCTTGCGATATAATATACGTGATTAGGGCGTATATTATCTTTGGAACGTCACATTCTCCCACCTTGACTTGATGTTTGCCCTCGGCATCACGCGCGTCTCCCCACCTTGGGTACACGCATATCCTGCAATTACAACACTTACATATCCAAATTATATTAATCACCCCGGTAATTTTTATAGTTTCTTTCAGAATTGTACTATGGTGAGAGGCTCTTCCGTCCTCTACTTCATTATCGACTATAACAAAATTAACGTCAATTATAGCTTTAAGGTTTTAACTAAAAAAAACTTCCGTTAAGCCTCCTCACAACACATTATGGCAAAATTATGCGTTGTGAGTTCTTGTAGCGCTACCCTCCTTTGCCTCGGTCCTTCTAGTTGCCTCGCGGGATGTACGCCACGTTAGTATATATTTAATTATTATTATAAGGGTTGGTTGTAAGGGAACCACCCATTAAATACAATTATATGGATGCAAGGCATATCTCTTGGCATAGGAAGATTATGTTTCTCCCATCCTGGCGAAAAGATAGCCTATATATACCTATATGCAGCTCATGCCTACACCTCTAGTTGCCCAAATGGAGGGATATCCTTCCCGTATATGGGGCGTGAAGGATAGATTCCTCCTATCAAAGCATATATGGGGCTAAAGGTGCTTTTCCTATCAATGCATCTCTCAATGACCTCCTTTCTCTCGAGGTCGCCTACTTAAATCCGGGGACGAAGTAGACTTCTAATCTACCTTCCACTCAAACAAAGCGAAACGCGGTCATGCCTACATTGACATTACACCACGCCCTAGAGAGCACCGTAGTGGTCTCATCATCGGTAACAACGCATGCAACCCATGGCTAGCATAGGCTGCATGCGTAGATTAGCCTTAGCTACACATGCTTAAATGCAAACCCAAATCGACATGCCTAAGCCGATTTCTTGGTTGCTGATGTCGACTACTTCGGTGACGAGCTGACCCTTGCTTTGCTCCATAAAGTCGGGGTACTGTTTCTTAAGATCTGACTCAAGTACCCACGTAGCGTCTTCCACTGGTAAGTGCTTCCACTTCACAAGGTATTGGAGGAATTTTGACCTTCTTGTCTTCTTATAAGATCTATTAAGAAGGACTTCCGGAACGATTTCAATATGCTCGTCCGTCATTTCTAAAAACTCGTTTGTCTCCAATATTTCCTCGGGGTTTGGGGTGTGCCTCTTTAGCAAACTTACGTGGAAAACCTTATGTATCTTAAGATGTGCTGGCAAGTCCAACTTGTAGGATTGGTTACCTACTCTCTTCTCTATTCTGAAGGGTCCAGCCCATCTTGGAGCAAGCTTCTTGCAATTGCCGATGCGGAGCTTGGCCTGCTTGACTTTGATCTTCAACCATACTTTGTCTCCCACTTCAAATTCTCTTACCGTCCTATGCTTGTCGGCGATGCTTTTCTGCCTGCTTCTTGCTGCAAGGAGATATCCTCTCACTTCCTCCACCAAGTCTTGCATTTCCGAAAGCATCTGCTGGGAGACTTCCACCTTGGACACAGGGTTGTGCCAAGTATCTGGGGTAAGACACTGATACCCGTAATTAATCATAAAAGGACTCATCTGCGATGACTCCTGCTTGGTGCTGTTGTAGGCAAACTCTACTAGGTAGATGAAATCATCCCACTTGGATTGCTTGTTCCATACATAGCTTCTTAACATATCTTCGATGATCTGTTTGTCCTCTCCGATCGACCATCCGTTTGGGGATGATATGCCGTGCTCATCCAAAAGCTTAAATCTGGATGGTGGTGAATAGGTCCTGCCAAAAGGCACTCATAAACTTGGAGTCTCTATCCGAGATTATCTCCCTTGGCATGCCATGGAGCCTAAAAATCTCCTTGACAAATAGGTTGGCTGTGTCTAATGCCGTATCTGTTGTCTGCGGCACAAAGTGTGCCATCTTTGACAACTTATCTACTACCACCATCAAGGCATCTTTGCCCCTTCTTCATTCTTGGGAGTCCTGTAATAAAATCCATACTTATCACCTCCCACTTAGCATTTGGCACGGGCAATGGTTCCAAGGCCCCTGGGATCCGGAGCTGTTCCGCCTTTGTCTGCTGGCATATCTGGCACTCTCTAATATATCTTGCTATTTCCTTCTTCATGCCGGGCCAATAATAACTGCTTCTAATCTTGAAATATGTCTTCATGAACCCTGCATGCCCTGCTATGGGACTATTGTGTGTATCATTCAAAATAAGCTTTCTAACTTGCGAAGATTTTGGTACACACAATTTGTTTTTATAATATAGCAAGTTCCCTTCCTTCTTATAGTGCCTGAACATCTCCCTTTCCTTGTCGGTCCTGGCCTCTTTGGAAAGGCTCGCCCAAACTTCCTTGAAGTCGAGGTCCGTCGGCAATGCTTCCTCAATCTTCTTGCCAAAGTCACTTACAAGTGTTGATATGGCGTTACAATGAATTCTGGTTGCCAAGGGCTTCCTGGAAAGGGCGTCCGCAACCACATTGAGCTTCCCTGGCTTATAACTTATCTCAAAGTCATATTCTTCCAAGAATTCCATCCATCTCCTTTGCCTCAAATTAAGGAGCGGCTGCGTAAATATATATTGGAGGCTTTGATGATCTGTGTCTAACTGGAATTTTCTTCCCAATAAATAATGCCTCCAAATTCTTAAAGCCCTTACTATAGCCAGGAGCTCCTGATCATGCGTTGGGTAGCGCTGCTCGGCGTCGTTCAACTTCTTGGAATCATAGGCTACTACTCTTTCCTCCTGCATGAGGACTGCGCCTGTCGCTATCCTGCTAGCATCTGTTGCTACAAGCTTATCTTTGGTCGGATCTGGCAAGACCAATACTGGCGCCGTCGTCAAAGCTTCCTTTAGCGTCTCAAATGCTTTCTGGGCCTTGTTTTGCCAATGGGCTGCCCAATCTTTTATCTTCCCACCTTTTGTGAGATCCGTTAATGGCGCTGCTACCTTGGCAAAATTCTTGACAAATCTTCTATAATAGCCTGCTAGCCCTAGGAAGCTCCTGACTTCATGCGTATTCTTTGGTGCCGGCCAGCCGATCACAGCTTCTATCTTCGCAGGGTCTGTGGAAATGCCTTCTGCTGTGATCACGTGCCCCAAGTACTCCACTCTTTCGTTCTATGGTGGCACCGATAACCATAAAGAGTTGATGCCTTCTTAACTTTTCAAGCACCTTCCTCAAGTGTTGGGCGTGCTCCTCCACAGACTTGCTGTAAACCAAGATATCGTCGAAGAAGACTATGATGAAGGAATCTAGAAATTCGCGGAAGACGTCGTTCATTAATCTCATGAATGTTGCTGGTGCATTAGACAATCCAAAGGGCATAACTGTGAACTCATAGTGCCCATATCTTGTCCTGAACGCTGTCTTATGAATGTCTTCCTCCTTGATCCTAATCTGGTGATATCCTGATCTGAGATCTATTTTGGAGAAGATCTTTGCTCCCTGCAACTGATCCATTAAGTCATCTGACCTAGGCAAGGCATACTTATTTTTGATGGTGTGCTTATTTAATCAAGGTAATCAATGCACATCCTAAAGCTCCCATCCTTCTTCTTCACAAAGAGAATAGGGGCTCGAACGGGAGACACTAGGTCTTATGAACCCTAAGTCTAGCAATTCTTGCAACTGCTTCTTTAACTCTGTCAACTCCTCGGTTGACATCCTATAAGGTGCCTTGCTTGTAGGCTTCGTCCCAGGTTCAAGTGCTATTTCACACTCGACTCCTCTATAGGGCGGAAGCTGCTTAATCTCATCGGGGGAACAAGTCGTTGAAATTCCTCGATCAACTTTGCTATTGGCCCGGGAAGCTTGCTAGATTCTTTGATCTCTTTATTTCTCTCCGGCTCCGATCTTGGAGCTCAAGCTTAAGGAGATAGGCCACCTGCTTTGCTTTCTTATGCACTTAAGCAATTTTTTCGCTACTCATGCATTGCATGATTGGGGTTACTTCTTTACCTGTGATTTCGATGACTTTGCCCTCTGGCGTTGTTAAGGTCACCTTCGTTTCCCACAATCGATGATTGCTCCCGCTGGTCCAAGATATTCCATTCCAATAATGAGATCATACTTGCCTATATTCATGACTTCCGCTCCCAACGCAACATTAACACTGCAAGTCTACATTGAAGTTTATTCTCTTCCCCGGGTATGCCTAATTGCTCCATTGGCTAACACCACTGGCACGGGCTTGGACTTTAACGGCTTTAACTTCAACATGCTTACCATCCTAGGGGATGCAAAATTATGATTTGCTTCGAGTCTATCAATACTATGAAGGATTTCTTTTTTGGGCTTTTCCGATTCGTTGAGATCACTTTATCTTGACTTTCTGCATTCCACTCCCTCAATAATAGCTGCAAAGATGTGACACTCACCATGGATGTAATCCCGTGCTTCGTCGTCTGCGTCCGATGGTGTCTCCCATCCCAAACCAATGCCGCATTCATAATCGGGGGGTTGTTGGTCCTATGCCCTGGCTGGAAGCATCTGGAAACACAAACCGCTTCTCTATACATTCTGCTTCTTTTCCTTGGGAATGGATCACAGAAATTGCCTCACCGCTTGGGAGTAGTTAGACTTGGCTCCTTGCTCCTTGAAGCTTACCTGTTTCTTTTCTTGCTTGCCACTACTTGTGTTGCCTTGCTTCCCATAATTTGAATTGTACTGCGTCTTGCTAGCTCTTGGGCTTGTAAGCCCTTGGGCTATAGCCCCTGTGCTCTTCCCCTTATCCTGGAAATCTTTGCGCCTTGAAGCCCGCTCTTGTGGACTGTTCCTTGCAAACTTATGGCCTTTGCTTCTGCCTCTGACACAGAACTTGGGTTTATTGCCCTTACAAGCTTGCGGATCTCATCGTTCAAGCCTTCAATATAGCCTTCCACCGCATGCTTTTCACTCAACTTTGGCACATAAAGCCTTAGTCTCATGAATTCCTCCGTGTATTTATCGACTGATTTTGCCACCCCAATGCGTTCCTATAAAACTGCTGCATCATGTTGCACTTATGTTCTCTTGGTGCGTAATGATGTTTGAGCGCCTTGGCAAACTTCTCAATTTGCAACCGTCCCTCTTTCAGCCCATGTGCTTTGGCATACCCCTTCCACCAAATTCTGCTGCACCCTTGAGGTTTGCTTTATTGCTACCACGCCTTTGTCTTTATCTTTCATGCCATAGGCGTTGCCATACTCACTCATCTCATCCAGCCATGCCTCTGCTTCCATTCCGGATCTGTTTTCCCCTGAAAACTGCTCTAACTTTCTGGCTTTCCACACATTACTAAGGGCGGAGTCGACTTTCTTCTGGTAGTCAGTCTGTGATCTGTCCCTGACACGGTTTGGATCCTGCCGGGGACCTCGTGCCTCTTCTTCCAGCTCTTCCGATGCCGAGTCTGTATCCGAGCTGGAGCTTGAGGATCCCGAGCTAGGAGATCTTCTCCTTCTGCTTCTCTTCCTTCGTTGCACTGTTCGGCCAGCTGGCGTTTCCGGCAAGGGGACATTCTGGTCCTGTCCTCCTACTGCTGCTGCCCCTGCTAGCAATGCCCTTATGTCGTGGATGTCAGACCTGATTTGGGATAGCTCCTCCTCCGGTGTTACCGCATCGAATTCTGGGCGCAAATTCCTCGGCTGGAAGCGCCTTGGTGGGGTACGTCCTTGTTCTCGCTGCCTGTGTTCATCAAGGTTTCTAGGTACTCTAGCTGCATGCACATTAGAGTACATTCTGATCATTAGTTCTTGTTTTGTGTGTTACGTTGTTTTACTTGTTTATACAATTTGAGGGAGCAATTATATACAAAAAGAGATATATATTATATTCATATATAATAAGCTTTTACATGCAAATTAATAAACTTTTACTCTTCAAACTTCTTGAGGTAATCAGGGTGGTCCTCCAAAAATTTCTTCACTTGGGCCGTACCTAATGATCCTGTTAAGTTCCTGAGGATATTTGTTGACGTTCCTCCTTGAGAGTATCGCCTCCATGTCTTGAATTCTCCTATCCGATGTATCGCAGCGTACATCGCCAATCAATCGCCTGCCGCCTATAAGGGATGGCGAAGTCGAAGATGGTCAATGCAATCGCTCTCTTGATCAGGACAACATGGTCGATATTTGGAGGTAATCGTGCATGGTGTCCAAACCCTGAGAGGGCGATAAGCATAAAGACCCCTTCTTCACCTCTTGGGCTAAATTGGCGGTGAATAACCGCTATTCTTCCGTCCAGCAGCAACGGCAGGTAGTATCTGAGCGCCTTATCATGCCCTGTTTCTTGGCAGACGAGGAAGTTGCCACTGCCTTCCTTCCCGCCAAGTCATCCACCGGTATCTCCTCTAGCTCTCACAAGTCTTGGTGCACCAGCCTCCTTAGGTTGATCTTGCCTCCATGCCGCTTCAGGATGGGTGTTGGCGAAGCTTCGGTAATAATGCTGATGTGGACTTGCCTTTGATGCCCATTTGTTCCCTGGAATTGCCATGAACTCCTTCTCAGGGGCAATTCGCGTTTAAACCATCATCCGTGCGATGCTGCGTAAGCCTCTATATCGATGATGTCTCGCCGGTGAAGGTCTTGGCTTCTCTTATCTTGAGATAGGGAAGTCCCGGGCTTCTCGATTGATGAAGTCGTCGAGATCCTGCTTTGTCCGTAGAAGGTGTAAAATCTCATCCACCCTAAGGCCTCTGTCGCGACACTGTGGAAGATTCTTGATGTTGTGGAGGGTTAGATATGCCTCGCCTGCTATGAACACCGGTGTCAAGCTTGTAATGCCCTGCCCGAGTGGTGGGGCTCTTCTTGTTGCACGCAGTCCCTCTTCGAAGCTTTGGATCTGGCATTACTACGCTTTGCCTCTCTCTGTTCTAGATCCAAGTCTTAAGGTCTGATTAGTATTCATCCTCCTCCTCTTCTTCTTGTTCGTACTCGAGTCGCATCCGTTCCTCCTCTGCTGCGGCCATGGCTATGGGTTCAACTTCTAAAGGCTGCACTGAGGGTTCCCCTATCTGGGTTTGACCCCAACATTTGGGATATCTTGCAGGGCTGACTTGAGGGCAGTGTTAGGTGCAAAATACCCTACACAAGGTGGGAGTTCTACCAGAAAGGGTCCTATCTTGGCATGGAACTCAGACATGATGTTCTGGTAGAAGGGAGTGGCGTTGATGGTGGCCTCAATGTCAAGTTCCCTTCGGAAGACACTGAAGACAGATTCGATGTCAGCTTCAGCCGCATGAGCTGTGGCGCTGTACCATCGCTTGAATGAAGAAGTGGCCATAAGCACTGAGGAGCCGGGATGACGGATCTTGATGCGTGCGCCCTAAGGATCAGAGAAATCGGCTTGGAGCAGAGAGCGAGGTTGGAAGGTGCAAATGACACTTGGGTTCCCCTTTATAGGCAAAACCCTAATTTTGGGAAAATTTTAGGTTTACAATTCTCTGACTTTCTGAGGTCTAGAGGTATGATTTATAGGCTAACTGAGCTTGGAAATGCTCCTAAGGGTCCCTAAGCAATGATTTTGGTTCGTCTAAGGACAACTTGGATCAATTCGGACGAGACCACTCACACAGTGCGCCAGGGTGGGATCGGTTTGCAAACCGAACTGGTTGGGGCGCACTCTGTGAGGGGTGGACTGCTGTTTAGGTCACTAATGATGCTAAACTAGAGAACTAAAGACATAATCCTGGATATCTCATCGAGATAGATAGGATTGAGCCTTTACTCGCCTTATTTGGGCAAGTTGTGGTGGAGTTTGGGGTCCGACCACTCACACAGTGCGCCAGGGTGGGATCGGTTTGCGAACCGAATGGTGCTGGGCGCACTCTGTGAGGGGTGGGGCTCCATTTGACTCGGCGTTGGCCAATTTGGACAGATTAGGGGTCAATTCCTACTAACTAGGATGAGTTAGGTCGAATAGTATAGCTACTTTCTGCATTTAGGCAAGATTTGGCACCAAACCATGCTCAACCACTCACACAGTGCGCCAGGGTAGGATCGGTTTGCAAACCGAATGGGTCGGGGCGCACTCTGTGAGGGGTGGGATCAAAATGCCTGGTTTGTTCCGAATTTTTGCTATTTCTAATTGTAGAATTCGGCAATACACCCTATTTAAACTCGATTCGACTTATTTATTTATCAAAATTATAGACTTATACTAAAGAAAAGGTCATTTACAATAGTTCAGGGGCCCTCCTTCTTAATAAACTGAGCTAGTCTAATATCCTTGGGCATGCAAGTCACTCTCTTAGCGTGTTGAGCACACGCAACAGAGTCTTCGAAGTAGTGTACAATGTGCTGCTCCGACGCCTCCTGCAGTGCGAGCAACATGTCGTCCGTGACCCGTTTGGATGGGTCGAACTCCTGCAAAATCTCCCTCGTTAAACGTGCAAAGGGGGCTCTGGGAATGAGGAAGCCATAGCTCTGCTGGAAGTGCTTGATTTCTTGGGCCGCCCTCGCGAATTTGGAGTCCGCCGGTCTTTTCATCGGCTTCTTCGGAGGGGTTGGCTGTTCCGGTGGCCTCTTCAACGTGTTCTTCTTCGTTGGCCGACCTCCCTCAATGGTCTTCACTCTGTGTTCTTCGTAGTATTTGGAGTATTCTTCATACATTTTCATGTACGCAGTATACTCCTTAAGCTCCTTCCGGTACTGCAAGTCCCGCTTCAGCGCATAGGACTCCCTCTGCGGCCTTGGTTTCTTGGTGCTGTCGCTGGGGTGCTTCGGCGACGGCCATTTAGGATAGGGCGGTGCATTGGCCACAGGGTCTTCTTCCTCCGGTATTGGGTTTGAAGGGCCCGAAGTTTCTCCTGGTTCGTGTCCTCCCGCTCCCTCCTCAGGTTCGGAGTCGGACGAGGATGGGGGCTTCTCAGGATCCGGCTCCTGTATGGTTACTGCCGCGGCCGGTGTCTTCTTCTTCTTCGGCTTCTCCGCCGGCACTTCCGGGTCCTTACCCTTCTCTGCTCTCACCCTCTCCCGCTCCTCTTTGCGCTTCCTCCTCTCTTCCCTCTTCTGTTCCTTCTCCTCCCTCCTCTTTCTTCGCTCTTCTTTTTCCCTCCGGCCTCGCCTTGGATTTCCTCGGCTCGCCTTCTTCTCTTTCCCTCTTCTTCTTCTTGGTTCTGCTGTGGTTCTTCGTTATCCCGAAGATCTCCCTCGGCTCCCTCCCTCCCCAACTCCGCCGCCCGCGTCGCCTCCCGTCAAGGTTCTCCGATGCACTGTTCCTGCTCTTGAGGGTTAGGGTTAGGTGGTTCAACCGGTGCCTCCTCTTCCCCGATGTGCACTTGCCTCCGTCGGCCTTACGGGACGGCTCGCTCTGGCGCTCACATAACCGGGTGGCATAACCTTCTTGGGCAGTCTGTTTTTCGTCTGTGCCATGCTTTTGTTTGTCGGGGTTTGAGCTTTGGCGCTGAAGATCGTCTTCTTGGGCGAAGCTGTTCTCCGGAAAAGGTGGGGGTAAAATGGGAACCCTAATTTTGTATTTATAGGGAGGTGGAATTTAGGGTTGGGACACCTGCAATTCATATGGGGAAAAAAACAACTAGGGCATTAGCGAAGGTGCACGAGGCATTCATTTGGGCTCACCATACTCCAAAACACCCACCACTCACCGCAGTCGCCTGGGTCGGATCGGATTACCAACCTAATGGTGGTTTGGCGCACTCGTGGAGGGGTCGATCGCTTCCGCCTGTTTTACAATTTACGGGGGAGTTTCTTAGTGTTATAATATACAAACCTATCCGAACTAAGGGAATAAGCCAAACTACACCATTATCTTAATTAATTGGGACACCTAACTAGGTCAATGGAGGTCAACCACTCACACAAGGCGCTTTTGGAATCGGTTTATGGAACCTAATGGTGCCGGCGCACTCTGAGGGGTGGCCTATTTTTTGGCAATTTAGGTTGGGAAAGATGCTACACTTCACTAGCAATCTATCATGGAGCTAAAATCTACCCAAAAATTGGGAATTTTCCCAATTGCTCGAAGCTCTTGCTTGGGTGGCTATACCCCAAGACTCGAATCATCGTTAGTCCTAAAGGGAAAATGGCGATTTTCGATCTTGGATGCCAAGATCATGCTCGATACCACCAGCGGACGTCCCCTACTCCTTATCACGATGCCCGCGTCGTACTTTCGGAGGAGCATTCCCCGGCAAATTTGCGACAGGGGCATCCACTGACTCCACTCCCATGGGGCAGAGCCGGCAAGGGAAGAGTGGATGTGTCATTCATCCGTCTTCCATCGGATCGACCTATCTGCGGAAGCGTAACAAACAAACGTGAGCACAACTAATAATATACAACATATTCACCATAACAATAGCAACATCACAGAGTCAGCAATACCTTCCTAACAATAATACAAAGGGAAGGTCCTACCCAGGCTCTGACTCAAGGGGGATGACTGACGGCTGGGTAAAAGCATGAAAGGGTGTACGTACATTGTACTGAATTGATGTACAAATATGGATACTTTTCACGTACATTTTGGTTATTTTTTATTTGTATAAACATACACTTTTTTATTTTATGTACTTTGCACATACATTTAAGCTAAATTTCGGATATGTTTTGGCTATGCATGTACTTTTTGGGTACTTTGGGTGATTTGTGTAATATAGCCACATGTACCAAAAGGGATACATTTATAGACACCCTTTCATGCTTTTACCCGGCTAGGCCTCCAGAGTTCGTTGCAGACAGAATTCATGGCAATGGATTTGGCTGGCATAGAACATGGCTTAGGGTAGTCCACTCCATCCGCCCCTCCCGTGCACACTTTGCAGAGTAGGCTGAAAAGTGTTGGGACTTGGCCGTAGCCTGCCGGGTGAATAGCCAGAGGGGCTACTACTGCTGGGTTGCATCTCCCCAACCCCGATGAGGCAGGAAGAGAGCTGCCTCTCCTCCAGAGGTATCCATGCTCATCGCAGGCGGCTAGAGGGCCACTGCCCTTATTCGACTTGAACTCACTGGAAGGTCATATCCACCACCCCACGAGTGTCGAGCTCATGCCTTGCCCACACGCAGTGGCAAGCCATTAAGCCTAGCCGAGAAAGACCCCGATAGGCTTTACTACCGAGGGGTCAGTCCACGATGAGACAAGTTCCTCCTTATCAACCGGCCTTGCCCTTCACCCACCGGGTGGGGCCCTCGTGCATGGGCCGCATTTTACGTGGGGAACTAAGGTGCTATGCTAGGAGCATCTTCTACACGACCTTTAGGTCTCTACCCCCTTCCCACAACAAGGAGATCATAGAGTGGAATACATGCAATATCACGTAACGTAGATAGAGAATCATATCAATCTATCTACTTAACATCCAATGTTAGGTTCATTCGTTAGAGTCTCGGATCTAGGGATCTACAAGGCTTCCAGAGATGATCTAACATACTAACCCGCATATTGCCATGCCTAAAAGATCTGGTTTTGCACAAATGAACAACTAGATACCTGCTCCTTGGCTTGCTCCTGATCCTTGGAAGGCATCCATGCTCCTGATCTTGCCAAGAAGACCTGCTACTCAAGGAACTTTGTTGTGCAAATCCGACTTTTCGGAGCCTGGCAATGCGATTTCGAGCCTTACCTTGGCCGAATTGGCCCAGAAAAGCCCTAATTGCGAATGAGGAAAGGAAGCTCTAGAAAACCCTAATTGGCAAAGTGAAAGGAGAGCTAGGGTCTAGGGTTTTAGCCCTTATATAGACCCTATCTAGGTTAGGGCATCCACATGGGCAAATGGCTTTAGGCCATTTGGAAATGGATGAACAAGGAACCTTTTGTTGTGTATGTTTAATTACATACCCAACATCCAAGGTTGCCCCCTAGGTGCAACCTTTAGCTCCTAGGTGCAACGTTGTCCTACTCTCAAGTACATGTCACTTGTGACATGTACGTGTGACGTGGCAGTATAATATACGTATTAGGGCGTATATTATGCTGGAACGTCACAAATGCTGTCTGGTGGTGGAAATGAAGACAGCATGTTCATCAAGGTGAATGGCTGGGAAATGAATAAATGTGTAGGGTGAAATCAAGAGGGTGATCCTGCATGGTAAAGTATAACATTAGGAAGAAATAAGCCTGAGCCTCATGGACTTGTAGCCCTGAAATAAGCATTTTCTGCAACTTCACATTTAAACCAAGGACGTTAATTTATCAATTGCTATAAATGAACTAACTTAAGATAAATCAGAACTTAAAGAATAATACCTATTGCATTTGCAAAGAACAACTTTTATCTAACACACTGCCTATTCTATTTATCAATTGCTATAAATGAACTAACCTAAGATAAATCAGAACTTAAAGAGTAATACCTATTGCATTTGCAAAAAAAAACACTTTTTATCTAACACACTGCCTACTCTAACATTTAAACAACAAGGTTTATTCAAATAGACTAAGGGCAACATGCTGTTGCCAGTACCTCTTAAGATGTAAAATGTTGATAGGATTTGGTAAGATTCTCCCTTCTGGTATAGACTTCAGCCAATATGAATCTTGGCCTGCTGGTCCTGTAACTTCAAAAGGTCCTTCCCACAGCTCTTCAAATTTGCTTGCACAGTCTTCCTTTGCCTTATTCCATTTTAGAACTAGCTCTCCATCTTTCAAGGTACCTTGCAATTTGTGTGCTGCTTTGAAGGCTGCTAGATCTTTAGCCTTTTTTAATAGTATAGCATTTTCAGCTTCATATCTATGCTCTTCTAGTTGCATAAGTCGTACACACCTTTCTTCAAGTGCTTCCTCTATTTCCAAATTTAATTTCAAAGCCATTCTTAAGGATGGAAGCTCAAGCTCTACTGGAATGATAGATTCTACTCCATAAACTAGACTAAAAGGTGTATGTTTGGTCAAAGTTTTAGTTGTAGTTCTCAGAAGCCCACAGAGCATCATGCAACCTCAAATGCCAATCCTTTTTTGAGACACTAATAGTCTTTTTGAGGATAGTTTTGAGCACTTTGTTAGTGGATTCTGCCTGACCATTACCTTGAGGATAGTAGGATGAACTCTTAGAATGTCTTACTTTGAGAGTTGCTAGCAGTGTGGCTATAACATCATTCGGAACCGGGTCTCCTCTATCGATATAAGTTTGAAAGGGATACCAAATCGGCACGAGATATTTTCATGGATGAACCTAGCGAGAGTATAGGCATTTGCTTGTCTCGGGAATAGCTTCAGCCCATTTTGTAAAATAATCGTGAGCTACAAGAATATCTTCGATGTTTGTGCGAGAAGAAGGTGGATCTACAGGTCCTATAAAATCAAGTCCCCAGACTTGGAAGGGTCCTGGAGAAGTTATGGCAGTTAAGGCAGCTGGTTGAAGAATTCTTCTACCAAAAATTTGGCATTTATGGCAGCATTTGATTGTCTCATAGCAGTCCTTGAAGAGAGTTGGCCAGTAATAACCAGGCCTCAAGATTTTTTTTGCTGTAGTATCTGCAGCAAAATGTCCACCACATACTCCTTCATGGCATGCTTCTACCACTAACTTAGCTTCTTCTTTATCAACACACCTCAAAATGATACCCTCTTTGTCATACCTGCATAACACATTATCTATTAGCTTGAACTTATTGCATTTCTCCTTGAACCTTCTTTTTTGATTGGAGTTGAGTTCTTCTGGCATCTCATTTGATTCCAAATATCTTCTTATATTTGCTTGCCAATCTGCCTCCTGCACAAGGTTTACATTAGCATCTATATCATCTTGAACCTCATGAGTCAAACCTTCTTCATCTTCCTGCTCAAACAAAATATTTTACCCAATTAATCACTTTAACAACAATATCATATTCTTGAATCTTACAAGCCCATCTGCATATCTTGGCCTTAGGCTGTTTCTTTGAGAACAACAAAGACAAAGGGTTTTGCTTCATGTACACTTGAGTATGACTGTTTTGGATAAGATGTTCTTGTCTATCAATCAAAACCATAAGAGCTGCTGCACTTTTCTCAAGCCTTGGGTACCTCATTTCAGTATTAGACCAAATCTTGCTAGCAAAAGTTACCACCCCTTCTTCTTGCAATAAAACTAACCCTACAGCTCTTTTTGTTATACTGATATAAGCTTCAAAAGGTTTAGTTGCATCAGGAGGTTTTAAAAGTGCAGAATTGGAGATGGCTTGTATAATACTATCAAAGGCAAGTTGGCAAGTCTGGGTCCATTCTACCATGATTAACTTACTCTCATGCTTGGTATATTTGCCTACCTTGGTGAGATCAGATATAGGAGCTACAGTATTAGAGAAGTGAGGAACATACATTCTTAAAAAGCTTACCATACCTAAGAAACTTTTTACTTCCCTAACAGTTTTGGGTGATGCAAGCTTTTTTAATGCTTCCACTTTGCTCTCAGCCACTTGAATCCCTTTAGAGGAAATCTCATGCCCTAACAATCCTCCCTTGGAGCATAGAAATACGCACTTCTTAGGATTTAAACTCACTCCTCCCTTCCTGCACATGCCACATATCTTAGTTAGATAATTGAAATGATCTCTCAAGGCTGATCCCAAACAGAGATCATCAAGAATATGTAGCAAAATAACAGGGGGTTCCAGGGGGATTTGATATAGATATAATTCTTGAAACCATAGACCATATCCCTAAAACAATTCAATGGGTTATTATAAAAAAAAAACATAGATTTAACATAAAAAATAGTCACATTAGCTCACTGGTTAGATTGGTTAAAGTAGTCTTATTAGGACATTGAGTTATTTTGGTAGAGGTTCGAATCCCCGTATTTCATATTCTAAAAGCTTAAGCGAAACCGTATAGAGGCTCGATATACCATCAAAACCTTAGGCAAACTCGTATTCAACATCTTAAAATCATAGGCGTCCCCAATCATAATTGAGCATAATCGAAACGAGAGGTGTCCAGAGGCTCCAACATACGGTCTGGGCCGTCGGATTGACAGATCCGACGACTGTGGTAGTCCAGGGTGCACCTCGTTTAGAATATGTAGCAAAATAACAAAAACTCTAAAAGCAGTAGGAGGCATATCCTTGAATATAGTATCCATTGTTCTTTGAAAAGTTGCTGGAGCATTCATCAAACCAAAAGGCATTCTCTTCATGGCAAAAGTTCCCCATGGAGTGATGAAAGCTGTTTTTGGTTGATCTTCTAACTTAACAGAAATTTGGTTGAATCCTGAGAAGCCATCCAAAAAAGAGTATGTCTCCTTCCCCGCAACAGCATGTAAAACCTCTTCCAAAAAAGGCAGAGGGTAGCAGTCCTTAACAGTGGCCTTGTTCAAATCTCTATAATCAATACAAATTCTGATAGTTTTGTTCTTTTTTTCAACAGGCACAATGCATGATAACCATTCTGGATTTGAAATTTTAGTGATCACACCTGCATCTTTCATTTTGAATAACTCCTCTCTAATTAAGTCTAGCAAGGCCACATTAATCCTTCTTAGTTTTTGCATCACGTATCGACACCTTCCTTGATCTTTATTTCAAATTCACAAATGTTTTTATCAACACCAATCAGCTCATTATAATCCCATGCAAAAACATCTTTCCATTCTTTGAAGAAATCTATTACCATGCATTCATTCTTTTCCTCAAACATATCACCAACATAAAGAGTTCTTTCTTGACCATTCTTTTCTATCTTGATTTCTCTAACCTGTTTTTCACTACTAGCATTGATTACCAATATAGGATGTAGCTGTTTGAGTTCTTCTTCCTCCAATTCTTCCTCCTTGATAGCACCTTTCTCGCCAAATGTTCGAAAGCAAAACACTCTTACACAAGGTATCACCTCTTCATTGAACTTTCTTGTGACATGAAGTAACTCCTGGATGCAAATGTTGATAGTTCCTCTAGTGCTTGATCCCTAAGCATAATCATCTCTTCATTTTTGGTTTGATATTCTCCCAAGATCTGCCTGCATACAAGTTGAGAGTCTCCAAATACAATGATGTCAGTAACACCTAAATGCTTAGCCTCTTGTAGTCCTGCTATCAAAGCTTTATATTCAGCCATGTTAGAAGTAGCATTTTGATGAATTCTCGCCAACTTTTGCCATTAGTTTGCTTGACCTATCCTTAAGAATGGCGTGTAAGAAGCTATACTCAATTTCTTAGAGACACCACCATCAAACCATAAATAAGCAAAGTTTATTTCCTTATGTACATTGCATACCTTAATTGGATTTGTGTCTACCTCCATATTGGTCATGGTAACTTCATATACCCCCTGGTTCATTGGATATCAACACATCCTCTTCAATGAAGTTAAAAGAATCAAACTCCCCAAGCTTGTTGTAGATAACAACTGTTTTCCTTCCATCGGTTATGGTACATTCCCCTTTTGACCAAACAGTGTCCGCATCTATTGTTGATGCCATCTCCTTCCTAGAAGTAAATCATAAATGTCCGCCTTTTCATCCATTCCTTCAAATGCAACCACAACAAAATTAGCAGCCACAACAATTCCTTCAATATCTATTGGTACTTTACTTACAATCCCTATGGGATTAATTCTTGAGTTAGAGAAAGATTTCAGTACCATAGGAGCTTTCTTGTCTACCTCTAAGCCACATTGTTTCATCACATGATGTGGCATAACATTTAGAGGTGATCCCCCATCCAACAATACCTTAGACAAAGCTCTTTTCCCAATGTTGGCTGCACACGTGAAAGCACCAGGATCATGTTCATCTTGTACTAGCATTTGCTCCTCAATGTGATTTGTAAACGCAATTTGCTCCTCTTGTGTGAGACAAATCTGTTCATCTTGACTCAAGTTAAGCATCTTCTTTCTATAAGTGGGTGCAATCCTTAACAATGTGAGCAAATCTACACTAACTTTTGAATTTCTCATAAGTATTTCAAAATCATCACCATCCTTATCTTTTTTTAGGAATTTCTGACAAGGCCCAGGGGATACAAGCTGCTTACCATCTTGTGCAGGTTGCTTGTTTTCACTTAGTTTACCTTTAGCAGCACTAGCTTCTATTTCTTCTTGAGATATCCCCTTGTCTTTCATTCCCCTCGTATGCACAGCCATTATTTCTTCCTGCTCTTCAAATTCCTGCATAAATCTGATAGGATAGCTAGTTTCAGACAAGTATTTGACAGTAGCAGTAGGTTCAGCAGTTTTGGCTTTCTCTTGTCTTGCAAAATACTCTTTTACACTACATCTATCTTCATAATGTCCTGTAGCTTTGCAAAAGGCACAAACAGGACACTCTTTTCCATAATGGCCTCTCTTGTTGCACTTAAGGCATATCCTGTACCAACAAACATCAGAAGAATGAGTTTCTCTCATACAATGTGCACAAGGGGATAATTTTTTCTTTCAGGTCTAGATGCTTTCAATTCTTGAAGTTGCTTGGTGACCTCGAGTAAAGCCTCAGCAACTTTATCAATCTCTGCCTTGGTAGTAGCAAAGAAAGCATCTTGTCGATTCTTCAAATTGCTTTGGGTTTCTTCTTATCTTTTGTACAAAGATATACTGGTATAGCATCAGCACCCATATATTCTTGTTCAAAATCTGGGAGGAAAGGATCACTAGTGATGTGAATATCATCTGGTAAATAGGAAATCACATCAGCAATCTCAATGGCCTTGTTAAAAGCTTTGTGGATGGTTGCAAATCCCTCCTGTTTGTAAATCTTTAGCATCTTCCTGTGTACTCTTGGTCTACCAGTCAAACCCCTTATGAAAGATGCAACAAGGTGTAAGGTATGGTTAGGTACTTGATTAGTTTGGCATTTTGTTAAGTACACATGAAATCTTTCCACATATTGGTGAACAGTCTCACCATTTCTAATATGAAAGGTTTGTAATTCAAAAATGAGATCTTGAGGGTCATAAACCTTACCAAATCTAGATAAGAACCTTTTGACAATTTCATCCCATGTGTTGATACCATCACTTATCACATATTCCAACCAAGCCCTTACTTCATCATTTTTGAAGCACTTCTTGAATTCAGCAAACTTAGTCCCTTTCTTGTGTCCATATTCTTGATAATATTCATCAAAGATCTTAACAAAGTTGTTAGCACTCATGCTAGAATCAAATGTAGGAACAGGAATGGGGACATTGAGTTCAAAGTATTGAGCAGGCATATTAGCATTGAGATTTACTGACTTATTCAGATGTACAGACACACCTTGAGGGGTAGCTTGTGTTTCTGTATTGTCTTGCACCCTCAAAGATGGTCGGATGTTTTGAAATTTCGCCTAGGAGCCATAGTTCCCAAGAACCGAGGTTGGATCTCGGTAGGAGCCTCCAAGATGTTGAGGGTAATCCTGGCAAAACCCTCAACTAGAATGGTTTAGGACCTCCGTGGTTGCTTCGAGGCAACCACTCAACCTAAATTTTGCAAAAACTTCTCACCACAAGCCTGTTAGTACAGCTTTCCCATTTCAAGAAAAACCCCTGTACTCTCTTTTCAATACCAAGTGCAAATAACTGGAGGTTTTATCTTGAAGAATGTATGAATGTGATCCCAACAAATAGTATTAAAAATGTGCAAGACCTTTTTTGAAGTCAGACTATTCTAGATACTTGAAAATTATATGCCTGACCTAGTCAAAAACTGGTCAATACCCTCGGCAGAGAGCAGAAATTCTCAGATGTTTTGTGAAATATTCTTTTTGATCTGGGACAACTGTGACTAATCAAATTGCTATTGTAGACGACGTGCAACACCTCTTTTGGATTTATTTAGAATGCTGGATGAACAGGGAGTAATTTGCCACTGATAGACTGTGTTTTTTTGATGACAGAGATATTTATCTAGATGTTTTTGCTTTTCCTGAGACAAAATAAAAGAGAATTACTGGGATCTTGATAACAATAGATGGACTGGACTTTTTGTTAGAGGAGTTTGTAGCGAAAAGATAGGTTTTGACTCTTATCAGATAACTAGAACTTAGTTTTGACTAATGTTTATATTTTTCTGTTTTCTTTGGATGCAGGACGACTATTCCTATGAAGCCTAAGCAGGATCTTACTAATATCCAATGGGATTAAAAACTAGAACAATATTTAGCAGATATGCATAAATTTCCTTGAAAAGAAAGTTGAGAAAAGAGAATTATACCAAAGTCGGATTTTCATTCACTTGACAATCATAACAGGAGTCTCACATAACTTCAAATAGCTCACAATTCATGAGCCAATAATACTTCCGGGATCGGACAGAATATTTGATCAGCTTTACTGCTCAATCGAGTAAATTGATGCAGCAAGGAAGGTCAAATCCACAAGCAGAAGATCGCACTGACATGTATTTCGTATCAACAATCTCCCAAATGCGCAAAAGCCCTTGAAATTTCCTGAATCGATTTTCCCCCCTTTTGAAAATGCTCTGTTCTGTTTCAATTCTTGCAAAATCCAACAGATTACTCGTCGTTTAGCACAGGCTTAGGGTTCTTGAGGTCACTCAGGTTAAATCGGGAGGATATAGTCATGATTAGGTAGTTTCCAGCTGCTAAAAATCCGTTTCTTGGCCTGCAATTTTAGGGTTCTTGATTTTTCTTGTGAAGAAATATCCCACAGGCAGGAATGAAAAAGTGGGCCAAGGTATAAATATAGATCCATTTCCCTGTTTATTGATTACGTGGTCTCCTCCCACGCCAAGCTCGGCTTCGTGTTTTCGACTTGGCATGCCGGGGGACGCCACTTGGCGAGGGATGAGAGGGTAGATAGATGGGGGTAGATGTAGGTAGGTTTTACCATTTTTCAATGAGGCACGTTTCCCAAGGAAGCCATTTAGAAGGTCAATATAAACTCTTTTTTTTCAAAAATGTTTGTGCCGGTGGCATGATTTCATGAGGGCTACCGGTGGGTATCATCAAATTTTTGAATGGAATACTTTGATTTTTTGGTGGAAAAAATAAATGAAGTGACTAGGCATGGGACTTGGTGAGGTGGCAAAAATGATGATGATGTGGCACTTAAGGGTTGGTAACCATCTTTTCCCCTAGTCAAAATGATTTTTTGGTGAGGTGGCATGAAGTATGGATGATGTGGATGACACGTGTGATGTGAGTGGTGAAGTGGAATTATGAATGATGAAGTGGATGTTATAACTTTTGCAATTTTTACATGGAATGCTACTAGGGAGTTCACCTCTTGCATAGTTGGACAAATCTTGCTTTTTTTGTCCTTCTTTTGTAAGACCTAGTAGATATTTAGAACCTAGGTATTCTTGAAATGAATTCATGGGGCTCCCTAGTGCTTAACTTTGGTGAGTAGGTGGATGGAGCATGGAGTGTGTGTTTCATTTGACTAGGGAAAAAAAATGTTACCAACACCATAGTATGTAATGAGAGGAGATGGAGATGTGGAAAAAAAAAGGCTAGACATGGAATGGAGAAGATGATTCAAGACATAGAATGGAAGAGAATGGCTAGGCAATTCTTCAAGAACCTTAAGAATATCAAACTTCAATGCTCAAATGGTGAACAAGATATCATACCAAGTTGTGACCTTGCAATCTTCAATGGGGTATCGAATTTTAGTAACTTGCCTTGTGACCTCCCACTTAGCCAAAATACTCCTTTTATGTTTCCCAAGTGAATGTCCTTCTTTGGTTCTTCAAGTCCTTGTGTCCTTTGTAGCTTTTCAAATGGTCTTCAAGTTGCAACTTCAAATACTCCTTGTGTGCTTATTGAACCATGTATTTGGAAATGCCAATGGCTCTTCTATACTGCCATGAGTGGCAGCAATCATCAGGGGTAAGGAAATTGATCCTCCATGACACGCACAACAGCCCAATAGCTGGCCATGCAGGATTCATGAAAACATATTTCAAAGTGCGCAGCAGCTATTATTGGCCAGGAATAAAGAAGCAGGTAGCTCGCTACATCAGGGAATGTCAGCTATGTCAGCAGATGAAGGTGGAGCAGCTTCGAATTCCAAGGGCATTAGAGCCATTAGCGGTGCCAAGCGCTAAGTGGGAGGTGATCAGCATGGATTTCATCACAGGGCTTCCAAGAACAGTAAGAGGGAAGGATGCCTTGATGGTAGTGGTCGACAAGTTGTCGAAGATGGCACATTTTGTGCCTTGCAGGACCACAGATACGGCTATGGATACAGCAAAGCTCTTCACCAAAGAGATCTTCAAGCTTCATGGCATGCCAAGGGAGATTATCTCCGACAGGGATCCGAAGTTTATGAGCGCCTTTTGGCAAGACCTCTTTGCGACCATTCAGACGAAGCTATCCATGAGCACGGCGTATCATCCTCAGACGGATGGCCAAACGGAGCGGACCAACAGGATTTTAGAAGACATGCTACGGAACTATGTCTGGAATAAGCAAGGTATGTGGGAAGAATTTATTCACTTGGTGGAGTTTGCCTACAATAGCACCAAGCAAGAATCATCCCAAATGTCGCCGTTTATGATCAATTATGGCTATCAGTGCCTAACTCCAGACACTTGGCACAATCCCGTGTCAAAAGTAGAAGTTTCACAGCAGATGTTGGCCGATATGCAGCAGCTCGTGGAAGAAGTTCGAGGATATCTGCTAGCAGCAAGAAGTCGACAGAAGAGCATCGCTGACAAGCATCGAACAGTCAGAGAGTTCCGAGTTGGAGACGATGTATGGCTCAAGATCAAGGTGAAGCAGGCGAAGCTCCGCATTGAAAATTGCAAGAAGCTTGCTCCAAGGTGGGCTGGACCTTTCAGAATAGTCAAGAGAGTAGGTAATCAATCCTACAAGCTAGATTTGCCAGCACACCTAAAGATTCATAAGGTCTTCCACGTGAGTTTATTGAAGAAACATACCCCCAATCCAGACGAAGTCTTGGACACTCCAACGTTGTTGGAAATGACGGAGGAGCAGCTGGAAATAGTTCCAGAATTGATTCTTGATAAAGCCTTCAAGAAAACGAGGAGATCTGAGTTTCTCCAGTACTTGGTCAAGTGGAAGCACTTGCCAGTGGAAGACGCCACATGGGTACTTAAGAAAGATCTAGTAAAGCAGTACCCACAGTTTATGGAGCAATGGGACGGCAAAGTCATCTCCAGAGAAATCGGCTCAGGCATGTCGATTTGTGTAGATTAATTCTATGTGTAGTTAAGATTAATCTACGCATGCAACCTATGCTAGGTATGGGTCGCATGCGTTGTTACCGATGATGGGACTACTACGGTGATCTCTAGGGCGTGGTGTAATGTCAATGTAGGCATGACCGCGTTTCCGCTTGGATGAGTGGAAGGTAGATTAGAAAGTCTACTTCCGTTCCACGGAAGTAGACGACCTCGAGAGAAAGGAGGTCATTGAGGAATGCATTGATAGGAAAGGCACCTTTAGCCCCATATATGCTTTGATAGGAGGAATCTATCCTTCATGCCCCATATACGGGAAGGATATCCTCCACGCTGGGCAACTAGAGGTGTAGGCATGAGCGACATATAGGCATATAGGCGCTGTCTCTCCGGCCATAATGGAAGATTCACCCTCTTCCTACGCCGGGAGATTAGCCATGCATCCATGTAGATAGGTGGGGTGGTCACCATATAACCAAAATTTTTCTTCTCCGCTATCTAGTATGGACCTTAAACAAAGCGGAGGTCTAGTATGGAGCGGAGGCCAATAGAGCGCTCCGGAGGGCAAGGAGGTCGAGCTACGAAGACTTGCAACACAAATTTTGTTGTAATGTGTTGCAAGGAATGAAGAGTACCTCAAACAATAATGTTAGATATGAAATGTTAAAATTTTGATAAACTAAATTGTCGTGATAAGTGAAGTATTGAGTAACTTGTTTAATGATGTTATGAATTGATAAGTTATTCCATAATATAATGGCGTGATAATGTTCTAAAAATATTACCTTAAGGTAATCTTAATAAATGTGTAAGTATGATGGTAGTATATCGTATGTATCAGGTTGATTGCAGGTTAGGAAGATCCCAAGGTGGGGAGACCCACGATGCTGCGGACAACATCATTTCAAGGTGGGGAGAATGTGACGTTCCAGCACAGTATACGGTCCCAGGACGTATACTATACTGCCTCGTCACGCGTACACGCCACTCCAACTGACGTGTACGCCGACGTGTAGCCAGGTGGGTAGCCCCTAGGGGGCAACTTGCTAGGAATGTGCATTTATTATTAATGTGCACATTTATCAATGTGCACATTAATGTGGGCACACCTTTCCATTGGGCACATTTTGCCACCTAGCCATTAAAGGCAAGTGGGGCCATTCCCAATTATCCCACATGCCTAAAGGGGAAAATTGGAAACCCTAGCTTACCCCCTTGTCTATTTAGAAGGGAAACCCTAACTTGCCCATTTCTCGTTTCTAGGGTTTCAGAGCTCTGTTTTGGCTTCTCAAGAGCCAAAACCGCCTCCCAGACTCTGTCTGAGAGAATTGCACCATTAGTTTCCCTTGATTCGAGCAGTTCAGCAGGATGGTCGAACTCAGGTCAGGAGGAGCAACTCAAGGATCAGGTATTTAGGCAATTTAATAGCTTAAACCATATTTTAGTCATAAAATCAGTAGGTTTAGCCTATTAAATTGCCCATAGCAGCCCTCTAGATCTCTAGATACCAGACTCTAACTAAAGAACCTAACTCTATGATATAGATTAGATCTAGTTCTTTAGTTCTTCTGTGATATATATAGATGATGTATCTCTATGAGCTCCTTGTATTGGGAAGGGGGGTAGAGACCTAAAGCTTGGTAGTAGATGCTCCTAGATTAGCCTCTCTAGCACACTATAGATTCGGCCTGTGTACAAGAATCACACCAGGTTGTGGGTGAAGGGGCCAGAGGCTAAGAAGGAGGTTCATGTTCTGACTCTTGAACGATCCCTCTGGTGTGTAAGGCCTACCAGGAATCATTGTGACTAGGTCTAATGGCTTACCACTGAGTGCGGGTAAGGCATGGACTCGACACCCGTGAAGTGGTGTACATTTTCCAGTGGGTTCAGTCGAATACGGGCAGTGGCCCTCTAGTCACCTTGAGTCGGCATGTAGATCTCTGGAGGGAGTGATCCCTTCCTGCCCCATCGGAACTGGGAGGATGAAACCCAGGAATAGCCCCTTTGGCTATGCATCCGGCGGGCTACAGTCAGGTCCCGACACTTTTCAGCCTACTCTGCAAAGTGTGCACAGGAGGGGCGGATGGAGTGGACAACCCTATGCCATGTTCATATGCCAGCCAAATCCATTGCCACGAATTCTGTCTGCAATGAACTCTGGAGACCCAAGCCGTCAGTCATCCCTTCGAGTCTGAGCCTTGGGTAGGACCCCTATGTATGATGCTGATCATTGTCTATGCAGATGTTGATGCACCACCCTTCGAGGTGGATATGTGATTATGTTGTATACTGACATGTATGTTACGCTTCCACAGCTAGGTAGGCCCTGAGGGAGACGGGGTAAAATGACCCCTTCACTCTTCCCACTGGGACTCGTTACGGGTGCAGTGATTGTGGAGGGCCCTGTATCAGTAGGGAGCTGGTATGGGGAATGAACTCCTGTTTGTATACGGTGAGTGCACCGTATACCAGTAGGGGACGTCACACCTATAACCTGATGCATCTTTTGATTTGCCCGAGTTTCTATCTGTGTCTAATGCTTTTGAAGGGGTGTGAGTGTCTTGTCCCCCTAGCTGATCACATTGTACCTCTATATCTACAAAGTAGGGATGAAGAAGTAAGCTACATATCCCAATTGCATCAAACAAGACTTGGTTACCTTTGAGGGTAGAAAATAAGTCCCTTTTTGGTGTGCTATATGGACTCACAAAGTCATTGCCACTAGTACGAACAGTTAAACCTGAATTAGTAAACGGCACCATGCTCTGCAAACCTGGAATTGAATCACAATTGATTGTAACTATGCTTTGGCATCTCAATATGACAAGGGCGCTCACCTATAAGTGCCTCAGTAGCTTGAAGTTGCTTTTGATCCTCCCTACTCACACCTAAGGCTTGTACCCATGCTGTAGAAAATTCATGATAGCAATTCTCAATGCAATAGTGATTACAAATCCTGCAAAGTGAACACAAATTTGTCAATGAGAATACAATTATACTAAGCACTTCAGGAATTTTGTTATGAAGTACCTCAAGAGGCTGAGCAAATATGGAAGATGGTATTGGTGACTGCATTCAGCAATCAAAGTTGGTAGTGGTTTCTCCATCCACTAGAGAATCTTGCCACAGAATGGACAGCCACTACCATAATCTTCAGCCTTATCAAGGTCTGGAAGTAGTGGATCCAAGACAAATAAAGGAAGATGGTCCTTGCAAGACAGAAACCTCTCTAACCTTGGTTCCAACACTTTCAATGCTGTTGTGTCTGCTTCCCTGGCTGACAGCAGATTAAGCTCCTCGATTTTTGTCGGCTCAAGGTTTGGTAATAGTTCCTTGAGCTCAGCCTCTGTATCTTGGCATATAGTCCGAATACCGTCTGCACGACTTGGTTTATCCTTAATCATTCCTTCCCATTTTTTTAAATCTTTATTCATCTTCTCGGTCTGGAACTCAAGGTGCTGAACCTTCATTTGTAGCACCTGCAGGCTTTGATCACAAGTTTGCAACCTTGCCTTACACTGAATCACTTCTGACCTTGTAGAGTTGATCCATTCTCCCAGTGTCCTGTTGAATTCAACTGGAAAGTAATGCAAGGTTAGTACCACATGACACAACAGGCACCACTTTACACACCACAAATTCCATCATGACAAACTGCACCACAAATGGCGTCATAGGCACCACATGTGGTGTGGCATGTGGCACCACATATGGCACCACAATGCACCCAAAGCACCACATATGGCAGACATCCATTACTTCGCACCACAAACGCCGTCAAAGACACCACATGTGGTGCAAAATGTGGAACCATAGTGGTGCCACATTCGACATTACATGTGGCACCACAATGCACAGAAAGCACCACATCCGGCAGGCATCCACCACCCCCACATGTGGCACCTAGCATGGTGCAATATTTAGCGCAGCAGTTGGCACCACATATGGCAGACAATCCACCATTCACAAGTATCACCATATCTAACATCACATATGACACTAAGTATAGAAACATATGGAAGCCAATTCACTATTCAGATAAGGTACCACGTTTGGTACTATATGTGACACTACATATGCTATAAACTATATTATTAACATATAATTGGCACCATATGACTGCCCTGTAACACATTTGGAGCTACATACTACTGCGAACTGAAATTATCCACCACAACTCGAAACTAGCAGCACAAATTTCCTACACATATCTTACAACACACCCAAATGAAGAAGAAGTGGTGTATCTGATTGTTCAAGCTTGCTAGACCTCTCTGGAAACCCGGGGGATTCACCTCTATTATAGGTATATATGCCATGTGCGTTCCTTAGGTTACCAAAAAACCCATTATATACGACAGTTCCATATGAAAAACCCTTTGTATACGACTACATTATTTGTAAAAAAATGCAGCCCGTATCGTATAATTACTTGCCCAAAACACTTTTACTTGACAACCCCTTCCATACATATACGATATCTCTATTATTTTTTATATATATACTATATACTAGAAAAAGTGCCCAGCGTTGCTGGGCTTTTCGTTGGGATTAAATTTCATGGTTTATAGCATGTAGTTGGACATTTCGTTGGGATTAAATTTAGAAAAAGTGCCCAGCGTTGCTGGGCTTTTCGTTGGGATTAAATTTCATGGTTTATAGCATGTAGTTGGACATTTCGTTGGGATTAAATTTCATGGTTTATAGCATGTAGTTGGACATATATGGCCGTTCCTTAGTTCTGGGAAGGATTTGTTGACGCGTTTGCTATTTGTCTACAAATATCTCCCATGTTGATATGTCCAGGAAATTCAATAGGGCCAGATTTGTATCTCCCATGTTGATATGTCCAGGAAATTCAATAGGGCCAGATTTGTTGATGCGTTTGCTATTTGTCTACAAATATCTTCCATGTTGATATGTCTAGGGAGGGTCTGTAAATGGCTTTTTTGCCAAGCTCAATGGAACCATGCAAGATAACCAATGCTTCGAAGAAGATATACCTTATTATTGTTTGGTTCACAAATATTGTATACATGTTTGGTTCACAAATATTGTATACATGATTGCTCCCTTATTGTTGTTTGGTTCACAAATATTGTATACATGTTTGCAAAGATGAGCGAAGCAATGCCAAGCATCAATTGTATGTCTATATTATATGTCTGTCTACACTATAATGTATTTGCCATTGGTCTGAGAGGAAAATGCAAATGCGTAACATTCTCTTTTGTCTACTTATTTAAACTATAGATATTCCTCATCCCGGGTTAATCTCATTAATTTTTTTTTTTTTTTTTAAGTTTGGAATTGAGACATTTGCAATCACCTACTAAATGAAACAAAGAATAATAAAATGTCCAAGCCTAGTAGAGATCTTGTTGTGATTGTGGAATGAACACCCAGATTTATACTATATATTAACACAAGCAATATCAATCTGGATATTCCAACAAATGCAATGATTTGAAATCCGGAATGAACACACGCCTTTGATTATACTATTTTAAGAAATCACATTTCTATGGCAAATCTTGATGGAACATTTTGAGAGCATCTTTTAAAATTTCACATCTCTCGATACATGCACATGTAACTAAGGTCGCCACATATATATATCCCGTAGCTTGTAGCATGGAGCGGATCGTTCCTAGATGTCTTCGGCTTTCGGAAGGAGAGCCCCATCGACCAAGATGGTGAAGGCAATGACCATACAAAATTCTTGCAATTCCAATTGCTTTTATCTCATTGTAATAAGATTGTTGTATCGTGCACAGGGATAGCGTGGTGCAAGGAGAAACCGGAGAGTCTAGGTGTTCCATCCCATCAATCAAAGGCGGTCGCATAGCCAACTTGATTTTTTGTATCCGTGAAAGTCGACAATTTATTATTAGTATGAACATAATGTCTTCACAAGAGCCTCCTTAAAAATCTCAATTGCCAAAAACCAAAGGGAGAAACCCAATGGCTACCTTTTGCGATTTACATCAAGCGGAAAAGCGGACTCACTTTTGTAGCCTTGCCTTTGAGATTTTGGTACCTTCTCGCGACAATATTTCTACTTGAGCGATTATACCTCATTGGCTTTTCACAAGGCGGCATGCGGCAAGAGCGGAACATAAGAGAAAGTTCTCCAAAGAAGAACTCCACCAGCCACCACCTTTGCCAAAGTTTGTGCATTCCTGCCGGGCATCTCATTATTAGACCCCTTCACTCCAAGCAAATCCAAACAAGCTGCTTGAGAAGCAAGTTGTGTGCCACCACCAACTGTGCCAACCTTTGTAAACATTTCATGCATAATGTTAGCGCCGTAAAGTTGTACACTATCTTCTACGGGGTCTTCTACACATTAGCATACAATAATCATGCAAATTCTTATGTTGATCGCAACCTAACATTACCTCGATTGATGGCATAGTAACGAGATATGCAAGTCACGCCCACCATTTATTGCCTCCATAACGGTGATGCGAAGGTGAGCTCTCAATGTTCGGCGAGAAATCTTGGCCGGTTGCTATAAAAATGGCCGATACAAATATTGGATGCATGTGCATTGAAACCACCAACTTATCTAGCCATATATCGATCCAACAAGATTTTTAGCGTTGTTCACTCTACAAGAGTCTTTGAAGTCTTCAAAATCTTGGTTACCACCTCTTCCTTTATGATAGCCTCACATACTACTGATTTACCTACCCTCAATTCAATTTATTGTTTGTAGGCTTTTATCCGCACAAAAGTTGCCTGCAAGAGAAGCATATCCATAAGCACAACCGATAGCTATGCAAGTTTTCCCCGCTTTTAGAAGAAAAAACACTGCTTTGTTTCGTAAGTGTTGACCCTAAGTTGTATGTACACTTTCTCTTATTTGAGTGCCTTGGTAAATACTCAAGTTTACATTCCACTCTACAACCAAGAATATAATTTGATTTTAGAAGGTCTTTTTGCAACGTTTAGGTCTAAATGTTTAAAACTCAAAATAAAACTCAAAATAAATTATGCATGGAAACCATTTTGTCTCGCTCTTGACAAACTCAAAGCCGAAAAGAATTACAGAGATGCTTGATAACTTCCATGTCCTAAATAGATCCCAAGATAGTCCAACACATTCGGACACCCTTGGATATTCTTTTCCTTCAAAATGTCCTAACCAAAGCATTTAGTGTGTGAATGACAATTGACTTCCATGGCCCATGGTTAGAACATCCGTGATTTTAAAGCTCACGTTTAAAAATTGTACTCCAAGAACTCTCATCATCTTTATTTGGATAGTTGCTTCTCTAGAAATATGTGAAATGCATAAATATGAACCAAAGCTAGCATTCAAGAAAGGCCTTCTCCAGAATTCTCTCTTAAGCCATATCAAACTCTCGGGTTCTCTATATTTGAAGCATTAGGCTTGATGAAGAATGGAAAAACACGAGAATACGAACTCTGCCGAAACGACTTCAGATATATGAAGCCCCTTCTCTTTCATTTGAATACCCTCCATTTCCAGAAGTAATTTCAACTCGAAAAAGGCATAGGATAGAAGAAAATAAGGCACGAGGGGCTTAGAAATGAGGGCTTTGTTCCGCATGAAAATTTTAGACGTGCATTACATCAAGATGCAAAAGAAAAGAAGCGTAATCGTGCCAAAAGAAGAGTTTAGACTTGAGAAACCCACTTTATAAACATGGCTATGGAATCTAAAGCACGAAGACATGGCTATGGCTATGGAATCAAGCACGAACGCATTCTTCTTCGTCAAAAGCAAAACCGGTGAATTCAAAAGGGAGATTTGTTAACAATATTTCTCGTGAGTGAAGAACATAACAGTGCGACTAATTCAAAACCAAGAAAGAAAAAAAGAGGAAGGAAAGGAAGCCCACCAAGGCCAACCGAGAGGATCCGGAGATGGAGTTTTTTCTTGTCTTTGAAGGCATCAAGGGGGGCGGAAGACTTGCCCATGAACAAGCACTTGGCGCCCTTGCCGGCCTGGTTTCCGGCGACTACCATCGTTGGGAAATGAAAGGTAGGGCAGAGGGCGCTGGGCCTTCAGTGAAACTGAATCTCATGCTTTAATCTCAACCATTAATTTACATCCAATATCAACGGTAAAGATATAAGGGAAAAACTCAAGACGTATTTGGACGGCCCACAACAAAAGTTAAAGAGTCAAACAAAATTAACGGTCAAGATCGCGCACAAACTATCCTAAAATGGCTTTATTATTATATATAGATTATCATAGTCATATCATATTATCACAGAATCCCCAACAGTAGAAGCTCACCAAAAATGACGGACCCTTACAGTATGAATACGAATCGAACACTGGCTCCATCACACTCCTTTTGGGTATCCGTACGACATTCAAACTATAAAAACCTTATATTTTTCTTACGTATACGGTACCAGAGAGGCAATAAAAAAACCCATTTGGTGCACTCACATGTTTCATACCCCATAATCTAGGTGAACCCCCCGGGTCTGGAAAATAACAGTTCCAATATTAAATTGCATCATATGGTGGTTCCAGAAGAAGAGGGTTGAAAAGTACCTATTTTTTCAGTGATTTTCCCCGAGATTCTTCTTATAGCTTGAGGAGGCTTGAATTGTGGCCTAGTCATTTCAAGAGAGGAAGCATCATCTGTGGCATTTTGCTCTGCTTCCTCACTATTTGAAATGCTTGCATGCTTCCTCTTACGTTGGGACGGAGAGGCTTCAGACCCTTTTTCTCTTAACTATTGCCAGAAACTCAACCAGTTTATTTCTTTACCTTTTGTGTGAAGGTAATACGCAACAGCCATAGTCTGTGAGGCCATGCCTCCCCAGGCACACGTCTTTTGTGAGATTTTCCTGTAAAGGGACATATATTCATTATACCTCTCCTTGCTCAGATTCTTCAACCTGCAATTTTAAACAACAGAGAATCATGGGCATCCCCGAATCTACAATGCAACCCACCTGTAAGTGGATTTCCCTGATACTTTCGGCCCCCAAACAGACTCGATTTCTTTTTGTGTGGCGTAATGCTTTTCTTGCATGTACATTTCCTTGTAGGTGTATCCCGTGGCATTCAAGTCCGGTATGATCAAAGCCATTTCGTGATCGATCTTCTTGCCAGAAATAAAAAATGGTCTTGCCGGATTTAGGGAGCGGAATCAGAGTTTTTGTGGGAAAATGAGAACAGGCATCGTGTAATTAAGAAAAGACAAAATTTTGAATAAGTAATCATGCATGTGTATATTTGAAAAAATAACTGCCTCTCCCACTACAAATTCGGTTTATCCCACCACACTTAGCACCCAAAATTGTGGTGCTAAAATGCATGTTTTTGTTCCACTACAACATGCTTTCACCCATTCACCTTTCTTCTAATTGGCTTTGTCACATATCCACCCCTACAAACCCTCTGTTTCGATTTTCTTTGCCTGCTTGTAACAGTGCTTTCCGAAACTTCATCAACAGGAGGATTGAAATCTGAACCCGATGCTGACCTCGAAGTGCTTGCATGAGAGTCCAATCCTTCTTCCATAGTTTCTTCTTCAACTGGTGCTTTAAGACATCGATCCATTCTGCAGAAAGGGGATACAACATCCTGCACAAAAAATCAGATTATTAACCAGATTTGTATTACTGCTTGAAGGGATTTGTATTACTGGTTGAAGGATTGCAAAAGTACCTGATTTGTATTACTGGTACAACCTGATACAACTCGATCAAGTACCTGATTTGTATTACTGGTTGAAGGATTTGTATTACTGGTTGCTGGATGCCCCTGGGTACCGAAAGAACTCCTCAAGGGAGGTAGCACTGATCCCATGTATGACTCTTAAGTCTGAATAAGCACGGCAACAAAGTAAGATATGAGCCTCATCCTCCACCACACCGTCACTACACAAGTTACAATGTCTAAGATCATGAGCGATGTCTGCCCATCTCCCTACCTCCACACCAAGATGGTGCGAGCTTAACCGGATCCTCGCAATTGCTTGCCTATGCTTCATAGATATGGGTTCACTAAGATACTGCGCTGCCTTCAATGTGGGATTCATCTGAGTCCGATAGTACTCTTTCTTCACAGCTGGCGTACTCCATGTCTTAGTGAGAACACTCTTCCGAACCCATCCCTCAATATCTTCCCCGATTCATCCGCAATTATGAATATCCATCCCCATTTCACCAGCCATCTACTAATATCCGCATACCAACCTTTGTCACTACTCTCTGCTGCAGCAATTCCTGGCAAGCTATTCCTGGGCATATCATATAAAACCTTATGCAGATAACGTAAGGTTTTGCAAAGAGCTTCAGCTTCAAGGGGTATCATCCCGCACTCTCCTAACATCATATCATATGGCGTTTGCATTTTAGTGCCCAGTTCCGTGTGAAAAAATTTCTTTTGTATTTTTTCCACCTTTTTCCACCCATCATTAGCAAGGCCTGGTCCCCAGGCTTCACAACCATACAGTATAACCGTTTGTACCAATACTTTAAAGAGCATGCGTTTCATTTCAAAGTTCCAAATGTCAGCATTCACACACCTTCTCTGCATTGCATATAGTGCCTTTAAGCCCGCACTCACTCTATGTTCGACCGCCTGATTCCAATTCGGACTTTTGTCTATAGTCAAACCAAGATACTTATAGCTTTCAACGACCTCAACTTGCTTACCCTTGTAAAATAGCCGCACATGATCTGTTTTATTCGCTCCAAAAACAACAGCCTTAGTCTTTTCCAGATTCACCTGCATACTTTTAGCATCACAAAAACCGGCAAGCACATCCAAATGTCTTTGCATCCCCTGTATGCTCCGAGATAGCAACACAATATCATCAGCATATAGCAAGAGCATAAGTACATACCCATTCAAGGATGTACCATCCCCTCCATGTGCTCTTATCCACCCCTCCAGCTGATCTATGAACAATCCAAACAAGGTAGGCGACAAAGGACACCCCTGTTTGACTCCCATATTACTCTCTACTACATCATCACACATTCCAACAAAAGGGAAAGAGAGTTGCACGAGTACTTTTTTATAAAGAACACTTACCGCATGCCTAAGCCATGGAATAATTTAAGGGCTAAACTTAGCTATTTGGCGATTTTTTAGCACATTTCCAAAAAACTTTGGCTAAAGTAAATGGAAAAAATTGGGAAAAAAATAATAATTTTAGTTTAACTTTTTTCGGGACTGCGCCAACGTTGGAGCTCTTTAGCCAAATGCTAGAAAGTAAGAGAGTGAAATTTTGTACTGTTTAGCTAAACCATAGAAACTTTTGGAATGAATTTCGGGCCAGTTTAGTTAACATCATTCTAGTTTATATGAAATATATGATTAGTAGTTTAGTTTCTAGCATTATGAATTAATTTGAGTCCTAAACTTTGCTAGTTAGTATTATTTTAAAATGTTTTCACAAAGAAAATGACCAAAATAAATGGAATATATTGAAAAAAAGTATAGTAATTTGGCTTAATATTTTCTATTGGCCACACCATAGAAAGTTTTGGGTTGATGTTTGGGTTAGTTTAGCTAAGTGCTAGAAAGTATGAGAGGAAAAATATGTAGAGTTTAGCTAAACCACAGAAATTTTTGAGATTAATATCGAGCAAGTTTAGCTAAAGTCATTCTGGCTAATAAGAAATATGCGATCAGTAATTTATTCCCTGGCCTAAGCCCCATCGGGATGCCCAAATCTACCATCCTATGCCACAGATTTTGCCTATTCACCATGTCAAAGGCCTTGCTGAAATCCACAAATACAGCATACAAAGGTTTCCTTTTTCCCACCACTGAATCCATCATAGCACGAAGGGTGACCAAATGGTCAGTTGTAGACTTTTTAGGTCTAAAGCCCGCTTGGCCTATTGCTCTAGCATTGTGACCCTCTGCCCAGTTGCTTATCTTGCCCTCAAGTATAGAGGCATACAGTTTTGCATAAAGGCTGCCAACCATAATGGTACGGTAGTTACCCGGATCAGATGCATCCCCTGACTTGTGCAATGGCACAACCCTATTAACCTGCCAGGCCCTAGGAAACCCATCTCTCAAAGCCATATTGAACATGTCGACCAGCCTATTCGTAACCGCTTCTCCAGCCCACTTAAGCATTTCGGCCTTAAGGCCACAAGCATCTGCCGCTTTGCCATTAGCAAGTCTCTTGAGTCCCACCTGAACATCCTCCAGAGTAAAGGTAAGCATATCATCCATCTCACATGTCTCTTCGGCCATCTTATCCTCAACTCCATGGACATGGTATAAATTCATGTACATGCTCCATTAGTGCCTCCGCTTGCAACACATTACCCCCATGCTTCAAGGGTTTAAGCCTATTCCAAAATTTCTTTGGATCAACCAGCAGTTCTTCCACCATTCGCCTATGTTTACGATGTAAATATGCCTTCTTCTTATTTTTGACCAGTTTGGTATACACTCTCCTTTCTCGTACTTTTAGTCCCCCTTGTGTCGCTCTAAATTTTTGCCTCTGCTTGTTTACATTCCATGTCAAACCATTCATTACATGGCAGCCCCTCCGCTGTTAGGTGGGATACAAAACATTCATTCATTTGATTCAAGCAAAACCCTAGACAATGCCTCACTCATATCCCCTAATCGATGTGGGCCATGCAAAAGATGCCATTTTCTCGCTTTCGCATATCTCGCTATATTCATCGGCTTTATCATACTTGAGAGACATCCATTTACCTTTATATGTATCTTCTTGTTGCCTATGATGTCACTTTGTACATGAAGTTCAATGAGCAAAGGTACATGATCCGAAGCTTTCATTCTCATCTCCAATGCGTAAGCTAATAACATGTTCTCGCAAAAAGTAGGTTTGGCAATAACATAATCCACCACACTAGCATTTTTACAAGTGCGCTTACCAGAGCCTGGGTACCTATTTGTGCCATTGAAGATCACCATCTCAAAACCACTACACATATGTAAGACATGACGCCCCTGCGGTGTCAGCCATTTCACATTGTCTTCGATGTTCTCGCTCCATCCAATTGTCTTCATTTCAAGATCATCCAAAGATTTCCAACCATTCTCGCTTCTCCATCTAGACCCACCAAAGTCGCTTGATGGTTTCCCCGTGACGCCCATTAAAGTCTCCTAACAATAGCACTTCCCCCCAAACCCAAAGCTAGTATATCCCGCTCTAAGTGAAAGAATGGGTCATCCTTATCCGGATCTCCTTTGTTATACACGGGTGATTCCCTTTGGGGAATAACAACCAGACTACATATATCTTGTTGCCCCTACCGGCAATTCAATCCAAATGTATTGTGCGCTTGCTTTATGTGTCAAAACACACACCGCATGCACAATTTCATTGGCGAGCATAGCATGCAATACCACCTGTAACTTTGAGATTCCAGCCCTTCTTATTCCATACCAATGCAATAGCGTAAAACCGTAAAATATCCGGAAGAGCCTTTTCCTCATGCTCACACGTTTCCAAAAAGAAAACTATGTCTACATTTGCTAGCAAGTCATCCATAGCACATATCTTACTACTTTTTAACGATTTTACATTCCAAAGCAAACTAACCCGGGGGGTCGCTACTTCCTATGCATCCTCCACAATCACTTTTCCGCCTCTCCAAAGAAGCACGTTGTCCAAATTCTCTTGCCTCCTTCATCCTAGAGAGAGAGAGAGAGAGAGAGAGAGAGAGAGAGAGAGAGAGAGAGAGAGAGAGAGAGAGAGAGAGAGAGAGAGAGAGAGAGAGAGAGAGAGAGAGAGAGAGAGAGAGAGAGAGAGAGAGAGTTTTGCTTTTTATGCCTCAAATCCATTTTTGAGCATATGCACATGATCTCGTGTCCCAATCAGCTCAAACATGCCAAGGTGGCTCAAACATGCCACCAAGGTGGCTCAAACATACACAAGGTGGCTCAATGCCACAAAGGTGGCTCCAACATGCCAAGGTGGCTCCAACATGCCACGCGGGCTCTAACATGCCATGCAGGGGCTCCACCATGCCACCTAGGCTCCAACATGCCAAGGTGGCTCACAACATGTCACCTAGGCTTAAATATGCCAAGTTGGCTCAAACATGCCACCTAGGCTCCAGCATGCCACCGTAGCTCTAACATGCCACCTAGGCTCAAACATGCCAAAGTGGCTCAAACATGCCAAGTGGGCTCCAAAGATGCCACCTAGGCTCCAACATGCCAAGGTGTCTCAAACATGCCACCTAGGCTCCAACATGACAAGGTGGCTCAAACATGCCACATGGGCTTCAACATGCCACCTAGGCTCCAACATGCCAAGGTGGCTCAAACATGCCACGTGGGCTCCAACATGCCACGTGGGCTCCAACATGCCAAGGTGGCTCTAACATGCCACCTAGGCTCAAACATGCCAAGGTGGCTCCAACATGCCACTTAGGCTCCAACATGCAAAATGGCTCAAACATGCCACTTAGGCTCCAACGTGCTCAAACATGCCACGCAGGCTCTAGCATGCCACCTATGCTCCAACTTGCCAAGGTGGCTCAAATATGCCACGTGGGCTCCAACATGCCACCTAGGCTCCAACATTCCTAGGTGGCTTAACTCAAACATGCCACATAGGCTCAAACATGCCATGCAGGCTCACTTAGGCTCCAACATGCCAAGGTGGCTCCAACATGCCACCTAGGCTCAAACGTGCCAAGGTGGCTCAAACGTGCCAAGGTGGCTCAAACATGCCACCTAGGCTCCAACATGCCACCTAGGCTCAAACATGCCACGTGGCTCAAACATGCCAAGGTGGGCTCAAACATGCCACCTAGGCTCCAACATGCCACCTAGGCTCCAACATGCCAAGGTGGCTCAAACATGCCACGTGGGCTCCACCATGCCACCTAGGCTCCAACATGCCAAGGTGGCTCACAACATGCCACCTAGGCTTAAATATGCCAAGTTGGCTCAAACATGCCACCTAGGCTCCAACATGCCACCGTGGCTCTAACATGCCACCTAGGCTCAAACATGCCACGTGGGCTCCAACATGCCACCTAGGCTCCAACATGCCAAGGTGGCTCAAACATGCCACCTAGGCTCCAACATGACAAGGTGGCTCAAACATGCCACATGGGCTTCAACATGCCACCTAGGCTCCAACATGCCAAGGTGGCTCAAACATGCCACTTGGGCTCCAACATGCCAAGGTGGCTCTAACATGCCACCTAGGCTCAAACATGCCAAGGTGGCTCCAACATGCCACGCAGGCTCCAACATGCCATCTAGGCTCCAACATGCCAAGGTGGCTCAGGCATGCCACCTAGGCTCAAGCATGCCACCTAGACACCCCAAGTGGTGACATGGCATGCCAAGTAAGCAAGGTCAAGTTTTGACTAGGTCAAAAATGAAAAGATGTCCATCTTTGGTCTTTTCATTGGGTGATGTTGGCAAATTTTAGGTGACATGGCTAGATGATGGTGACATGGACATGATGACTAGGACTTTATGCAAGAAATATGATAACCTTTGAAATTTTTGGTAGGGGAGTTTGGCAAGGAATAGAATAGAGGGATCTGAAGAACTTAATGCGCTGACATACTTCCCCAACTCGAACCAGGCCAGGACTTTGCGCAGCTTTCTCACCGTAGGGAGAGAGGCCGCACCCGGAGATGGATCTCGAAAGGTTGTCGAGGAGATGGAGCAGGGTGGTCTTCGCCCACCTAAACTTGGTCTCCGTGGTAATGTCGATGTTTCGAGTCCGCTTGGCGAGTCGATCACGCGATTCCGGTGGGAGAGTTGCCCGCCCGTGGCCGTGGACCTTCCGTGAGGACCTTTGGGTCGAACCGCTTCGAAGGTTTTAGGGCTCGGCTTTCCGGGCGCCAACGCCTCCCACTACCTCATGACATTGTGCAAGATCCCGGTCCAATCCGACTAGGGTATGGCCTCCAAAAACGTAAAACCCCGTGGCCTTGCCGTGTTATTGTAGGGTTTACGCTATGGAGGTCGAAGTTTTATTCGCTTGCACTTGAGACATGGTCGAGAAGCCGCAGCTTGAAAACAAGAAGCAATAGAAACCCATTTAAATGGGATTTGGATTTACCGAGGCGGCTTTCCTACCGGTGCTCCTCCCGGAGGGCAAATGCCAATGCCTCCCTTCCCGGAACTGGTTTCCCTATCCGGCCGCTGAATCCATGCTTCAAGTAACTTGCTTCGAAAGCAGGTTCAAAAATTCAAGATCCGTCCGAGAACATATCAAACCGCAAAAGCGTCCCCGCAATGACCGTAGAAACCCAAGTGTTTTGTCGTTCGGGCAAGCATAAAGGCTCCTAATGGAGATTTGACTTTGCCATGTCATCCTAAACAAATAAATTACCCCAAGAACCAAGTTACACGCGGTCATTTTTGCAGCAAAAGAAACACGAACCCTCTACATGGCGGTGTTCTCGCACCCTCCGCTAAGGCCAATTCACTACTTAACGTGTTGGACATGAGCTACTTTGGCGCTTCCTAGAGCAGGGTGGTCTACGCCCACCTAAACTTGGTCTCCGGGGTAATGTCGATGTTTCGAAGTTCGCTTGGCGTAGTCGGATCACAGCCTCGGGGGGGAGAGTTGCCCGTCCGGTGCCGAGGACCTTCCGGAGGAGACCTTTGGGCGGCCTTCTCGAAGGTTTTAGGGCTCCTTTATCTTATGCCAAATGCCCTCCCACTAGCTCATGATATTGTGCAAGATCCTGGTCCAATCGACTAGGGTATGGCCTCCAAAACGTAAACCCCGTGCCTTGCCGTGTTATTGTAGGGTTTACGTTATGGAGGTCGAAGTTTTATTCGCTTGCACTTGAGACATGGTCAAGAAGTCGCAGTTGAAAACAAGAAGCAATAGAAACCGGCCGAAATGGGGTTTGGATTTACCGAGGCAGGCTTTCCTACGGTGCTCCTCCGGGAGGGCAAATGCCAATGCCTCCCTTCCCGGAACCCGGTTTCCCTATCCGACCGTTGAATCCACGCTTCAAGTAACTTGCTTCGAGCAGGTTCAAAAAAATTCAAGATCTGTCCGGGAGAACATATCAAATCGCAAAGTGTCCCGCAATAACCGTGTAGAAACCCAAGTGTTTTGTCGTTCGGCAAGACAAAGGCTCAGGAATGGAGATTTGACTTCGCCATGTCATCCTAAACAAATAAATTACCCCAGGGACCAAGTTACACGGTCATTTTTGCAGCAAAAAGAAACACGAACCCTCTACATGGCGGTATTCGCACCCTCCGCTAAGGCCAATTCACTACTTAACGTGTTGGACATGAGCTACTTTGGCGCTTCCTAGAGCGGGGGTGGTCTTCGCCCACGAAATTTGGTCTCCGTGGTAATGTCGATGTTTCGAGTCCGCTTGGCGCGAGTCCATCACATTCCCGGGGGGGAGAGTTGCCCGCCCATGGCCGGGGACATTCCCGAGAGGACCTTTGGGTCGAATCGCTACGAAGGTTTTAGGGCTCCGCCTTTCAAGGCCAATGCCCTCCCACTACCTCATGACATTGTGCAAGATCCTCGTCCAATCGACTGGGGTATGGCCTCCAAAACGTAAACCATGTGCCTTGCCAGGTTATTGTAGGGTTTACGTTATGGAGGTCGGGCTTTGGTCCGCTGCACTTGGGACATGGTCGAAAGCAGTTGGGTTTGAAAACACGAGGCGCGAGAAACTGCCACAATGGGGTTTGGATTTACCGAGGCAGGCTTTCCTACCAGTGCTCCTCCGGGAGGGCAAATGCCAATGCCTCCCTTCCCGGAACCCGTTTCCCTATCCGACCGCTGAATCCACGCTTCAAGTAACTTGCTTCGAAAGGTTTCAAAAATAGAAGATCTGTCCCCGAGAACATATCAAACCCAAGCAAAGTGTCCCTGCGCAATCGACCGTGTAGAAACCCAAGTGTTTTGTCGTTCGGGCAAGATACAAAGGTTCTAATGGAGATTTGACTTCGCCATGTCGTCCAAAACAAATGAAATTACCCCTGGGACCAAGTTACACGGTCATTTTTGCAGCAAAAAAAGAAACACGAACCCTCTACATGGCAAGATTTTTGCACCCTCCGCTAAGGCCAATTCACTACTGACGTGTTGGACATGAGCTACTTTGGCGCTTCCTGGAGCGGGGTGGTCTTCGCCCACCTAAACTTGGTCTCCGTGGTAATGTCGATGTTTCAAATCCGCTGGCGCAGTCGGATCACGCCCGGGTGGGAGAGTTGCCCGCTCAGGCGTGGACCTTCCGTAGAGGACCTTTGGGTCGAATCGCTTCGGAAGGTTTTAGGGCTCCATCTTCTCGGGCGTCAACGCCTCCCACTACCTCATGACATTGTGCAAGATCCTGGTCCAATCGACTAGGGTATGGCCTCCAAAACGTAAACCCCGCGGCCTTGCCGTGTTATTGTAGGGTTTACGCTATGGAGGTCGGGCTTTGGTCCGCTGCACTTGGGACATGGTCGAAAGCAAACCGCATTTGAAAACACGAGCAAAATTGTTTGGGATCACTTTCGGGTTCGCCAATAGATCGAAACTCGTTATTTCAGCTTCTCATGGCTCCCCATGCATGTTTAGAAATGGTCCACCTAGTTATCAAAGAAGTCGACTACGTTTTGGCCTCCAAAACGTAAACCCCGCGGCGCTGCTAGGTTATTGTAGGGTTTACGCTATGGAGGTCGAGTTTTATTCAGGCCACTTGAGGCATGGTCGAAGAAGCCGCAGTTGAAAACAAGAAGCAATAGAAACTCGGCGAAATGGGGTTTGGATTTATCCTCCTCCCAAAGGTCGCAATTAGAAGTCAAAAACATTTTGTAGTAGCAAATTTTTCTCTGAAATGATTCGGGATCGCCAATAGATCCAAAGTCTGTTATTTCAGGCCATGCCATGGCTCGCATGCATGTTCGAAAAAGGTACACCGGATCCCAAGTGCAATCGACCCGCTTTTGGCCTCCACAACGTAAACCCTACAATGGCAAGGCAATGTGGTTTGCATTTTGGAGGCCATACCCCAGCCGATTGGACCGGGATCTTGCACAATGTCATGAGGTAGTGGGAGGGCATTGACGCCGAAGATCTGAGCCCTAAAACCTTCCAGTCCTGGCCTGGTTCGAGTTGGGGAAGTGTGTCAACGCTTTAAGTTCTTCAGATCCCTTTATTCTATTCTTGCCAAACTCCTCTACCAAAAATTTCAAAGGTTATCATATTTCTTGCATAGAGTCCTAGTCATCATGTCCATGTCACCACCATCTAGCCATGTCATCCAAAATTTGCCAACATCACCCAATAAAAAGACCAGAGATGGACATCTTTTCATTTTTGGCCTAGTCAAAACTTGGCCTTGCTTTCTTGGCATGCCATGTCACCACTTGGAGTGCCACATGGGCTTCAACATGCCACCTAACATGCCAACGTGGCTCAAACATGCCAGCGGCTCCAACATGCCACCTAGGCTCAAACATGCCACCTAGGCTCACACATGCCACCTAGTCTCCAACATGCCACATAGTCTCCAATATGCCACCTAGCCTTAAACATTCCAAGGTGGCTCAAACATGCCACGTGGGCTCCAACATGCCACCTAGGATCCAACATGCCAAGGTGGCTCAAACATGCCAAGATGGCTCCAATATGCCACACACGGGTTCCAACATGCCATCGAACATGCCAAGGTGGCTCAAACATGCCACGCTGGCCCCAAAGACTCCACCTAGGCTCAAACATCCCAAGGCCACCTAGGCCAACAACATGCCACCTAGTCTCCAACATGCCACATAGTCTCAACATGCCACCTAGGCTCCAACATGCCACATAGTGTCCAACGTGCCATCTAGGCTCCAACATGCCACCTAGGCCCAAATATGCCAAGGTGGCTCAAACATGCCACGTGGGCTCCAACATGCCACGTGGGCTCCAACATGCCAAGGTGGCTCAAACATCCCAAGGTTGCTCAAACACGCCACCTAGACTCCAACATGCCACCTAGGCTCCAACATGACACCTAGTCTCCAACATGCCACCTAGGCTTAGACATGCCAAGGTGGCTCAAACATGCCACGTAGGCTCCAACATGCCACCTAGACTAAAACATGCCAAGGTGGCTCAAATATGCCACCTAGGTTCCAACATGCTCAAACATGCCTGTGGGCTCCAACATGCCACCTAGGCTAAAACATGCCAAGGTGGTCAAAAACATGCCACCTAGTCTCCAACATGACACATAGTCTCCAACATGCCACCTAGGCTCCAACATGCCACATAGTCTCCAACGTGCCACCTAGGGTTTCCAACATGCCACCTAGGCCCAAATATGCCAAGGTGGCTCAAACATGCCATGTTGGCTCCAACATGCCACCTAGGCTCTAACGTGCCAAGGTGGCTCAAACATGCCACATGGGTTCCAACATGCTAGCTAGTTGGCTCAAACATTCCAAGGTGGCTCAAACATGCCACAAGGGCTCCAACATGCCACCTAGGCTCCAACAGCCACTTAAGATGCCAAGGTGCCTCAAACATGCCACGCTGGCTCCAAATGCCACCTAGGCTCAAGCATGCCACCTAGGCTCCAACATGCCACCTAGGCTCCAACGTACCACCAAGGCTCCAACATGCCTAGGTGGCTCAAACATGCCACCTAGGCTCCAACATGCCACTTAAGTCGATGTTCTCGAGTCTATTAGAAGAGCCAATTTATGGATTAAGGAGATGCTCATTCGCTGCGGTGACCATATGGAGAGGACATTTGAGACAAACTACTTTCCGTAAGGTGTTAAGGGTCCGCCTTCAAGGCCAACACCGCCCCTCTAAGTGATATACTATGTTCAAAACGACTAATGATTGTCTACTTCCACACCAGTCAAATTTGCATTTTATGCCTTCGTGAAATAAATGTGCACGAAGCTTCATTTGTTATTATTCGACTTCCATATTAATTCGTATGATTCAGTTCCAAAGTGAAGTTTGTAATGTGGAATAGGCCTAACCTGCACCAATTTCTGCAAAATATGATAAACATTTACGAAATTATCTTGTTCACCGTTGTAGAGCGGTTAAACACAGATGCTGCAATATACGTAGTTGATCCTTGTGAATTTATTTCCTGCAGATTGTTCAAGAACACTTGTTCAGAGGGCGGCATCAAGGATTTTATCAAAACATAATGGAGATTTGAAGAGGATTATCATTGTAGATGATAATTCTTGATCTTAGAAATTGGTCCATTTATCTGCTTTCAATTGAAAAAAGATGCCAACACATAGAGGTTTCCGACAATCTCTACAAGTTAAATGAACGAGTGGTGCCGCTTCTCAGCTATAAAGTTTTTAATAATGTCAATTCATTGGAGGAGTATGGAGTAATCCCTCCGTTTTTGTTGCAGCAAGGTCGTTCGGACATACTCTAGAACTCGTCCGTCTCCATCGCTTTTGCTCGTCATCCAGTTTGACGTTCCCCATTAGGGGCAATTTGGCAATTTCTTATAATATAGGGGCATTTTCATAAGTATCAAGAAATATGGGACATTTTAAAACAATTTCCCTAGTATTTTTTGAGTTTAAATATGCATCCAAGCAGTAGTTTAACCAATGGCTTAGATGGATGGCATAGATGTTGATCTCCGTCCTATTCTCTGATTGGCCCTTAGAATTGACGGTGGAGATTGGCGGTGAGATCAATGGCTAAGATGTCGATCCATGTCTTGTAATTTCATTGGTTGCCTGAGATTAACACTGCGACTTGTGTTTTTCCTTTCTCTCCCTGCCGCCTTGTGTTTTTCCTTTCCCTCGAATGGCTATGGCGCCTTCCAACATGGCGCCTTCCAACATGCACCTTCGAATGGCTATGGCGCCTTCCAACATGCGCCTTCGAATGGCTATGGCGCTTTTCGGCATGCACCTTGTGCATGCCGCCTCGCTTTTAGTGGTGATCCCACCACGATCCAGGCCCCGGTCACCGGGCCGCCTCCCCGGATTCGACCAGGCCATATGCCGCATGCAGAAATGCGACCTTGTAGCTCCTGCCTGGCAGACATCTGTATTCGACCGCTCCTTGTTCCCTCCAGAAAAATGCCTCTGCTTGGCTATGGCGATACCAAATCCGGCAATGGCGCTCTGCCCCTGCGGCACATGGAGTAGAGTATGCTTTTGGCGCCCATGAATACTCTGCTAGTTCCAGAAGCTGCCTGGATTCATATTTCGAAAGGGAATATTATTGGAAACAACTGATTTGGGGCTGGCTGAGGTAAGAGAATTCATTGAGCATCTGTCTTTGCGGTATACATCTGATTACAAATAACTGTTGTTTAGGGTTTCAGCTTCCAACCACAGGCGATTCTTACCGGATTTGTGAGCTAAAAGTTCTTACCATCATCATCTTATCGTTGCAGCTGTCGATCCGTAAAGGGGAGTGTCAGCTGTCTAATCCTCTCGCCCATGATGATGGTATGCAAGAAGCAATTCAATCTAACAAGTTTCTCTCTCGGCAAGCTACTGATGATATGCAAGGATATCCAAATCTGTGAGTACAGAGGTCGCCTTGATTACAAATATTTTAGATTGTACTTGTTTTACCTGTCTTCTTTGTTCGTCGACCTAGTTCAGGACACAAATATCCAAATATTTGAACTGTGTCAAGTATTTTTTGCACGAATAAAGAATTTGAAGTTTGATCATATCGTCATTTCTGTTCTTGGCGTATAGAAACGCCGTTCAATATAGCTCTGAGAATTAACTGGACTCCTATATGCTCGGGGTTTCATATATAGCTCTGTCTGCTACTCGACGGGCCATCTCTGTGTTAAAATTTTGATCTCAAAACTCTGTTAAATTTCGATGTAACTTCTATTGCAATAATAATTTTGATTGTAACTTCTGATTGTTTTTCACAACAATAATTATTGAAATTTGGCCTCTAAAACACGCCTAAATTTAGTGAACTTGGTTGGGTTCAATTCCCAAAAGTCTTTCTTAGCTGGATAGGCTTAAATTGAATAAACAAGAAAGAATAATAAAATGATGGCTGATGTCATGTTTAAAATAAAATATGATTATATTGCCTTCTAGATTCTAGTGAATACTGGATTTTTTTTTATTTTTTTTAAAATATATGCCACGTGTCATTACATAATTGGTTAGACATACTAAAAACAACATTTATTTTTTTTTATATGTCATAATAATGCTTTTTTATTTAAAAATAACTTTAGTAACTACATACCATATTGTGTAAAAACAATATACGAATTTTTTTCTCAAAAGACCATTGTAGATTTTTTTTTAAATTACCTATATTTTTATGAGGAAAACAATAATGGAAAACAATGGCACCTCTTAAAAACTACATATGGAGACAAGATATCAACATATAGAAAATTGGAAACATTTGAAAACAACAATTATTTTTAAAATAATACATATGAATTTCTTGAAAATTACATATCCTTTTTTTGGGAAAACAATGTCGACTTTAAAAAACTACAAGTGGAGAAAACAAAACAACACAAGTGGAGATCACAAAACAACACATATTGAAAAGGAAAAAACAACTATTTTTTTTCGGTTTTTCACGTGTACTAATATTTAAACCTACATGTGTTTTTTGGAAGATAAACAACGCGTGGCTCCTTAAAAAAACAGCAGGTAAGAAAAAAACTACACGTCGAAAAAGTTCGGTAAAAACAACAGTGAAAAAAAGGACACGTTGACAAAAAAACAAAAAAGTGCCAGAAAAACCACCGTGGGATTTTTTTGCCAAAAAACCACTGTCTCTTTGTGCAAATCCGGATAAACGGGCCACGTGGACTTTTGGGGCCATTTTGGTGTTGTTTTTGGCATAAAACAACACTTCCGTACAAGTAAAAAACAACTGTGGACCAAAATTCGGGGTCAGTGTGATGCTTATTGAACATAGTCGAAGTTTGAAACAAGACCTCTATATATGCTTTGTGGATTTTACTTCTGCTTTTGATACAGTACCACGCGAGCTTCTTTGGCAGCGCTTGCAGGCACTTGGGATTCCACAAGATCTTCAAAATGCAGTTTATCGGCTCTATGAAAGGGTTTTTGCTAAATTTCCAGCATCAGGTACTCAAATCACTAGCAATATTGGAGTTCGTCAGGGTTGCCCTTTATCTCCTACACTCTTTGGCTTGTACATTGATCAATTGGAAGAATGGCTTGATAATCATGGCGGGAGGGTCCACATTTGGCACACTATATCATTAGGCAACTTATGTATGCTGATGATGTTTCACTTCGCACATATCGCTTGCTAGTATGCAAAGAACATTTACATGCTCTCGATAGTTTCGTGGAGAACACAGTCTCAAGTGTTAATCCGCAAAAGACCAAGCTTTTGGTAGTTCAATCTTCTCGTCCACAATGTCCCCCTATGCACTATGATAGCCGCTGGTTGAAGTTGTAGATAGCTACAAGTATCTTGGTGTAGAATTACGTAAGAACACACTTTGGGAACAAAGTGTATTACCAAGCGGGTGGTCACTGGATGGAGAGCACTCTATGCAATGCAAAACAATTGTTTTCGCTGCGAGAATTCATGATTGGCCACGGAAAGCCCACTTGTTTCGGGCTTTGGTAGAGCCTGCTTTTTCTTGTATGGTTCTCGAAGTGTGGGGGCACGCCATTAGTGCTAGTGCTTGGGAGAGCTTGGAGCGGGTGCAAAAGTCCTTTCTCACTTACGACCTTTTGAGTTAAAACAACGGTGCCCTATGCTATTCTTTTACAAGAGACGTGTTTTTGGCCTCTTCAACGTTACGCCATGAAGCACCATCTCCACTATATCTGCAAGGTGCACCACATGGATGATGTTAGGTATCCTGTTCTTGCACTTGCCATGGCTGAATCTCCTCAGCGTTTGAAACGATGTTGGAAAGAGCATTGCACTACATGGTTTGCCCGTTGGGCTGTGCAACGAAGCCTTTGCCTGATGCTTGCCAGTTCTGATCCTGAGCTTTTGCAACAATATCTTAATGGTCGTTTTTCTCAAAAGATATGGGACGCAGTTACTTTGGCCCAAGTGAAAACTGGTCATTATCATGCACACATAAATCCCACTTTGGCACCAGGGCCCCAAGCTTATTTGCTTGCTTCATTGTCCAGGAACAAGCTTGTAGCTATTGCATCAATTCGCACGGGGTCCCACAGGCTACGGATTGAGAGACAGTAGATGGGAGCGCCGCAATTGCCGCGAAGAAGCGAGACTATGTGCTGTTGCGATTCACTGCCATGTGTTATTGAAGATGAAAGCCACACTCTTCTGAGTTGCCCTGCTTTTGAGATAGTCCGGAATCATTTTTCGACCTTAGCATTCCATTCCACGCTTCCACAACTTCTCAGCGCACCATCTGTGCATGACTTGGCATTATACATACTTGAGGTTCTAGATAAACGTCTGCAATTACTGAGTCCTCAGTAGTCATTATCTAAGCTTGTCTAGTATCATCATTACTGCAAAGGTTTTTCCCTTGAAAACCTTTCGAGGCAGGGGTTTTTTAATCCTAGTAGTAATGATTGTACTAGCCCATTGTATGGGTCCCATGACCTATTGGTCTCCGTGGACGTTAAAAAAACTATTTTATTCTATTCTTTGAAGGGTGTCTTTCAACCAATAGCAAGCTTAGAAAATTTGGACAATAACATCTCTTAAGTTACTCCAATAACCTAAAATGTCTATAGCCTTGTGCTTAAGACACCAAGCAACAAGTTGCACCTCTTCTTCTTTTCTAAACATAGTAGGAGGACCACGAGATTTTGTCAAGCATAGGTCCATTTAAATATCTTCTGAGAGATAAGTAACCTTGGTTCGGGAAATTCCCCGAAAGCCTTATAAGCTACCGTGTGAAAATGAAAATTGACAGTACTGTTTAGAAACAACAGGAAAATTTCCTGCTAAAAGTAGGCATTTTTTTTGGTACTTCCGGTAAAAATAGAGAGGGAGTTCATAGCTGGTAGACTGGTATAAATCCAGTAGGAAATCTTCGGAAGGAAATCGTCGGGAGAATATTCCGTCGATATTTTGTTAACGAGTCCTCTTGATAAGGACCTTCTCTGAATATAGTTTTATACTTATTTATTTGTGTTTGTTATATTTACTATCTTATCTACTATTGGGTTTTATCAAAAAAGGATATGTGCTGAAGAAGGTTAGTAAATTTAATCAATACCCTCAACTCAATGATTGATTAAAATTAATGAATGTGGTTGTCATTTGTTTCGCGAAGAAGGAAAAACGAGTAGCAAAATTCTAACAAGATATGTGTTAAAGGAAGGAAGGAAGGAAGGAAGTATATTTTAACGTCCGCGGAGGCCAAACTTGACCTATGAGACGGTACATGCAGTACACAAAGCAGATAAAACCACACCAAAAAGGACAAATGCTACTATACAATGTGTCCCTACTACTGGGATGAAAAAACCCCCACATGGGAGGAAAAACCCTGGTAGTAGGCTCTCAGATCCCTTGTCCTGTAAGGGATTTTCTAATGGTAGAGACTTGCAAAATGTAGGATGCGAGACGTGCAACCATTGGCGAAGGTTAGTAAATTTAACCAATATCCCTCAACTCAATGATTGATTAAAATTAACGAATGTGGTTGTCATTTGTTTGGCGAAGAAAGAAAAACGAGTAGCAAAAATCTAACAAGATATGTGTTGAAGAAGGTTAGTAAATTTAATCAATATCCCTCAACTCAATGATTGATTAAAATTAATGAATGTGGTTGTCATTTGTTTGGTGAAGAAGGAAAAATGAGTAACGAAAATCTAAAATTCACGTACATGAGAGCAAGCTCTTGTTTGTCAATTTTCCATTCGAGTTCCAGCAAAATCCACTGAGCTAGCTAATCAATTATTCTACTACTTTTTATAGAATATTGTTTTTGTTATGGTGTGTGCTACAGTAGAATATATTCCTAAGATTGAGTTGAATAGCATCAAAGATGAGAATAGAAGCTGAGATTAAATTTCAAGAGATGGAACATGCTCATCTTTGTGTCACTGAATAGTCTAAAAGAGATGGAAGACGTAGATTAGATATACATTTATACAAAGAATTAAAAAAATGACAAAGATAGGCAGATCATAGAACTTTGGTAGCTTGCTTGATACTTTCAGGGCTTCATATTTCAACTAAGTATATTGTAAATATGATATTAAGTATTAGTAAAGTATGTCCTCTCTCTAAAACTAGTAAGCTATTTGCTTAAAATAAGTTGCTCTTTTTGTGATCCTAGTAAAAGAAAGGGCAATTCGAATTGTGCACTTAAGGGTATACTAAAGTTTGCTATGCACGAATAAGGGCACATCGAAATTTGCCCTTAAAAAAAAATATAGACCCTACCCTTATAAGTTAACTAGTTAAGGTGCCCAGCGTTGCTGGGCATAAGCTAAAAACCTGTAAATAATAAGGCAGCAATATCATTAAGGTTCAATTAGTTATCTGCTTCTATGCCTCGATTTTTGAGCCCAATTAGGCTATTGAAATATTCTTTAAAAGAACCTTCTTATCTAGCCAGCAATCGTCCTCAAATGTATCATAGACAATAGCAACATTTTGTAGTGCTTAAGTCCCAACCATACTATCATAGTCATGTTATTACTATTCTAGTCTATAGTAAAAATGCCCACGTTGTCGGGCATAAATTGGGAGCCTATAAATGTTTTGGCCACAATGAGAAAAGCGTGCAATAATAATGGTGCCTAAAATTGTTGGGCTTTACTTGAAAACCTGTAGACGATACACGTGCACACCTAAAACCACGGATCTTGGCCAACATGAATTTGGCCATCGGATTGCAGCATCAAATATTGACCGTTGGATCACTTTGGTTGAAGACACTTTGGTTGCACCGCACAACTTTATCTTAACATTAACATATATAATTATTATAGGATGCTTCTATGATCACGACACGTTAGCTATTTTCGTGCGCAACACTTCTATTATAATTTTTTTGACACGTTGCATTCTAAGGTAAAGCAAAGATCTGTTGGCTATGGCGTCCTTCGAGAATGTTGTGGCATCAAAACGGCTGCCCATAAGGGCATATAGCCGGATCGGCTTGCCCTAAAAACAACAGAATTTTATAATAGTAAGAAAGGACAGATGCAGCCTTGATTCTGTGACGGCAAGAATGCAATAGAAAATCGGAGTTTTTTTATGCAGTATTAGCTAGGCTATGGCGGACGAATCCAGCCTTGAAACCTATTGCATAAATCAAAGGAATAGAAGAATGTTGGCTTTTCTGCTATTGCCATGAGGTTCTAGCTATGGCGTTCCACCGGCCTTCCTGGGGGGTGCGTCTTTCCTCCCGTTCTCTCTTGATCCTACAACGGCTGGTATGGTGACGGCGGGTTTTAAGAAACATAGGGCTCTGGGCAGACAGATTTGAGAAGCTGAGAAGCGAGTCCGATCTTTAACTCAGAGACACAGAACCAGAGCTTCAACACAAAACAGAAAAACACAAACACCACAGGCATGGATTTCTTCACTAACGATTTTTTATACAACGGCTTTGGCCCATGAAATTTCTCTGAACTCCGACTTTCTTTTCCAAAAAAAGCTGGTTGCGAGGAGGCAACCATATTCAAATAAGTAGCTGTGAAGGAAAACCGGTAAGACCAAGATTAACATCGCCATACCCAGAGCTAAATGATCGGTTCTTTTGGCTTTTAATGTTCAAGCAAGGGCGAAAATAGAGAGAGCATCTGGCCATTATATACATGGGGCTAGAAATGAAGGAGCAAAATCAACGTAGATTTGTGGATCTATGTGGGCTTAAACGATGATCAGAAACAGGGGATTTTTCTTGTGCCTAAATTATGAAAAGAAATAGGGGATTTTTCTGGGCTTGGCGATTTCTCTGGAGTAAAATGATCTTTCTCCATAGCCAAATCCTTATCTTCTTCAAATCCAGAACTACTTCCTGCTTCAACCGGAGCTGAAAAGGGGGAATATCATCCACCATTTCGCTCTCAGAATCCTTGAAAGACAAAACAATTTTATCAAGAAATTTTTCAGCAGGAGGAATGCAGACATTGAGAATCCTTTGAGGATCTCCGATGGGCCGGAAAACCAAATGGGAAGTAGCAGGAAATTTATTTCAAGCCTCTGCTATCAAACTCTGTCTTATTTGGTCATTGGCAATTTTAGATGGTTCAGGGGTTTGATGCATTTGATGCATGTACTGTAGTCCACTTCCACGATTGCACCTTCATGGCCTTGCTTCCACAATTACAACTCCATCGCCTTGCTTAAACATAGGGTTATTACAAAATGCCAAAATTTGAGAAAAGCCGCACCTATCTTCTAAAGTTTCTAATTTACTATTCTTATATGCATTGTGAAACAATCATTATTTGTTGCACTTCTACATATTATAATAATTACACAATAGTTTCTAATTTATAGTTCTTATATTTACACGATGGTTCAAACTTACTACTATTATTCTTTTCAGTGATTAGAACATTTGGCATAATACCAAGCTTCATGATTTGATTATGGGATGCCAAATCTACGTGCATGTAAAATGTTTGATGTTTGACGTGGAGAACATTCACATCAGAGTGCAATTTGAGAAAACATCTAGGAGGTAGAACACAACGTTGTTCTAACTTCGCATACAATTTCAAACCAATAAGTGAGTCACAGAAAACGTGCAGGAGGTAGAACACATTATTGCTCTAACTTCACACACATTTTCAAACCAATAAGTGAGTCAATGAAGAGAAATGTTGAAGGCCGCCGCGATAAATTTCTTGTATAATACTATCTATCTATCTATAAAGTTTATTTATTGTCATTAAGCATGACAGAACAAAATGTGCAAATTAGGCAGTTCCTTTTTTCAAATTCGGTCATTTCAAGGACATCCAGTATGGAAGACACGGCATGATGATGTAGGGCATGTGTTCAAGACAATGGTAGTCTGTAGATGCGGTGTACGTGGTTTTGCCAATAACTTTAAGCCCTAATGAAGGGAGGGGCAGTGATCAATGTTTAAGCCAACTTTTTTGGGTTGCCCCTAAGGGGGCAAACCCTCGTTTATGTGGGTTTGTGGCATATTCCATGTATATGCCAGTATATACTCAGAATATACCTATAACTGCTCCAAACCCATTATGGGCTGTAAACTGGCGGTGGCTTCTGAACTGGACAACCACTCTCGAAACCGGCTAACCAGAGAGGCTTCTTTCCTCATCAATACTTCTGAAATCAGGAAATCTACAGAAATATTAGGAGGAGCAACCCATTTCAACGCCTCAGTCCCTGCAAGATCAAAGCATTCTGCACATTTCAAAAATCCTTTCTTTTATGAAGGCCTTTTGGCTGAGGCAAGAGAAATTCTTACAGATATATCTGCTCCATCTAACATTTCGATCCTCAGGGATGGTCCAGAGGGATTGCTTCACAGGAAAATGCTTCTGATATATTTTGGGAGCTAAAGTTAGGCATCTTCGGCAAGGCAGCAGGGGCGGGGACTGTATCTGCAGGTGTAACTATGGATGTCATTTTTTATCCTTTGCCTGAGCTCTGTGGAAACATGAGAAAATGTAGATTTATATACAACTGTGGATCTTTTTGAGGACCACACAACCAAAATCCTCTGCCCCTGCCTTCTACACCTAAAGCTTAAATACTGGAGCACAAAAATGCCCATAGAGCCAGAGTATTTCAAAGTAGGCTGGAAGCATCTATTATGTGAGCCGAGATACATTGCGGAAATCTGCTCAGCCATCATAGCTAGAGTTTCTAAATCCCACACTGTTATCCCTGGTTGCCCAGAGCATGCCTCTCCGGTTAGCCGGTTTCAAGAGTTGCTGTCCAACAATGGAAACGACCGACAGTTTACTTAGGGCAACGCTCAACGCAGAACTCTGAAACCAGAAGGCATAATTATATCTTATGCTATACCTGTAATGTGAGGAAGGGAGACTATCCAAAATATCCAATTGCTCCTGCAAATTCGTTATACCCACCTCCAGCAAATTCCTTATATCTGCAGATAATAGGATATCCTCATGTTAGTGGAAATGATCATGTTGCTTCTGCAGGAACACAATCAATTCAACCTCCAGTCATAAATCATCAAGACTCGGGCTTGCGGCTCAGGCATCCAAGGACCACTGATACGAAGGAACATAAATGTACATAATCAATCCTTTATATATGATGCACTAGCTGCTGAAATGCCATGATATGCAAATGAATGGTTATATGGCAGGGAGCTAGCAAAAGGCTGTTGGAAATTCATGGCCAAATTGAATATTTCATTTTATATGATTTCTGTTCTGCATTTTATTCCGGATTTGCTTGAAGCTGCTAGCCAAAAAGGATATCCTGGAGCCTGCCAAAGGGCATAGTCATTTAATCTCCACCTATCAATATATTGATGGAAGTACTTCCACACCATCATAAATTTCTTAGCTCACTCGAGCTTTGCTTGTACAACCTGATCCTTAGCAGGACCACGGTTGTAGCTCAACTGTTTCCTTTTTATTTTATCAATGTATAAATGAGAAAGCTCTTTTATGAAACCACAGTGCAGACTTTTATGAAGAAGATTTGCATTTAGAATGTATAAAGAACTGTTACTATAAAGATTTTGCTATTTCGAGCGTAGGTGCTGGCTTGTCAAGGACTTGCATTTTGGATCATTTTAGGTTTTGAGCTCCAGGAGTGCAGAGTATAGCACATTTAAATAAGAATTTATCTTTGAAATTTGGCAGCAAAAATCTGGCACTTGAACGAAATTCCGGCGTTGTCAATGGAGCTAAATGTGAAGCACAGATTCATCAAAACCAATGGAATCCGAATGCATATAGCAGAACAAGGATCAGGTATTATTGTATGTTTGTCAATTGAGAACAGAAACTATTAGGGACTGCAATTATGTACTCATATATGACAGCTGAATGATATGTTTATACAGAAAATTTGCTAATGTTTGCCTTAGATGTGAGTATTACACTTGTATTACTAATTGCTTGTGCTAACCTATGAGCAAAAGCACCAACTAAACAATTTGCAATTTTTGTATGCGATCAGATTGAGATAATTTATGTGTATAATCTCTTAATCTATTATGAATACAGGTCCATTGGTCCTATTGCTTCACGGTTTCCCTGAAACCTGGTATTCCTGGCGACACCAGATTCCTGAGCTGGCTAGAGCTGGTTATCATGTAGTTGTCCCAGATATGTGTGGATATGGGGAAACAGATGCTCCAAAAGGAATAGAGCAATATACATCATTTCATATAGTGGGCGACATAATAGGATTGCTTGACTTTTTTAAGAAGGCAAAAGTACTGTGTTATTCATGTTCTGGCTAATATATTGCTCATTTTGTTGATCTTCTAAGTTTCGCACATGTTCATCAAACAATTTTTGCTCAGGCATTTGTCATTGGATATGACTGGGGTGCACTGAATTGGCTGGAGACTCTGCCAATTTCGGCCTGACAGAGTACATGCATTTGTGTCTATTAGTGTCCATTTTCAACCTAGGAAGGAGGGTAAAGCACCAGTAAAGCGTTTGCATGAGATACTTGGTGAAGGATACTACTACTGCAGATTCCAGGTTTGTCTTTCCCTCTCCCTCTCATTGTCCTTCTTATGGTTAGGAAGTACTTAAGAAGGAAGCAGCAAACTGATAGGAAAAAGATTGAATAAGTAGGATAATCTCCAATCTGAAATTTCCAGAAGGATTGTTTAGGTGGTCCTCACTGGGGCAAATTGAGCCACCAATTGGAAATGTTGCGCAGTAGATGGGAACAGATTCTGTCCAAGAACTTTGCCAACTTAAAATAACAAACCAGATCTGTCCAAAAAAAGCTTTAGCAGATAGAGTGATCTGCTGGCTGGCTTACAAATTCCAGCTATGACCATCATAGAATGATTGTGTACCCTTGTATCTTATTTATGAAGCACATATGCCTAGGATTTAATGATGTTTGAATGCAGAAGTATTACATAAAAACTAGGGAATTGTAAAACTTAAAACTGCAAGTTTTCTACTATATTTATCTTGTAGTTGGGTTGCCTTTATTGGAAGCGTTGTAAATGGGCTCATTTGATAAAGTGATAAAGCTTTTTCCTTCTATTTATACCATAGTAGGCTCAATTTGATATCTGCGAGAATTGGCATGCCTTTTGTCATTTTCTATATTGTTGTCAAATTCGTAAAATGATTGTCTTAACCAGCAGAAGAACAACACCTCATCTATTTTTTGTGTTCACACGTGATGCAAAAACCAGGTCGAGCTGAGGCAGACTTTGCACGTTTTAATACTGCAACTGTTCTTAAAAAGTTCATATTGACCAGCAAATCAGGGTTGTTACTTGCATCAGTGGACAAGGAACCTAATGACTTGCCATCCTGGATTACTGAAGAGGAAATTCAGTGTTATGCCAGGCAATTTGAAAGGACAGGATTCAATGGTCCACTCAATTACTACATGGCTACAGACTTGTAAGTGCTTTATGTGAATATTAGCATTACTTGATGGCATTTGAGCTTTTGTCTTTGTAAATGCAGGACTTGGGAATTCATGGCACCTTGGACAGGTCAGGGTGTTCAGGTTCCAGTACTATACATACTAGGAGATCGTGATGTATCATATTCCTGGCGCCAAACCTTACATTCATGATGGTGGTTTTAGTAAAGATGTGCCTCAGCTTAAGGGTGTAATAGTACTGAAAGGTTCACACTTCATTCATGAGGAACAATTCAAACAAGTGAATACTTCCATCCTCAACTTTTTGAAAGACTTCTTGAATCAAAGTTATAAATGTGGACGTGCTTCTAGTCCTTTGTATGGTACTACAGTTGAGGCAAATGAAAAGAAGTATCATAGTAGAGAAAAAACCTTCCAGAACTAACCACTAGAAGCTTGTCGTCCTACAAAAGATGTCTCTATTGTCTTTTATAAACACATACAGAACCATCTCTTGTCACATGATTTGCCATAAAATTTGTCAAGCACCCAGCGAGAGGAAGCAAATTATATGCTTAAATAAATAGCAGTATAACTAAAAATATGTAACCACACACACATTCAGCATGGACAAATTTTTTCAGAGTATTCATAATTTCCTGAAGTATAGGACAATAATATTGTGCTCCAATCTAAGGGATCATTTAATACATGCTCAGAAATCCAAAAGTATACACAGGTAATAGAGTTTGTTGAACAATATAGTATATCAAAGTAACGCAAAGAATATAAAACTTTGCATATATACATTCAAGTATGTACAAGCTTTGTTACTGAAGTTATGCAGATGGTGTTCACGTTTAAGTATATGTCTATCTATATGCAAAAATTTCCCACGGTGGTCTTTTGGCACCCCCCCTTTTTTTTTTATCGGACCCTAGCGGGGCCAGTAAAATCGCCAATATACACACCTAGCAAAACTTCCTGCTGCAAAGCTTCTTGTTGCCAAAATATTTTTGAGCAAAGCTTCTTGTTGCCGCATATGTTTTTCAACTTGCAAAGCATATTAAGCTGGATTTCTGTGCCAAATCTTGCAAAACTTCTAATTTTTGAGCCGGGCTGAGGTAACATCTGTGTTTAACATTAGTTTTGTTGAGATCAACGAAGTTAAACGATCATGAACTTATTTTTAGGTCGGGCACTATGCATCAAAGACTATGCGCACATCCCTTTGGGACATAGAGCAACCCTTCGTGTGCAGCACCTTGTTTTTTCAAGTCATTTTTCCATTATCCTTCTAAAGAATGATATGTTGAACTTATTTTTAGGTCGGGCACTATGCATCAAAGACTATGCGCACATCCCTTTGGGACATAGAGCAACCCTTCGTGTGCAGCACCTTGTTTTTTCAAGTCATTTTTCCATTATCCTTCTAAAGAATGATATGTTATGTAATACATAAACCATTGAGACTTTCTAGGGAGTAACAGGCAAGCAATGTTAAAATGCCTATTAGTTGTTTGTAATAATTGGAAACAATAACATTGGAAGCAATTTATATAGCAGCCTAGAAGTGTGAGTGAGGAAATTGTAAGCCAAATATGTAGTTCCATTTTATTTAGTATTTTCTTCAGCAATTGTTCATTCTTTATAGATTTGGCTTTCTTTCATTTAATTATTGTGCATTCATTGAACATCTCCTGCACAATAGTCTAAAACTGTTCTAAAACTGTTGTGATAGCTAAGCATCAATTATGAACTTTGGATAAAACATGGGGCTAGCTTTGAAGCCTCATTTCCAGCAATGTGATTTCACAATATGAAACCTATTTTAGCATATGAATATGGTCCAAATAGATAATAAAAAGCTAGAACATCGTAACACTACAGGACGAAACAAAGATGGAGCCACTTCAACTGTAACATAGCTTCAAATTATATAATGTATATCCTGATATTGCACGAACATTGCACGAACATAGCATTTTCAAATGCATTTGCAAGCAATGTTGAATCTATTTCAAGTTGCAAGATACATTATGTTTCCTTGATTTTTGCTCAGTTCTACACCTAAGTGTAAAAAGCCGTTAACCGTAGACCATTGGCAATCAATGATGCACATAGGAATGGTTGCATCAAAATCAAAATGTGATTCATATCACATTTACCTTAGAATGTATTTACCTTGGAATTAAAGATACATAAAACAAAAGATGATGTTCACCATCTCTGATTGCATGTAGAAAGACATGAACAAAAAATCTTGTCCAAAACAACAATCGGTTACAAAACGCTAACCTGCATATGTACCTGTGTTTATCAGCTTTCCCATTGTGGGGCAATAAAAAATTTGCCAAGGAATCTATCCTAGAGCTTAGCCTGATAATTTGAATGCCTTGCAAACTTATTACCTTTGACAAAAGGTGCATTAGAATATTTGAATTGAGAGGATCTTCTACCTGTAGATCATGCTGGTCAATTGTCCTTCCACAGTGGAGGTAGCTACTGCTGGCAATCATATAAACATGTTGCATGCATTAACTGCTCATAACTCTTCAGGGATTTGGAAGTGTTCTAACAAACCAAAAGTTTAATCGAATGTCAGGCACACGGGCACACGTTCGTCTTCAGCATAACTGGAGCTTGAGGAAAAGGTTCTCACGGGACTCCTTCAAGCCTTATCAGCACACAATTTTAGTGAGCAGAGTTGAACTTTCATTTCATTATAAGATCGGAAAGCAACATATTTTTAATCTATTCTAAAATTCACAAAAGAATAGATGTAACCGTCTATATCCTTATGTTAGTCGTATCCTGCTTACCATTGAGTTACCTTGAGGGAGCACAATTATGTAACTCATGCCAAAATCACTATTATGTACCACATGAATGAGTACTCCAGATAAAATTCTGTTTTTTGCGGAAAGCAGACCACTGCATGTTCAAAAACAAATAGTCAAGTAATATTCCACCCTGATAGATGGAGTAATCAGAAAACGAAACACCAGTGACGTAAAAGGACAATCATGTTTCCTAAATTTGCTGGACGACCATGGAAAAGGCAGCTTACAATCTTGTGATCTTGCATGCTAGAATTCCAAAACCCACCTCGAACATTATAATATTGCTTCTAGAGTACCAAATCTCCAACAATCTGATCTTTTACATTGCCTAAATGATGGCATTACATAATTCTTTATTCAAAAAACCTGAAGATAACATAAAGAGGAATAAAACATCATACAGATTAAGAGCAAATAGAAGAAAAAGAGTGTTGCTGTGGACAAACTGACCTGGAGTGTTATCATTTGCGAGTCTATCTTCAATTTTACTTTATTGGAAAAATCGTTTTCTTTTCTTGAAACGTTAGGCACCTGCAGTGTGCTGCATAGAAACAACGAAGAATACTGCATTTTTATGCAAAAAGGAAACAGTTTTAAGTCCCAAAGAAAAGGAGATTGTTTTGATTCATTACCCCTTATCTTCCCCTCGATTACCATCCATATTAAAGCTTATGTATCTTTCATCTGTGTTAAATATTTGGGACAAAAAAATCCGAGGTGCCAAGAGGTACACAATATGTACTGCGAGTAAAACGGGGTGCAGTATTTCGAGGTGAATGAATCCATGTTTTTGTAACTCTGCAAATGCAATAAACCTAGTTTATGTCTTCACAAAAATGACCCTTGAAAATAAAGACGAAGTATTCAACGACTGGAGCGGAACACATACCTACAATCCCATCGACCCTGAAAGGATGTTGCATGCCGAAAATGGAGTTATGGCACCTGGACATGATCCCTAATGTAATAGATACATGTTAACCTTGAAGCAAATAGAGTGCCATAGTATAGTATTTCCAGCAGCAACATGATTTCAGATGAGACTGCATATATCATCTTAACTGTAGAAATCGGACAGTATAATTGCCAAATGTGAAGATTATAAGGGCAGCATTAGAAAATCTAAGGTTAAAAGCCAGGGCAAGCCAGAGTCTCCATAGCAATGGCATATAAGAGGAAAGGATTGCATTGAAGGAGCCCGGAAAGGAGAATAGCTCCTCGATAGGCCGCAAGCAGCTGATGGCAATCTTGCCCGCGATTATCCAATCAGGCAAAACACACGCTAAAACTAAAGGGGCCGATACACACTAAAACTAATAAAACTAATGTAAGCCGTCGATCTATGCCAGAGTAAATCTCAGCCGTCCAGTTTAGGGCGGATCCAATCAATACACCATAAAAAGGGAATTAGGTTAGGGTTTTGGCCGCCAGAAGAGCAAAGCTGAACCGCGGGAGCGGAGGTCAGAGCGATGGTTGAAAAAACTAAAGGCCGGAAGGACGAGGTCGTCACTCGAGAGTATACCGTAAATCTGCACAAACGCTTGCATGGATGGTAAGTCTTTCTGTTGCATGGATTTGCTCAGCGCATGAGCTGTTTTGTATAACCAGATCAGAGTAAGTAGTGTATTGGAGTCTCAAGAGTGCCTTTGTATGTTTGGTTTCAGCACGTTCAAGAAAATGGCCCCAAAAGCTATTAAGGAGATAAGAAAGTTTGCACAGAAGGCCATGGGCACTAAAGATGTGAGGGTAGATGTCAAACTTAACAAGCATGTATGGAGCCGTGGTATCAGAAATGTTCCTCGAAGGGTTAGAGTTCGTATTTCGCGTAAGAGGAATGATGACGAGGATGCCACAGAGGAACTTTACTCGTATGTTACCGTAGCAGAACTTCCTCCAGAAGGCTTTTCAAATCTTGGCACTAAGAATGTTGAAGAAGAAGATTGAAGGTAATGAATGATAGTATTTTGACACTCTCTGTATCCAATTTTTCTATTAAATATTCTGTGGAACTAGAGTTTTAATCGATTTTTGTTAAAGTAAAATGAGTTCTGTACTCACAGTAGCTGAACCATCTTTAAATTGATCAACTAGTGTTTGATTTTGATTTTGATTTTATTGTGCGTATGGCCTATTTGTGGCACAAAGTTGTGGCACTTTTTTGGTGACAATCGTCTTGGAGTTGCCTCAACTTGTATCTACATTCTAATTGTTAAGCAATCTATCTGGATGGTGAAAATAGCTTAATCACGCTGGATAAATTCCGACCATTGGTACCCAAAGCTATTTCTCTGGGATCAATGTTGCACCTCCATATAAAACAGGGATGTCTGCCTAAAGAGCATTAAAGGTCTGTAGAGCCACAGTTGCAGCCCTAAGTTGCCATCTATCCTGCATCCTTTGTTGCGTGTGGCAAGGGCAGTTGAGGGCAATCGGATCCCCTTTTTGCAAGGAGTAATTTTCGCTGGGAAGAAATTTTCAACTGATGAAAGTTCTACAATGAAAAAAAGGAGGTTTGAAATTTGTCCTCGATTTTTTCTCTCTGGCATGTTTTTGGTGTTTTCTTTGGCGGCGCCGCATAACTTGGGACTGCAGATCATGAGCGCCACCTAACCTGGGATGGCAGATCAGTCAAGAATCGGGTGGACATCAACTCCAAGTTACAATCGGATCAGCAATCAGTCACAATCGGATCATCAACTCCAAGTCACAATCGGATCAGCAATCAGTCACAAGTTGGATGGCAGATCAGTCACAATCGGGTGGACATCAACTCCAAGTTTTGCCTTGAACGGCGTTCGGTGTTGAAATTTCATGCCCCCTCCTTTTTATTTGCTATGCTTGCTACTTTTAGTTTTTTTAACATAGGGTATGGTCTCCACGTTGCATACACTTATCTAAACCCGAAATATTGCATTGAAGGTATCTCTCAGATACCTAAAGATTCTATTTGCACACTTATCTAAACCTGATACAACATCGAAGGTATCTCTCAGATACCTAAGGATTCCATTCGCATGCTGGAAAAAAAATTGTGCTTAAGTGATTAAACTTGGCTTACTTACAAGGGTTCAAAGTAAGGGCGGACATGGATCCCTACTAAGTCGTAGCCTGACAAAATTTGAGGCCAATCCAAGAACAAAGTTTGTGACCATTTCTATTTGGGCACATATCATCAAATCCAAGAACAAAAATTTTCCAATTTCTATTGCTGCTGATTTGATAACTGCTTGGGACAAATACAAAATCCCTAGAAATTAAGATAGATTCACTAGAAGACAAAGATAGATTTGCTAGAAGATGAAGCTTCCTCGCTACAAGAAATTTGCTAGAAGACGAAGCTTCCTCGCTACAAGGGTTTTTTTGATGGGGTTCCTTGATTTTTTCTTTTGTATTGTTCTTGGCTTGTTTTTGGCAGGGTCTTCGCTGGTGGCGCTCCTTAACTTGGGATGGCAGATTAGGAGCGCCGCGTAGTGGGGCCCTCTATGTAGATTAAAATCCATTGTCATAATCAAGGACCCTCTATGTCCCTCTATGTTGATTAAAACCCATTGTCATAATCTCATCCACACATCATCATTGTTTTCCATGCTAGATTATAGAGTAATAATGGACCTTACTAATAGAGTCGTTCTTAGGGGTCACAAAAGACCCATCAAATTGTTTGTGAGTGAAGAGAGGCTTTGAACTTTGTGTGATATAATTAATAGATAACATTTGATTTGTAGTCATGCTTTGCACTAACCTCCATCATGTCTATATGTGTTTGATGTCTATAGGGATGGCACACATAAAAGAAGAGTACATTATTGAGTTAAACTTGAATGACTTTTATGGATGGTGGATTAGCGCCTTTGGCAATTCACTGGCCTTTGTATCAAGCAGAGTTGTATTATAACTCATCTTAAATTTATTTCGAAACTTATGTTATTCGCAAAAATATCATTCTAATGATGGTGTCCATTCCATGTCATGTTGAAATAGCATAACATATATTTAGAAAAGAGTGTCTCTATAATCTCCATGATATTTTGTTACTAACTTGTCTTCTAGAAATATTTATTGAATCCTAGGCATACATAGGATTTATCCACAACTTTATCACATCATGCAACCTTTACAATAAGATCCTCTCTAAGCACATGGTTGTTACATGGGGTTACATATATTAAAAAAAAGGGGTTTAATAAAAAAGCTAATCATGTAAGCTCGCTGGTTGTATTGATTAAAGCATTCTTATTTAGACATTGGATTATTTTGAATTGGTTTGGTAGACATTCGAGTCCCCATATTTCAAATTCCAAAACTTTAGGCGAACTTGTATTTAATATTTCAAAATTATAGGCGCCCTCAGTGAAATGGGAGGTGCCCAAAGGCCCCAACATATGCTCTGGATTATAGGATCGACAGATCCAATGACTAAGGTAGCCAAGGGTGCATCCGCATGTATTACATATGCTCTGGGCTGTAGGATTGATAGATCTGATGATCGCAGTAGCCAAGGGCGCATCTCATTTCTATTATTGAGAATATTGATTTAGGTGATCTTTTACTAAAGGCGATTAAAATTCATATAGATTTAATTTTACGACCCATAAAGACAAATAGTCTATGAGATCTAATGTATAACAAACATGCACATAGTAGGTCATTATTGTACATAATAATCCATCCACATAAGTAAGGTTTTTATTATCTTTTAGTAACATTAAATGTCATGGTTCATTAAAAAAGACAATATGCAAAGAGAGAATCACCATAGGTTCCACCAAGGGCTCCTGCCGTGAAAGAAGTATTATAACCCGATCCAATAAAAGCACAACCATGTGCTATCGAAAATCCTCCATAAACGGTTGAATTTGTTGTTGAAGTCCATATAATTGATCCAGTTTTCGCATCTAGTGCATAAATATAGCCTAACTTATCAAATGACCCTGCAAAAATGACTCCATTCGCTATTGTAACAGGTCTAAAAGACGGTGCTCCAGTTGGATTGGCAGTAGACCATATAATTTGACCTGTTGAGGAATTCACAGCCACCCAACCACCAGATGTCGTTATTATAGATGAGGGAACTAATGTAAAATTCTTCTTTTGACTATTAGCTATATTTGTATATATAACAGGTCCATCCGTTGCAGAACCCCATGTTGCTCCACCTCCAATCCCCCCAGGCCCTGCTACCTATATGAGATTATTTAGAAGATTGAAAAAATAGAATAGAATATAAAACATGCATAGAGTGTCTTACTGTATTCCAAATCACATCACCAGTATTCCTATCAAGTGCCCATACAACTCCACTCTTTTGTCCAGTCACAAGGATATCATGAGATTTGGTTCCATTAGGGATGCTTAATAACATCGGTGCCTCGCCAAAGTCGTAGTCAGGTCCAGGGGTAGATGGACAATTTGGAGATGGATTTATAAGGCATGTATATGTCCATACATCAAACTCTCGAAGCCTCTTTGACCATTCTATCTTTCCTGTATCAAGATGAAGTGCAAGAATCGATTCTTGATGGACTAGATCTGGTGTTATTGGTACAGTTCTGTTTGCATTAGCATCCTCACATGATTGTATTCCAGCTGGTGTTTTATAAAGATTTCCAGTAGCTATATATACTAGGCCTCTTTGGGTGTCGATCGACGGGCTACTACCCCAAACTGCTGCTCCTGAATATCCATTCATTGTCCCATTATTATTAGGCAACATTAGAGTACGCCAAATTCTTTTGCCATTTTTTAAATCAATCTTTTGGAAGCTTCCTTGAAAAGTACAACATGTAGCCGATGTATCTAGTACTTCTTGCAATGATGACACGCCAACATAAAATTCCCTAGAATTTCATTTAAACTTAGACACTTGACTTGATGTACATATAACAAATACCATCATTCAAAAAAATCTAAAGAAAACAATGAGAAACTTAAATAGAAGGAGAATGTAATCTATCATAATGAAGTAAGGAATATAGTGATGACTAAGCATGATGACTAGCATGCACGATGATTGAAGCAAATGCAAATATAACTAGGTTCAGCCGATAAATGTTAGCTCAATGTTCACCATATTAATTTCGTTGTCATGTGAGTTCTACCAATATAATGTGCTTGTATAAATAATGTATGATCATGGAAGAGAATAGACTCAAAAAAAAAAAAAAAAAAAAAAAAAGAGAATCGCTTACCCCATGAACGAGGTGCCAGACATGGTAATCACAGATCAGGATTCACGATCTAGCTCTTGAGATATCCATTTGAGCTCGCCAGTAAATTGATCGAATGCGACCAAGATTGCAGGCCCATATATGGCAACGGTTTGGGATAGTCTTACCATGGCAACTATGAGTAGATTTTCAGTCACAATGGGTGTGGCTCGAGATACAACTTGACTATTCCATGAGATAACATGAGTGAGATTTACCTTCCAAAGCAGAGATCCATCGTGGAATCTAAAGGCATAGAGGAAGCCATTCCAGCTGGGAAAGTAGACACCATGATGGTCGATGGAAGGAGTGGCGGAGATGTCGAGGCCAACATAGAATTTCCACTTGAGGGCTAGATTGGAGACAGAAGACGGGCTAATTTTATGCTCGCAGACTGCGTTTCTTTGATTCTTCAATCCTCCGCCATGGTTTGGCCATATATTGCATGCCAAAGAATCTGGAGAGGAGCTTGCCCTGGTTAGGCTTGCCACTGCAAAAAGCACAATAATCACTACCATCTGACTCCTCATCATTACAGACTTACCTTCTAATCCATCACATGTTATATAGCTGATACAAATATTGACCATTTGGTGTCCCTTTCATCTCAAATTCTTTCTTCCCTTTAATCTTGTCAATCTTTGCATTGAATTTTAATTTCTACAGCACGTAATTATTGACTTATACCATCGTGGGACCTTTTTTAGTTGTTGACTAATCATATCTATGCAAACGAGGAAATTGAAGGAGGGATATCTCCTGAATTTTAATTTCTGCAACACGTAATTGTTGACTTATATGATCATGGGATCTTTTTTAGTTGTTGACTAATCATATCTGCCTCAATGCAAATGAGAAAATTGGAGGAGGGATATCTGATGGCAACTTACTTGCATTTTTTTATCTCCAAAGTTGGACTAGTGGCAAGTGGCATAAAAAAGGCCCTCTATGTAGATTAAAATCCATTGTCATAATCAAGGGACCCTCTATGTCCCTATGTTGATTAAAACCCATTGTCACAATCTCATCCACGTATCATCATTGTTTTCCATGTTAGATTATAGAGTAATAATGGACCTTACTAATAGAGTCGTTCTTAGGGGTCACAACTTGAAGACCCATCAAATTGTTTGCGAGTGAAGAGAGGCTTTGATCTTTGTGTGATATCATTAATAGCTAATATTTGATTTGTAGTCATGCTTTGCTCTAACCTCCATCATGTCTATATGTGTTTGATATCTACAGGGATGGCACACATAAAAGAAGAGTACATTATTGAGTTAAACTTGGATGACTTTTATGGATGGTGGATTAAACAAGGTTGCAAATTAAACGGGAGTGTTGCAGTCCCTTTAAAAAAACAGCATGCTCTTAAAATTGGCCCTTTTGGATAAACTTGAGAATTTCAAAAGGTTCAGTGTCCCCCGGCCCCATTTTGACCCCTTGTTAAGTGACAAGTTTGTTTTGTGCAAAGAAACACTCTTGAAAATGGCAAAATGTAGACATGAATACATAATCTCTGAAAGTGAGATATCAAAATCATCAAAATAGAGAAGATAAAATAATAATTATTTTTTTAAATTTTTTCAGTACATCAATTTGGCACCCTCTAAATTTGGTGCGTATTGAACAATACGCTTGGCAGATGTTGCTATTAGATATATGTCCCAAATTTGCATATTTAGTTGTTCCATAAAATATGTTTGACGTTCCATTGGCGGAATAAAAAACAAAAAAATAATCAAGTAAATAAATGAACACTAGGACACATAAAACAAAAAATGTAAAAACAAAAGTGTATTCTAATACACTTTTGCTTTTCTAAAAAACAAATATGTATTCCAGAATACACTTTGGATTTTCAGAGAAAGCAAAACTGTATTACGCAGTACACTTTTGCTTTCCTGAGAGAGCAAATATGTATTCTGGAATAGATCTTTGCTTTCTAAGAAATCAAACGTGTATTCCGAAACAACATATTGCCTATGTGTTAAGGTTTAGAGCTAGCTTACTTGTGCAATTCCATGGACATTTCTTATCCTATTCCAGAATACAAATCAAAAGCCATATTTTCAAATCACCTGCACCCCACGCCTGTTAAAATTGTCATCCTGCATTATGAAATTCTTGAAGAATGGATGGAGACTTAATGTGAACTGAAGAATGGATTGAAGAATGGATGGAGACTTAATGTGAAACTGAGATATTCAAAAGTCTGTGTCATTCTGTGGCAAGGTCCTAGATAGCATATATGTCGGCCAGAAGTGAAGTGGTGTTCTCATTGAGCTTTTGTAAAATCACTGAATACAAAAATGATATCCTTACTTGGGATAGAAAAGTTTGAAAATAGCCATGCTCCGAAACTAGACAATCATCGAGAGCATGACGGAAATGAAGAAGACAAGATAAAGTAAAGATCCATCCGCTACTGGTGACAGCTTCTCATCGGGATGCAAAACCCCGCCCTTGCGGGTTTTCGAGAAAAACCCTAATGAGAAATGGTCGCCAATGCTCTCGAGGAATGTATCAGCTGAGAAACGCTATGAAACAAACATGATGGCCAGGCTTCCACAAGGAGGAGCTCGGTCCAACGCCCTCCGACAACCACGAAATCTGCAAAAAGTAAATTGCAGTAGAAAATCTGAAAAGGAGCAAGACACGTTAGAAAGTCAGGAGCTTCAAGCAAAAGCGCATGCCAAATGCAATAATATAAAGAATAATAAAGCTCGGAGGCTCTAGGGCCACGCCGAGAAAGAAACAACAGCCGACCAATCGGGAACCGTCCGCAAAAAACGCTGTCGCGGGGAAAAAAATATCCGATTAGTGCTGCCTCGGAGGCCACAACGCCACGCCGAGAAAATATGAATAATAAATATTGTCTCGGAGGCTACAGTGCCATGCTGAGGAAGAATGAAAAATACGTATGCTTTGGAGGCTACAACACCACGCCGAGAAGAATTGAAGAATAAGCAATATACACTTTAAGAACAGAGAAAAGGAAACTATAGAGGATACTGGAGGTTGGAGGGCGACCCGAGAAAAAAACATATACAAATAGACAGAGATTAGCGATGATCAACCAACTGATGGAAAATGGAGCAACTTCACGAAAGAAAGTAATAATGACAAACGAAAAAATGGATATGATCAAAAGTAGACAATCCATTAAGGCAGGGAGGGTGAGGGAATGTGGTAGGACAGACAGGAAGAAGAAAACTAGCTCAAGAGAACGCCGATGAGGAAGAAGCAGAAGAAACATGTATATAAAGGAAAACTGGGCTCAAAATAGCAGATGACGTCCCTTGCCAAAGAATGGCGATTCTATTGCTTCGCTTTGTGCAATGATATACATTACGAAGAAAACATGGTATGTGCAACATTCAATAAAGACATGTGGCAGATCTATTAAGATGTAAACTATAAAAAGAAGGAAAGGAGAAAAAGCAAATCAAATCATACTGATATTTTGTCAAAGTTGCATTCCCTCTAGGGTTGTACATTGAGTTTTAAGTCTTGCAAACTCATTTGCCATGGATTGGTTACTTTTTCATCTCTAAGTCTGGTCAAAGCACCTTACGAAGATACAACTTAATGGGTTTGCATCTTTCTGCACCAAAACTTTATTTTAAAGGCATCATATAAACATTTCTCGCAAGATACTCATCTTCATCAGAGCATTGGCCTGATTGTGGCTCCATAGCAGAATTGGCCATAGCAAATTGTTTCTTAGTCTCATCATGGTAGTTCATGCTAATGCTCCAAAATAGCCACATGAAAACAATAAAGCCTGTAATCAAGGAAAAACTCAAAAACAATGAAAACAATGATGCCTATAATGATGCCACATAAAAACAATGATGCTTGTAATAATGATGCTCTGAATGGAGACCAGAGCAGCATAAAAACTCAAGTATAAAAACGAGATAACAGATAAATAGATACATCTCGTCTCGTCTGATACATCACACGTTGTTAAAATCCTAAATAAATCTTTATCGTTATCTTACAATGTTTAATATGAGCACCTGATAAAGCTAGAGGAATAAAGAGGAGTGTTAACCAAGTAAAGTTACCTAGCAAGTCTGTTAAATTTGACTATCCTACTCTCTCTATAAGAGCAGATTGAGCACATGAATTCTTCCAACTCAGTTGTACAGGCTAGATCTTTCACAAGCAAAGTGTCCATTGTCAATGCCAGAAGGATTAAAGCCATAGCCATGCAAGACAAAGCTCATGAATATCATGCCATCAGATCAGATTCAAATTATACCAGAAAGAGAAACCCAAAACGCACCGGAGAAAAACAAAAGGAAAAGAAAATTCAGACACGGATATCCAGAGCATTGCCAAACGATATTGGATATGGCAGGAACGAGGTAACAAATTAATAGATACATCATCTCGTCTGATAGATCACACACTATTAAAATCCTAAAAATCCTCACAGCTTTAACAATTATTAAAGACTTGTGGGTCCTGTGACAAATCTGGCTTTAAATATGGCATTATAAGAAATGGGTTGGCATTATAAGAAATGGGTTGGCCTCATTCCGATGTTTGGACAGCCGGATTACAGGGAATGGAGATGTGGGGTAGTGGCAAGGCCAGATTTTGCAGCGCAACAAAATCTCTGATCAGAAAAATTAGTAGCACGTTGCCCTTGATTTAGACAGCCAAGTATGTCTGAGACCCATTTTGGAATATGGAGAATATAATTTGAGACTTGGCTATAGCGGAAAATATGGTTCTAAAAGTCTTTTGTAGTCTTCTTCTTAACTGCTATGTTTGTGGGTCAACAGAGAAACTGGGCTTATGGGTCTTTGGGAATGAATCTGACAACGTGATGGCGAGCCTTTTGTCAAAACCGCATTGGCCTTTTACAAGAGATCTGCATTTCGCATTAGCAAGAGGATATTTCATCCTCTGCTGCTGTTAAATATTCGCAATAAGCCATGAAATCTCAAGTCGTTACATTTTTATTGATGCCACAGCCAGCATAGCCAGCAAACTTCACATGCCTTAAATCCAAGATATTGAACCTACTCCAAGCGACCAGTGCAACGTACCAGCGCCGCCATCAGCAGCCAGGGTTTCAAAACCCCAAAACCAAATCCTATTCTAGAATACAAAGTGTATTCCATAATATATTTTCCTCTTCTCCTGGAGCCGTTATCTGGTATCCCTCTATTTTATTTTCTTCTTTTACACTTCTAAAATGTTCAGGAGATCCTGAACGCCAAGATACAAGTCAAATTTCATAGAGCCAGATTTAATTGCCCACATAATACGAAAGTGTATTCCAGAATACACTTTTGTATTCCGGAATACAATCTTGTATTCCAGAATACAGTACACTTTGTATTCCTAATATTTTAATATCTCAAAAGTTGTGCAACTACAAATTGTTACTTGTTGTCGTATTACTAATAGCTACTACGACAAAAAATAAACAGAGCATAAAAATCTTAGGTATCTTCATGTGGGATCACTGTGAACAGTTCCACTTAATCTGGAATCAATTAAATGCTAGAGAAAGAAGTGAAGGTGATGACGATGGCATAAACGTGCATGATAATGTGCTGGATCCATCTCTGATCACTCCTCACACTTTTGTACATAACTGTGTCTTTGGAAAAGCCTGTAAATTTTGTATGTGGCTATGAAGATTTTATCTTCAATTTTTGAAAATACTACAATTTCAGTTATAAAAATCACAACAATTTTCGGTTAAAAGTTATATTCTCTTAAATTAGAGGTTCTCTCTAAAAATATACTTCAGGCAAATTCTAATTGCTAAGAAAAAAGTCACTTTGAAATAGTCAATTCTCTCTTTGCACAAAAAAAAATGGTGATTTTGGGGAGGTCAAAATATAATTTTATGCCTTGTTTTTTCTTTTTTTTGCTCCCCTTAATTATTCGCTTTCATTTCAAATGCAACCTTGTTATTAGCGTCTTTGGCAATTCACTGGCCTTTGTATCAAGCAGAGTTGTATTAGAACTCATCTTAAATTTATTTCGAAACTTACATTATTCGCAAAAATATCATTCTAATGATGGTGAAGCATCTTGGGTTATTGTTGAGTGTGTTGGGAGAAGGAGATGCACAAGATAGATAGGCTACTAGGCGAACTTCTTAGTCAAGGAAATCACAATCGCCTAGTGCAAAGAAAAATGAAAGAATGATATGTGGACGTCAAATTTATCATTAAAATCGAAAAAAAAAAAAAAAAAATATAGGATTCGTTTCTATGTTCTCTACTTGATGTCTCTCTTATATTATTGCATGTGCATAATTTGGCGGCAATCAAAGCATAATGGAAAATATTATCTTTAAAAAAACTCGATCATTGCTTGTGTTTAGTTTGTGTTGCATCTAGAATGCTATAGTGCAAGCTTAACTTCTTTCAATTAAACCCTTGTGATCCTTCAAAACTCAATTGTTAGAAAATCATACTTCTAAGCGACAAAACAGTATTGCGAGTTACATTTTTGCACATGGTGATAATCTTGCTCAATAATCTAGTTGGCAGGTTTCAGCACTTCCAAGAGGTTTTAGACCCTATACAAGTTTGTCAAGTTTCCTTGGGCTTTGCTAACCTTTGCATGGATAATAGGATCTATTTGTTTTCAAGTTTTGCCAATTTGTTTGATAGAAAAGCGATAAATTTTTTAATTTCTACATTTGCCAGTTTTTCTTTGTTTTTCCTATCCTACCTTTTGCTCAAGTCAAACAAGCTTACTACTAATTTTATTTATTTATTTATTTATTTATTTTGTTGGGGGGGGAGGGGGAGGGGGGGAGAGGGGATTGGAAAATTTCAGTCGACTATGTATTGCTAAATGAACAGGCAGGAGCAGATATCCTAAGTTTTGACATAGCGGAGTGGCCAACTAGAAAGAGGGAGAGTTACAGACCCATACAGCTGACATTGAAGCAGGAAGTACAGACACAGACGGAAGAACATAGTAAAACGAAGAGCAGAGAATTGAAAATACACTTTCAAAATAGACACGCAGAAACTTTCATACAGAGGTGGGAAAAAGAGCATGGGATGACCATAAGGCAGATGAGGATAGGGGACATGCTCAACGATATATTGGTGATAACGGCAAAAGACATTTTCGGAAGCTAGACAAGGCTCAGAAAGAACCAGGCGTTCAGGGCTTCAGTGTGGTACGATGAGGAATGTAGGGAACAGAAAAGGAGAGTCAGGGACCAAAAAGGCACAGATACATACCACACAGAAAGGGCGAAGGCACAGATACATACCACACAGAAAGGGCGACATACCTGAGATTGCTGCCGATCCTGAGTTAGCTGATGTGGAATTGTTTGGCAAGATTCCGCCTTTTTGGTGATGATCTTATGATGTTAACTTTATCTGCAACTGTTCTCACAAAGAGATGCATGCATCTAAGCTAATGACACGAGGCTCTACACCATCACCTTCACAAACCATAGAAGAAAGTATTTTTTGTCGAGAAGAAATTTCCAGATGACGAAAATTCTACAACAAAAAAATGGGGGCTTGAAATTTGCACTTGATTTTTTCTTTCTGTACTGTTCCTGGCATGTTTTTTTGGGTCTTTTTGCCGGTGGCATTACTTAACTTGGAATGACATATCAGGAGTGCCGCCTAACCTGGAATGGCAGATTAGCTGCAATCAGGTGGAGATCGACTGCAAATTTTGCCTTCAAAATCGAGTGCAAGTTTTGCCTTGAAAGAATCAAGCATTTGGTGGTGAAATTTCATGTTCTCCTTTTTTTTTATTATGCTTGTTATCTTTTTCCTTCTTTTAACTTAGGATATGGTCTCTATATTGCGCACACACATAAATGGCATTGTCTAAACCTGAAATACTGCATCGAAGGTCCCAGATACCTAAAGATTCCCTTTTGACGTTGGAAAAGAAAGATTATTCTTAATAGATCAAACTTGGCTGGCTTAACAAAGTACGGGCAGATCAGGCTGTAGTCTAAATTTGGTCATTGTGCCATATTCAAAGGGGGTTCACTGTGGGTGCCATACAATATGCCTGAGTAACTCGTATGAGGGTTTTTTTGACCCATTTTCACATGTATATGTATGAGTTAAGGGGGTTTGCCACTATTTGGGAAAAAAATTTGTATGGAGGGGGTCGAATTTACCTTTCAAAAAATGTACATGGGTGTTTTTGGTCATCCTCTCCAGGCACATGGCATACCCCCCTTTGTATAACTGCATCCCTCGTGACCATATCATCAAATCCAAGAACAGAATTTGAGACCATTCTAAGAATAATAGTTGAGACCATTTCTATTGAGCATATATCATCAAATCCAAAAACAAAAAATTTTAGACCTATTACTGCTGATGTTATTGCTGCCTAGGAAAGACAAATTCACTAGAAGACAAAGACAGGTTTGCTAGAAGACGAAACTTCCTCGCTACAAGGGGTTTTTCTGATGGAGTGGTGCATGTTGTGGGCTGAAGCATCTACAAAAGCTGTGTATTTCTCCTTCCCTTTTAATTTAGAGGGCGAATTCAGCCCAGAAGCTATCTTGCTTGTCCAACCCACAAAGCTCTTTGATCCAGTCGACTATTCTCATCTGGTGAGCGCCCTTGTCTCGTGGTGTGCACTATTTTGTTACCATGCCCGAGGGCGACAAGCTGAATTTTGAGTCACCTTTTCAGGGCCCCTTTATATTATTTGGGCTATCCTATGCTACATATGCTAGCCATCGCTACCCCTATCTACTACCATCATGTATGCAGCACCTTGGGCATTTTTTCCCTTTTTTTATAGCACGTGTAACAGCCCTTTGGAGGCATTTTGATAAAAAATGTGTTATAGCCCTATTGAGCATTTCGAATGAAAATCTTGACTACTCACAAATAAAAATGAGATTGCTATTGTCTTTGTCTAAGATGTTTCGTTTACCTAAAGTTATGATTGTCTGCATTACATGCAGTGTCACCTGGATGCTCTTGACACTTTTTGCCAATTCACTGGCATGCGAGTTAACTTGGCCAAAACTAGGGTGCTGCTAGTTGCATCGTCCCGTCAGCCAAGGCTTCCCACCTTCACTTACCAGGGACAAGAGGTAGAGGTGGCTCCGACCTACAAGTACTTGGGGATTGAGTTCTCAACTACCACCCATTGGGATGCGGCTATCAGGTTGCGGGTCACGGCGGGTTGGAAAGCACTATATGCCATGCAGAACAACAGCCACAAGGCAGAGTTGTACGCCTGGGGCCACCAGTCACATTTGTTTCGGGCCTTGGTTGAGCCGGTCCTTTTGTATGGGGCAGAAGTGTGGGGTCCGGTGATATCCCTCAACACCTGGAATGACCTCGAGCAGGTGCAGAAGGCCTTCTTGGCACGGACCACGGGGTGAAGTCCACAGTTTACTGCATCCTACTCCGTGAGAGCAGGGCTTTCTACCCCTTCAACGGGCTGCATTGGAACGCCATATCGTTTACTTCCAAAAGGTGGTCGCTATGGCTGATACACGCTTGCCCCATCTTGCTTTGGCCACAGCGATGGGTCCCCAACGCCTGAAATCCTGCTGGAAAGACAAGCAAGCTCGGTGGTTCTCACGGCGTCGCAGGGCAAACAGATCGTCCCGTGTCGACAAAGAAAGATCGCGAGGCACTTAAACCGCACTGGATGCTACTTTCCTTTGCAAGCTCGGGATGCGAGAGGCTCGGCGCGACGTTAAGGGGCACACTATCGCCAGGCAAGTAAATCCTAGGCTCACAAGAGGCCCACACCAAGATTTCTTGTACACCCAAATTGCCCATGAAGAAGTGCGGACTTATAGCTTCCATTCAAGACGGGGTGCACATACGCCCCGCATTGAAACAGGCGTTGGGCTCGGGAAGCACAAGAGCAAAGGCTTTGCCGCTGTTGCCACCAGTGATTGAGGATGAATGTCATACCCTCCGGATCTGCGGCATTTGCCCATATTCGAGAGGTATGTTCGACTACTAGTGCCCGGCCAGCCGTTGCATCGCCATTGACTCACGGCGTCGGTGGGTTTGTTGGGGTCATACCTCCAGGAGGTTATGGATGCACGGACTCGTTTGTGTCCTACGGGATGGTCTTGAACTGTCCTATGCAATTGTATAGTCTGCCAGCATGCTTATTACTGTTAAGGTTTTTCCCTCGAAAACCCTTCGGGGCGGGGGTTTTTTAATCCTGTCAGTAATACGCTTGCTGCTCTCTTTTTGTTTGGGTCCCATAGGCCAGTTGGTCTCCGTGGACGCTAAAAACCTATTCTATTCTATTCTATTCTATTAAACAGCCACCTTTAAACAACGTCCTCCAATTGGGTTGTAGCATTTACATGAGCTGGAGCAGTCGCTGCAACTTGGTGAGTCCCCCCTCCCCCCCTCCTCTCCGAGTTGAGACTTGAGCTGTTGAAGCTTATCTTGTTGTGCCAATTCAGGCACGCATTATTGGAGCTATTCATGAGCCTCTACGTGGAGACCTTTGCCCTGCTGAGTGACTGCATCCTGCAGCTCTGGCACCTCTTGATCCTGCCTGTTTGCCCTATGCCCAATCCCTGAAGTTTGGAGGGCATCTCCATTTCCTTAGCCAAGGGGTGTTCCTGCATATTGCTGACCTTACCTTAGAGGGTCTGGAGGTATTGGTTTTGCATCTCACTGGCTGTTTATATGGTTTTTTAGACCATGGCTGCACTCTCTTCTGTTTCTGCACCGAGTAACGACAGAGTTATCCCGGTCTGCTGCTCAAAATGTTCCCGGTCCTAAGCTATGGTATCCATTCTATCGGACAGGGTTTCCAGGGTAGTCTGGAGATCCGCAAGTCGCGCTCTATCTTGCTGTCGTTCAGCATGTGCTAGGTGAAGGCCATCTTCAAGCTATTGGATGCGGGTCTCTATGCTGGAAACCTGCTGCTTTTCAACAATCAGTTGTTTTTTGAAAAAAGTTGGGGTGCGGAGACTTGGACTTCTTCTGTCAAAGATGCAATCCGAGCTGTGTTGCCCTCCACTATCACTTGGTTATGCTTTCAGTATTTTTCAAATGTTCAGTCTGGTGTAGCTGATGATAATGGATTGACAAGGTTCGCTACTAGGTGGATGTACGTAATCTGTGTCTGACGGGCCATGCTTGTTGCACATGTTTTTGCTCTCCCCTTCCTTTTTAGTGTGTATCTGGTGATCTTGCTAGTATCATCTGATCTATGAATGAGGATTGTGTCTAGGTACTCTCTTAGAAGATATCTCAATGCCATGTCTCCTATGGCAGGGGAGACTATGTGTTAGAGTCATTGACATGCATGTCAGTGAGATAGGCTGAAGGGATGCAAGGCTGCTCTAGTTCCTCTATCTCAGGGGTTGCCATGGCTAAAGTAGAGATCTAAAAGCTAGGGGGAAGGGGTGAAGGGGCCGGAGGGTAACAAAGGTTGGAGAAGCTAAGGGATTCTTGAGGTTTAGACACAATTCACTTGATAATATCCAATAAATATGCATGCAAGGCCACTCCCCCGAGCATCATATTAGTTTCTTCCCTTCAAGATTAATCGTCCTCAATCATCTACCTTGAGGGAATAAAGTTTGTAAAGAGTGATCGAACTTGATCATCTGTCTTCAAGATATCATTCTCCTCTCAGAATTGATTGAACTCGATCATCCGTTTTAAAAGCAGATAGCTTTTTCCCAAAGTTGATCATTGGCCATTTGCTTTGAAAGGTTCTTTCTACCTCTTCTCTAAGGTTAGTAATCTTACCATCATCTGCCTTGCGCGACTTTCCTCCTACCACTTTTGGTAATCTTACCATCTACCTTGGGAGGCTTTCTTCCTACCTTTCTCTAAGGCCGATAAACTTACCATTTGCCTTGAGAACATGTCTCTTCTCTAAGGCTGGTAATCTTATCATCTGTCCTTGAGAGACCCTTTTTTTATTTTACTTGTCTCTTCTCTAAGACTGGTGATCTTACCATCTACCCTTGAGAGATACATCTAAAGATACACTTAGGATCTGGCTATTGCATTACCGTCACAATATCATCCTTGTATCTTTACATAAGGGCAAACATTTGAAAGAAAAAAAAACACTCCATTAACTTAATGCAATCCAAATGATGACAGCGTGCGGTCGTTCTAGCACTCAAATGCGCACACAAACCAACTGTTATGAATACTCCCTTTGCCTACTAATTGCAAGCACTATAAACTTAAAGTTGCTTCATGCATCTCTACAAGGTAATGTTTCCAAAATTGCTTTCTTGCGTGACAATCTTCATGTGCTGCGAAAAACTCAATGATCAACATTAGAAATAGCAAACTCAACCAAATTACTATGGCTTCTCTTGTTTGTTAACTTATACTACATCTAGTCTACGTTCATTGCAAACGACCATATAGACAGAGTTCTAGGATCTTAAAGCAAGTAATTCAAAGCAACAATAGCTTGCTAAGTGCCTATTTCAACCTAAAAGGATTTGAACAACATATAATTGTTTCCAAGGCCTAAAACACGATTGCAAATTAAACGGGATTGTTGCATCACTCCCGTTTCAAAGATTCCCTTAAAAAGAACCCCAGGTGATCATTTTCAAAAGAAGTTGGGGATTTCAAGTGGAACAAAATATTTTATCGTGCATTTTAGGCTCTTTTGAAGTGACGATCTTGCATTTATAGAAAAGAGCACTTGAAACTGGCAAAATTCCAGACATTAATACACCAGGAATATTACTAGGAATTCGAGAACATCCAAAAAACATAAAAATAAGAATCTTTTTTTTTTTATTAATTTCTTTCAGTACATCAAATATGGCAGTATTTTCTAGCCAATAGTAAATAATTTAGCAAAAGATGAGTCAGAGGTCTAAATCGAAGTCCTCGGTATGTTGTTTGCTCACCCCAGCTTTGTCTTTCTCTGCAGTTTGCTCCTTTGTCACTGCTTCATCTTTACTGGTGTCAACAGTCTCTTCAGGAATAGTAGCTAGAGCTACTTCTTTGAGCTCTGCAAAGGTAGCTTCATCTTCCAGAGAGCTTGTAAAAGGAGGCTGTATCTCAGAGTATGTCATCTTGGCAAAATCTGATGATGATTTGGCTCCTAACTCTTGATTTTCATCTGGTAGAGTTGGTAGAGCAGACAACCTCATCCTGATAAAGTCTACAGCCTCTTTATCAATGTCAACAACAACATAATTACGGCCCTTTTTAAGTGCACATGCTATTGTTGTACCAGAGCCAGAGAAAGCATCAAGGATCCAATCTCCTGGACGTGAGAACATATCCAAAATATGGTTGATTAGCTTCTGTGGCTTCTGGTACAATTCTGCCTTGTGCACTTGGGTCCTGGAGCTTCTGTAATACTGCTGGGAACTCTAGGACATTAGAAAAATTTTGGCAGGCTGCTGTGTTGAAGTGCTCCATGGTACGCTTCTCGTCGAAACTCCAGTAAGCTACATGGAGATACTCAACCTTGCTCAGCAGCCTCGGTCCTCCACCATGGTAGTTAATATTAGTTTTGTACCTACAAGATCGTATTCCAGAATAGTAAGTACGTATTCCAGAATAGAACATGACGGGTTACCATTGCAACCATGATTCAAAACTTGAAAGAAAGAACGCTTCAACTGCACTCGAGATTTGAAGACTCACCAGACCATATTTTCATAACCGGCTTGCACAGGAGAACCGAAGTGATTCTTGAAAGTAGCTTCCACAAGTCCGGATTGCATGCTGGAGTGGAACACAACAAGACGCCAGTGTTTTGCTGTGGTAACCTGCTTAATTCCGTCGACAAAAGCATTAAATTCTGAGTTCTTGAAAGGCTGATCGTCGTAGCGGCTATCCTTCAGCTTAAACCCATATGGCAAGTCTGCTATGACCAAAGTAAAATCTTGTGGCTTTATACTTCCAGGCAACTTAGTGCAGTCCCCATGAACGATAGAATAAAAGTTATTTTGATCAAACATGGAAAACCTCTCGTAGTCGGACGGCTCAACATCTACAATACGCCTGTCCGCTAGAGTCCTCTCCTCTCTGGCTGTTCTTACCAGGTGCATAAAACCTTCTGGTAGGTCCTTGTTCTTCTTCTTGCTCTCTTAGTAAATGAAGTCACGCCGGCAGCACAAAGGAAAAACATTAAAAACAGGAAAACGACGTACCCAGCCCTCAAAATTTGAAGCATATTGAATAATACGCTGGTTGGATGTAGCAATGGGATAGAGCTCTTTACACCTGTCCCAGCTGTCCACGTTCGACTGCTCCATTAAACATGTTTGGCACGTAATAACATTTTTTTGGCTGGAAGTCAAGAACAATGAAACTAAGTGAGTATTGTTTTCCGAAAAACGAAAACACTAAGAAGAAAAAGCCAAAGTGTATTCCGGAATACACTTTGGCTTACAAGTTGAAGCAAAAGTGTATTCTGGAATACACTTCTGCTTTCAACGTGAAGCAAAAGTGTATTCCGGAATACACTTTTGCTTTCAACGTGAAGCAAAAGTGTATTCCGGAATACACTTTTGCTTTTAACGTGAAGCAAAAGTGTATTCCGGAATATACTTTTGCTTCGGCTTGTAAGACACAATGTATTCCGGAATACACTTTGGACTACCCACAGAAAGAATACACCTTGGCTTCCCGAAAACCAAAAGTGTATTTCGGAACACACTTCAGCTTACACGCTGAGCCAAAGTGTATTCTGGAATACAATTCGTGCTACGGAAGGAAAATTTAAACAAAAGTTCTGTCGTTCTTACTTGTGCAGCTCCTGACATCTCTTCAAGCGTAAATGCTTTATCTACGACCTTCTGCAGTAGCCTTTCGAGTATGTCCATGTCTGTAAAGCCCTGCATTTCTCTCCAGACTGTTATAGTCATTTCCTTCTTTGGGACGTCAGAACCTTTCTTCTTTTCTGAAACCTTTCCGTTACTTTTTAATTCACCACGCTCGAACATGGTAAAATTTTCGTTTTGTAGGTCCCATATCTGCACGGTAATAAACGAGGTCAGTGGGAGGGCAGCAAGGTTATTTCAGAATACAAAAGAAACTTACCCTGCCGTCTCTGAAGGCTAGTTGAAACCAGTTGTCATGCGGTATGAGAGACTGCCATTTATTAGCCTCGTCGTACTTGAGGCAGCACTCCACAGCGCACGCTTCCTTCAGTTCTAAAGAGTATGCCAGTTTCTTTAAATCTTCTCCATATTTTTCTTTAAAAATCATATACTCCCTGTGCATAAACCGGATCTTGTCGATGAAGCTCATCTTTAGTTTGTACTTGTTGTCAGCATTATGGGTGTTGGTAACGATTTTTGCTTCTTCGTCGGTAAGACCACATTAAACGGCGCACAGGACGGAGAGGTACCTGGGGTTATTCTTTTCTTTGTACAACTGCCTTCTTGCCTTGAAGCTATGATTTCCTCCCAAGACGTAGTGAGTGTATGTTTCTGCATTTTCTCTGTCATAGTCCTGGGGGGTTTTGTATTGCTCCCTGTCAACAAGGATAACTATTGGGGCCACATGAGCATTTGGATTGCTCCTAATTCGGTCCTTCAGGTTCCTTAAATGGTCGGCATAAATTTTTCGAACCTGAAGCGCCCTTTCACCAGCTTCATTCTTCGGGGGCAGCTTCATGCAAGTCACAGGAAGATAGATCACCCCTTGTACAAATTTCTCTCTGTTTATTACCTTTTTTTTTTCGGAGGTCTTATCAACCTTCTTTTCTTTTATTGCTTCCCCGGGAGCTTTTCCTTTTCCCTTTTGTTTTTTTAAACTTTCCTCGGGGATTTTTGCAATTTCCAACTGCTGTACTTTCCGCTTCTTTGGTTCCTTAGCGGCTATGGTGTCTCTTGGCCTGCTAAGTTTCTTTGGCTGCTCTATGGGGTTTTCCGCTTCTTCTTCTTCGGAACCTCCATATGTTTCCCTCCCAGAAGTACTAGCAGAAGGTGATGATTGTGATCTTCCTCCATCTGATTGCTCGGACTCACTGACAGGAAAGTCCTCGCTCGTATTAGAATAAACGTGTCTAATTATTGTAGCCAGGCTTCGTTTGGTCCGGTAGTGAGAAATGAATTTGTACAGTGGCTGTGGTTGCACACTGATAATTCTGAAGCTTGCGATGTCTACGACAATGAATCCCTGAGAGGTCTTGAAGGATAGCCTCCCCGCCTGACCTCCTTGTCCGGCAACCTCGGAGACCTCTTTTATTGTCCCCAGGTTAAGAAACTCGGAGTCCGCGTACCGTTTGTTCCCAGCACTCTTGCAGACATGTAGAAACGTCAGTGTGCTTTCCTTTTCGCTTTGCACCCACGATTCTGAACCATTGCGTTTGAAAGTTTTCATAAATTGCAGGCTCGTCCGTGTCCGCGGTCTGCTTCATTGGGTGTGGCCGCCTGAGCTTAAGAGTTTTTTTTGGCCCTCTTGCTTCCTTCTTGCCTGCCACTGAAACGTTTAAAACAACAATGTTAAGACATCAAATGGGACGAAAACTGTATTCCAGAATAAAAATTCCTAATCTTCTGCCCTAAAAGCCAGCAAAAGACATGAAAACAAGCGAAAACATTGTCGCTCTAACTCAATTTTTCATGCTTTAATTGGACTAAAAAGTGGTATGTTTAACCTAAAAAGTAGTCCGTTGAAGCTAAGAAGTGGTATGTTTAGGCTAAAAAAACAAGCGTTTTCAATAAGGCAGGCACAATGTATTCCAGAATACACTTTGCCCTTCACCTGAAGGGCAAAGTGTATTCTGGAATACACTTTGCCCTACAAAAGTAAATCAGGAAACACACGAAAGACGTACTATGTACTTTACATGCTTACCTGTCCATTATTTTCGCTATGTAAATCGGAATACAGCAAATCAATATAGGTCGGAAGGCGCTCGGGCTGGCGACTAGAACTCTGAAAGCGGAATACGCAACTGAGGCGCTCAAATTTCCTTTTTAAAGGTAGGCCATTGTCAGTTGTGTTTTTCTATGTGATGCGGAATACGTCTTGTCCAAACACTCTGGACAAGTGTATTCTGGAATAGTATCCATGCACACACACAACAAATGCTGCACACGAAATAGTATTCCGGAATAGCATTTGTATTCTCGAATACCATCAGTCCAACAGACTTGTGAGTTACTGACAAGTCCACAATTTTTTGCAGTTGTTTAACATGGTTAACCGCTTCGTGAACAAACTTCCACCACCCTTTGTTTGCCCAAGTACCTCTACTTCAGATGGAACACAAGACGGAGATGCTTCTTCAACTCCTACCTCGACAAGGTCTTTCTTGCTTCTCGAAGACACTTCGAGTCCAGTAACTAGTAGAGTGCCACCACCTTTCCAACCCTCTCCAAGTCCAGTAGGAAACCGGCTGCCACCTCCTTTCACAGCCTCACCTGTTGCACGTAGCAATCTTCCACCACCATTTGTACCATCCCCCGACACTACAAAGGCTCGACGTCAGCAAATTTTTCGAAACAGACTACCTCAGCCATTTGTAGTTTCTCCTTCTTCTCTTACACAAGCAAGGAATACAGCATGTTCTGAAAACTGCGAGATTCTCCATCGCTTCTCCCACCACGATTTCACTACAAATGAAGACAACCTTGCAGCATCTACTCCTCTTCACACAACCGTGGTGACACATGGGTTTGCAGAATTTCAGTCGGCTCTAAGAGACATGAACGAACTCCTTGTGAAGAAGCTGCAACAACATTCGCTGGCACATCATATGGTGGCCCATCTCCTTCATTCAAACTGTACCTCCGCCTTATCTGGGTACAACTTCACGTGGTTTGTTCTCCTCTACAAGCACACCACTAAGGGTAGAGGAGGTCACCCCCAGAGTAGAACTCTCTTCAGAAGATGAAGACACTAACGAGGTGCAACGAGATTACACATTCTCTAGCCAGTCCACCAAGAAATTCAAGGTGGATTATGGTTTGAGAGCATGCTCCTCTGTAAGAAGAAGAAACCTTATGGACGAGCATAAAATGAGAAGACTTTTAAGAAGTAAATGCTGCTCATTAGGTTGCATCAACAAATTTAACATGTCTAAATTACGAGCAATTAGAGACAACTACAGTTCAATGACATTGGCTGACCAGAATGCCTACTTGGCCTATCATGTAAGACCAGACCGCAACACCTTCTTGCACTACATTAACCGTGAAGAAGTTTGCCAGAAATGCTTTATGGTTGTCCACCGTTTAGGGTCCACCAGAATGTCTAGAATACACAAAAGACTGGACAAAAATCTAGCAATTGATGATCATTGTGGACCAAGAAGAGTTGTAACCATGCATGCCCTTGCTGCTGTGTCATGGATGGAGAAATATTTCAGAGAAACATGTGAGAAGCTGCCTAACAGCAACATGTATCATTTAACTGATAACATCACCAAAAAAGATGTTTTTAACGAGTACAAAGAGACTTGCACTCAGCTTCAGCACATCTCTTACTCACACTTCACCAGACTGTGGAAAAGTGAATTCGGTCTTGTGAAAATTTCCAGGAGACATAGAATGTCTATTTTCTCAAGGTGTGCAGAATTAAAGAGTCAACGAGAAACTGCAAAGACAGAGGTCGAAAGAAGTAAGCTCATGCTCTCCAATCTCTCACTTATTTTAAAGAAAATGCTTTGACCTGATTTCTTTTACAGATATTGTGCAATAGAACCTTGCCAGACATCGTGAACAACAAGCAGCAGAAAGAAGAAAGCTTGCCAAGCACAGAAAAAAAGCTCTTGAACATCCACTGCAATGTATGTCTGTTGTGATTGATGGAATGGATAAAAAAAAAGCTACTCTACCCCATTTCTTGAACATTCCTAAAGATGTGCCAGAGGAATGTTTTGTTAAGGTCCACTTTGTAGGAGGTATGGTCTTCAAAGGAAGTCTAAAGTGCAAAGTATTTTTGACGTATCCAAACTTGCATGGTGACCCGAACCTCACAATTACAATTCTTAACAAGGTCCTGTGCGAGCAAGAGCAGTTACCACCAGTGCTTTACCTGCAACTTGACAATACTACAAGGGAGAACAAGAATCAAACACTCTTTGCTTACTGTGCCATGTTAGTGGAGCTAGGGATCTTTTGAAAAGTGAAGCTCGGTTTCTTACTTGTAGGCCACACTCATGATCAGATTGACCAAATGTTCAGCAGATTTTCTATGCGCCTTAGAAGGAAGAAGGCTTTTTCTCTTCCTACTTTAGTTCGAATTATTGAAGATTCTTACACTCCCACTCCAGTGATCGATCTTCTTAAAGAGACTGCTGATTTCAGAGAGTTTGTTTTCTCTCAACGTTCAGACAGAGAACAAGCTGTGAACAAGTTGAATGATCTCACCTTCCAACATCACATCAAGTTCTACTTGAAGGATGGCCAAAGCTTCTTAGAGGGGAAGAAGTATACCACAACTAAGGACTGGAGTCCACCAGAGGGATTACGCTTCCTTAAATATATTCCAGACACTTCCTTCATAGAACGTGCTGAGCAACTTCCTCTTAAAAATCCTAAGGAGTCCAAGCAGAAGAAAAGTACCCCAGTGCCATCCTTAAAAGCCATTGAAAATGGAATTTCCTCAGGCTTTAAGTACTTCTTAGAAGAAGATCGGATGTGGTGGAGTAATTTCTTTCTCGAACAGAAAATTGTTGTACAAAACATAGCTCTAAGACAGTTGCAAGAACCATTTCAATGGCCTAACACCTTCCATCAACCCCAGCACCAAACAGGTCCAAGCAATGCTACATTAGCACTTGCAGTAGAAGAAGACGAGGTTCGAGTCATGTACCTCGGACCAAGACGCAGGAATGAGCCTCAAGGTAATATCACAGAAATTACCAAAGGTATGCTAATTGCTCTTCCAACTGAGGAGGATGACAAAGGTCGACCTTTCTGGATAGCAAAAGTGCTTGACACAGTCACGGAGGAAGGCTTAGTCACTAAACTCAAGATCCATTGGCTTGCAACACGCTCAGAAAAAGGTTTTGATAGTAGATTTGAGTTAGAAATGAGAAGCCAAGGAAAAGGGAGAAAGTCCAAGAAGGTGGGTTGTAGGGATGAGCTGAACCTTAATGAGGTGACAATATTGTGCTATGATTTTAAATTGAAATCTGACAATCGTCTACGCCAGAGGACTATCAATTTGCTTAAAAAAGCTTGTAATTACGAAGAAGAGGATGAAGAAGGTGGTGGCAATACTTCACCATCTGTTGATATTGATGAGGAAGATAACTCAAGCACTTCCTCGAGTGACAGTGAAAGAAGTGAAGGTGATGAGGATGGCATAAATGAATATGATGACGTCCTGGATCCCTCTCTCATCACTCCTCACACTTTTGTACATAACTGAGTCTTAGAAAAAGACTATAAATTTTGAATGTGAATATGAAGATTCTATCTTCAAATTTTGAGAATACTACAGTTTCAGTTACAGACTTACTTCAATTTTTTGTTAAATATTTTATCCTCTGAAATTAGAGTTTTTCTCGTAAAACATACTTCAAGAACATTCTATTTGCTAAGAAAAGTGATACTTTAAAAAAGTCAATTCTTTCGTTGCACAAAAAAATTAGTCATTTGGGGGGGGAGGGGGGGGGTCAAAATTGAAAATTTCATGCATCTTTTTTTTTTTTAACCTCGTTTTACCCCCTTTTTGTAAAAAAAAGGGAATCTTTGAGGAATATTCCTTTTGCTCTCGTTTCGATGATTTGCTCCCGTTTAATACGCAATCTTGTTCTAAGGCTTATGAGCAATAACTCAGCATTACCTTTGACAACATTTTTTTATTAACAAGCCTAAAGTTCAATCATTATCAAATAAGGAACCTTTGGCTAGGGCTTCTATCATAAGGGATTGGATATGGCAACCAACAGCATTCCATAGCTCGCCCAGTCTAAGCTCACAAGTTTCAGTCATTGCAGCAGGCACGAATATGTAGCATAATAACAGGGGGTTATTTTTGTATTTTTGTACGGTTTTTCCTAAGGTTTTCATATGATTTGATGACTGTATTTCGCGAGATGTACTAATGAGTACATCTAGAGTGCGCATACGGTGACCTTAATTTTCGTGCCACTTTCCAATGGTTTACCTATGATTTTCTAAACTATCTCAAATCTCGGACATGCAGGGCTCTCGAAATAATGTGTTTTAGGGTTCTATGGTTTCGTTTTGTGCCTTTCAAAATTACGTTCAAAGAAATGTGTTTTAGGGCAAAATTACATTTATGTTTCTTATGCTTCTGGCAACGATCGGTTTGAGCTGAGCTTAACCGGTTCCAACATACGAAGCTACACGAGTGCCCGTTCCGGCAGATAATGAGCTTGAAGCGGATGGTTCAAGAAATGTGTTTTAGGGCAAAGTTACGTTTATGTTTCTTATGCTTCCGGGCAAAGATCCGATTTGGGCAGAGCTTAACCTGGTTCCAAAGATCTGAGCTACGAGTGCTTGAAGCGGATGCTTGCCAATCCATGAAAGTTTAAGACATGATGGTGGTGCCGATAGTGATGACGATGAGTGGACGGTGGACTATCTCTCTTCTCCGGCCCCATTCGGGACTTCAAGTTATTGATCCGTGACACTCCTCTGTTGCAACTTCGGGTAATCATCGATTAGCATGAATTATATCATCTCTTCTTTGATCGTGGCTATTATTTAAGTGCTCCTAGAAAAACCTGCTTATCATGTACCTCTTCAATATTGGATTTCTCTTACCTAAGATTCTTGGTAGATTGCAATTCTAGAAATTGCACTGATGTTCGGAAACCTGATCTTCCAATTCATGCACTTGTTCCGAAACTGTTTTCCAGCCTGTTACATGTGCTTGGTGTGAAGATCAGAACATATTTCTTGGTGTGCATGTTGTTGCAGCAGGAGAAAAGAATAAAATTCTCACAGGAAAGGTGTGAACTTGTTGACCCATTATAGATCTTTGGTTTTATTGATCCTGTTGAGGCGTTTCAGGTAAACTAGAATGCTGAATCTTTGGACCTTGATTTGCATGTGTTTGCTAATCTTTATCTCTTTCTTCTGAAAACAGTCTGAGAGAACTTAGATCCTGCAAACAATTGCTGGATGATGGTTTGAGAGGTAGAAAGCTGCGTTTGAACTGGGTTACAACAAATGTTACGAAGCTTTAAATCTCAAACTGTTGTGGCAGAAACTTAGCGCTATGGCATTTCTCTTCATGTTTACTAGTGACTACAGTCCATTACATGATCTCTACAAGACCTCTAGCTGTTAAGGCTGAAAATGAAGCAGATTCTAAAAGTATAAGACGCAGAATGGACATGTACTTATATCTCCAAATATTAAGTATTACCTTATTTCTGAGAAAGCAAATACGGAGGTACGTACAGATGTAACTCACTTGGAGGCATGTGAAACATATGTAAATTCTATAAGGTATGGAATACAAAAGCTTTTTGACTATGAGTATAAATATAATGCAGAGTTCTCTAAATATTTAGAAGTTCTAGGTTCTCTAATTTATGCATGGCTAAGGAAAAGCCAATCTATTTATTCTGAGCAAGAAATAAAGAAACCAGTAGCATCTAGAATATTTCAGAAATAGATTATAAGGGACAAGTTTATTATGAACAGGAAAAAGGAATGGACGTTTTGCTTGCATGGAAGTGGTCTTGCTTTATTTGGTTTGCATGCAATGCATGTCATGCTTGGTTGATTGTATGTCGAGTAGTGTATTCTACTTCACTTGTACTGGCCAGAATAAGGCTCCAAATTCTTTGAGTTGGCACTACTTCACTTGTACTGGCCAGAATAAGGCTCCAAATTCTTTGAATTGGCAGGGAATTGAGATTACAAAATGTACTCATAGTTGTTTGCAATGGGAATAGTTTGTTTGTCTTGATGTTATTGTGCTTTTTAGTAAAAGGCTGAATAAATAGGATGAGTGACAAAGAGACGTCCCCATCCAAGGAATGTCGGTTCTATTGCTGTCGCAATAGAACCGTGGCATTAATATTTTTTTTTTGATTGAAGGCCGATATGTATATTTATATATAAGATAGGTTACAAAATTTGCTTTAACTTTTTACAGGGAAGTATAACCCTTATCACTTATATAAGTAGAGTATTAGAAAGATAAAAACAGTAAGATCATGAGCTACTAGGTTCCTCTGAGATTTTCCATCTCTGTTGAACTTTGCATCAAAAAACAGCATCCAGCTAGAAGGAGGATTCGAGGTGGAAATTAGAGATTTTCCGTCCCTTTCCCCTGGCCATGATTGAGAGAACGCAGAATGAACACAGGCATGACCCTGCCTTGGCCATATTGAATCTTCCTTTGTTATCTTTGGCACCACATAAGAGGGTTCTTCTGATGTCATAGTTCTGATCACAGCAGCAATTGCAAAAACAGGGCTCTTCGTGACCATACAGGTTCGGTGGGCCGAACACCTTGATCCACTCCATATTGGTATTGGGCTTGGTCTTCCTCCATTTAATTTTCCGCACCAAGACAAATGTGATCCCTGAAAAAAGCATAGAACCCATAAGAAAGATTCACAAAGCTGCATTAATCCAGTTAATATCATATTTAATCTCATCTGGATGAATGATCTCATTATTGAAAATGAATTCATTGCGGCCCTTCCAGATTCTCCACAGCAAGATATAGATCCTCCAATCTTTCGGGTTATCAGGCATGAAAAGTAGTAATTAATATTTAGGCCCATAACATTTATCTAAATTTGTATTAGTTAGGGCCCGAAGGGCCCAAATTTTTTTTTAATATAACAATTAACACACAACTATCATTAACATTATTAACACAAACCATTGCATTTAACACATTTAAATTAAAATCCCCCTTAAACCCCCTTTGGTTTGGGTGCATATTCACACGGGGGGTTACTCCGGGCAACGAGAGCTGTCGGATGGGCATATTTGTCCTTTATTCCAAAATCTGGACCGTACGTAGCGATCCTCGTTTGTGGGGTATGCATGTACAAGTTTTTGTATACTGTATATTAAGGTTTGCAAAATACTATAAAGTTTGAGAGAATGTACTTAATGGTGTTAATTTTGTACATGTATTGTAAATATATTTTTGGGGCTCTCGCTGCCCTACGTAACCCCCCGTGTGAATATGCACCCAAACCAAAGGGGGTTTAAGGGGGATTTTAATTTAAATGTGTTAAATGCAATGGTTTGTGTTAATAATGTTAATGGTAGTTGTGTGTTGATTGTGTGAATATTCAACATCAAAGAGATTTAGGTTGTTGAAATATTTAAGCTATTGTTACGAACTTTGGTAGATTGACCTTTGGAGGACCGAGCCACAGTCAATCCCTATGAGTCTGAGCCTACGTAGAATATCCATGTATTGATGTAGGATCTGCTATGGATTATAGTGATTCCACCCTTCGAGCTGGCTATGTTATATGTTATGTTCTATCATGTGCTCATGTTGTTATGTGCTTCCGCAGCTAGGTTAGTGCCACAAAAGACGGGATAAATGACACATCTATTCATCCAACGTCGTATCTTGCTCACCATCAAGAGTCTGACTTTCAGATAGACATCCTTGTGTTGGCAAGATAGTTGCTGATGGGAGGGAATTTCCTACTCAGGGAGGGCATCACAACAATAGATTTGTTGTTCTTATTTATTTTTCATTGTTTTTGCTTACAAATGGATTTCCTCCTAAGAACAGAGCACAAAACAAGGTGATGTCATAGAAATACAGAGGCCCGATAATCCTACTAGAACTACGGTTATACTGAGCTATGTTGTTCCAAGTCCTCATGTTGATGATGCATCTAAATCGAACCAGAGCTGATGTACATATTACTCCTGAATCTGATGTGCAAATTTTGGAAATTGAGAAGCTGTTGACCGTTCATGGGTTATATGTCAGCTGTTAGACACGACGAGCATCATTAATTGTTGCACACACTTGTATCTAACCTGAATGGATATTGGAGGTTGGAGATTGTCTTTGAGCTAGCAATCATAACAAAAGCTGCCCTTGGTAGGGCAAGGGCTCTCACACATAGAAATATGCGCTATTATGATATGCTTTGGCATTCAAGAATGAACGGGCACATGAGTCACTATAGCAGAAGATATGAAATCTTTTATAGTTTTATGTTTATGTTTTTTCTATTCATATTTTTTTGTTTATGTTTTGTACTTCTGATGGCAAGGTGATGAGGCCATCACAATTATCTATGTTATAATGTGTGATGGCAAGGTGATGACGCCATCACAATGATCTGTGTTGTAATGTGTGGGGGCAAGGTGATGACGCCATCACACATGTGCTAGGTTTGGTGCTGATATGAAAAACTTGTGATATTTTAAAACATGAGGAAGTAGAGTTTATTGAAGTCTGAACATTGAAACTATTATAGGGTTTGCAAAGTCATATTATGATTATTGCTAGAGCATGTATTATTTTTTTCCGGCCTTTGGATCGTGTCATAATTCATGGGATATTCCCTCTCCACACATCCCATCCGCCCTTATGAAGTCTTTCTGGGGTCAAACTGGCCCTGTTGACCCGAATTTAAAGGGGGCGCTTGAAGTCCAGACATCATGGGTTAAGATAATATAATGGTGTGTTGACATAGTATAGAAGCATACTGGTATCTATACAATACAATGTTATACCAATACAATACAATACTGCACAACTTAAACATAGCAGCACCATTCTAATATGACATGAGCCTGGGGAATCGAACCCCTGTTCCAATCCGATGCTCATAACTCACTTGTCTGTGTATGCAATCTGTGCATCCATTTTTACAATAAGCATATGTATAGGGACGATCGGACCAGGCCACTGACTGCTATTCCAAGTTGCAACGGCATCAAATTTCTTGCTTTTTAGAATAAACCAAATGCAAGCCCACAGGAATTGAACCTCTATCAGAAGCTTATTTTTCATTTGGAACCTTCCCACTGCAGTATGAAAGGCCGTTATCAAGTCTTTTTGTTCCCCGAATTTCTGATTGGGAATAAAATAAGGAAAGGGGAAGATCAAATACCTACAGCACATAGTCTAAAGTTCAGCGGAAGTTCCTGCAGCAATGATTCCTCGGCCGGGGGGCCTGATGGCCTCAGCCACTGTGCGTCGTTCTTCTCAGTCTGTAGGCCGGTCCTTTCTTACCTGTAAGTGCCTGCTCTGCATAACCTTTGTCAGACTTGCAACAGACTAGGGCTTGGAGAATCGAACCCCAACAGGCATCCTATGCCTTTGGCTTACCTGATGGACCAGCCTTTGAAGATCCTCAACAAGTTCTTCTTTTGTGTATTACAGAAGAAAAAACCTCATCGACCATGTGCCATTGACTGCCATTTTGCTGTTTTACAAAGTAGATGAATATACTACAAACTGTAAATAGTAGTATAAGAAACTTATGCATGCAGCTGCCGAGACTACTGCTGCTATGAACCACTGCTGCTATGAACCATAAGGAAAAAAATAAACATAGCCCAAAGCACCTAAATCACTGCCAGAAGCTGTTTTGCTGCCAAATCGCAACCCAAAAAATTTTTGCTCCTAGATTAAAGCTCAGAAACTCTATTTTGCCTTAAGAACTTAGATCAATACGAACATAGAGCCAACGGCGCATTAGGAGCCTCCAATTCGTTCCAATATCCTTTCAAAAGAACTAAATCGCTCCGGCAAACCGCACAGAAAGTAAACTAAGGGCACAAAATCAAATAAAAAATGGAGCAAAGCGAGGCAATCCTAAAACCGTCGATCTTCACCACATCACCAAATCGACACCGGCCAGGGGCCAATCTGGCATCGGCGATACCTATAAGAGCCTCTATTGCTTTGCTGACCTTGAAATACCAAACAAAACCCAGGGACAACACATCGGCCGAATTGCTTGGCGACACCTGAAGCAGTCGCTGCGACACCTGAAACAGCCAGATTTAGAATCGGTTGCACTGATCGACAGCTCAGACATCCCCCACGCGTGACCCTATCCCACTATTGGAAAAAAAACCCCTGCACCTTCGCCAAAGGAATTCCACGTTTGGTTTCTAAACATGACTCAGGTGTCAGCATCATCATTATACGTATTCCAATACAAATACCACAATAAACCTTCCAAAATCATATGTTACAAAAATTACCTTTTTTATTGAGGAAACCTTATGTGTTGTATACAATGTCACAGGTTGGTGTGCTAGCAAATTCCAAGAGCGTGATGCATGGAGCGAGATGCAATGTTTGCGAGCAATCCATTCCCTAGCTCATTGAATATGCTTCTTGGGTTCAATTCCCTGGGAGCTACAGTTTTATATCTTGTGCAATTATTTATAGTTTTATATTGATATGGAGGTCCAAAATATCTTATTTAAACATTATGTGTGAATGACCATTATGTAAATGCTAGGTATAAGCAAAGTATTCCATTTTTAGGGTAGGCATCTCGAGGGATGAGATTTGACTTCATCTAGCATATAGTATATCGTTTTTTCCATGTATTATAGCGTTTGGTTCATCTTTTATTGCAAGCCATCGATGTGGGGAATATTCCTGGCATTGTACCAGATCGATGGCCCACATCATTTACAACTAAAACCACACAAACTTTTTCAATGGTGCACCTCGACCTCAATGGTCCAAAACCACAATATCATTAAATGCAAGAAATTACATAAACCTTCGTAGACCGGATTTGCTACCATGGGTTCGCCTCATCTTCAATGAACAGAGGCTTGGACGCCGGATTAACGAAGGAACTTATGGAAAAAAAGAGCAGATGATCTGCAACAGAAGTATGCATCTATTCTACGTATCTGCTGGCAGTAGAAGCCGTTCCCATGCCTTCCTGCAACCTACAATTTGTCTGCCTTTGCAAACTGCCAATCTCCTGTTTCTGCATTGAAATGCTCTGTTTTTCCTTGACAAAACCTTTCGTTCTTCTGTTTCGGATCACGAAATTAGCACACTATATAACAGGGCATTGATTTTCCGCTCAATTGGAATGTGATAGCCCATCACTAAGCTTTAACAAAGCATTGGTTTTCCGCCCAATTGCAATATACAGCAAGCCAATTCAACCAATTTGGATGACCAACACGGAAAATCATTATGCCCAAAGCAGAATGGGATTTTCTGCTTCAATCCCTGCAGAAACTTTAGCCCGATTCTGAAAAGCACCAACATCTGCATGGTGCCCAAAAATAGTAAGTGTGCAATCTTGTGTAAGGCTAATCGCAAGCCATGCAACTCCATCGGAAGCCCTGGCCCATGGAGCTCAAGCGGAGGACCTGCAGCAATCGATTCCCCTGGTACCAGGAAAGCTAAATACTGCCGCTTCCTTGCATGAGGAATTTGTGCCACTTTCTGTACAGGCCGGCCTGTCTGCGTACATGCCCTGTGCCTCTCCTCCGCTGCCCTTGCCAAAAAAAGAAGGGAGCATGCCTTCTTATCCACGCCCTAAAAACAGGGCGCCAACTTTTTTTCCTATTCTACTTAACCTTTCCAAAGAGCCTTTACAAAAACATCCATGAAAAAAAGGAATTGCCCCAAACACCCAAAATAGCAATAACCATCCAAGCCTCTCACATGGCAAATTATACCATTTTTTATACAATACGATACCGAAATCATAGTTCCCACCATTGCCAGAATACCCTCCCCAAACCCAAAATGAAATTAGCACACTATATCCATATTCGGGCAGGATTTGGTGATAAAACATGTTGCTATTTCAAAATTTTGCTATATGCTAGAACAAACGGCCTATTCGAAATTGCAAAACCCCCCACAAAGTCATCCAACTCAATCCTAGTAATTTATTAAATTGTTTGTTCAATAAGCATGCACTTCTGTGCCTTCAATTAGAAGAGGCCAAGTATGCATTGCAAATAAGACCAATAGTTGCAGCACCCCTTTTTTTGAGGGAGATTGAGGAAATGAATGACTCTTCATTCTATGTAAATGCAGAGACCTAGAAGCCTGTTGCAAAAACGTTTCTTTGTTAGGTGAATTTTATTTGTGGTAGTTAACTAATCATCATTTCCAGAAAGGAATGGAAGATTTGAAAGCTATAGATGTTGCTGTTTAGTGAGTCTCTATTTTAAATGCGTTCACCAATCAAATATTTGTGGAAACTGAATGCCAGAGTACAAAGAGCCTAGTACAAAGTTTCTATGCAGATGACTACCACTGCCACAATGTGTACGAAAGAGTAGCATAGACGTCTTTAAACATTTCGTACCAACAAATGTAGATTCTGTGTAATAGGATCTTTATCCATGGTTATCTCAACCATGTTTACATATTCCCTTTGTCATAATAATCAGCGTAAATTTCCCATTTGAACTGCGGCAATCATTTTTTGTTGTATGTAATTTCTATATGATAAAAGGCCTCTCCGTTGTCCTGCGCTGCAATGATTAATCCAACGAATTGTCGGATTTCAAACAAATGATATTCAGAAAGAAACACAACGGGTTTGCTTGAATATCGTTGATGCAAATGCCAGATATATATACGGCTGCCGTTGATAGCTTCAATGTTGGGTACACAGTATGCTTGTGCCCCTTTCCTTGCCACTTCAAAAACTCCTTTGTTCTTTAAAAGCTTTCAATTTTCGCTACTCATGCAACTCGTGTGACTTTTAACTGTGTTCCTATTTGAAGCACGCAATATTATAGTATGGATCCCCCTTGTATTAAAAGTTTTGCTCCAGCCGCTTCCATTGGCCTTGATGGAATAAAATATTCCCAAGTTACTCATAGCAGCACAAATAGAGGCATAAATAGGTGTCCTTTTAAAAAGGTGTCACTTGTAGAAATAACTATTACCTGATTCTTATCATGGCAGATAAGGCAAATTCACTTCGTCAAATGAAAATATTGATACATGCCCGCCTTCTACACATCCAAACTTCAAGGGTATCCCCCCAAGTTGTTCTTTTATGTCCTTTATCTGTATACGAGTTGGTAGACAGTCACCTCTGCCAATATAATAATACAAACGCGTTAAATGTGGTTCACCGTAATAGAATTAGAACAGCAAATTAAGAGATTAACATAATCCTCTTCTTTTTCTTAGGAAAAGAAATGGTATTGCAGTATATCAGCACTTGATAGTAGAACTATCTGAGAGATGATGGTCATTGTGTATCTCCTTGATCGTAGATCAGATTGACATCCTAGGAAGAATGCTAACAAGATACCAAAAGTCATTACCAATGATCCACAAATCAACACACATGTTTGCAATCATGCCACAACTTTCACTGGTAAAAGTTGATAAGTTTAGAAGGCATCTCTGAAGATGACCAGAAGGGCAGACACAGGGCAAAATGTGATTTTAATCTGAAAGTCATAACCTTTCCGCACCTTATACGGGTATAATGTACACTGAGATGGCCATACGAATGCAGGCCATCCTAAATTTACACATATCATCACTAGTAAAAGTTGATACGCTTAGTGCCCACATCCTAGCACAAGATAAAGGCATCTCCCAAGCTGACCAGAAGGGCAGACACAGGGCAACATATGATTATAATCTGAAAAGGCATAACTCTTTTGCACGTTATAAAAGTATATAGCCATATCAATGGAGGCCACCCTAGAATTACACATATCATCATTAGGCATGAGAAGGTGAACATTGTTAAAAGGACATCTTGAATCAGTTTGTTGAGTACTTCTAATAAGAATATTTTCATGCTCCTTTTAGCTGTTGTATACATTTGTCCATGTCTTGTCTTCATTTTTATGTCATATTTTAGTCAATTCAGTACCCTTCTATCAAGACTTAGTTGCATATAGGTAGTTGCTTATATACCTTTCATGTACTTTTTAGGATGACAGGGGTACAGGGCTGCAGCAAATCAGCAAGCAACCATTGCTGCGGTCATCTTAACATAGCAAATCCTGAAGACATCCTGAAACTCGGAAGTGTATGCTGAAAAACAATTGGCCATGTCTCAGATATGAAGAATCGAACAGTAGAGAAACCTGGAAACATCACTCTTGCCGCAGCAGAAGTGTATATAGAATGCGGAAACATCACTCTTGCAGCAGCAGAAGTTAGGAAATACGGAATGGGTATTAAGGAAAGACAGGCTCCATACATATTAACTTATGTTGACTTAGCCATACCGTAAACTTAGTTGGCTAATTCCATGGACCACATTTTACTTGAAGATATAACGTTACATATAGACATCTAGATTGTGAGATAGAGAGAAACGCTGACCTTAATGCACAGAGACAGAATAATGGCAAGCCTGGACGTGTCTTCTTGAAATTCTTATTTGGAGGGTAAACATCAAACATGATCCTAGAAATGTTATCCATTTGTAAATCTCTATCCTTAACTTCCAGGCTCAGGCTGGCAACTCGATTGTCCATATCGGTACTCGTAACTGGTGATGCTTCCTGCCCTACTTCATTGTCGTTGCTATTGCCATTTCCACCCCCAGCAGAAGCAGACTGGATAGTTGTATCCTTTCTTGATGTCCATTCTACACCATGCCGCTTCACAACATATCCTAAATTCTTCAGATATAAATACATTTGATACTCATCCCATGAACAACCATATACTCCAGTTGCAAGAAGCATGTACATATCATGCATAGACATGCATTGTTCTCCATTGCTAAGAACCAGGCTTCCAATTTCTGCAAGAAACCTGTTGAAAGAGTCACAAAGAGAAACGAGGGCACGCTAGAAAGTAGCAAAATGAAAAATGCAAAATCGGAAACTCACACAGCTTCTTCCACATTACAAAGCAAGTTGGGGCCTAGCATGATACCCATATAGTTCCACCATGTGCCCTTTCTAACCACAACCTCTGCCCTGCCCTGCTCAGCATTCCACCTGGCTATGGATTGACATTTCCTACAAGAAAATGACATGAAGAACTCCTATAAGCCTCAGGCGAAAACATTCTCAGATGCCGAAGATAGTATGCATAACAAGAATGTGATGTAGCTACAGAAAAACAAGAACGCGATGTAGGACCACATCAGAGAACACATTTAAAGCGCATTACACATTGGACATATAAATGGCCGCATAGCATAATATGGGTGTAGATGGCCTTCCACAGCCCATGCATGCTTTGTAACTGCCTTCATGTGTATGAAAGAATTTACAGCAGTAGTTAACTAAAAAACTCAGCTGATGATCGATTTGAATGTGCCAGAATTTTCAATGTTGAGATTTCAAGGAACTTGAAACACAAAACACACAAATAAAATGCAGAAGTACAACATGTCTGTATCATATGCTACCGGTGGCAAATATTCACATTTTAGAGATCACTTTTGGCTATAAATTATCAGATGGTTCCAAAAAAACAAGTTCAAATGGTTGTTTTGTTGTTCATAAAAACTGTCAATAGATAAAGTTCTATACCTAGTTTTGAAGATGATGCATTTGCTTATTTTTCAGAATTACTAAACTATTAATTCTCAGATTTCCAAATTATAACAATTCTGTCACTCGTAGACACGTGAAATTCTGGTTTAAACAAACAATCTCATCGAAGGATTCTTTTTCCTGATTCCACCATCTAATGATGAATCCACCATCTTTTTGAATCCACATCCTGATCTAGGTTTAGAATACCTTTGCTCCATAGCCATCTAGGTAAGGCACACTGTTATCTTTCATTTCAAGAATCAGGCATTGCATAATAAAAAGAAGTTAAGCTGAAGTCATCTATGCACCAACAAAGACTCACAATGAACACCTTTTGCTGTGAGACCATATTTCTAAGCATAATCTACTACTGTTCAAAATAGGAATTCCCTTCAGCATATGAATCTTAATCCAGAATGATTTGAGAATGTTTCCACTTTGTTATCTTTATGCTCAAGTGCGAGCCGAGGCTAAGCAAAGTGATCCATGTGATCCATAAAGGCATATCATATAACACATGACTTCAACCAGATGCAAGAAACGTGATGTGATGATTTCACTTAATGATCTACTTTCACGCTCCTGAAATACTATCCACTAAATGCCCATGTCTACCTGCTGGAACCAGTAAATAATTATATTATCTTCTAATGCCGTAGCATTGCATGCATCCAAATCAAGATTGCAATCCGTTCCAAATCGATTTGACAATGCATTGAAAACAATCCTTGCCCTCCAAATCTTCGTAAACGTCCCACGTTATAAACAAATTTCATATTTATGTGCACGGGATTCCTTTGTTTTACATTGCAGAAGAATGTCTATTATTGTGAGAAAGAAATAGAAGCTTCAAGCTGCTTACTTATTCACTAGTTTTGGCACTGGACGGTACTCGACAGCATCATCACGGTCATCAATCTCGTTTTCTGCATCGCTAATCTCCGCTAGTAGAAGTGTAAAAGAAAAGCAAGGTCTCGATAAACGCATTACCATTCTCAGAGGGCAGAAAGGGTGCACAGTCGAAACAGAGCCTCTTCATCGCTGCCAAAACCTGATCCATTCTTTCTGCACAAAACATGTGATCAAATTGATTTCCGTCGGCTTTGATTTGTATAATAAACACACCTAAAAGTACGAGGGTATTTGATCTTTGCGTTGCCCCCGAGGGATCGAAAAAGTGGGGGTTAGGCTCGAGGATTGCCGGTTGAAGTTCTTTATTTTCCGGTTGACACTTTTGCATGCCGGAAAAAAAACTGGTAACAAAAATAGAGTTTATATATAAAATCCAGTATTTTTGAGCTTTACTACGAAGGAAATTTAGTATGAAGGAAATTTTCTGGTTGCATCTGAAATATTTTTCGAACCATGGCCTGGTATAAGGTTCCCAAATGATTATTTCGATTTTTGGTGGGGGAAAGAAAAAGAAAAATTGAAAAATGCCTTGGTTAACCATTGGCATGGTTGTTTGGGGTTTTTTTGGAACCATTGGAAATGTTTTTTGTTTTAAACCATTGTTTTAAATTTAGGGTTCTAATTTGGGGTTCTAATTATGCAGCGACCATCGTCCATCAAAACCGTGGCTGCATCGTCCATCAAAACCGTAGCCACAAAACCGTCGATCAGCTTTTTAAACCGTAGCCACAGGTTTCGGCCCAAGCCAATTTCGGCCAAGCCAATTCGAAAGCGACCAATTTCACAAAAAGATCGAGTTTAGCGATGGATCACGCATTTGGGTCGAGTTTCTTTTTGGTAGAAGTTAATTTTGGTTGCGATTTTTAAAGCTTCGATCTGCTTTCGAACAATCCATTTTCGGCCCTTTCCTATTCACAAAACACCCATTTACGTCACGAGAAGATCGAGTTTCTTTTCGATTCTGGTCCGAGATCCTCCACTTGAACACGTCTACCATGGCCCATGCAACTCCGGAACCACGACCATCACCTTCAAAGGTTTGTTACGTTCTTCATCTTGAAATCCAAATCGAAATCCAAACCTTTGTTATTTTCCAAGCACCATTTCTCACATTGAAATCCAAATCCAAATCCAAACTTCGTTCCTTTCCAACCAAGCCTCTAGACCTGATGAATTTTTCGGCAAAGCCCGAAAAGTCTGGCGCATGTGCACGAGTTTGCTTAGATGAGGAAGGCAGATTGTTAGGAAGCGACTCACCAAGCTCTTGCTAGGGCGTTGGATGCAAGTTTTTCTTCTTTTGACCCCCTTATTTCCATAAATCCAAATTTTGTTGAGGAAGAGGAAGAACCCGATGCACCTTTAGCCCCCGAAAACCTTTAATCATTGGGAGGAAGAGGGCAAAGCCAAAGAAGGAGATAACTCTTCATGATATGCTAAAGCTTAGAGCGAAGAGCAAAATGCCGCGAAGTTTGCTAGGTTCTAAAGAACGTAAAGAAAAGCAACGCTAAGGAGAAGGAGGAGAAGCGAAGCTCGGGGATCGAGAAGAAAAAGGCTTCTTGAGGAGAAGCGTCAAGGGCCAAAGCCAACAAAGCAAAGGGGAAGAAGCCTAGTTCACGTGCTTCTAGTGTCCTTGACTTAAAAGCGTCCACCGTAAGAAGCATTGCGTGCGGGGACATCCGGGAGGAAATATACTTGAAGGTGTGCGTGTTTCTTGACACCGATTGCATAGCGTGAATGGTTTCCACGGGAGCGGGGATCTGAGTTGGACCATTTGCATCCGCAGTGTGTTTTCGTGGATGGAGATGACAACCCCTAATTGATCAACTCCGCCTCAAGCATGCTCGGATTGGGTTGAGCATAAACCCCTGGCGGAGTAATCATGTGCAAGGCCCTAAAGGACACACGCTTGCATTGTTTTCGACGGCATGCTTGGATATTGCCTTAAGGATATGGGCAAAATGCATTTTAAGTACTATGCCAAAGGGGTTAGTGCAGAGGAAATGGAGAAAGGCAAGAATAAGTATGCCTTATATGGAGCAGTGAAATCAAGGATTGTGTCACGCTAGACAATCGAAAACTTGATGCAAATACAGCCAAGCATTTCATATTGTACCATGGAAGAAAGCAAAGAACCCTAGTTTGTGCTACACCATAGCACCGGATGTTAAGAACCGAAAAGTTTATTCTATCTAGTGCTTGGGTGCTCCCATCCAATCCCGCACACATTAGCCCAAGAGCGAGTTGAAGCAAAGATGGCGCTTGACCCTCACACCCACCCTCGGGCCTCCATCAAAGATGTATTGCGTTATCTATGGTCTACCTAGTGACGTTGTTCCCATACGCAGAGTGGGGAAAAAGAAGGCGAAGGGTTTGGGATGATGAGAACGATGCGAGAAAATTAGATGAGCTTGATGGCTCATGCACTCCCCTCTCTAGTCCCGCGGCGCGGTGATTCTCTTGATGATGGTTATGACACGAGATTCCGGGAACCTTGCGTGGAGGACACCGAGTATGAACAAGAGACCCCAAATTCTTTCCACCTCGAGGATCCCGGATTTCACTCCCTTCAAAGATTACATCCCCTTAAATTTTAAAGATCATTCTTTATCTATTTCTTAGGCATAGTAATGCGTTTTTGAATATGTAGTATTTTCTCTATTTTTATTATTTTATCATATTATTGACCAATTACTTGTTCATGTGTGTAGGTGCAAACAAGGACATTGATGAACTTAGTGAATCACTCTTTACCCCTTCATAGATGTTGATTCGATGGCTCGATTGATGAGCAAAAGGAAATTGATAATGCATTAGAGAATGTTCTAGACGTTGAGAATGGCCCATTTTTGATGCATTGGAGATGGCGAAGCATGCGAAGGAACATCTTAGAGCTGCAAGTTTCATTAAAAATGTTTATGATATTCTTGAGGAATGCTTCACCGCTATGGACGATGAACGTGAAAGTCTCCACACGTGGCGGCGTGTGTTCGTGGTGAGATGAACCGTGTTCGTGCTTTTTTTAGTCTGAAACCTTAAAGGATTGACTATGCTTCATTTCGAGAGCACCCACGAGCATGGGTGCATAGAGTTGTGTCTAGAACATTGTGCTCTTGGTGTTTTGCTATTCAGAGAGTGGCCAACTAAATAAAAGATGTTTTGTATGCTTCCATATGACAGCTTTGTATGTCTCCAAATAATTTAAAGCACATACATTTGTGCATGAGCAAATTGCATTTTAAGTTGTCTCTTATGCTTTATGTTTTATGATTTTCTTATATGAAATTATTTAATTAAAAAAAAACAGAAAAACACACCAAAAAAACACACCAAAAAAAAAAAAAAACAAAAAAAAATTTTTATAAAAAAAAAAAAAAATTTTTAAATTAAATTTTTATATTTTTTTTTTTTTTTTTTCAAAAGTTTGTTTGGGTGTGTTATGGCAGTTCTTGTGTTTTCTGTTAGGAAAAAAATCAAAAAGCACGATGTGTACACCATTATATGAACAGTCTTACTAATGGTTCATATGCTACACATCGTGTTTTTTGATTTTTTTTTTGCTTCCCAGCAAAAAAACACAAGATCTGCCATAACACACCCAAACAAACTTTTGAAAAAAAAAAAAAAAAAAAAAAAGATGGTATAAATTTCACCATGTCATTGATGAAGTCTCATAATGCTAAAAATGCTGGGGTGTTTTATGCGCTTAAATTGGCCTAGGTTGCTGGAACAGGTTAGGACCATGATGGCGGCGCATGGCCTCTATGGCCTCTAGCTCTCGGAGTTCCCTTAATAGAAGCGCTCTACATAGATTCAGGTGACAATGCAGAGCGCCTTCCTCAAGCATTCCATGAGCCTGTAGCGTATCCAATGCATCTTCTATCCTATCTAGTGTATGAGACAAAGCCAGACTCAATTCCTGTATAGCCACACAAATATCCTTGACAGCCTCCTCTGCCTCTCCCAAAGCTAACATGAAATCTCCTTTCTCTTCCTTCTCTCCACACTCTACAACGGACTGCTCTGCGGACTCCAACTCTTGCGAGCTCTCACTGATAACTATGATTTCGCGCTCCCTTTCATCTCGCGCGCCATGGTCGTTCTCACCTGCAACAATATGAAAGGGCCATGAGAAATAGTCATGCCACAGAATTGAATACAAACAGGTCAGATGTGGCCGCACCCCACTACTTGTATACACAAAGTCATCTGCACTGCTCCTCTCTCTGCACTCTCCTCTCCATCTTTGAATAAACTTGCAGCATCCCAATATCGCTTCCTTCTGTTCCCTACACCTGTATAGGAACTACACTTGGCTGGGTACCAAATAGGGCCATCTTGACATCTTTGTAGCTACAATGCTCAGGCCCCAACATGATTTGCCATGCCGCTTGCACCTACCTGCTCCAAGGAAACGTAGGCAGAGTTATTGGGAAGAACCCATGAACTACACAATTTAAATTTGCATGTTTGCAGCATACACCTGACGGTGTAGATAAGCGAGGTGGTTCTAAACCTCCCTGTGTGATAGAATACATAGTGGAAGGCTCTGGACAGTAGGTTCCTGTTGTCTAGCATAATAAGGTGCTTCACCTCACCGGCACCGTACAAAGCATAGAGTTCTTTCCCTACATTGATCTGGTCTGCAGATACATTACGCAAGTGCACATTGAAGTGCAACTTCCCCGTATCTTTGAGGGAGTACCCAACAATACCCTCGAAGCAATAAATCTCATAACAATAAATCTCATAACTTGTAAACCGTCCAGGTTTGCTACACAATCCACAGAATAAATCGTTAGCAATGACAAAATGATCTAAGTATAAAATAAGACGACAAATAAGCACAAGTCCAATAAACATAGCATACGAGTTACACCAATAACTCAGATTAGTCAAGCTCTTAGTTCACCAAAACTAGAGCTAGATCCAGATGCATTAACCAGTCTTTGGTAGTTCACTGCCCAACCGGGTCGCTCGGTGCTAAGAACTGGCAGAATTATGTCAAGGCTTGCTGGCAATGGCAAAGCAATAAGCAAGGATGGTTTATCAAACAAGATTACGGTCACATAGTCAAGGAGATATCCGAATTAGAGTTCTATGAAGGCTAAAATAGTTTGTACCAAAAAGTGGTCGTCGAACAATAGCTATTCATGCCCATCGCTTGCTTTATAGATTAATAGTTAGGTCTACCTTTTCCTTTCAAACCAATTTTAGCTTTAGTTCCTTTTATATTTATCTTTGACCTTTAAACGTAAGGATATTATCTTGGCTCAATTATATGTTAGAAACTCTAGAACTTTCACTCCTATCTAAAGCATGTTCCTTTTTTGCTTTTTCCTATTTTCTTTGATGCAAAAAATTTTTGGGTGAGACACGTGTCTTTGAAAAAAAATGAAAAACAGCCTTTCTTCGGCTGCAAGCAAGCCCTGCTATGGCGCTTCTTTCTGTTTCTTCTATGGCGTCGCCTCTTGCCTATATGGTTCGGTGCTTCTTCATGGGCTTTTTCGGCTCTTATGGCATGTCCTCAAAGGCTCCAGTGTCTGCTTCTTTGGCACTTCCGTAGTAGGTAAAAGGCCCCAATCCAAAAAACGTTTGTAGCAAGATTGCCGCAGATCATTTTTCTGGGCTCTGTGGCTAATCAAGTGCTTAGCTATCGCATAAGTAGGGTGCTTCAATTCTTATTTACGGTTCTTTTCTTCAAATTTCGTTGTCTCTAGAGACCCATGTACCATGTTTCGAGCATGCATTGTTTGCTCTAAATGTCTGCACTCAATTAACAGTTTCACCCAAAGAAGGTCGGTTCCATGCAGAGATTTCATTGAGGTATGTTTCTTCAATATTTGAGCTATCAATTGATGGTTGTGTTGCTGACTAGATATTCAAACAATTTTCAAGACAGGTGCATCATACGCTTGTGAATACGGAAGATGTCTACGAAACTCAGATATTGGAGCCTATTTCTGGAGGAGTTGAGAACGAGGCAAAATTCTTTAAGCGGTTAGATGACCAATTGATAAAAATCAACAAATTTTACAGGAGCAAAGAGGTTAGTTCCTCCAACGGGGTGATCTGTTAATGAGACAGGTGAAAATGCTTGTTGAAGCAAGAAGCTTGCTGAGAGGTATATATCCCATTGCGATCTGTACTCGATCCACAAGTTTACTGTGGTTGTGGACAGTGAGATATGGCAATAATCAAATTGGGTTCAAGTTTTTTCTTATGAATTTTGTTTTTTGTTTGACTCTTCTAGGCTTATCATATGCGTTTTGCATTATGACCTGCCTGCTCGGTGCCTGTTTGTTGGAAGGCACCATGGTGCAGCTAATACTGTTTTAAAACTTGTTCGATAACATATCTCAAAAGAATAATCAAATCTTCCCTGGATCTTTATCTTAATCTTTAGCCATAACCGTTGTGATTGTCATAAATAGTTGGTGCTATTTGTGAGATCATAATCCTAGCCTTTAGCCCTTAAAATGGATTGAGTTGATGATCATGTACAAATTGAATTGGTGGTCATGTACAAATTGAGTTGGTCTTAATTTGTGGTTTACAACTGAGGTCAGTTGCTTCCAAAAAGGGAAGAATTGTTATGAATATGGTAGCTCGGGGGTGTGGTCTTGGACGCTAGTCTTGGTGGACTAGCATGGGTGTGTAAGAATGGCAAATTATGGGCAATGCAAGGCAAATAAATGGCAAGGAAACCTTATAATGGTTATGGTTAAATAATATCTTGAAGCCAAGATATTATTTAATGGTTACAAGAAATTTATCGCGGCAGCCAAGGCCGCCGCGAACATTTCTCTTTCCCTACTCACTTGCGCATAGATAGGCGAGTATTCCGTTGGTAGATGAGTATTTTGTGTAGAATAGGCGAGTATTCCTTTGGTAAATGAGGACTTTGTTAGTTTCAAACCTGATGACTGCAACTAACTGATGCCATTTACACAGTATATTTCCAAAGAAGCAAGAAATTTATCGCAGTGACCAAGGCTGCCGCGAATATTTCTCTTTCCAAATTGCACTATGGGGGATTTGTGTCAACTTGGAACTGGGGTGGAAAACATCTCCAACTGGATCTCAAACCATGATGCTCAGACTGATCAAACAACGGGATTCAAAATGCGAGATTCACCTCGAGAGTTTCGTGTGTGTTTTAGAAGATCTTAAAAGGACATGGTTGCATGATTATTGGCATTCTAATAAATCTAAAAAACTGCTATTATAATGTCTTCTTTAATCACGATCTCAAATCATCAGATTAGGGTACTCTACAACCACTGTTGATCAGATGTTTCTTAATGGCTCATTCAATGAGGCAGGATCACCTTTTTCAATGTCATTTCTATCTTTGTCATGTCAGTCCCATGTTTTGCATCTTCCTTATTCTTAAGGGTTTAGAAGTACACATTGTTTTCTCAATTCTTAGTTTTATTCTTTTCATGAGATTGTTTTCACGAGAACCTTTCATGTTTTGCTTGTATCTGTTGGATGTATGTTGCTGATATTTTTTGTGCTTATGTTGCATATGCATGTTTGCATCTTTTTCAACAGGATTAACATTATTCCAACATGTGTGCATGACACAGAAGAAACTTAACAATGCAAATCTTCAGTAATATCTATACACATAAACAAAAATTTCTATTTAAACTGCCCAGATTGAAATAGTGAGATTTCTCAAATACCCAACTAGAAAAAAAAATTCTATTTCTTCAAATTTGAAGCATAACAGAGCATGAACTTACCCTGAGAGAGCCATTTCTTGCAACAAGAAGATTGTCGGGCTTTTCAGAGGTTTTGGCAAGGTGATATTCATGCATAATCCAATTAGTCTTGACGCCCTTCGGGGCTTTTCCTTCGTAAAAAACCAGAGCCTTCTGAACCCACTTTTGCACCAGAACCCTTATCATATATGGGCTTATCTGTTTCGGTAGCTTTCCAAAATTCGGACGCTGCTGCAGCACGATTTGGGCGAGCACCATTTGGGTACTTCCGATCCCTTGGCATCAAGAAATACCATTCCTCCTCGCCAACATAAGCAGGCAGGCAGTTCCCACTGCCTTCTCGAAATATTCACACGTGTCGGCCTCGCCCGAGGCAGAACCCAAAAAAATTTGCTCAATGCAACCATGTTCAAAGAGCTGCAATATTAAAAAAGAAACGAGTTAATCATTTACGAGACATTATGTGTATAGTAAAGAACAATTGCTCGTCCTTTACCATGCTGCTACAAAGATAAACTCCTTTGATATTCCATAGCAAAATTACCTTCATAGGGAAAATACCATGCAAAAAATTTGCCATTTTATTTTTCTGTAGATATAGATGACAACAAGTGAAGTAGTCTAAGATAAAACAAAGACAGTTGGGAACATTAAGTAGGATAAACAAAAGAGAACTGGCTTATGTTCTTCCTTTGAGGAGTCAATGTATGTTGTCTGTGCAAGCCCCTTAAGTTAACTACACATAATGTTCCATGTGCTTACTGGCACTACTGCCTCCAATTCTCTTCAAATATTCAACCATATTCCTGTTACTTAAGCCATACTAGAATATAATACAAATAAGATTCAACAAGTCTATCTAATAAGTAAGAAACAAACCCGTATGTCCTAAGCAACCCAAGTCCACGGTAAAATTCAATAAATGTTGATCGAAGCATTTTTTCAGCATACTGCACCTTCCTTTTTGATAGTTGGCGGGTGAAAGCATACTACGGTGTACCACTTTTGGAACCCTCAAAAGTACCTTCACTGGGTACTTTTAAAACTGGTACTTTCTGTTTTTTCTTCCCATTAAAATCGATTTAAAACTTTTGAATTGAAGGTCAATAACATGTCAATCTATAGTATTAGAGGATAACAATACTATTAAAGACTAAAATTAATGAATCAACTCTCAAACTTGTTGTTTATTGAGACATTTATGCAAGTTCCCAGTACCCAGTGCTGGGTACTTTTTTGGGTAGTTTTGCACTCCCTAAAAAGAACTTTAGATGGTACACCCTAGCATGCTTTCACCCTAGCCATCAATGCCATATAATGTCCTACTTGAAAGGTTTATTGAAAGCTGTGGAAGGATGTCTATGTTAGTCATGATCAACCCTGGCATTGCCTTGGCTTTTATCTCTTCAGGACCACTGCATGCAATGTTGTTATTAGAATCACAGAATTTTTGCATGTTGTGCAGTGTGTTATTTTTTGAATTCTCCTCTCCATTATTGTGCAAGATGGTGACTACATCTACTAGATAAAATTTAAGTTTTAAGATAAAGGCAAGTTTAAGAAAAGATCAAGGTTTCCGTTGAAGCACCGACTCCAACCAGTAGCACCAACTACTGCACAAAACTCTAAACACCAATTTAGAATTTCAATGTCATCCATTAACATCAACACTTATGGCACCAACCATTGTGCAACTATTAATGGCATGATCATTCATTAGAAGGAAGCAACACAATCATAAAATGGATTTACAATTTCTCTAAAGGCACGAATCCTTTAAAATCTTTTAACAGATTTTGAAATCACCTATACTTTTAAACTACAACTTCAGTTCAGGTTAGGCTTGATTGGAGGGAGATCCATTTTGGCAAACGAAATGGATTGATCAGGAAGATTAGGCTCAGTTCCCTCTGCTTATTCCACGTCACCAATCACCTGCACCTATATGTTTCCTACAACAAGCAATTTTGTCGTACTGATATCCAAAGATTGATTACTCTGGGTAGAATCGGATTGGAAAGAATGATCCAAGAAGTTTAGTATTTTAAATTTATAGGAAGAAGATCATTTAGATTCTAAGGAGGAATTCTATTCCAGTTTGCAATCACTAGCACCAACTAGATGACTTACAAACATCAAAAATAGCCAGAATAAGGTTCTCTATTCATGTTTGCAATCTCCAGCACTAACCGAAAGACTTTGCAAACTTTAGGAATAGCTTGGCTCTTATACCAATTGTTATGGTTCACAACAATAAACCATACCTTTTATCTCTTCTAAACAAAATAGCAGACTTTTTCAAACAAATTATAATCTCATAACCTGTAAACCGTCTAGGTTTGCTACACAATCCACAGAATAAATCGTTAGCAATGACAAAATGATCTAAGTATGAAATAAGACGACAAATAAGCACAAGTCCAATAAACATAGCATACGAGTTACACCAATAACTCAGATTGGTCAAGCTCTTAGTTCACCAAAACTAGAGCTAGATCCAGATGCATTAACCAAGTTTTTGGTATTCACCACCCAACCGGGTCACTCGGTGCTAAGAACTGGCAAAATGATGTCAAGGCTTGCTGGCAATGGCAAAGCAATAAGCAAAGATGGTTTATCAAACAAGATTACGGTCACATAGTCAAGAAGATATTCGACTCCGGCATGTGTTCACGATTATCCATGGAAATTACTTGCGCATGGACAGGCCATCAAGTTGTTGGGGATTCCAGTTGGCATCCATGTTACTATGGGAGCTGCATGGGAGGAGATCATTAGGGGTTTGGAGAAGCACTTGTTCTGGTGGTCCACTGCTAAGTTGTCTCTTGCAGGTCGTATTACAGTGGCCAAGTCAGTCCTTAGTAGTACCCATGTTTCTATGGCATCCTTACTGCTAGCACCACATATCAAAGTGCGTGAGCTCATTGCAATAGTTCGGAACTTTATTTGGGCAGGTACTGAGGAAGGTGCTGTGGTTAAAGTGGCTTGGTCGAAGTGCATCCTTCAAAAATGGGCAGGTGGTCTGGGTATGATGGACTTCTTACTGCAGAGCAAAGTGCTTATTTCAAAGTTCATTTGGAGACTCCTGAATGGTAAGGATGACTCTCCTGGTTCACGCCTTCTTAGACAAGCTCTTGGTCATTGTATCCCTTTAGGCAAGAAGGCTGTCAAACCAGTCCTACCTTGGGCTTTATTTCAGACGCTGCAGCCTTTTCCAAGCGCTTCTCCATTTTTGCGTGGCTTGTTGGCAGCATGGGAGGCAGTCATACATCTTTTCTGGCCATGCCCCTCTATCCACACCCTATTGGAGACTCCATGGTGGTGGACACCACTGCTTCCAGACCCCTCAGTACCTCCATTGGCAGCCTCAGTTCACTCCCTTACACAGAGACGATGGGTTCTTGCAGGTGTTGTCTCTATTCAAGCATGGTATGAGGAGGGTCGCCCTCTTGTCTTGGCACGAATTTCGGGCAAAAGTTCCTGCTCTCGTTGGGATGTATCTCTATGGGAGAAGGTCGCAGAAAATTTTCCTCTCATAGTGCAAGTTGGTGTTGCTGAAAGGGTGCCATGGGACTGTCATGAAAATATTCACAAAGGCAAGCAATTTGTCAGATCAGTATATCGCCTTCTTTTAGCACCACAACCCCTCCAGTTGCCAGATGGGTGGCACCTACATGTTCCACAGCCCACTTTGTGTCGTACATGGCGATGGCTTTGGGATAGGTTGCTCCACCCCAAAGTCTCTGTACTGTGATGGCAGGTTATCCACAGGTGCCTGCGGGTTAATGCCTTTCGACATCGTTGTGATCCTCGCATATCTGCAGTATGCCCGCTCTGCCTCTCGGACGTTGAGACTCTTGAGCATTGTCCCTTTGATTGTCATGAGGTTCAACCAGCGTGGTCCTGGCTACAAGGTTTGTTTAATAGTACCTTGGACTGCCGATGCATCCTTTTGGCCTCCTATTCCAACGCATGGCCTCCAGCTAAACAAAGGGCATTTCACCTTGGTTCCGGTTGGCTCCTATGGTCGATATGGGGCGTCGCCCGACACCACATCTTCGGGGCATTTATTCATCGCACCTGGTGTAATTCACGATGGCCCGAGAAAAGATATTGTCGACCCTACGAAAGTGTTCTTCCCTTGACTCAGAACTGGTGGAACGCATTTGGATTCAGTATCTTCGAATTCATTCTTATCATTAGTCTCCTATTCTGGAGTAAGTACATTGTGCTCTAGGCTCGTGCTCCTGTGGCATCTCTGTGTGCTTACGGTTAGATGAGACATGTAAATTTTGTACTTTTTTCTCGATTAATAAACTTTTTGGCTTTCGTCCTTCAAAAAAAAAAAAAAAAAAAAAAAAGAAGATATTCGAATTAGAGTTCTATGAAGGCTAAAATAGTTTGTACCAAAAAGTGGTCGTAGAATATGCCAATCGGGCGTTATGCATTTCTTTGCCGATGGGATTATATGATGCCCCAATGGTTAAGAACCTTAACATGAGTGAGTACTTTATCGAAAATGAAGCAATCCTAGGCAAGAGCATTAAAGATGGACTATATTCAACATATAGTCTTAAAATTTAGCAAAAATAGAGATAGATATAATGGAAAACAACTTATAGACAAAGAACATATCATGGAGAATTTAGAGTTAGTCTATGCAAAAACAAGAAAGCCATAGATCTGGAAGATAAATTGAGGCCAACGAAGAGTGTAATAACTGATTCGTGTGGCTCTAAGTTAACTAGATCAAATTTAAAATAATATTAAAGAACACGATTAATCTTGTAGGCCATGATTTTGTTGTCTTGACATATTTGGCCTTGGCAATGACCACCGGGAGGGATTTCGGATGGATCCGGACTTGGCACTTCCTTTCTCACTAAACCAACAGTGATTTCGGCAGAGCTACCTGCGCCTTCAATTTCTAAGGTCAATTTTTGGTAGAAAATGGTGGTGAGTTGGTATAGGCCTAGTAATGCCAAAATAAATGTGCACTTGGTCGGGGGTTCAAACCCGGCCGTGTATGTTATATTTGGGAGTTGATTCTTGGGGTTATCTCGGCCCATGATCCCGACGTGGTAGAACTTAAAAGCCTATACATGTCCTCCACTTTGGGTCTTGAGCTTTCGTTGGCGATGGGACAAAAACTAGCTAGTCTGTCAAAAAGACTAGTCTAGACCCGATAAAAGTTGGTTTCTGATTCATCGTGGGTGGTTTTACCTTGATTGGTTCTTGTACACTAGTCTTTTGACGGACTAGCTAGTTTTTGTCCCACGCGCCAACGGCGACCAAAGTGGAGGACATGTATAGGCTTTTAAGTTCTACCACGTCGCCATGGCATTATAACCCCAATTCAGAATCAACTCCCAAATATAAACATACACCGGGCGGGTTTGAACCCCGTGCACATTTATTTTGGCATTACTAGGCCTATACCAACTCACCACACATCCGCTGGGCAAAACTTTGGCCATACATGCACACTTTGTAGGCGGGGATTAAATCCCACCTTGAGGAAGTTTTCGGATCCTAGGGGCAACTCTAGGGGCGTCGCCGAACCTAGCATCACCAGCCTAGTGCCGCCTGCCACATATGACTTTTTGGGCATCCTAGGACCAGAGGGCTTTAGACAGTAACCAGTAAACCAGCCACAGTAATCTGTAAACCAACTTTTACTGGTCTAGACTAGTCTTTTGACAGACTAGCTAGTTTTTGTCCCACTGCCAACGAGCAGCCAAAGTGGAGGACATGTATAGGCTTTTAAGTTCTACCACGTCGGGGATCATGGCCGTATAACCCCAGTAACCAACTCCCAAATATAAACATACACTGGCCGGGTTTGAACCCCCGACCAAGTGCACATTTATTTTGGCATTACTAGGCCTATACCAACTCACCACACATCACCATTCCTTTCGACATCGTTGTGATCCTCCCATGTCTGCAGTATGCCCGCTCTGCCTCTCGGACGTTGAGACTCTTGAGCATTGTCCCTTTGATTGTCATGAGGTTCAACCAGCGTGGTCCTGGCTACAAGGTTTGTTTAATAGTACCTTGGACTGCCGATGCATCCTTTTGGCATCCTATTCCAACGCATGGCCTCCAGCTAAACAAAGGGCATTTCACCTTGGTTCCGGTTGGCTCCTATGGTCGATATGGGAGCGTCGCAGACACCACATCTTTCAGGGCATTTATTCATCTGCACACAGTGTAATTACAGTGGCCCAGAAAAAGATATTGTCAGCCTACGAGTGTTCTTCCCTTGACTCAGAACTGGTGGAACGCATTTGGATTCAGTATCTTCGAATTCATTCTTATCATTAGTCTCCTATTCTGGAGTAAGTACATTGTGCTCTAGGCTCGTGCTCCTGTGGCATCTCTGTGTGCTTACACAGTTAGATGAGACATGTAAATTTTGTACTTTTTCTCTGATTAATAAACTTTTTGGCTTTCGTCCTTCAAAAAAAAAAGAAGATATTCGAATTAGAGTTCTATGAAGGCTAAAATAGTTTGTACCAAAAAGTGGTCGTAGAATATGCCAATCAGGCAGTATGCATTTGCTGCAGTAGGATTATGACAGCCCAATGGTTAAGAACCTTAACATGAGTGAGTACTTTATCAGAAATGAAGCAATCCTAGGCAAGAGCATTAAAGATGGACTATATTCAACATATAGTCTTAAAATTTAGCAAAAATAGAGATAGATATAATGGAAAACAACTTATAGACAAAGAACATATCATGGAGAATTTAGAGTTAGTCTATGCAAAAACAAGAAAGCCATAGATCTAAAAGATAAATTGAGGCCAACGAAGAGTGTAATAACTGATTCGTGTGGCTCTAAGTTAACTAGATCAAATTTAAAATAATATTAAAGAACCTGATTCGTCTTGTAGGCCATGATTTTGTTGTCTTCAGCATATTTGGCCTTGGCAATGACCACTTCAGGAGGGATTTCAGATGGATCTGGACTTGGCACTTCCTTTCTCACTAAACCAACAGTGATTTCGGCAGAGCTACCTGCGCCTTCAATTTCTAAGGTCAATTTTTGGTAGAAAATGGTGGTGAGTTTGGGATAGGTTGCTCCACCCCAAAGTCTCTGTACTGTGATGGCAGGTTATCCACAGGTGCCTGCGGGTTAATGCCTTTCGACATCGTTGTGATCCTCGCATATCTGCAGTATGCCCGCTCTGCCTCTCGGACGTTGAGACTCTTGAGCATTGTCCCTTTGATTGTCATGAGGTTCAACCAGCGTGGTCCTGGCTACAAGGTTTGTTTAATAGTACCTTGGACTGCCGATGCATCCTTTTGGCCTCCTATTCCAACGCATGGCCTCCAGCTAAACAAAGGGCATTTCACCTTGGTTCCGGTTGGCTCCTATGGTCGATATGGGGCGTCGCCGGAACCCACATCTTCGGGGCATTTATTACGGTGGCCCGAGAAAAAGATATTGTCGACCCTCACGAAGTGTTCTTCCCTTGACTCAGAACTGGTGGAACGCATTTGGATTCAGTATCTTCGAATTCATTCTTATCATTAGTCTCCTATTCTGGAGTAAGTACATTGTGCTCTAGGCTCGTGCTCCTGTGGCATCTCTGTGTGCTTACACAGTTAGATGAGACATGTAAATTTTGTACTTTTTCTCTGATTAATAAACTTTTTGGCTTTCGTCCTTCAAAAAAAAAAAAAAAAAAAAAAAAAAAAAGATATTCGAATTAGAGTTCTATGAAGGCTAAAATAGTTTGTACCAAAAAGTGGTCGTAGAATATGCCAATCAGGCAGTATGCATTTGCTGCAGTAGGATTATGACAGCCCAATGGTTAAGAACCTTAACATGAGTGAGTACTTTATCAGAAATGAAGCAATCCTAGGCAAGAGCATTAAAGATGGACTATATTCAACATATAGTCTTAAAATTTAGCAAAAATAGAGATAGATATAATGGAAAACAACTTATAGACAAAGAACATATCATGGAGAATTTAGAGTTAGTCTATGCAAAAACAAGAAAGCCATAGATCTGGAAGATAAATTGAGGCCAACGAAGAGTGTAATAACTGATTCGTGTGGCTCTAAGTTAACTAGATCAAATTTAAAATAATATTAAAGAACCTGATTCGTCTTGTAGGCCATGATTTTGTTGTCTTCAGCATATTTGGCCTTGGCAATGACCACTTCAGGAGGGATTTCAGATGGATCTGGACTTGGCACTTCCTTTCTCACTAAACCAACAGTGATTTCGGCAGAGCTACCTGCGCCTTCAATTTCTAAGGTCAATTTTTGGTAGAAAAAATCATAAGGTCAATAATAACTTGTCCCAAGTTTAAGTTACATGTTATCTCCTGGAAATTTTAGTATTATGCGAGCAACTGTATGGTGGGTTCTATATATGCTCCAATATGAACAAGACAATCTAGTGTAACAGTATCATGGGAAAATGGTAAAATAAAGAATAAATATTCCTAAGAATTTCAATGACACGTGTTACATTAGGAGAAAAGATGTGCACTACACCCGCCTGGTCTCAACATTGAATGACAAGGCACTCAACATTATAAAATCCATATGTCAGAAAGAGATAGCGGACATATCTATCTTTCAGGAAGGAGGAATAGACCATGTCTAATCTAACAAGAACCATTGGGGGCAAGATATTAGAAGATACAACAGCCAGTATCGTACACAAATGGGGATAGAGTAAGATGCTTTATGTAGTCATATATAATGAATATCCATATAAAAAAAAAAAAAAAAAAAAAATATTCGAATTAGAGTTCTATGAAGGCTAAAATAGTTTGTACCAAAAAGTGGTCGTCTAACAATAGCTATTCATGCCCATCGCTTCTTTTATAGATTAATAGTTACGTCTATCTTTTCCTTTCAAACCAATTTTAGCTTTAGTTCCTTTTATATTTATCTTTGACCTTTAAACGTAAGGATATTATCTTGGCTGAACTATATTTAAACTCTAGAACTTTAACCATTAAATAATATCTTGGCTCTAAGATATTATTTAACCATAACCATTATAAGGTTTCCTTGCTATTTATTTACCTTGCATTGCCCATAATTTGCCATTCTTACACACCCATGCTAATCCACCAAGACTAACGTCCAAGACCACACCCCCGAGCTACCATATTCATAACAATACCCCTCAACCCTAGCCTCATATAGAAAAATCTCGTTCAAGCACAACAAGCACCTGAAACCCTGTGAAACCCTATGTCCCACAATATGAAACAAATTGTGGAAAGTTAATGGCTAAAGCTTGTATTATGGCTTCTCGGCCATTGGATAACAACACCTCTGGCAGCATATTCCCTCTGCATAAATCCACCGAGTCTTTTGCAGGTCAAACTGGCATCTCTTGACCCGACTTTCAAGGGGGCATTATTAAGGCAGAGACCATTGAATAAAGCAGTATTTTTGCTCTAATACAGTATAATATGAAAATACCATAACCAATCATTGTATGGCAACACTCCATGAGCCAAGAGCATGAAGAACACCACAGAATGACACATTATGACAAGAGCCTGGGGAATCGAACCCCAGATAATTCCAAAGCTCATGGCTTACCTCCATGTCACGGTCGGACCATGCATAGAAGCCATCGAACACATGCCATTGACTACCATTCCAAGCTCCAGTTGTCAATGGCATGCATTCGATGATCCTATGCGTAGTTTTCTTCGTTCCGTGGAAGCCAACAAACCCGATTTGTTAGTGAGCTTGGGGAATTGAACCCCAACGCAATGCCAATGCTCATCGGAGCATAAGGGAGAATACAGTGTAGGAAGGAAGGAAGGAAGGAAAAATTTTTAACGTCCACGGAACCCAATCGGGTTATGGGACCAAGTACATAAGGGACCGAAGTCCTGGACCGAAGTCCAAACAAGAACATGGGCCGAAGCCCTTAAACCAAAGCACAACGTGAGCTAGAACACAACCATCATGACCCGGATTAAAAACCACCTGGGAAAAAACCGTTGCCAGGATGACTATGGCTGCTCACCGATCCAAAAATCCATGTTGTTGCACAAGCAACAAGCATACCTTCATACCTCCAGCAGGCAAAGCTTCACCAAGCAACTCCGAACCGTAACCTCTTCACAACTGGGTGCTGGAAAACAGACGCCCCCAACGCCAATCGCCCAGACACGCAGGGAAGGCGGCGCTCAGAAAAACCGCTCAGGGAAATCGCCCATCGGAGGTGCCTCCTCACCCATCCACCAGCCCTGCGCCAAGGCGCCAGCACCCCCAGGTATGCGCGCAGGCGGACATCCACTCAGGCACACACAGGGGCGCCATCCTTCACTGCCGCTGCTCCAACGCCATCCATCACTGCATCCGCTCGGGCAGGCCTCAGGCAGCGCCTCAGGCAGGCGCCAGGCGCCAGGCGGAGGCGCCAGGCGGAGGTGCAAGTAGGGGGTCTCCCTTATGCCCAGGGGCCAAAGCCCACTGCAAGCCTGCAGATGAACAAAGCATGAGCAAGACATAGCATCAAGCAACATAATATCACATAATCATAAGCTTTAACCGTAATACATGAAGAGAGGCAAGACCATTAAGTAACCTTAGCTACGGAATTGGTAATCCCTTTTAAAGGATGATGTGGCGTCATTGGGTAAAATCCTAAAAGGAGGCAACGAAGCTATGCTTAGTGTCTGGGCAGCGACCGAATGGACTTCCAGGCCATCGATCTGATCCTTCAGGGATCTGATTCGACCTGCAGAGGGCACAATTTCTAATTTCGGTCCTTGGGCTTCAAGGGGAGCCCATCAGTTTGCCCGATGATGAAGTATTTAAGAATCCAAGATTTTAGAGCCAAAGCAGGATTTGCGGCAGGTATACCTAGAGGATCTCTACCGTTGGCATCAATTGGAGTCAAGGACTGGGATAGAACATGGCATGACCTGGAACCGAAGACATGGCATCAAAGAAGCTGCGGGGCATAAGTTAGAACGAGGCAGACGCCCACTGGCTTTGGCCTTTCTGGCAGCCCTCCTCATAGAGGACATGATGAACAAAGCACAAATAGACGAAAACAGAGAAGAAAGAAGGTCAGGATGCAAATCGCTCCACCCTAGCCGCTGACCCAACGCTGATATACCACAGGACGACTCTGCAAAAATGGTCTAGCTCGTGCTCCTGACACCTGCACTAAACGATTTGTCACCTGATGCAAGATGAAGCCAATCGACACCTGATGCAGCCGCCTCCATGCCCGAATTAGCATCCGCTTCAGTGACGGACACCTGCAGCCGCCTCCATGCCTGAACCAATCCAGATCTGAAACCCCTTGTGCCACATATCCACGTAGGTTTCCAAAAAGCATCCCAGATGGCAGCATCACCAACATACGTATTTCCATACGAATACCTGCACCTTCTCATCGGGGCCACATTATGGCAGCACCTTATTTTGTTTCGTAATTCCGAAGTGTATTACTTATTCTCTATTTCCAAGTATTATGGGTTTTTTGCTCAACGTTGATTGGGGGCCATTGATTGGCGGCATATTCCTGGTATTGTGCCAGATCCATGGCTATTAACATTTTACCAAAAAATCACCATGCCATTTCCTATGGTGTCGATTGAAAATAGCATTCACATAATAAACCATAGCATTAACAATTTCTACAAAACCATGGTCTCCCTGCCAAACTAAACTGCCTCAGTGGATCCTGTACAACATACACAGATGGTTGCAGGATTCGAACCTCCAGGCCAAGTCTGCCTCATCAAAACCCTGCTAATTCCATTTTACCTATTCTGCATAAATGCTACAAGCAAGCAGCAGCATAAATGCATAAATGCACATGCCACAAATTAGCGTTGCTCATGATTTTCTTGCTTTCTCGGGTTTCTATAACTTGCTGAAATCTCAGATCAGAGCAAAATGTGGTTTTGCATGTCAAAATCGTAGGCGAAAAAGGGGAAAATAGGAAAAGCATCGGCCTTTTACCAGATTGTTCTGCAAGAAAAGGAGTCGGGTCGAGCTAATCCGGGAAGACCTTTTCAGAAGGAAAAAAGGAGGAATCGATTATAAAAACAGATAACGGACTGACTTTTTGGACACAGACATCCTCGGTTATTCCTTCCGGCACAAGGGAATCTGTGCTTTGGCTGCTGCTACCAAATCCGACCAGCCAGACTTGCAAAACATGGTATCTTCTAAGCAAACTGCAAGCAGATTGATACTCCTGGAAAAACTTGAAAGGCCAGTGTTTTAAAAAAATCCGTTGACGGTAACAAAAGCAGAGAGCCGATTTCGCCACAAGCCTCTATTCAAACATTTACTGCATCAAGCCGCCCTCTCTGCCTCCGTTGATGCATTTGCTGCATCAAGCCGCACTCTCTGCCTCTGCTCCGCTGCCATTGCCAAAAAAAGAAGGGAGCATCCCTTCTGATCCACGCCCTAAAAAAACGGCCTCCAATTTTTTTTTTATTCTTCCTAAAGAAAAACTATCTAAAAACCTAAAAAAGCAACATAACCTCTAAATGACATTAAGCTCCTCAAATATGGCAATATATACTTGTTTTCTATACAATACGCCACAGGAATCTTAGCCCAACCATGCGAGAAAACCCCCTCACAAATACCAAACTCAAACGTTGGAAGTTTATAGATTCAGGCCGGAATAAATGCTCGGATCGCTTCGGCCTAAAAACTATCTATTACGTAATCGCCCTCCTAGAGCTTTTATGTAAGATGAGGTATAAAAAAGTGACGCTAGGTAAATCCAATTAATGACGATGGATTCCGGCGACCCTGCGCCTGCGAACCCCATCAGCGCAGACCAGGCAAAGGTACGTTCGCTTTGCTTTCATGGCTATATGCGTTGTTCCTTTATCATGCTGTATTTTCTTAGCCCAGATTTAAGAATTGTATTGCGAACATTGTATTAGTGTATTTTATTGTTTGTTCTTTTTGCGTATGGTAACTTCTAGTCTGACTCTATACGATAGTGCTTGCTGTTGTTTATGAAGTTCTTGTCTATTTCTATATGCAGGCCATTCTTGATGCCGCTAAAGAAAGAATTGGTAGAGATGTACGTGTTTACTTTAGAGCAGCTGCTATTGCTAGTTCTTCAGTTCCAAGTTCACCTAAGAGTAAGTCTTCAACTGCGTTTTGTGTTTAATATCTCTCTGCATATGCGTAGTCAGATGGCATTACATTGAGTATCAAATGCATCTAGGCCGAACGAACTTATGGTTTGTTCAATTTGCAACAAATTGAACAGTTGTAATGTCTATGACGAATCAAATATCATGCCTGATGTTGCGCATGCAGTTGATTTTAAATTGATGAACCGGCAGTTGATTTTATGAAAGCATTAAATTGAAATGATTCCATCAAGCATTACATCTGTGGGAGTGCAGGAAGCTTGATTTATTTCTGTTCAGTTCCATTTTGATACACAATTTGCTTCCAGAATGAGATGATCACAGCGTCTATTTGCAATGCGAGGGTCTGGATAAAAAAACTTGCTTTCCAAAAAATTAAATAAGGTTGCAAGTTAAACTCTGTGTAGTTCACAAAACACGTAGAACTGAATGAATTTGGTCATAAGTTTATAAAATGTAGAAATGTTATTTTTCCACATCATGCATGTTAGTGGCTTGAGTAAATGATCAAAGGTTTAATCTTACTGTGTTCTCTGATGTTATTCCATTCAGAGAAGGAGGAGCCAGAGGATTTTTATGAATTTACAGCTGATGATTATGCTCGTCTAATGGCAAGCAAGAGAGAAGGTGAACTTTGGTTGGTTTGAAGGTTCGAAAAATTTGTGACTCTTTCCCTTCTTTTGTTTCTTGTTTATATGAATGGGGAAGGAATATGTTGGCAATCAGGGTATTGTGTTTAATTTGGGCATGGGATTTGTAGAAGTCTTTTTGAAGACAAAAAAGATACGCGAAGCCGAACTGGATGCAAGGCGGGCAAGAACTACAAAGGTATTATCAGTGTCAAAAATTTAATACGATTGTTTTCATTAATTATTTTGGAGACATTTTTTTTTACTGCTATGCAATTGCAGGCTATAGTAAGGGTACAGTTTCCAGACAATATTATACTCGAGGCAGGATTTTGTTCAATGGATCCTGTTTCATTGCTTATTGATCTTTTACATCGGGCTCTTCGACATCCTGATCGTCCTTTTTATATCTGTATGTTTACAGGGTTTTTATTGGTCATTGTAGTAGATCATATGATCCATTTTTGTAATGTTTTTTCCTTATTCTATAGATACAACCCCCCCAAAGCAGCGGGTCAAATTTATGGAACAGACCATGTATGAAGCTGGGCTTGCTCCAGGAGGTCTTGTCTACTTTTCATTTGAGGGTATGCAAACTATATACTGAGTTCTTATGTCAGTACTATATAGTATCTGTTTTGTAATAAGCTTCTTAACTAAAAAGTTTACAATGAAGTCCAAAACTTTTTAATGATCAAACCTTAAGAGTTGGCATGAGGAATGCATTTAATAGAAGTTGCACCACAGCTGCAAGTGTCTCTCCTTCAGCATTTAAATGTGGCTTGGATATTGAAAGGTGCATGCAATGCCTTGCCGATGTATGAAGTTGATGGCCACATTGGAGCATTCTTTCGTGTCTTTGTCTCTTCATGGTTATCCTCCATTGATATTAGTACCAATATTGTAGAAGCGCGATCATATTAAAACATCAAATATTTCTACAACTGAACCCTGGTTTATTCTGTACAGTTCCCAAAGTGGCTTGTAACTATTGACTTTTGTTCTTTTCGTCTGCAGGAACAGAAGTTGGTGAAGAGCCTTACTTACGAGATGATATTATGGCTTTGCGGGATCTTCATCTGTTATTACCACCAGTTTCAGATGCATCTCTACCTGTAAAGGAAGTTACAGGTAGTATGCAACAAGGTGCTATTGAATCATCAGCACCAGTGCCAAAAGATTCCTCTGCCAAACGTCCCAAATGGTTTAAGCCCAGAAAGTGAGACAGCTGTGTCTGCTTATTGCACATGATGAGTGTTGTGTGCTGCTTGTTCCACATGATAAGTCTAATTCGAGTCTGTAGAAGCAATTTGTGAATTGTGCGCTACCCAAGAAACTTGCTGATCAATGTGATTATTTCGACATGGCAGGAATGCTGCATTAATTTAATATGCAAAATCATTAAATGGTTGTAAAAATGAATAATTAGGCTTTCCATGAAACTAGTTTGCTTCTGTCTGATGGTCTGCACTGCAGAGAATAGTTGTGAAGGATGGAATGGTTGTTGCAAAAAGATTTCTATGCTCCGGAATAGTGCTTGTCTTAGCCATGGTGTGAATAAGGGGGAAATATGGAACAAAAATATTAGGGGGAAATATGGAACAAAAATATTAGGAATAACAAGGTGCTGTGGCACGGTGGGTTGCCCTGCCCTCCTAAATGGGACCTACACGATCCATACAGGATTGTCCTTGTACGCCCTCCTTTGGTCTTCACAATCGATCTTATAATTTGGATCAACCCAAAATGCCACATCACATATAGAATCACAGATAGATTTGCTAATGCAACTGAAGGATGATCGAAAATGCCACAAAATGCCACATCATAGATAGATTTGCTGATGCAACTGAAGGATGATCGAAAATGCCACAAAATGCCACATCGCAGATAGATTTGCTGATGCAATTGAAGGATGATCGAAAATGCCACATCACATCATAGATTTGCTGATGCAACTGAAGGATGATCGAAAATGCCACATCACATGGGAAAAGCCGGATCCTTCTCTGGTTTTTGGGTTGCCCGAAGGGCAATCCCTTTGCATGGTTGTGAGAATTGAGGGATATTCGGGGAATGTTCTGTGTGTGAGGCTAAGATCTGTGAATAATTTGGAATGTGTGAGGAATATGCCCGGTGGACGGTCAGAGATAAGAAAAGTGCTAAACCTGCAATACTTGCTAAACTAAGCTCCAGTTTGCATGCGGGATGGTCTGGCCCCACTTTGCCTTCTGGGGGACGGTTTGTCTGCAGGGTTTGGCTTCTGATCTCCTCAGCTATGGCATCCCGACCGCTCCTTTCGTTGGCCCTCTTTTCTATGGCCTCTTCTTTCCAATATGATGCATCCAGCCCGTCCTTGGACAACCGGAGCTTTTAGCAGGCGTCTACATCTTATTGCCCAACCTATTTGCCAGTAGTTTGCATGGGACAACTTCCTTTTGACTGGATTTAGTTTGCCTCTTAGAAGACTATTGCCCTTGTGTCTTACGGTTTTCTCTTGCAGTGTTTCCTTTCGGTACAGGCGCTTGCTGGCCTTACTTTTTGCAAACTGATTTTACTCATATACATAGGAAAGGCAGAATGGTGGATTTAGTTTCATAGTTGTTGAAGATTCACAGATCCCAGAGTCAGAACACAAAATGATATTCTAGAGTAGCACTTAGTCATTTAAGGTCTATACTATCTATCTATCTATCTATATATCCCATTCACAAATATTGATTGTCAGTGGTTGCTTCCTGGTCCTTGGCTTTTTGCACAACTGATACGTTTCTTATGCTTGGTTATAGTATGTGTGTTCATCTTAAATTTTAAAAATTTGTAATATGGAATAGGATATGAGAGGGTTAGTATCCTTGTTCCCTTATGTTAGAAAGAAGCTGAGAAAGTCCATTGAATGTGCTTTTAGTTTATCAGGAGAGAGATTCAGACCATCATCAATAGTTTCTCCAATGGACACTATCCATGTGTTTTGGAATGCAATGCGGAATCACAACAATAATATCTTCCTTATTGATGGTTTCTCCGAAATGAAGAGAAGAAGAAGAAGAAGAAGAGATTTTAACGTCACGCCACAAGGTAACGTCCTATCGGGCATGTGACACTTTACAACACACCCAGATGGGTCCTGCCCCCACCACTTTACATTGCTGAAGTGGGTCCTTCCCCCACCAACTTTACATTGCATGGCCACTTTCACAACGAGGCGTTGAACCCGTGACCTTGGGTGAACCATGTGGCATTTGAAAACATTGGATTGCTTTTAATCTTTCTTCATAATTACTATTTTTTCTTTGGCAAAGCATATCATTGCCTTTTTTTTAATCAAAAAATTGGCTCTTAAAGTTACTAGGACTTGTAACTTATTTTAGTTCTCCATGCAACAGACTGGCATTGTTCCCAAATTTGTTTTCTTTCTAGATTGTCCTGAACAAGAAATGGAGAGAAGACTACTTGTAAGGAATCAGTCATGTCTTTCATGTGTACTTTCATCTTAATTATAGAAGTGTTTCTAGCTATTTTAGGTGCATTTGGCATTTCATTTGCAATTCCCATTTCAAGGCAGCAGTGCTTATATTCTGATGGAACTATCTGTTATGATGCATATCTTACCTTTAAAATTAGGCTCATATATGCTTTAACCTCTATATTTTCTGCTGTGTTATCCAAACTTATCCATCATTAGCGTCTGATCTGATACAAGCATAAAATGCTTCTTAAACTTAATAATTTATTGGTTTTTTCAAGATGGTTCACATCTGAAAGTTCTTCTTTTACCTCAAAATTAGTGCTAGATTTGCTAAAATATGGCACGCGCTGGAGCATATTTGCTGAATGGACTCTATCATTGGGCTTCTGTACCATAAAAATGGAATACCTGCTAGTGCTTCTATAATTACCCAACAGGCTAATTTTTGGTTGGTTTACTGCAGGTAACAGGATCTTTTGCTCTTTGCACTGATATGATCTTGTATCAATACTATGGAGCGTTTCACATATGAAGTCTTTCTTCAAAAGCTCCGTGGAAGCTCTACTTTTCTATTATTCTCTAATTTTTCCCAAAAAACTATGTTCTGTATTGTCTTATTTACAAAGGCTTTCTACAATCCATGTGCTTTACATTAAAATATGAAAATGTATTGTCATCTGATTATAAAAAGTTTTAACATGTTTTCTACATGTTCTATGGTACCAAATTCATTGCTTAGGTATATATACGCCAGCTTTTAGAATTAGGATATCATTTTCATTCTCATTTTAGAATTAGGATTTGTCTTGACAAAGGTTCCCCCCCTCCCCTCCCCCCCCCGCGTAAGCGAAGTAGCTGTTTCGCTTACGCAAACTTTATTTTATTTTTTATCACACCAGCCTAACCAAGCCTACAGCCTTTCTTGCAATTCTAGGCTATCCACGTAGCACCTCCACCTCATGAAAAACTGATGTGGCATTAGTTTTTACTGTTAGATTTTTTTTTAAGGATCTACGGCCATAAAAATTAGAAAATAAGCAAAAAGTAGCCACGGAGATGGAGGAGGCCACGAAGCTTTCTAATTTTGTGCTTTGTCAGATCGAGAGATCGATGTGGTAAAAAGCCTCTCTTTCCCTGTTTTTGGCTTTGGTCCTCTGCTTCTCCATTGTTGTTGCTTGCCTTTGCCTTCGTCTTTCAACGTAAATGCTATGTGAGGTGGCGTATGAGAAAGCAAAGCTTATGTTCTTCATTCTCTCTACCAAAATCTCTTTCATTCGGGGCTAAAATTGAGACGGAGATACCATCAGGCAACCTTGGTCATTCTTCCAGTGCTCTTTTCTTTCTTTCTTCGTAGGTTCCCCTCCCTTTGTTTTTTGCATTCCGCTGCTTAATCATGTATTGCCCCCTCCCTCAAACCCTAGCATTCATATGGAGGAAAAAAAGTCTCCTTCCGGATCTCTTTCTTATTTTATTTCCTCAGCTTTGACATGCTATTTCTCCCAGTTTGTTGTCTCTTTCTTTTGCCATTGTTTCCTTTTGTATTTTTTATTTCTTTCCCATTTTAGTTCCTCATTTATGCTATTTCTCTTGCCTTTGTTTTCCTCCTTGTGGGCTCCCTGTTGCTTGGATTATTGTGGCAATCCCTACTCCAAGGTAACTGCACGCATCCAATGGCTTCCAGTTCACAAGTACCTACTTTTTATTGTTTTCGCATTAGCATGGGCTGAAGCGAGATGAAAAGGAGGAAGCTACAATGTTTTGCACAAAGACTTAGAAACGGTGGATGCCTTAGCTGCATCTGTTGATTTTCGCCTGCCTCTTGTGATCCAGCCTGATATTTTATCAACTGCTATTTCCAATAACAAGCTTTGAACATGACAATTTATTTCTATCTTCTTCAAAATGAATCAGGTTGTCTCAGCTCTCAAGCTTGTACGTATCTTTCTCATGGCTCCTATAATGAACAAAGAGCAAAAGATGCATCCATGACGACAATACGAGTACCTAAACTACATCTCTTATTCTCTTAGTACCTAAACTACATCTCTTATGCTGGAACTTTGTTCAAGGTATTAAAGAAGGCAAGAAGCTAGTCAGTTCATGCTACAGATTGCTTACCTCCTCAAATACTTTATCACCTTCTCGAAAATGGCACTTACAGACTTTGCCTTGGCAATCCATTTGGAACCTTGTTTGGTCTAAATGTAATCCTCCAAAGCTAAATGTTCTACTTTGGCAGGTGATTCATCGCTCTTTGAGAGTTAATGAGATGGTTCATCGCTTTAAGCCAGGAGTAAGCCCACTTTGCCCAATGTGTGAGCGGTGCATTGAAACATTGGAGCACTGTTTATATTTGTGTGCAGAGCTGAGTAGTCTTAGGTCCTGGCTGCATTCTCTTTTTGGAGTATCTTTGGATAGTCAGCACTTTCTTTTGGGTATTTATCCAAATCAGTGGACTGCTTCTAAAAGGATTGCATTTCACATGGCAAAGTCTTGGCTAATATGGAGTGTATGGAAGCGAAGGCGAAGAAAGGTCTTTTATGATAAGCATATTTCTTCTCAGGTGGTGCTTCAAGAAATTCGTAAGAAGTTGTATAATTGCTTTCAGATCTCCAATTGGCCTGATCGTATTAAAATTCTAATATGGAGTGATCATCTAAAAGTGATTGATGCTTCTGGGACATTTCTTACTTCTGGAAGTCCTTTGTAATATTTTGAGTGTATAATATGAAGTAAATCACGTTCTTCAAAAAAAAAATGTACAAAATTGTGGCCTTTTGTCCATGTGAAAAGACATGAACCAAAAGACACGTACAAAAATACTATACAAATACATGTATAAACGTATATATCTTTTTGTCCTAAGGTTCCTTACATTCTCTCCGACTTAAAAAAGACAATGTCCTCATTGTCAGTCCATGCCTTCAAGTTTGAAGAGTTCCCAAGAGTTCGTCTAGAATTGCAGGATAAGCATCTTTCTCGTATAGCATGTGCTTAGAAAAAGTCTTCATTCCCATATAGGGTCTTCAATAGGATTAAGTCTTCAACATCTTCATCGTCTGAGGGGTTGTCTTGAATCCTAGAACCTTACTTGTTTACTTAAATTTCTTATGGCCAATCTTGTGTGTAAAGTTAAGTTTTAAATTAACTTTTGGACTATTATTAGTGAATAAAAAAATCACCAAACCTTCCCCCTCGCACATAAGACGCCAAGCATCTTAGAGAGATTACACAACTTCATATCTAAAAGTTGTTCTTAACTTAGTCCTTAGAGTAGTAGAAATTCTACAACCTAGTCGACCATCTCATCATGAGACTCGCCAACCAATTTCATAGACTAACTATAGACAGTTAGTCAGAATACCATTACCAAAGAGATGGCTCGTGTGAATTTCTTATGAGAAGGTTCTTAATGTCATGTCATCATATTCATATATCTTATGTTCCATATTTTCATGAATACTTCTTACTTTTAGAGTGTTGAAATATTAAGACTTTGCTCAACACATCAGACAACTCTAGAATTGACTTTTAAAAGATCACGTTCATATATGGCTAACATGATGTCAATCCACAAATTCCGTTGTCCTGATAAAACAAAATCTAAACTTTGTTCTTAGGTTGTTCAAGAGTAAACAACATCCTTAAGAGAACCTTGGGTAAATGTTCATCTTGTCCAATGTCCTCATATGCTTTGCAATTTTTTTTGCAAAGGCATATGCTCTTAGTCTTAACAGCGTCCTGTCGTCCAATTGAAGGAATATAGATCCTTAACCATGACAATTGCCATGGGTCATAATTTCCATTATTACACGGAACTTACAAAGAGTATGGAGATATCAAGACACCAAGCCTTGACACATCAATCAACCCTTGAACTTCGTCGTAAAAATCCCTCTCGGAACTTGTCTTAACAGATTTAAAAAAAATCCACGTGCGTATTTCCTTGTCTTAGCAGATTTAAAAATCCCATAGTGCTTGAATACGTGCTTCTTTCAATCCAAGATGCGAAGGGTGAGAAGGGCCACTTTGCAAAGGATACGGTGATCTTGTGGGCGTCTCTGGAGATTTTTGTTCCTTGACATCTTAATGAACTTTTCAAAATGATTGCTTCCATAACCAAATATAGTCGTCTTTAAAGGTTGGCTCTTGGTTTGGACGATCAAGAATTGAACTTGTGACCTTGAAGTATAAACCCCAAAGACTTAACCACCAAGTCAACAAGCGAGTTGATAGTTTATGGTTTCCATTTTCTTTCTAAGGTCTTTTTCTGTTTAGAACATAATTTCTTTCCTTCTTTTTTTTTTTTTTTATTTTGCACGGTTATAGCGGTGATGGCGAAACCTCCTACGAAGGTCTTTTCCAGTGACGACGACGGTTTCTTCCAGCGGCATCGGTTCCTCGACAGTGCTTAGGGCTTTCTTGTTGATTTCTTAAGGTTTGTGAGGGTTCTTAAACTTTTTGATGATTCTCAGGTTCTTGTTACCAATTATCATATTCTTAGTTTTATCCTGTTGATTGGCAGATCCTTTAGGGCTCCTTAAAATTCCTAAGAATGGTAGTTTCACCAAGGCTTGTATTATTTCTCACGGCATAACAGTCACAGAGGCATCTGGATTTCTTGTCACAAATACAGATTTCTTATAATACAGATTTCTTATTCTGGCTCTTTCAGATTTTCTTATTCTTGCTCGTCATGAATTTCAGATTTCTTATTCTTATTGTCACTTCCTATTCTTATGTCTGTTTCCGATATTTATAATTTTCCTGAAGGTTTCTTAAGGCGGTTTTGTGGATATGGCCACAAATCTTCGTGTGCAGGACCACACAGACTTCGCCTTCGCTGAACTTATTATGCCTTTCTCTTGCTTCTTTTAAAAACAATTCCTTAAAGTTTCTTGCGTTCAGAAAGTTAATTCTTAGAACAAAGCAAATGAAAGCAAGAATCTTACCTTGATTTTGAGTTTGCTTTTCAATTCTTTTTTATGAAATCCCCATAGATCTTTACAGCTCTGATACCAAATATAATGAACAAAGAACAAAAGATGCATGGATGCTCTGATACCAAATATAATGAACAAAGAACAAAAGATGCATCCATGACGATAATATAATATGAGTACCTAAACTACATCTCTTATTCCAAGTTAACAAAAATGTACAAAATTGTGGCCTTTTGTCCATGTGAAAAGACATGAACCAAAAGACACGTACAAAAGTACTATACAAATATATGTATAAACGTATATATCTTTTTGTCCTAAGATTTCTTACATTACCAAATGTAATAGACAAAGAACAAAAGATGCATCCATGACGACAATACGAGTACCTAAACTACATCTCTTATTCCAAGTTAACAAAAATGTACAAAATTGTGGCCTTTTGTCCATGTGAAAAGACATGAACCAAAAGACACGTACAAAAGTACTATACAAATACATGTATAAAAGTACTATAGATGTACAAAAGTACTATACAAATACATGTATAAACGTATATATCCTTTTGTCCTAAGGTTCCTTTTAATGTCTCTCTGTTTGTAATCATTATGTATATTATATGTAGCACATTCTAAAGATTTATCTCATTAGCTTGTAGATGACATCAAATTACCAGGTGCGCTGTTTGAAGAGTCAAAAGCCTAGAGCATGTGAAGATATAAAATTATTTAAATCACTGAATGCCCTTGATAGCCTTTCTGAAAAATTTGACACCAGCTCAACATTAAATAGACGGACCAGAAGTCAGTAGAGATAATGTATAGGCACATGAATTGTTGATTTTATTTTTTCTGGTAAGCTTTATTATATCTAGCCACTATTTTCTCATCCGATTCAGCTAAGAGGTAGAGATGCAGATTAAGAGAGCAGAATTTGTTCTTGCATAGCTTGATGTGCTATGGTGCACCGTGTCTAACAAAGGTGACCCAGGAACCTGTGCTATTTTTCTTTCAAATGTTTTTACACATAGAAAGAGCTTTTAGGCCATGCGTAAGCCTGTACATCTCTTAGTTAGAAGGGTATACGTTCTTTAGTCACCTGTTAATATAGATCTTCTATTATAAGCTGAAAATTATTTGCTAGTTCATGCCAAAACTTTTGCTATTTGGAAGGGGAGCCAAGGCGCTTACAATTTGAATGTTGGTTCATGCAAATTAAAGTGGACATTATCTTTGCTGGCCATGTCCATGCTTATGAAAGGACTATAAGTTCTGATCTCCTTGCTTAGCTTTTAGAACACCTCATTTTCCGGCCAAGTATAGTAATTGCTTCGAGGGACCTTCAGCTTATAGATCTTTTGGATTGCCGATTTGCACAGCTCTTTGGACAATATCATTGAAAATGATGGGCGTTGACTACTCATGATCCTCTAGCATGTGCCATCTAGAGTGTGGCAAGTACATTCACTTCACCAATAACAGCCAGCTTTGGATGTCAAATTCTTATATGTATCAAGTCCACTATTAAAGAATTGTTGGATCTTTATTTTATGTAAATATCACAGTGCCATATATGTTAATGGTATGTGGTTTACAACACTTGAACGAGCAAGATCACTGTTACAAAGAGCTTTGTTGAAATTGGAATAACCGCAACAATCCAAAATTAGTTTGGTGTAGAAAGACGTTTTATTGACAATAAATGCTAAGCCTTAACTTGAAATGGATTTAGCAGAAAACCTCCATATGTGCTATAGGTTTTATGCTCCTATTTATTTTGATATGTTGCAGTCTTGAGCAGAAGCTTTCCCTTCTCGATTAAATGTTGCTTAGAGCTTGAAGGGATTGATTGAGTTGGATTTACTTGTGTGCAATCTCGTGTCATGAAACAACAGACTATGTGTGCAAGAAGATTCTCGAAGAGGAAACTTATTGCAACAAGAAACTAATCTCTAACTGCATATCACATATATTTGTCTGGTTATCTTACGATCTTGTTATTTGGATATGCCTTACTCATCTGTTTCATTGCCACTCTTACAACGTGACTCAAGAAATATGTCAAATGGCAAGCCATTTATCAAAGCCTTAGCTGTATCTCATGTCCATCATGACACAGTGTCTCTCCATCATGACCAAGAACATTATCACCTATAGGGTGGGTAACATTTATATTGTTTCAAATTAGATATGGCTATAATCATATGTCAAGATACATTAGTAGATTGTCGTTCAAACTAGATTTCTTTCACACGAGCAAGTACTCTACCTCAATCACACAATGACTACAAGAAAAAAGATAAGCTAAAATTTGCTCTGTAAGTTTTCTTTTAGCTATTCTGATAGGTTGTCACCTACTTGTGTACGAATTGGGTATTAGAAAATTTTCGACTTTTGAGATATTGGCTTAATCAATGTTTGCATGAGATGAAACTTTTTTGGTGTGTTATTATAATTGTTTGCAACAATCAATTTCACATCACACATATTGACTCATGGAATTTCAGCTACATTGTAGAATGTACAAAAATGATGCATGAAATTTGATCTGGAATTTAAAAAAAGCAATGAAAGGAGATGTGTCACAAGCAACCATTGTAGCTTCTTTTTATATGTGTCACATTTCAAACGGTTTATTCTATTTTGAACTATTTTATGGTCGGCAATGAAGAGTAAATGTCCTTTGCATGACAGGTGAATGTCATTGTATTTCTTTTGTAGCCTAATCTGTCGTCTTAAAGATCTGCCCAATTCGCCCTTATTTAATTTTTGCATTTCCGTTTTGCAACCATATCGTTTTTCTATTATTGGCTTACCTTGTCTTCAAGCTGCATCATCTATAACGAAATCCTTATATTTCGGTAGATATAGGGGAGTCAGCAATTCCTGGCATTATTAGCACGCCATTAAAAAGAATACTTTTATATCGTAGCCAATTTCTCTGGCTTTTTCTTCCCAGGCAGAAAATAATCAAGTCCCAGGAAGATCCCTAGCCTTGTCTAAAATTCCTATAACTTTCACTTATCTTTGCCTAAGTCTTATTGTTCATCCCCATAATCCATTTAAGCCAGTGCGGTTCTGCATCAGATGGATGGAATATGGAATTAAGTAAATAAACCATTTGGTGTCTTTTCTTCATTATCAACATTTTTGCAGGCCTATACATCATTCTTCGTGCAACTTCAACTATGGTTTTGTTCCTAAAAGGATTGATGTGTTGGGCCAATCCATTTGCTGATATTTATCATCTAGTTTGGCAATTACTGAGCCCTCAGTAGTCATTATCTCCGCTTGTCTAGTATCATCATTACTGCAAAGGTTTTTCCCTTGAAAACCTTTCGAGGCAGGGGTTTTTTAATCCTAGTAGTAATGATTGTACTAGCCCATTGTATGGGTCCCATGACCTATTGGTCTCCGTGGACGTTAAAATATTCTATTCTATTCTATTCTATTCTATTCTATTCTATTCTATTCTATTCTATTCTTGGCGTTAACAAATTACGCCGGAACATTCAAGTAAGCAAATAAGCCTAAATTATGTTGGAAATGATATGCTTGTGTCCTGGGATATATGTTGGGCCACAAAATGCCAGAGTTATAGGTTGTAGAACCTATGCTCCAAATCAACATTGCTCTCTAAAATGTAGTGGCATGTTAATATATGCCTAGTCTTGTTTTTTCAATTGTGACAAGGTTATGTATGGAAAACGAAGTAAGGCGATCAAACACAAAGGAAAAAGCACAAAATACAAAGTTAATCTCCAAATACAATAAACTACCATAAATGCGAAATTATATACAAAAAGCACTATGCTAAACACCACTATCTAATGACTCCAATCCTAAATTCCTAACAAATTTGATCCTAATAAGACTACTTTGACCAATATAACCAGTGAGCTAACGTAATTATTTTTTATCTTAAATCCATGTTTCTTTTTTATAATAACCCATTCAATTGTTTTAGGGATATGATCTATGGTTTTAGGAACTGTCATTTTTACATGCATATCAAATCTCCCTGGACCCCTCTGTTATTGTGCTACATATAGATAGATAAAAAAAGAACAGAAATAACAAACCATCAACAATATTCAAAAACTAATATCCAAGCATATGCTAATATATAGCAACTATTAGGTACCACGTCCCATTAAGATAACTAATCACAATCTAAACTTCTTTCATAAAATATTGATACACACAATTTCTAAAGCCTAATGCTTGAGAATATATTATTATCTTGTTTACATGTGTAGCTTAAACCCTGCTACCAAGCCTTAATTGATTTCACCTTGCTAAAGCCTTCTGGTGTGCCTATTGCTAGTTATTTTTTTTAATCTTCTGTAAGCGAAACCTCAGTTTCGCTTATGCGAAAACTGTTTCGGCGTAAGCGAAGCATCAATTTCGCTTACGCAAAAAAAAATTTGTTTTTCTTAGTTTTTAGGCAAAAAATAGTTAGGTTTTTGTTGTTTTTTATTAGCTAGGTCTAGGCAAGGTCCATGTCCAAGGGGGCGTAACGATGGTGAGCGCCTTATTCTGTGGACTGAGCCTGATCTATTTTAGGAGAAAAAAAACAACAAAAACAAAAGAAGAAACTTTGTTTCCCTCCCTTTTTTTCCCCTTAAGCGAGTTTCGCGTAAGCGAAACCGTTCTTTCGCTTACGCGAATATTTTTCGACACAGAAATTTTTTTTTGGCTATATTTTTTACGTATTATACTTCAAAATTGTGCCGTATCATTCAAATAATAGGCATTGAGTATTGAACCTATTCCTGGTCGTGGCTCTCCATCTCCAGCTTGGTTTCCATAACTTGCTCTGTGCCTCCAAATCTCTGTGTCTCATTTCTTAGTGGGCCAATTCTGCTGTTGTAGCCACTCCTATCCTCACATGACTCTACCTCACATCCGCACATGACTCCTATCCGCAGCAACTCCCACAGATCCATATGCAGACGGTTATCAACATCTTGCCGTATGAGGAGAAATTGGATAGAGAGCTTGCAGATAATGATGCTAACAATGATGTTGCTTATGCTGAAATTCTCCAAGTCTTGGCTGCAGATGACATGTTGGACAATGGTCCAATTGATGCAGCAGAAAATGTATGTGTGCCTGCCCAAGAACATGTGGTGTTAAAGAAGTGCCATGCATCATTGAGCCATATGGGGCACCCCTGTGCCATTTGGGGTCAATTACCTATCAAGTTTGAGATTAAATTTCTTGCTTTTGTGAAGTTTTTTCTGATTTTTTTATATCACCTTGTTGCTACTCTTGGACTTCCCATTGATGTATAAATCAGAGAATTTGGAAGGCTGTACAATTGCTAGTTTGCTCATAAGTGAGCCATTGGTGGACACCCTAAGATAAAGTCAAAAATCACCACGCAAACATTTACAAGAGGGGTCAATCTTCACACATTTCCAAGTGTAGTGCAATCAATTTCATCAACTTCATGAAGCCAACAATCTTGTTCCTCTGTGAAACTTACAAGAGATTTACGTAAAATAGTTCACAATATACAGTCAACAAATTTTAACAAGTAACGCGTTTGTCAAAGCTTGCCAGAGTTTCCAAGGTCATCAAGGTCTATGGTGTTGGCCAGAGTAAGTGTTGGCCAAATTAAGAGATTGCATCTTATGCAAGATAATTCCTGGTGCATGTTTTGCAATGTGAAACGGGCTTAGCACGATTGAACGCTGTTACCCACAATTTCAATACAAGACATGACCATTATAAATCTTCTGCTAGCTTATCTTGAACATCTGTAGAGCTGAGCTGTCGTTTAACAAGAGCTGCATAAATTCCATTGCTTAATAACAGCTCGTCATGAGTCCCAGTTTCTACAATATGACCAGCTGTCACAACTGCAACAGTTTCTGCACTTTTCACAGTTGACAACCGATGAGCTATCACCAGGACTGTTCGACCTTTCATGAGCCGGTCCATTGCATCCTAAAATAACAAACTAAAAAGTATGAGAAACTGTAGATTTGTCATTTCATGAAGCATATTATCCTTACCTGTACTAAGTATTCACTCTCTGCATCCAATGCACTTGTTGCTTCATCAAGTAACAGAATCCGCGGATTCATCAGCAATGCCCTTGCTATTGCAATGCGTTGCTTCTGCCCCCCTGAGAGTCTTACACCTCGTTCACCAACATGTGCAGCGTAACCCTCCGGAAATTTGGAGATAAATTCATGTGCATTAGCCATCATCTGAGATGAGCAAATATGTTTATTAGGATGGAAGCTGCTGGCTCTCATTGAAAAAGATTGTCAGGATCCATGACAGACATTGATAACAAGCATGTGACACGAGGAATAGAGGTAATATGAAACAAGTTCTTTTCTTCCACTTAGATTTGTCAAAGTATTCATCATAGTCTACTCACTGCAACTCGTTCAATTTCGCTTGCTGGGGGAGTTCCAATTAGTCCATAACATATGTTCTCTGCGATTGTACAATTGAAGAGCACTGGTTCTTGGCTGACAATACTTATCTGCATATGAAAGTGAAACCAACTTGTTTACATTATGGATAGCTCTGGTACAAATATTCCTCAAATAAATAACTTAGAGAAGCTTACCTTTTCATGGAGGTGCCGATGTGAGATCTCCGGCAGAGGCACACCATTAAGAAGAATTGCACCTTTCTGTGGATCATAGAACCTTTCGACTAAATTGGCAATAGTAGTCTGCAACGCCAATATTAGAAAACCAAACTATAACTTTTATAATGCAAATACATGGTATCCCAGCAACAGTACCTTCCCGCCTCCACTTGGACCTACTAATGCAACTTTCGCTCCTGACTTCAGGGTAAGACGTATTCCCTGCAGCAAACCACTTCTAGCATTAAATTTCAAATACTCATAGGAAACTTTTAAGCATTTTTTTTTATCTTATAAATTTTTCTTGATAACACAGATAGCGGAAAGTATTCACATAAGAAAAATTCATTATGCAGCTCGAGTTCTGCCTTTGAAAATGAACACCATGCCTGAAGATGGAAAGCAAAAGACATCCTTTCCAGTTAAATGAAATACCTGAAGAACCCAATCTCTTGGACGAGAAGGATAAGCAAACCAGACATCATTCAACTGCACTTCTGCGGGAGAAGTATCACTGTAGATAGCCCACAATCAGTCTAACATGTGGAGACTAGATAGAGTAACCAGGTAAGATTTATATACCTCAGCGGACATTTATCTCCGCTTATAGGCAAGGATGATACCCGGTCTAGAAGCTGGAAAACCCTCCTGCTGGCGCCTGCTGCCTTCATTGAGGTTGTATAAAGACTTGACAGTGATGAGAGAGACATGCCAACTAGAAATGAAGAGAGTTCAGCACATATACTTTTGAAATACGTGACCCAATAGCAAGTAAAACCTTGTTTGCACATCAAACCTGTAAGGCTATAAAGGATGAAAGACGTCAGCGAACCAGTAGTCATTTTTCCATTTAAAGTCAAATTTGCACCATATACAACAACAGCAACAATTGACAAGGTAGCGGCAGCAGAGACACAACCAGCAAATAAGGCACCAACAAGCTGCAGGTAAAATAAAATTGTAGTTATATTAACCTGTGATGATATTAAGAAATAAGTTCAATCCGTAAGCAGCATTATCAAAATACATTTAAGCCACTTAATTCTTCAATGAAATGTGTTAGGCTGCATACCAAATACTTTCCTAATTGTTATAACTATTATAAAGTGACATGTCAAAGAAATGCATGCACATTCCGTGCCAATGAGAGTAGAGTACCCGTCTGACATCTTTTATCCATGTTCTCGTTCTTACTTCACCATAGTGGTGAATATTGATTAGAACTGTCTAATCCAAGGTAAACAGCAAAAAACTTGATATGGGGTGTATAGCATACAATCGTGAGCATATACCAAATACTTTCCTAACTGCTGTAACTATTATAAAGTGCCATGTCAAAGAAATGCATGCACATTCCGTGTCAATGAGACTAGGCACCCGTCTGAGATCTTTCATCCGAGGTGAACAGCAAAAAACTTGATATGGGGTGTATAGCATACAATCATGAGCTTCCATTCATGTCACTCACATATAAACCATCATTGCATATCCTCTTTAATTTCCATGTGAAACATAAATGCAGTTGCAGTAAAAACAAAACGAGGACATACAGCTCTGCGAAGGCCAAGTTCAAGAGTGGCATTGACTTTCTCTGCATATCGAGTGCATTCATAGCTTTCTTGGGCAAAAGATCGGACTGTTCGAATGCATCCAAATGTCTCCTGAGAGAAAAAGAAGCATCTGTTAATAGAGAAGAGACTCGAACATCAATATCATAACGGTTCAGCCAACCCACCTCTGCGATGGCTGCTGCTTGTGCGGCTGCAGCCTGCGTCCTATGAGAAAGCTCTCGAACGTAACGTCCAAACTGCCGTGTCCCCAAAGAAATGGGCGGTACAATAAGCATTGCCAACACTGGAAAAGAAAGAGTCTTTATAACAGAATGGAGGAACTAGTAGTAATATGGTGAGTAGCCTCAGTTACTTACAGCTGAGCCTCCAAGATGTTTCAAACATAAAGCCAAGTCCCATGACCACAGTTCCCAGGCTGCGCATTCCTTCCGACAAGTTAACAGTCGCTGCATTTTTTATAATTTGTGTATCTTCTGAAATCCTACTCAAAAGTTCGCCCGTCCTAGTAACATCAAAGAATGCAATTTCCTGGGACATTACAATCAATTGACATCTCAGGCACTGAAATGGTAGATGCCACCTAACTTTGAATAAATAGGTCACCTGGGCTACAAGATGGCTAAATAAATCCTTCCTCAAGCGTGCAACAACGCGTTCACTTGCTGAATTGAACAAATATGCCCTTATGGTAGTTGCTATAGCACTGTTTGGATAAATGAGAAAACCAATTAAGTTCATTGTGATAGCGAGCAAGCATTGGGTGTATCAGTCATGTACATACCCTACAATAATAATGATTACTATCTCCAATATAATGCTGTTAACTGCATGCAATGCTTGAGCTCGGTCATCTGCAGTATGAGGTTGTTGAGTCACAATGTCTATTACTTTGCCTGCAAATTTTGGCTTTACCATTTACACAAAAAAGTCAATCCAATGCTTTGCAATAAACATAAATAGTTGTAAAAGCAAAAAAATCGTTCACCTCTGGAAATAAATCAGACTTACCAAAAGTATATTGGACAGGGAAGAGACTACTAAAGCTAAAGAGGCAAAAACAAGAATTGCTGTCTCGGGCCCTGCCTGCATGGTGTAATGCATTGCCTGAGAAATGACTATTGTGCAAGAAGAAATGATACAAAGTAAAATGTGGAATAATGCAAAATTGAGCAAGAGTGATCACCAGTCCCAAGATCCGAGAGAATCCGACATTTTCTGCCTGATGACAAGAACAAGTATCAATCATTAAACGCCAATGAAAATATACACCAACAAGTCATAAAGAAGTGGTTGTAACCTTAATGCCATCTCCAACTTCAAGATCAGTCTCAACGGCTCCATTTTCCTTTGGATTCTTGTCCTAGAATAAAGTGGCAGACATCAATAAAAAGGTAGCAGTATCCGCATAAACTCATAAAGATAAAGGGATAGCACTATTTCATGGAGCAGAAACAGCCTAACATTAGAGGTATACCAATATGTTTTGCCTACCAAGATTACAGCATTACGCTTCCAAGGCTAGCTTGAGATACTTTCCTTGTCATACAAGTTCTGTTTCTGATTTGTGCCACAGAATTGCCATATAACTACTGGTTGATTGGAATTATAATCCACAATTGTAGTTACTAGTAACTTGATAGCAAGGGAATCCCTGGTGCACTAATACTGAAGCGGTGATTTCCAGTATAAGCTGTAATTCATCCATAATTTCCATTCATGATAGACCTTTCACTTGAACATTCAAAAAACAGTCTACAAATTTCATTATTTAAAAGAAAAAACAACAAACTCACTGAATTCAATCTATGATCACGTAGAAGAGGAGTTTTTTCATTATACACATGCTTTCCCATAATCCGATATCAGTGGGCGCAAGAACGCAAATGCCTTGCATCTACAGGTATGGCCTTTGGGTAAGCAGCCCACATAAGAAGACTCTCCTCTGGGAGGTCAATTCCAGCATATGAAGGAATATTTGTTTCTTATGGCGGTGCTTCGATGTAGTTGCAGGTGCATCTAAGGGGGGGCATATCTTCTTGCCTTATATAAAGGCAAGAATCTTATTGTGCCCCACATTTCGTTAGTAGAGTAATCCTGTATGGTGGTGACATTTTGGTGGCATTTTCATATCAAACCTAAATAAACGTTTTAAACTTGTATAAAAATTCAAAAAGGTCTCCAAAAAGTGTATCAAAACATCTCAAGTAGTGTGGCTGTTCAATAATGATCATAAATGCAGTTACTAACTGGGGCCAAAATATTATGTGCATTTCATAGTCATCTTTTGGACCTCTTAAACCCTCTAAATAGGACACGTGATAGTTACCCCGGATTGTGGGGTCGGGGGAGGTAAGGTAATTTTGATGCCATCCTCTTGGATCTCGTAAATATCTAGTCCTCCTGGATCCCACTGTCAACTGCGCAGTTAATGGCTTACTGCGCAGTTTGGGCCAAAAATTTTACTTGATTCATTTGGCCTCAATCTGATTTTGGTTCAATGCTACTGGATCCTCTAGCCCATGACATTCTGACCTGATTAGCACTATAACGATTCAATTTGGTGGAGAAATAGAGAAGAAAAACGTGATAAAAAAACCTTCAAAATCCCTATAAGGGTCCCAAAATTTGCGCAGTTACAGCGTGCACTAAGGCAGTTTTTGGGGCAAAATAAATTCCTCCAGGATCCCAACAATCTAGGATAAGACTATCGTACACATAATATCCAAATAGTCGTTATGCTGTTATGCTGAGGTTTTCTAATAGCGACAAAATCCATGACAATCTCCTAATCCTACCAATTCCTTAAGTTGAGCTTCCCCTAGTTTATGTTCACTGTAAGAATAAAAGGACATTCTTCTAGATTCTTCTAATTAATGTTTTGCCTTGCTCTAGTCACAAACCCTCTTAGTCAGCACCATCTATGGAACACTCTTTCGTTTAGAAACCGTTGATGTTTAACTACTCCCTTTTCTTATGACAAGTCCCCTAAAGGACAAGAATTGTTTAAGTTTTGGTGGCCAAAAAGATTGCATTAATGTACAACCTCATGACCTTGTTCTTTCCATCCTTTCCATCCTTGTCCTTTTCAATGGGGCCTATGTCTTTTGGATTTCCATTTTGTGTATAGCGAATTTCCAATTGCATGTCATAACAACTGGTAGGAAATGAAAGCTAATTCTCAAATTTCATTACAATGTATCAAATTAGGAGGCTGCAAAAAATTAAACCCACCATAACAAACTAATTGGGCAGTTGTAGGGCATCCTCCCTTATGAGTAAAATGTCCTTGTAATAAGGGTAAATAGAGTCTTAATCACCATGTTTCTAAGGAAGTATGTTCTTAATTTTATATGAATGCCTTTTTCTTTCGTTAATCCTTGAGCAAGGGCCACAACTTTTTAGGAGGTGGCAAAAACTCATTGCAATTGTGACGAAATCCATACTCATAAAAGAACAAAGTATTGAAATATATCAGCATAGGATCTACGATTAGCAGAAGTCGTCCATGTGGCAGTCCACGAGTCGCATCTGTTCGATGCCATAAAATACTTTTGTAATCTCTTTGTTACGTTACATAACTGCATTGCATTCTACTTATTCCTTATTTCTCTCAATTATCAAAATGGGATCTTGAAGCGAGCGGCGGAGGGAGAAACGTCCGTAGAAGATTAGGGCACGTCTTGCCCTGCAAATCAACTAGAGGCTATCCCGTTGCAAATTGCAGCGCAGCCAAGCAAATCAGAGTGATTTCCCATGTCGTAGGACTGTCTTCCATAGACTTTCTAGTTTCAAGACAATTTACCTGTGAGTAGGAATTCATAAATGGCTTCCTCTTCTACTCAATCGTTTGATAAAGTTATAGAGAAATTTCTAGAAAAATATAATGGGAAAAGCAGAGGATTATTGAAGATACTCAATTTTGACTTTGAGATCATAGATCCTGGCATATCAACGTAGGATCTATAATTAGCAAAAGTCGTCCACGTGGCAGTCCAGGAGTCGCATCTGTCTGATGTCTGATGTTATAAAATACGTTTGTAATCTTTTTGGTTTGCCCCTATGGGGTGAAACCCTGGCTCATGTGGGTTTTTGGCATATTCTAAGTATATGCTAGAATATGCTAGAAACGTTTGTAATCTTTTTGGTTGCCCCTGGGTTAAAACCCTCGCTCATGTGGGCTTTTGGCATATTCTAAGTATATGTGGGCTTTTGGCGTATTTTAAGTATATGCTAGAATATGCCTCGCTCCAAACTTGTTGTCACAGGTAAGGAAAAGCACAACTAAGAATGTGCTTTTGCCTCCAGTGCCTCTAGTGCCTCTGAAAGATCCTATATTGGGGGGTTTAGTTGTAGAATTAGGTTTCAATCCTTAGACGGAGAGATTGAATGGTAGATTTGCGGCACTACGCCTTGCCGGTGTGATTCCGATGGAGCTTGCTACTGGCAAAAGCTTTCTTACGTATCATGAAGGCTGTATGTTGGCTTATGCTGCTCTGTTTGTCAAATTTGAGAAGGAAAGGAAGAGTGTTTGGCCAAAAAAAACTGAGTATGTTCTTAATATGTAAATTGACAGTTATTTTTCGGTCATTTGAATGCATAACTGCATTGCATTCTAGTAATTCCTGAATCTCTCAATTATTAGAACAAAGGAAGAAAAGATCCATAGGGAATTACTCTTCAGTGGAACGAAAAGCTAATAATTTAGCGTAATCAAAATAATTTCCAAGAGTAAAATTGAGACACATTTATCTCTTGATTGGAAAGAAAACTAATAACTGAGGCTGTTTATTGAGGGTGAGTTAACTAAGAGAAAGAGAGACGAACCGAGAGATCCAAAGGCTGCCATTGACAGAGAGCGTCGAATTTCCAAAGCTTGGCCGCTCCCATTCCACTCCATTTTGGTCTTATCTTTTTCCACGATCCTCACCCGCTTTTTCACGAGGATTTCCAGCCCTAAATTTATGGATTTCGAAGAATACATCATCCACACGTGGCTTAACCCATAATCAGATGTTTTGGCTTCAATTCAATGTACTTGTGATTTCTTGTGATTTTTTGAACGCAATATGGAAACCATGACAGCATTTGCGGAGGAAAATTCCGTGATGAAAAGCAAGTTTGCATGCACCAAGTTTTTTTCCACCACTTTTTGCTCGACTCTTTTTCGAGCTTGATTCCCTTTGATTCCCTTCTCTTTCATGGCAGATGGATTTTCTCTTTGAAGTGAGCTATGGCGGATGGATGTTCTTTTGACGGAATGTATTTGCTCCAATATCGGCATACTTAATATTGAATTGGATGATAATATTTGCTATTTCTGCAGATCCGGCTTCCGCTCTACGGCTTGGGGTATTTGCCCATAATAACAGCTGCGAGAACTTGCTCTCTATTTTTCAATTCAACCCGCAAAACAATCCGCAAAAATTTCAGCCGGACCTTTGCTCTCTATTTTTCAATTCAATCCGCAAAAATTTCAGCCGGACCTTGCTCTCTATTTTTTATTCAATCCGCAAAAATATCTATTAGCGTAATTTCCCTCTGCCCTTAGATTGCCCGTCTTAATAAAACCTTTTTGTTGAGAATGTTTTACTTGAGCCCATAGCTCAAATACACTATTATAATATCATTGGATTGATTTTAACAAAGCTAAAAAGACTGCTTCAATTGAAGTTTTTAAACTAAATAAAACATCCATTTAGTCTAGACATTACATGTGGCAGTGTATAACAAGATGCTCACCCAAGTGTTTATGGCTATCCATTTTTGAGAAGAACGGGCACTTTCCTTGAAACTAAAATTGCCTTCCAGCCAAGCAATGTTCCAACCCTTTCCCATTTCTTCCCCTTGTCCCTTTGGTTCTCACATTCATATACCAACTTCAGTATGACTAGATCAACTAAGTTCAATATGAATATTTCTTGAATCCGCAATGAATCTTTATGAATCTTTATGTATGGACTAGGGTCCTATGAGCTATGCCCCACTATGTTGATCCACTATGACTAGCATATCTTGACATCTTGGCCTTGAATAATAAAGCACGTATGACATTATCAAAGATGTTGATTGGTTACTTATTAGTTGTACAATGCATGGTGTGATTTATCGTTCCAAATGTTTGTCCCTTTGAATTGTAAATTAACGGATAGCATTTTAATGGCCCCTACACAAACCATTAGACCATAGAGACACTACCTATTTCTTGAGTCCGTAATGAATCTTTATTGAATATTTATGTATGCACTAAGCTGTTATGCTATGACCCACTAAGGCTGGATTCACATGCACCATCGCGACCTTGACCATCATGTAAATGCCACGCCATTTTACGCCCACCATCGTGGACCATCACAGATTTACAAAGGGTATAACAAGGCCCCTCTCCGACCATTGTTGCATGTGAACCGGCTCTAAGTTGACCTGACTAGCATATGTTGACATCAGGCCTTAAATAAGAAAACACGTAAGACCTTGGATAACCATTTAGCCTAAACATTACACGTGGTAATGTGTAAAAAGATGCTCACCCAAGTTTGTATGGCTACCATTTTTTAGAAGATCGGGAACTGTACTTAAAACTAAAATTGTCTTCCAGCCAAGCATCATTCCAACCCTTTCCCATTTCTTCTACTTATCTTTTTTGGCTCTCACATTCATATACCAACTTTATGTGCGGACTAAGGTGTTATGACCTATGACCCATATGTTGACATCTATCCTTGAATAAGAAAGCACGTATGAACATCCTAAAGATATTAATTGGTTGCTTATCAGTTTTACAATACATGGTATGATTTATCTGTCCAAACATTTGTCCCTTTTGAATCGTCCACTAAAGGATAGCATTTTCATGGCCCCTACACAAACCAGTAGTCCATAGAGACATTGCAACTTTAAATGCAAACACATCAACAATGGGCCTTGTGAGAAATGGCTACTTGATGGGCAAACACATTATAGTGTGGCTAAGATTTATAGTGCTTTGTGCCAGGACAGTCCCCTAAAAGCTGAGGAAAGGCTAGGGGTGAGTAATTTAGTAGCTAAAAATGTTTTAGCGAACTCGTGGAAATCTATCTGTTCCAGGAAAATCCAGTTCTTTAGATGGATAGCTCTGCAAGGGGGACTCAGTACAAAGGAAAATTTGTTTAACAAAGGTATCGTAGTGGATGATAAATGTCCACTTGGCTGTCTAGCCACAGAATCTACTGAGCATCTCTTCCTCTGCCCATGTGTAGCGGAGTTCTGGCAGTGGGTTTGTCCTATTATTGGGCTTATGATGCACCAACTGGTATGGCCAGAGATGGTATTGGTTTCAGACAAATGCTGCATAGAAGCCTCCTTGGCAAATCTGGCACTCTGGGTGATTTGGAAACATCAGTGTGGTGTAGCTCTGGGTGGTCAAGAAGTCTCTATCATGAAGCTAAAAAACTCCTTCAATCTGGAAGTTGCTGTGATGGCTTTGTCACATTATAGAAACAAAGGCAAGGAATACAATAAGGGGCTTGATAGATTAGGGACTCTGGTGGGATTCTATTCCTTCTTTAAATGCCATTGGGTGGATAATGACAACTCTGTTGATGAAGTGGCCACGTTCAGTGGTTCAGATTTCTTGACTATCCAGGTTTAAGAATTGCTAAGGGGATCTAACATTGGAATGGAGCTGCCTCCCTGTAGTACCCACTCCTGGAAGAAGAAAGGTGCTTTCCCTTATAGTACCCTATAGGTGGAGAAGACGAGGAGATGCTCTCTATAGTACAAGTGTTTTGACCCCCCTGAACATCCTTATTGTTCTGCTTACCCTTAAAGGGTATCTGTTGTACATAACTTTTCAACTTTCTATATATATACACATAACTTACCCTCAAAAAAAAAAAAACAATGGGCTTGATTTGCATTTTTTCCTTTTTCTTATTATTATTGTTCAAATGAGCAAATGTGGTAAGCATCTACCACTCTACTTCTAAGATGCGCTATGACAAATTAGTGGGATCAAAACTCATGGTTGTATGGCTTTAGAAAGAGTTAAGGCTTTGATGACTTTTACATTATAGCTTGAATAAATTTGAAGTGAACTCAGGTCCAGGACATGGTGAAGACTATATTTACAACTTGGGTTCTAGGATTCATGGCTCCATGGCTTGAGAAAACTGTACTCTATGTCTTTAAATATATAGCATACTTAAAATAGGTACATGTTCGGCAGAAGAAAGTTTGAACATACAACTCGAGATCTAAACTTAAAGGCTTTAGGGTATTGGAAAAGTATATAGCTTTGAAGGCCTTACATCATGAAATGAAATGCCTGAAAGAAGTTTAGGTTCACAACATATGTAGATATACATATATGAAGGTCCAAATTTGCAAATGTGGTAAGATATGTTGTAACATAAAAAAATAGAGGATTGCAGACTAGAAGGTGGATTATGTTATATGCAGAGCCTCACCATAGATAGAAGTATTTACACTGGAATTTGTTCTGACATTTTCTAACAAATGTGGCTCGAAAGAATGCATTTCACTTACGATAAATTTATCTTAGCCATCTAGGCCGCCGCAAACATTCCTTTTTATTGACACACCTTTCCCCCATTGGCTCATAAATTGATTGGATGAAGAGGTAATTTTAAGGGACTGAAAATTTCGTAGCGAAATTTTCTGGCAGCCGCCAGTCGAGAGGCGGAGCCGCGAGCGGCGGAGCCCGCGAGCCTGGAGGCCGCCAGAAAATTTCTCCCGGAATTTTCAATCCCTTAAAATTCCCTGACGAAATTTTGACCAGCTTCAGATTTTTTTTTTTGAAGGACGTGAGGCGCTTTTTATTGACAAGAAGAAAGGCACAATACACAATGCACAGACAGGAATAAAACCCTAGTGGATAGGCTGACCCAACTAGGCAAAAACACCCGTTCGTGAGCAGATCTTCATATCTATAGCAGTTTCTGGCCTTCAATTTTGTTTGTTTAATTTCATCACTGATTTTCCCTTTCGATTCAGGCCTTATATGCAGCCATATGCACAAAACAAGCCTGCCTATGGCCTCCGGTTCTGTGTATGCCCTTTGTCTATGCCGGTTCTTATGGATGGGGGCTAGCCATATGCTGGCCCTTCGGAAAAATAGACAAAAAAAGCCTCGATTCGGTTCTGGCTGATGCATTTTTTACGGCCTCTACAGTGAGGAGGCGGTGCTGTCCAAAAACCCCGACAGAAAATTTCGATATTTAAAAACCTGCTGAAACAGGGCGAAATCCAAAGGTGGTCAAAATTTCGTCTAGTTATCTTTGAGTAAAACTAATAACTTGTTCGTTACATGTCCATTTCTAGATACCCTTTCTATAATTACATGGTATTCAATGTCTTTAAACTCCAAAAACTTGCATGTCTAAATCTTGCACAACTCTAATTTATTTCATTTACAACTTAATCTACAATTATCAATTCTGGATGCACGGCCATGATGCATCTGTGCAAGACATGTATTATACAATGAACTTCTTGCTTGACCCTTCTGGAACTTTTTTAAGCTTATTCCCTTCTCTTCCACATGGCTATGGCAGATGGATATTGTCTTGAAGTGAGTATGGCTGATAGATATTCTCTTGACAGTAATACACTTGCTATTCTCCTTGTTTAGGTTCCATCGGCCAATTGGTCTACACAGACGATAAAAATGCATTCTATTCTATTCCATTCTTTTGAAGTATTTGCTCGCAAGCTCGATATACTATTTGCCATTTCTGCAAATTCTTTCGGCTCTAGATAACTAACTATTGGCTTCACTATGGCCGAAGATTACTACGGCAATAATGTTTTCTTTCTATTTTCAGATTAAATGTACAAAATATTTGGCCCTGCAAGCAAGAAGCTAGCAGGATTTCCATTATGCCCATTTCTAGCCAAAAACTCTCCCCTCTGCCTAGCACAAAAAATCTTATCTTATCTTGTCTTGTCTTGTCTTGTCTTGTCTTGTCTTGTCTTGTCTTGTCTTATCTTCAATTATGTTTTTGTCGTGTTTGGTTTTAAATAATTAGAATGTGCCCTTGGATAATCAATGCACTCCGCCTCATCTTAAACATGTTGTTACAATGTTTTATATGAGAACAGAGAATACCATCGCAAACATTCTATTATAATATCAGCTAAAAGACTCCTTCAATAGATCCAAAAAAATTTACGCTAATGCATCCATTTAGCCTAAGATATTACATGTCATAGTGTGTAAAAATTGCTCAATCAAGTTTTTAAGACTTCCATTTTTTAGAACAACGCGAATCCTCCGCCTTGTTACTTTATGTATCTAGCATCTTGCTATTTTCCCTTTCTATTTCTTGAGTCAAGCTTCCGTCACTTTCAGATCAAACCTAAATAAACGTTTTAAACTTGTACAAAAATTCAGAAAAGTGTCCAAAAAGTGTATCAAAACATCTTAAGTAGTGGGGCGGTTCAATAGTGATCAGAAATGCAGTTACTAAACGGGGCCAAAATAATGTGTACACTTCATAGGCATCTTTTGGAGCTCTTAACCCCTTTAAATAGGGCGTGTGATAGTTATCCCAAATTGTGGGTCCGGGAGGTATGGTAATTTTGATGCCATCCTCTTGGGTCTCGTAAATATCCTTTCCACGGGGATCAAATGGGATCCCATTGTTAACTGCACAGTTATTGGCTTATTGCGCAATTTGGGGCAAAAATTTTACTTGATTCATTTGGCTTCAATCTGATTTTAGTTCGGTGCTACCAGGTTGTCTAGCCCATGACATTCCGGTCAGATTAGCACTAGAACAGTTCAATTTGGTGGAGAAATAGAGGAGAAAAACGTGATAAAAAAACCTCCAAAATCCCTATAAGGGTCCCGAAATTTGCACAGTTACATCGTGCACTAAGGCAGTTTTTGGAGCAAAATAAATTCCTCCAGGATCCCAACAATCTAGGATAAGACTATCGTACACATAATATCCAAATGGTCGTTATGCTGAGGTTTTCTAATAGCGACAAGATCCATGACAATCTCCTAGTCCTACCAATTCCTTAAGTTGAGCTTCCCCTAGTTTATGCTCGTTGAATAAAAGGGCATTCTTCTAGATTCTTCTATTTAATGTTTTGCTTTGTTCCAGTCACAAACCCTCTTAGTCAGCACCATCTACGGAACAGTTTTTCGTCTAGAAACCGCTCGTGACTACTCTCTTTTCTTACGACAAGTCCCCTAAAGGAGAAGAATTGTTTGAGTTTTGGTTGCCAAAAAAATTGCACTAATGCACAACCTCATGACCTTGTCCATTCCATCCTTGTTCTTTTCAATGGGGCCTATGTCTTTTGGATTTCTAATTGCATATATCGAATTTTCAATTGCATATGATAACGACTGGTATTTGGTAGTAATTGAAAGCTAACTCTCAAATCTCATTATGATGTATCACAATAGGAGGGTGCAAAAAATTAAACCCTCCATAACAAACTAATTGGGCAGTTGTAGGACACTCTCCCTTATGAGTAAAATGTCCTTGTAATAAGGGTAAATAGAGTCTTAATTACCATGTTTCTAAGAATAAATTTGTTCTTAATTTTATATGAATGTCTTTTTCCTTCTTTAATCTTTAAGCAATAGCCACAACTTTTTAGGGTGAGATTCCAGGAAGGCAATTAACTTAAACTTTGCCATTATCACTGGAACTTCCAACTCCCGGCTCATCTCCTGATAGACAAAGCAGCATTTTTGGCAATTATACACTAAACCGAGCCTAATGCCAAATCTAAATTGCCGCTCTTAATTGCCACTAATGGAATTTGAGCTCCTTTGGCATTTTGCAAGATGGCTCTTCCTGATTTGTGGACGTAAACTACCACGTCAAGAACTACCGTAGTGGAATCTCACCCTTAGGAGGCGGCAAAAACTCATTGCAATTGTGACGATTTCCATATTCATAAAAGAATAACGTGTTGAAATATATCAGAGCATAGGATCTACGATTAGCAAAAATTGTCCACGTGGCAGTTGAAGAGTCGCATCTATCCGATGCTATAAAATACTTTTCTAGTCTTTTTGTTACGTTAAATACATAACTGCATTGCATTTTAGTTATTCCTGAATCTCTCAGTTATCAAAATGGTATTAGAGCAGAATCGATGCAATGGGATCTAGAAGCAAGCGGCGGAAGGAGAAACGCCGGCAGAAGATTAGGGCACATCTTGCCCTATTGCAAATCAACCAGAGGCGAGCCCATTCCAGATTGGAGCGCAGCCAAGCAAATCAGAGTAATTTCCCATGTCGTAGGACCGTCTTCCATAGACTTTCTAGTTCCAAGCCAATTTATCTGTGAGTACCAATTCATAAAATGGCTTCCTCTTCTACTCAATCTTTTGATAAAGTTTTAGAGAAATTTCTAGAAAAATATAATGGGAAAAGCATGATTGAGGATTATTGAAGATACTCAATTCTAACTTCGAGACCATAGATCCTGGCTGAAGGGGGAGTATTGAATTATATTAGCGTAGGATCTACAATTAGCTGAAGTCGTCCACGTGGCAGTCCAAGAATTGCATCTGTCTGATGCTATAAAATACATTTGTAATCTTTTTTTACAATGAATTCATAACTGCATTGCATTCTAGTTATTCATTAATCTCTCAATAATGAGAACAAAGAAGAAAAGATCCGAGTTACTTTTCGTTGGAACGAAAAGCTAATAGATTAGGCTAACGAAAATAATTTCCAAGAGCAAAATTTAGACACATTCATAGAGAATTACTAAGAAAGAGAGACGAACGGAGAGATCCAAAGGCTGCCATTGACAGAGAGCATCGAATTTCCAAAGATTGACCGTTCCCATTCCACTCCATTTTGGTCCTATCTTTTTCCACCATCCTCACCCATTTTTTCATGAGGATTTCCATCCCTAAATTTATGGATTTCGAAGAATAGATCATCCACACGTGGCTTAACCCATAATCAGATGTTTTGGCTTGAATTCAATGTACTTGTGATTTCTTGTGATTTTTGGAACGCAATATGGAAACCATGAGAGGATTTGTGGACGAAAATTCTGTGATGAAAAGCAAGCTTGCACGCAGTCTTTTTTTTTCAAGTTTTTTTCCAGAACTTTTTGCTGGACTCTTGTGTGGAACTTTTTCGCGCTTGATTCCCTTCTCGTTCATTGTCATGGCAGATGGATTTTCTCTTTGAAGTGAGCTATGGTGGATGGACGTTCTCTTGAAGGAACTGTATTTGCTCCCAAGATCGGCAGATCCGGCGTGGGCTCTACGGCTCGGGTTTTTGCCCATAACTGCTGGGATAACCGTGCTCTCTATTTTTCAATTCAATCTGCAAAAATTCCAGCCGGCACTGATATAACTAACAGCTAGCTTGTGTATGGATCTTGCGCTCTATTTTTTTATTCAATCTGCCAAAATTTCGGCCCTGCAAAAATCTAGTGGAATTTCCTTGTGCCCGTCTTAATAAAACCTTCTATTGAGAATGTTTTACTTGAGCACTTGAGCATCCGCAATGAATCTTTATGAATCTTTATTGAATATTTATGTTTGTACTAAGGTGTTATGAGCTATTATGACCCACTATGTTGACGACCCATCTAGCATATGTTGACATCTGGCCTTGAATAAGAAAGCACGTATGACATTTTTAAAGATATTGATTGGTTACTTATCAGTTCTACAATGCATGGTGTGATTTGTCTTTCCAAACGTTTGTCCCTTTGAATGTCAATTAAAGGATACCATTTTAATGGCCTCTTAGACCATAGAGACACTGCCTAATTCTTGAGTCCGCAATGAATCTTTATGAATCTTTATTGAATCTTTATGTATGTACTAAGGTGTTATGACCTATGACCCACTAAGTTGACCTGACTAGCATATGTTGACATCTGGCCTTAAATAAGAAAACACGTATGACCTTGGATAACCATTTAACCTAAACATTACATGTGGTAGTGTGTAAAAAGATGCTCATCTAAGTTTTTATGGCTATCCATTTTTGAGAAGATCAGGGATTGTCCTTGAAACTAAAATTGCCTTCCAGCCAAGCAACATTCCAACCCTTTCCCATTTCTTCTCCTTGTCTGTTTTGCTCTCACATTCATATACCAACTTTAATATGACTAAATAAACTAAGTTCAATATGAATATTTCTTGAATCCGCAATGTGTGTAAGGTGTTATCACCTATGACCCACTAAGTTGACCTGAATAGCATATGTTGACATGTATCCTTGAATAAGAAAGCACGTATGACCTTCCTAAAGATATTAATTGTTTACTTATCAGTTTTACAATACATGGTGTGATTTATATTTCCAAACATTTGTCCCTTTTAATCATCAACTAAAGGATGGCATTTTCATGGCCCCTGCACAAACCAGTAGTCCATAGAGACATTGCAACTTTAAATGCAAACACATCAACAATGGGCTTGATTTGCATTTTTTCCTTTTCCTTATTATTATTGTTCAAATAAGCAAATGTGGTAAGCATCTACCACTCTACTTCTAAGATATGCTATGACAATTAGTGGGATCAAAACTCATGGTTGTATGGCTTTAGAAAGAGTTAAGGCTTTGTTGACTTTTACATTATAGCTTGAATAAATTTGAAGTGAGTCAGGTCTAGAACATGGTGAAGACTACATTTACAACTTGGGTTCTACGATACCTGGCTCCATAGTTACCCAGAACGGGACGGGAACGGGAACGCAGACCTAAGATTTGGAACGGGAACGGGAACAAATCAGAACGGGAATGGCCAACGTTCGAATTTTTAAAATCTAAAAACAGTTTTGGCATTCTCTTTACATTTAGTCTAGACATTACATGTGGTAGTGTGTAACAAGATGCTCACCCAAGTGTTTATGGCTATCCATTTTTGAGAAGAACGGGGACTTTCCTTGAAACTAAAATTGCCTTCCAGCCAAGCAATGTTCCAACCCTTTCCCATTTCTTCCCCTTGTCCCTTTGGTTCTCACATTCACATACCAACTTCAGTATGACTAGATCAACTAAGTTCAATATGAATATTTCTTGAATCCGCAATGAATCTTTATGAATCTTTATGTATGGACTAGGGTCCTATGAGCTATGCCCCACTATGTTGATCCACTATGACTAGCATATGTTGACATCTTGGCCTTGAATAATAAAGCACGTATGACATTATCAAAGATATTGATTGGTTACTTATTAGTTGTACAATGCATGGTGTGATTTATCGTTCCAAACGTTTGTCTCTTTGAATTGTCAATTAAAGGATAGCATTTTAATGGCCCCTACACAAACCATTAGACCATAGAGACTTTGAGTCCATAATGAGGGGCTTTTCACACGACTAGTGTGTCTTATATTTTAAGGCATACTATTGGTCCATGCCAACATTTAAGAAGATCTGGTTTTCACACGGAACCATATAAGACATGTCTCATTTAGGTTCGGGTAGGTTTGTATAGGTTCGGTGAGGGCAATGGAGTCTTATTTTATACCGGGGGACTTCCCCCGCCATAAAATAAGACACCACTTATTATATTCTATTTTATTCTATTGACCAATCATATTCAAAATAAAACGTGGTCTTATTTTGTGATGGTTTTCACCCTAGTATTTGTTAGTGTCTCATTTACATAAGACACCCTGCAGTGTGAAAACAACTTATATTTGTGTGTCTTATTTTTTGCTTTGGAGTCACAAATGATGTCTTATATGAAATGGGACAGCGATATTATAAGACATCGTGTGAAAAGACCCTGAATCTTTATTGAATATTTATGTATGCACTAAGCTGTTATGCTATGACCCACTAAGTTGACCTGACTAGCATATGTTGACATCAGGCCTTAAATAAGAAAACACGTAAGACCTTGGATAACCATTTAGCCTAAACATTACACGTGGTAATGTGTAAAAAGATGCTCACCCAAGTTTGTATGGCTACCATTTTTTAGAGATCGGGGACTGTACTTAAAACTAAAATTATCTTCCAGCCAAGCAACATTCCAACCCTTTTCCATTTCTTCTACTTATCTTTTTTGGCTCTTACATTCATATACCAACTTTATGTGCGGACTAAGGTGTTATGACCTATGACCCATATGTTGACATCGTAAACAGGGAGGAGCTGCAGGACTGATTCGGGGCAAGATGCAAATTTTCAGGCCGCCGAATGCTGCTACGAATCTTGCTAACCCTCCAGCAGCCTCTGGCCAGGCCATTGCTTCGCCTGCTACAGCCGCACGCCCTGCTCAAGTTGCCTCACCTTTTGTTGCTCGCACATCTCAGGCTGCTCAAGTTGCCTCACCTTCTGTTGCTCGCACATCTCAGGCTGCTTCCACTTCTGCCACCCCCCTTCTGCTGTCGCCACTGAATCCCCACCTGCTGCCCCTGCCAACAAATAGGAATTGTGCCTCCGCATGGTCTCCTGGAATTGTCGGGGCTTCCCATGGCAGAAGGGAGATAGTCTCAACTTCGGTTTCGCGGACATGGATCTCATCTTCCTCATGGAAACATGGGAGCATGCAGGACACAGGATACCCGACTTGCCAGGATACCAACACTACTCAATCTTCAATGATTGCACAGGAAAGCGGGGGCATGGGGGGGTTGCCTGCTACTACCGAACAACCTTGGCACAGTCAATCTCCTTGTTCAAGATAGACAAGCACAACCGGGTACTTTTGTGGGTGCGTGTGCAAAACTGCGAGTGAGACCCCTCTTTGTGGCGGCCCGCTACTTTCCACATGCGAGAAAGCAACTTCTATCACACCCACTTCGGATGTGGATAGGCCGGACCCCTATGTCGATCTATATGGTGACATACAAGCCGGATAAGCGGTTAGGCGATGTCATACTCCTTGAGACTTCAATGCGCCGCACCGGGGTAGAACAACCCATGAGATTTGATCCCTTGACCGATGATATATTGCGATTCGTCTGCCCGAAGGAGCTTGGCCCGCGGACATCGATGACAATCGTCACGCAGCGCTATGGTCGACAGCTTGCTTTTGCTCTGCGGTATCTTTGACCTAGTAATCTGCAATGGATCGGCACACGGTGGCCTTCCACCCGCAAGAGCACTTGTAGGCGTGGAAAACCGAGGGGCGGATCTAGCGTGGTGGACTATGTGTTGGTGCCTGAGGCAGATATGCATGTCATCAAGCACTTTCGGTGGGAACAAATAATCGGGATGAAGAGATCAACTCGGACCACTTACCACTTTACTTGAAGTTGGCTTGGCGGGTTGTGCGAACCCCCAACAACAACTCCTCACATGCCTCAATCTGCGATTGGATTATAAACATCGCGGGGGGCTTATGCCCGATGCTTATAGATGACCCGCGTAAATTTTGCAATATCCTACACTAGAGCAACAGACAGGCCGACTGACTGATGTGCTTAGGACTGCAGCAGAGAGGTGCTTTGGGATAAGCCGCCCGCGACAAACCTCCAAGAACACAACCTTCCCATGTAATCAATGGTTTGATGCAGAGTGCAAGGAACACAAACGCCGCTCTCGCCAAGTCACGCACCCACTTTTTCTGCCACATGCGGTCGACAACATCCGCATCTTCCTTAAAGCTAAGAAAGCCGTGTACATTGCAAACGCATCAAAGGGAAATGTTTTACCTCCCGAACGTCACCCCCGGACCTTCCGGCGAAGGGGTTCTTAGAAAGCCGATGCGACCCTCACGTGGAATATCACTCCCGGCGGTGGAGGCAATACTTGCAACAAATATATCGACCCTCGGGGTGCACATGCGGCATTACCCTTGCAAGAAGGCCCGGTCTTTGGAAATCACGTGATTCGGGCGTGGAACAAGGCTTACAACGCCTTGCCAATGGGAAAGCCCCGGACTTGGATGGTATGCGGCGAAATTGCTTAAGTGGGCGGGGCGCCCATAATACCGATCTTGACCGCCTTGTTCAACAAGGCATTACAGAAGGCTTCCCACGCATTGGACCAATAGCGAGTTGTTCCCATCTATAAGGCGGTGACCCACATTGCCCGACCAATCACCAAACAATCATGGTCGGCCGGTGTTTGCAAAACCGCTTGGCCGGGATTCTCGAAAGCCAGTTGACGGACCGGACAAAGGTGCCAGGTGCGGGCCCTCACCCAGCGGGATTCGGACCCGGCACTCAACCATTGACCACATCTTCACGTTGCGAACTCTGATTGAAGACAACAGGAACCGCCGTCAGGATCTATATTGTTGCTTTGTGGATTTTGCGAAGGCGTTTGACACTGTGCCTCGGGAAAAACTATGGGCAAGACTGCAACAGCTGGGGGTTCCTGTAGATTTGCAGAATGCAGTGTACAGGCTATATGAAAGATGCTCGGGTCGGTTGCAGCAGACAAGCCAACCATTTGATAGTAGTATCGGGGTTCGTCAGGGATGCCCTCTCTTCCCAAGATTGTTTGGGCTTTACATTGATCAATTGGAGAGCTGGCTTGCTGATAATGGGGGCGATGGAGCTCACCTTCTCTATCAGATCATCAGACAGTTAATATATGCTGATGATGTGGACCTCCTAGCTTACACACCAGCAGACATGCAACGACATCTCGATGCCCTGGACACATTCTGCCAAGCGACTGATATGCGCGTCAACCTGGCCAAGACTAAGGTGGTTTTCATATCATCTTCACGTCAGCCGAGGGTCCCCTCCTTCAGTTACCAAGGCCAGAATGTGGAAGTTGCATCCACATACAAGTATTTGGGAGTGGAGTTTCCTTCTACTATGCACTGGGACACATCCATACGGCTACGAGTGACGGCAGGCTGGAAGGCACTATATGCAATGCAAAACAATAGTCATAGAGCGGAGTTGTATGATTGGGCCCATCAGTCACACCTGTTCAAGGTCTTAGTAGAGCCTGTCCTTTTATACGGGGTGGAAGTATGGGGCCCAATAGTATCACTTGCTACTTGGAATGACTTGGAGCAGGTCCAGAAAGCCTTCTTAGTACGAGCACTAGGGGTGAAGTCCACAGTCCCATATCAAATTCTACTTTGCGGGGAGACAAGATTCTTGCCTCTTGGAGGGCGGCCCTTGATCGCCACATTGTCTATTTTCGAAGAAGGTGGTCAATATGGGCGATACTCGTCTCCCTAAACTAGCTTATATCATGGCAATGGGGCCCTTGGCCCCTCAAGGCCTCTTTGGAGGGAAAAGAGAGCTCAATGGTTGGCTAGATGGAATGTGCAGGAGCACAGGTGCATACATATGCAAACAGAGGCAGATCGCTATAGCTTGAGGCAATATCTTGACGCTTGCTTCCTCAGCAAGCTTTGGGATGCCAATGCCCTTGAACATGTCAAGACGGCACACTATCAGCTCCACATAAATCCCACATTGGAACGAGGCCCGCAATGCTACCTGCGTATCCACTTGCCCATGAAAAGGCGCAGACTCATTGCCTCCATTCGCACAGGGGCACATCATCTTCGAATTGAGACGGGCAGATGGATTGGTGAGCCATGCCAGGACATGCTCTGTCAATGCTGCCAAATGGGAGTCATTGAGGATGAATCTCATACCCTTCAAAGTTGCCCAGCATATGATCAAATTCGGACGTGCTATGCTGAGTTGGTCAGGCCTGGCCGGCCATTACATGTGACATTGAGCACAGCATCCGTACGGGTGCTGGGATCATACCTTCAGGAGGTTATGGACATGCGAGATCAGCTATGTCCTCGGGCACACACTTGACATGTATATATACATTGATGTATACTTGTACAGTTTGACAGCATTCTTATTACTGCCACGGTTTTTCCCTCGAAAACCCTTCGGGGCGGGGGTTTTTTAACCCAGACAGTAATAAGTTTGCTGCGCTCCTTGTGGGTCCCATAGGCCGATTGGCCTCAGTGGACGATAAAAAATCATTCTCATTCTCATTCTCATTCTCATTCATTCTTCAATAAGAAAGCACGTATGAACATCCTAAAGATATTAATTGGTTGCTTATCAGTTTTACAATACATGGTATGATTTATCTGTCCAAACATTTGTCCCTTTTGAACCGTCCACTAAAGGATAGCATTTTCATGGCCCCTACACAAACCAGTAGTCCATAGAGACATTGCAACTTTAAATGCAAACACATCAACAATGGGCCTTGTGAGAAATGGCTACTTGAACACATTATAGTGTGGCTAAGATTTATAGTGCTTTGTGCCAGGACAGTCCCTTAAAAGCTGAGGAAAGGCTAGGGGTGAGTAATTTAGTAGCTAAAAATGTTTTAGCGAACTCGTGGAAATCTATCTGTTCCAGGAAAATTCACTTCTTTAGATGGATAGCTCTGCAAGGGGACTCAGTACAAAGGAAAATTTGTTTAACAAAGGTATCGTAGTGGATGATAAATGTCCACTTGGCTGTCTAGCCACAGAATCTATTGAGCATCTCTTCCTCTGCCCATGTGTAGCAGAGTTCTGGCAGTGGGTTTGTCCTATTATTGGGCTTATGATCCACCAACTGATATAGCCAGAGATGGTATTGGTTTCAGACAAATGCTGCATAGAAGCCTCCTTGGTAAATCTGGCAATCTGGGTGATTTGGAAACATCGGTGTGGTGTAGCTCTGGGTGGTCAAGAAGTCTCTATCATGAAGCTAAAAAACTCCTTCAATCTGGAAGTTGCTCTGATGGCTTTGTCACATCATATAAACAAAGGCAAGGAATACAATAAGGGGCTTGATAGATTAGGGACCCTAGTGGGATTCTATTCCTTCTTTAATGCCATTGGGTGGATAATGACAACTCTGTTGATGAAGTGGCCACGTTCAGTGGTTCAGATTCCTTAACTATCCAGGTTTAAGAATTGCTAAGGGGATCTAACATTGGAATGGAGCTGCCTCTCTCTGTAGTACTCCTGGGAGAAGAAAGGTGCTTTCCCTTATAGTACCCTACAGGTGGAGAAGACGAGGAGATACTCTTTATAGTACAAGTGTTTTGACCCCCCTGAAAATCCTTATTGTTCTGCTTACCCTTAAAGGGTATCTGTTGTACATAACTTTTCAACTTTCTATATATATACACAAGTCCCTTGTTATTTAAGGTCTGTGCAGAATGAAATGTGTATTGTACGAATAAATTTTCCTTAGATTTATTTTTGGTGGGATTGTTCAAGGTTCCGGATCCGGTTATGTTAGTTAGAATGAATATCTACAAATTGCGTTAATATCATATAGGAACAGATCATAATTTAGAGATCTTGGGCACCCTATAAGAACTTTTCTCTTAGAGATGATCTGATTTTGCCATGAAGATTTCTTTTTTCCGACTCGTTTAAATTTAGTGGACTGAGTTACTAAAGAGACTTATTTTTGGGCCAAATATTTCACTTTGCATGTAATAGTAATGGATGGTTCTGAATGTAAAGAAGATGTCTATAAGGAAGAGTAATTTGATATAATTATCTCGATACAAAAGGGGGCAAATGTTCAAATTACATATGGATTTCCATAAAATATTATTTAATAGGGTATCTCATGAGATGCCTGCAATTAATACATTGGTACATGAGATGCCTACATGTTACACTTGAACTTTGAGAAGTATATTTGCAATTCTTGAAATTTTATAATAGTTTGTGATGCTACGAAATAATATTCCAAAACTACACAAAGCTGACCCCTACAAACGTACACATAGAAAAAACTAGGTGTAGTTAAGAAACAGGAAGATTTATATCTATGACTTATAGTAGATAGATTTCCAAAGACATAAAAACAATCCAGAAAGATTTGCCTTTGAAACATGTGAAAGGCACTTAGTTGACTAGATGAAGCATTGTGTTCTGCTCGGGAATAAGACTTAGCTTGGTGAAGTATTATGGAGATTAGTCGAATACCCAATAAAATGTTTTATTACATCGTAGAGTTGGCTAATAGAATCTTTGCTATCAAATATGTATCTTCAACAAAGATCACAACTACACATTCTCCATGTAACAATGGCCCTTGTAATATTCTTTTGTTTCCTATTTTACTATAAACTCAGGCCTTGCTAAATTTTGAATGCCTCATTAGGCATAATTGGATATTTTATTTACTCAAGTATCATAGTGCACTAATTGCATATTTTCTTTTTATACAACCATTAGTGTGTTTGTGTATTTTCATAGGATTATGTGTAGTATATATGTCAGCAACATCATCGTTAAATAAGAATCATACAGTTTAAGAACCATATTTATAGTATATTATTTTTTATATTGAAGCAATCAAATATCCTCCAGCAGAACGAATTAATCTTGCATGGAGATGAACGGAGGTAGACTGATCGCGACGGCAAGAAGTTTTCTAATACATGTCGATTATGAACATTTGCTTGTAAGCCCAGTCGTTTTTCACTTGTAGGTTGCTTTAGTGGATTTTTTTTATCTCTCTGCTATGTACTTCTCATTTTTCTTATTTCCAGGAGCTCCATCATGTTCCTTTGCGCCCAGATTGTTATGTGATAGTTGTAGGACCAAATGGGAAAGAACATCAAGTTTTTGTGGCATCTGCAGGGCCAAAATTGTTTTTTGGCCAAGGATGGGAAGCTTTCTTGACTGATAATCTTTTCGTAGATGGTGATGTTATTTTTTGTGTGATATCGGAGGATAGCAACAGGATATTTGCAAAGAAGTGCGATGGCAGCAATCGGACCAAAGCCCTTGGAATTTGGCAGGTAGAGGATGGAAAAGCACGGCAAGAAGTTGTTAATGCTGGACAAAGACATGTAGCAAAAGAACCAGAAGACTCTGTTAATGTATCAGATGATGAACCGACATTATTAAGAAACCTTTTAAAGTTCCACTGCTCAAACGTATTTATTCATCAGGATTGGTGAGTAAAAATTTCCCCTTTGATTAGTTTTCCTTCCCGAAATTCTTAGCTCTCTATTTTCTGTGTCAGAGATTGAAGGAAGGAAGGAAGGAAGGAAGGAAGGAAGGTACTTTTATCGTCCACGGAGACCAATCGGTCTATGGGACCCAATACAAAAACGCAGCAAGCGGATTACTGCCGGATTAAAAACCCCGCCCCAAGGGTTTTCGAGGAAAAACGTGGGCGACAATCAGCCTGGCCGACAAACCGTGGCTAATCATATAAAATGCGTAAACATCCCAATATATACTGTCATGCACCACCCCGTAGTGCCTAGTCACGGACAACCAAAGGGGGCAAATGTGACCTCGCGTCCGGTACCTCACGGATGTATGACCCCGTGGCACGTCATCGACGGTGTGTTCATCGGCAAAATGCAAGGGCACGTCCGCCGTACTAAGGGGAGTGCGATCGCCCGGATCCGACCGAACACCGGGCAACTCGGAAAGTGTGAGACTCATCCTCAATGGCACCCGCTTGATGGCCTTGAGGACAGAGCTCGTCTGGGCGGGGCTCCCAATCCACCGCCTCGCCTCGATCGCGAAGATGGTGGGCACTGTGTCGCGAATGGAGGCAATGAGTCCGCGCTTTTCCGGGGGCCGGGAACGCAGGTAGAGCCGTGGGCCCCGGCTAACACGGGGGTTGATGTGCTCCTTGTAATGGGCCATTTTGACCTGCTCTAGAGCAATGGGGTCCCGAGCTTGCCAAGGAAACAAGCATCTAGGTACTCCCCGCAGTCACCACGATCGGCCGTCACGCGCCCACCAGACGACCAGGTGCTCTCCGCGTTCCATCCGGGCGAACCACTGATCTCTCTTACCCCTCCAACAGGCCCTAAGCCGCTGCGGACTCATGGCCACAGTGTAAGCCAGGTGGGGGAGCCGAGCATCACCCATAGTAACCACTTTCTGAAAATAGACGATGTGTCTATCAAGGGCTGCCCGCTGAAGCGGCAAGAATCCAGTTTCCTGCAGCAGAATCTGATAGGGGACTGAAGGTTTCACCCCAAGTGCCCGTGCCAAAAATGCCTTCTGCACCTGCTCCAAGTCATTCCAGGTCGTCAAAGAGACGACCGGGCCCCAAACCTCGACCCCGTACAGAAGGACAGGCTCGACCAGTGCCCGGAACAGATGTGACTGATGGCCCCAATCATATAGCTCGCGCACTGATGGCTGTTGTTCTCATGGCATAAAGCTTTCCAGCCTGCTGTCACCCGCAAGCGGATAGACGCCTCCCAGCAGAGCGAGGAGGGGAACTCCACCCCTAGGTACTTGTAGGTGGGCGTGACGCCCACAGGCTGTCCCCGATATGTGAGTGCAGGAGGCATGGGGTGACGTGAAGAGGATATGAGAACCACCCTGGTCTTGGCCAGATTGACGCCATGTTCAGAGCGACAAAATGTGTCTAGGGCATCCAGTGAGACCGCATAGCTTCGGGGTGTGGGCCAAAGAAGCCAACATCGTCCGCATAGATGAGCTGGCGGATGACCTGGTGCAAAAGTTGTATGCCATCCCCCCCATGCTCAGTAAGCCAGGGCTCTAACTGATCAATGTAGAGGCCAAAAAGTGTTGGCGAGAGGGGGCAACCCTGCCGGACCCCGATACTACTGGTAAATGCTTGGCCCGGCCGGGCGCATCCCGCCGAAACAACTCTCATACAACTCAGTATATGGCATTACGCATTGCAGCAGGAGCCCCGCTTGACGCAGCTCAGCCTACGCCTTTTCCCCGGGGACCGATCAAAAGCCTTTGCGAAGTCCACAAAGCAAAGAATACAAGTCCAAACCGATGATTCCGGCCGTCTTCAATCGCCCGCAGCCAGTAAAGATATGGTCAATCGTTGAGTGGCGGGTCGAAAGCCCGCCTTTGTGTGAGGGCTCACACATCCGCCCGCCCTCGCCAGGTCAATCGCCGCTTCGAGAATGCCGACCAACAGTTTGGCAAATATCTTGAATCCCGACCATGATCGTCCGGGTAATTGGTCGACGGTGTGGGTCGCCTCGCCTTTGAATGGGAACAACCCTCGCTTGGGTCCATTGTCGGGGAAACCCTCCCCGCAATGCTCGCTGAAAGGGGTAGTGAGGACCGCACAAGCGGCTGCCCCGCCCACTTGAGTAACTTCCTACACGATACCATCGAGGTCACCGCCTTCCCATTAGCTAGCCCGCTCGCGGCCCTCCTCAACATCCTCGCCCACGAGAACCAATGGGGGCCATCCGTGGGGGTATGGGCGACGCTGCCCCCTCGGGCGGGTCATAGAGCCGCCGCAAGTACCGCTCCCACCGCCTCGGTGTGATGTCCCCCCGTAGGGTCGGGCTGGCCTTCGAAGCACTCAAGGCGCAAAAGGTTCGAGGATGAGTGTCCAAAGAGTCAACATCTCCCCGATGCTTGGCAAGGTACCGCCTTTGTGTCCTTCGATGATGGGCGCAGATCGCGGTGGTGGCCTGCAAGCCGGTACTGATCCGTATCGTGACGGAGCTGCCGCTATGCTTTTTACAGTCCGCATCAAACCATCGGGTTACGCTGGAATGTTGCTGACCCCGAAAGGGCGACGCTGGGGTCTCAAAGCACTGGCCCGCCGTGATCCCGTAATAGCGGTCACCGGTCTGTCTGCCGCTCTAGTGTGGAGGTCTGCAGAATTACCGGGAGGGCGTCCATGAGCATCTTGGCGTAGTCCTCTGCCTGCTCATAATCGAAGTCTCAACCGAGGACGGCGAGGGGCCGGCATAGTGGGGGTTCCGGCGGCTCGCCAAACCAGTCCAAATAAAGTGGGAGGTGATCCGAAATCGACCTCCTCATCCCCGACCGCCCTCGCCCACCCGAAAACGACCGATGAGATGCATATCTTGCGCAACTACAAGCACATAGTCCACCACACTAGACCCTCCCCACGATTGTCCCTGCCTCGCATGTGCACTTGCGAGAATCGGACCGTGAAAGGCCATTGCAAATTATCAAGTCAAAATGCCACATAGCAGAGCAACCGTCACCAAAGCGAAAGTGACCTCGGCCGTCATCCGACCAGCGGGCCGGGCTACTTCTGCGGGCGAAGGCCGCGCAGACATCGTCGGCCGAGGGGGGTCAAGTCGCATGGGCTGCTCTACTCTGTCCGTGCATTGAAATCTCCAAGAAGGACGACCCTACCCAACCGCTGATGCCGCCAGATGTCATCATATAGATCGACATACGGGTCCATCCTATCCGCGACGGGGTGGCTGCGATAGAAGGTGCTTTGTCTGCGTGGGGAAATAACAGCGCCGTAAAAAGAGGGTTGCCACCGGTATTATGCACACGAACCCGGCACCGGTTGTGTCAATGTTCCGTCTTCGGAGGGTAACCGAATGTGCCAAGGTTGTCCGGTAGTAGCAAGCCACTCCCCATGACCCCGCTTGTCCCGTCATGTGTATTGAAGACCGAGAAATGTTGGTAACCCGGCAAATCGGTAGCTTTGTGGCTCAAAGATGCTCCCATGTCTCCATGAGGAAGATGAGATCCATACCGGCATGAGGAAGATCGTTGGCGAATGCCTCCAAGGGGTTCTCCGCAATCCTTGTTCATGGACCGGATGGTATTGACACTAATTTGAAAGCAAAACCACGATATTGTTTGAGTCATAATTGGGACCCGCTAGTCACCCACTATTCTCTTAAAGTTGGTGATATATTGGAATTCCAAGTCGAGGGCGAGCTGAATGGACAATGAACATCTATCGTGGTGGAGCACAAAGATGACCGTAAGAAGTTCTCAATATGTAATTTTATATAACGTATATTTTTTTGTCTCCATTGAATTTTCCATTTACAACTATTAGCATGACTATATACTAACTGTTCATACTTTGTAATCACAGGAACTAATATATTTTACTACTTATCTTTTTGAAGAAGAGTCTAATTTTCTGTATACCTGCATAATTTTTGATGCAAGTTATTTTGGAAATCAATAAAATTATTCAACTGTTGGTGGTCAAAATTTACAACACATAAAATAGCATAAGCAATCTAAGGTCGAATTTTACTACTGTGTAGGAAACAGAAAGTAGTCTGTGGAGTTTGTCTTCCATGAACTTTGTATGGTGTGCTTCAACAGTCTTCCCAATTTGGTTTTTGCCAAAGTGCAGTTTGTTATATAGGTATTCAAATATAGAAGAAGAAGAAAGGAACACAACCTTCACAAGCATATTGTATTTCATGTAAAGCAAGACAAATTCTACAGGCATATTGTGGTTGCTTGGGTCATTTCTATCATGAGTTCCTATCTCTGTTACATCATTGTCAGAAACACTTTTACGCCATCGCTTTTATTCCATTTTCTTGTGAGAAGTGCCATCTGCAGATCCTTTTTCTTTTGTTTGAATGTGAGAAATCATATCACCCCCTTCTGATTCATTCTTAGGAATGATGTGTTCCTGGATTTTAACATTGGTTTTTAGCAGCATGTGACTGATAGAATGGCATCTATTTTCCAGATGCCATATGTATTGTATGTGACTTTCTTTGGTGCTGCTTTTTTTTTATGAAGTAGTTAAGGAACAATTCATTGTTCATCTACCTTTGTGTAGTCCACAAGTGCAATGGTGTTGTTGTCACTGACATTTGCATGCTGCCCGCCTCTGTATTTCTTGCTTTAAGGTTGTAGATGTTAAAGTGTACAGCTATAATTTTGGAATACTCTTTTTTGTTGAAGGTAAGAATATGGCAGTATATAGTTCTTGATGAGACTCAAGTAGTGAATAGTGCATCCGTGAAAGAAGGATGTCTATAACATTGTTGCAGGAGCGTTAAGAAATGGCTGCCTGTTGCTTTCTTCTATGCTTAAACAATCATTGTTGACTGCAAAAAAGATCAATCTATTTATAGTATTTTTTCAAAATACAAAAGATGAAGATTTCCCACAAAAGAGGAGCACATGTCTGTTGTTAAGAAACTAGCTAGAGACGATCCTATATAACCTTTAAATACTACAACTTATCATAAGTACACTTAGAATTGCCTGTGGTCTCATAACAGTAAGTTTTAGCTTTCATTGACAGAACCATCATTTAAGATGATCCATTGGCTGCAGCTACTACCTCAGATTCATTATCGTTGCAATACAAAATTTGATGTTGATGGTACAGCTGTTGCTTGTGCTGGCGTCCTTCCTTGTCCTAGGTACTGCATAATCATCCAATATCAGTTTACATACAATTTGTAGGCAGCATAATGAGATTCTGATGCTTACTTCAATTTGATTTCGTGGCTTGAACAATAGTACTTTAATTCTTCCATGTGTCCACCCTGCAATTGGGTTGAACAATGCAGTTGGGCCAAAGGATCCATAGGGAAGATATCAGTGAAGCATTGAGTGAATTGTACTCCCAGGCTGGTCTGTGTGCACGTCTTCTAGCAAACTGAACATAAAATCTGGGAAATATCGTTCAATTCCTAGTGCACGGAAAATTACTCCTGCCTTTCCTTCAATCCATCCACATTTTATGTGTTTTACTTCTTCATCAGGACGATCTCGTACTGCAATGCATAAGAACTTGTTAGTATTAGTTGTTCTGGCCACTACATCAGCTGAGAGTGGAATGCCCATCCCTGATCCGACACTGTTCAAAGTTATCTGCAAAAAAGCATGGATTAGCTTGCAGATGTTAAAAGTGCATCTTTCCTAATTCTCTAATCCATAAACGACTTCACTTTCTATTGTGTAATTTGAGAATTTTCTTTGCAAATAACCTTGGAACAATTGAGCAAGAACAGTAAACGAAGAAGTCGAACACAGATCAGACGTGCATGCATGTAATGATGCATCCCATTGGTATTTATAGCATCAGGAAATTCTATAAGCTGTCTATCATAAATGCGAAAAGCTACTTTAGCTGGAATTTAAGCGATGATTTGAAGCAGAATGGATACCGTAATTGTATCCGATCTTCCTTTTAATTTCAGCACGCAATTCATAATTTATGAATTTAATTGTATATGTCAGCATGTAAAGGCATATTCAGTTTTTATATTAGTCTCAAAATATTAGTGGTGTACAATTTGTCAATGGTAACAAAGTGTTTGAAGAAGCAAAATATTGCCATTATTGGTTGTAACATTAGAAGCTTAATGTTGCATGCATATGGACTCTATATGCCAAGGTGCAACATCAATGATATTTTCTTATGCTCATCTCACTTAGCAAAGTCTTGTGTTTTTAATAAACAGTCGCTACCCCCTTGTAGATGCCACTCTCCCATCATATACGATAGAATAGAGAGCAACCCCTTTCCAGAAGTTACGGGGCTATTTTGCCCTGCCCGATCAGTTCTGTAGTTCATTCCCTGTAACGTCTAGGATATCCTACTTAAGAATCTTCCCATATGTCATTGTAAGATTAATTGGGCAAGGTTGCATTCAATACACACTTATATGCACCTTACAAACCTTGCATGCAATGTCTAGGATGATCCTTATTCCACTAACATATTTGAGTTCAAATATTAAATCATAAAGAAACATAGAAGGAAAAGCAAGATAAGATTGAAAGAAAAGACTAGGGGGAACGATAATACTTCTTATGTCTAAGTAGTGAAATTATTTTATAGACCTCAGCATTGTTGTTTTGCAAACCTTATCATAGAAGGTTATCATCATAAACAGAGACGTAATCATGTTTGTCTTGAAAACCTTACTCTAAAAGATTATGACCATAGATGTGGGGAAAATTGTGGATTGAATGGGAAGGAACCATGGGTAGTTGCACACGTATGATTGACTATTTCAACCTAATTCTGATTGGCATACAAAGAAATGATAGCAAGATCGCTACTATGGGCATATCCTGCCTATGGGTCATTATTTAATTTACCACTACATTATTATGATAGTTTCATAATTGAATCTAAGCATATATCACTATTAGAAAGCATAAGAAACACATGAAATACTCGCACGAACTTACGAGACAATGTTTTTCTACTATGGTTCTTCTCAAAATTTATTTTGTTTTAATAATTTGGCCTAGATATCTTCACCGGTTTTTTAAATTCCCAGAAATTTTCTCCGAGAGTGATAGAACGCACTGTTTTGAGACCAAAAGGCAGCAATGGATATCTTGTGATAATCAAAGGTCGTCATATAGCTTTTCTTCCCCGAGCTCTACAAGATGAGTAAAACACTAAAAAACGACATCCTACATTTTTCATATGAACCTAATGGACCGGAAATCCATGTCGAGGACCTTCTTGCCTTGTGATCGTTCTCTCTCAGTCGACTTCTGTCAAATAGGCATGTCTGTGAAGATGCGAATTCTCTAATGTAAATTCCCTAATATTCCCTTACGATTCTCATCAACGTAGGCGAAAAAAAGTTCCTTAGATGTTATATAAGGAATCTGATGAAACCTTTTCATAATTAGATTTATTGCATCTTGGCTCTAAATGAAATATCCTCGACCCTAATAACTAGGTTTGTTCTTAGGCCTCCGATGTGAAATGTAGGTTTAATAGATGAGAAATTGAAGCACATCTTAATTACATCCATTTGGGACATCTGAGAGGTAAAACGGAGACATAAATCCGTCTATATAGTTTGTGCCCTCAAGAAATATTCTGCTTTTGCATTGTGGATAGACAATCTCAAACGTGTCTTCTAAATCTTTTAAAGCAATCCTAAGGCATTATGGAATATGAAAGTATACAACGCAAGATCTCTGGGTTTTAATTCACCTTATACCATCTTAGCTCTTCAAATTAGGTAATGCGATCTATTATTTCAAAGGATGCTATTTAATAGGAAAACGAAGTTGAAGTCCAATTCAAGAACTAACTACAAAGAAGTCTTGAAGAATTTAATAATTAAGAAATTAATTATGTTATTCAAATTTTTTCTTCCTCATCTTGCCTCTCTTTCTTGTCCATGACCTTTGTTACCCAGTCGATGATCCTTTTGTCCATCATAACCTATTCCTGCACCACTTGGACATTCTCATGCGAAGTGTCTACTTTCTCAACATATAAAACAACCTGAAGCACTCGAGGCAGTCGAATTCCTAGTAATTGCATATTCCCGTGCAAATTGTCCACTTCCTCCAAATTTGAACCATCCCGAAATCACCCCGATCATGTTGTACATTTGCTTCCTCTTCCTTCAAATCTACATTACTCCTTTCTAGAGCCCTCACTATTTCCTCCACTATATATGGATACCTATTTAGCATTTCCATTTGGTGTTATTTTCAAATCATGAATGCCAACCAATGTTCTATTGTTATGTATGTTGATCGATGTGTTATTGTCGCCGGTGATCATCATGTTCTGCAACAATTGGGTTTCCTTGTGCTAAATATATTGGCCGTTTAACATATTGTTTTTGTCAAACATTGAAGTTGTTAATTAGTGTATAAGTCCTCGTTGTAACATAAACGTTTAGTACTTGGCGAATGTGGCTTTGGAAGTTTATGCCAAGCTAACTCACTTGATACCCCATAATTGAAGACTTACTTTCGAAACATTTGGTCGTCATCTTCCAAAGGTTTCCAGGGAGGAAGTAAGTAACCCCCCGTTTGAATATGCACCCAAACCGAAGGGGGTTTAAGGGGGATTTTAATTTAAATGTGTCAAATGCAATGGTTTGTGTTAATAATGTTAGTTGTGTGTTAACTAAAAATTTTTTTGGCCCCTTCGGGGCCTTAAGGATGGTGTAGATATAGACAATTTAAGTAATTGCAATGACCTTACTAGAAATAAAGGGCATGTTTCTGCCATCACCAAACACAAACAACAACTATGGCCACCGCCAAAGCACATGAAATCAAAACTCTAGAACCAATGTACCAACAAACTACAGAGAATACCTAATGACAAGATGCTATGGAAGTAGGAACAAAAATACAACCTATATCATTCATGCATAACAGACTCAAGCAAACTTTCATGAAGACAATGCAAACCCCATAACAATAAATAAGAAAGATCAAAACCATGCACCATGGAATGCATAAAATAAGAAGATATGAAAACTGGACATAGTTAACAAGCTAAAAAGAGCACCTGGGACCAAAATACAGGAACAAGACGATAGGGACCCCGAGATACAAAACAAAAAAGTTTCATAAGGTGACAAAACAATTATATAATTGAGAACATTAATAGACGATGCCACAGAATCAGCGAGGATGAGGTCAATGCCAAGATGAGGAATGGATGAAGAAAACTGAGTGCAATCTGAAACAAGAACACAGATCATATAAGAAAGCAAGACAACTTACCACAGGCTCCACTACAACATGTCTGAATGTGCGATGATGCAACCACGTTTTGAAATTTAAAATGCAGGCCAAAAAGGGGAATGTCGTGTGAACATCATGCAGGATGGACGTATATCAAACAACTCTTCCAGTTTGTAAGGGGTCAACGTAGAAAAGGCATGATGACTAGACCAACAAGGTAAGAAGAACTACGTCAAGTCAAGAGAAAGTCAAAAGATATCTCTCAAGGGATAAAATGGAATAAAGAGGAAAGGAACAAACATAGGTTGAAATGGGACAAACATGAGATCAAAATAAAATGGATGAAAAAGGGATCGAGAATAGAGGAACAGAGCAAAACGAGACAAAGTAGCCAAGGACATAAAATCGAAATAGCCAAAGGCCCTCAAAGGCACCAACGAGACACTAAGAATCTATGACAAAGAGCGAGCATAGGCCCTCATAAGGGCATCCATGAGAATCATTGAGAATATATGACCACGTATGGAATAAAATAAGGAATAGAGCAATAACAACAAATATCAAGGACTAAACTTCATTAACGTATACCCATATGCATAACAGATCCAAACGAACTTTCAAATGTAAAAATAACATAATCCAGAACAAAATGATAGGGACCCCGAGACTCAAAAATAATCTAGGGGACTGGACCAAAGAACCCATTATGGTGAGAGAAAGACGAAGATTAGATTAATGAATCCAGGGGACTTAAAGAGTGCTATATGACATTTTCGAAAGAAGCAAAGTTCAGAAAACAACTCGATGAACAACTTGGACCACCTTCAAAGGGGAACAGAAGAACGAGCGAGAGGACACAATGGAGGCGGCACACATAAGAAGGAGGTGATGAGACACCACTAGGGCAAAAAAGGAACTATGATGAGTCAAGAGGTGGACAAAGGAGGGAGTCAAGACAATAGAAGAGCAAGGACAATTCAAGGGATAACATGAACGAATAAGAGGAAAAAGACAAAATGCAAGATGAAAAAGAGAGGAATAGGAGATTATAATGAAATGGACTGAGCAAATTGGGATAAAGGAGCTAAAGTCACAAATGCAAATGTCTAAAAAACCCTCACGGGCATTCACGAGATACTAAAAATCTATGATAAAAGAGAGAGTATAGGCCCTCATAAGGGCATCCATGAGAATAACTAAGAATATATGAGAAAGAAGCATGCACTTACCTACCTACGCATACACCTAGAAACAAAGCTCAAGAAACTTAGAACAAAAAAGGAAACAAAAGAAAATGAAATGGATGGAGAAATGGGATTAAGACAAGAGGATTAAAGCACAACAAATCAAAAGATATCGAGGAATGAAAAAACAAACGAAGGGGACATCGTGAAATACATGGAGTAAGAACAAATAGAGCAATTGGTACCACTGATGCAGCAAAGGTTGAATGGGACGAGACATTTATGCAAAGGAAAGGAAGAAGGAGGGAAAGTCATGAGCTAAAAGAAATAGAGCAAACATAGGGAGTACCAAATGAAACTACAGGCAGGAGAGAATGGAGAGAAATGAGTCACTTCTAAGTAAACCAACGAACCGTGTAACCATAGAAATAAATTTGCGATGACTAAGAACCCCATAACTTGCAGAACGAGATCAACAGTCCAAGAAGAAAACAATATGAAATTGACAAACAAATGAGCATCCCTCAACTAAGAAACCTATGATGCCAAGGACGCTACCATAGATTTCAAAGATAGAAATACATGGAATAGCCAAGCAAAGAATTAGCCATTCGGCCGAAGTTACTTTATGCTCAAATGGATGCTCCCACCCTAAAGAATGAACAATGTTAGTGAAAATGCTCCTGTGCAAAGCGAACTCACCTGTAAAAAATGCAAAAACCAAAGAGCAAATTGAAATAGATAACCGTGAAAATAGTGTCTCTCAACACATCCAATTTCCATCCTGTCATCAAGGAGATATAAATCCATGTTATTTACTAAACATGCCCAGGATTTGGCAACACTTGTATGGGGTGGCATATCGCAAGCACTTGACAAGTCCAAGATGAGGGAATCGGTGCATGGGTCGAGCAATATCAAAACGAATCATTTAGCGAATAACAAGAGGACCAAACGGGATTTGACAAAGTGCATGTACATATGTACTTTACAAATGAACTATTTTAGCCGATAAAATATAAAATAGAATATGCACTTTTAAAAAATGAACCATGTAATTACCAAGATAAATGCCAGGGCATAGCAGAAGATGCATGTACACATGCACTATAGAGCTAACAATAGAATATGTAATCTAAAACAAACTATCTAGATAATGACATAAAACATGGCAAAGATGAGACTATAGTGCATAAACAAGATTGCGTATTAAACGGGAGCAAATCATCGAAACGAGAGCAGAAGGAATATTCCTTAAAGATTCCATTTTTTTATAAAAAAGGGGATAAAATGAGGTAAAAAAAAAAGTTGCATGAAATTCTATTTCACCCCCAAAATGACTAATTTTTTTTTGTGGAACGAAAGAATTGACTGTTTTAAAGTGACACTTTTCTTAGCAAATAGAATGTTCTTTAAGTATGTTTTTAGAGAGGAACTCTAATTTCAGGGGATAAAATATTTAACAAAAAATTGAAGTAAAGTCTGTAACTGATACTGTAGTATTCTCAAAAGTTGAAGATAAAATCTTCATATTCACATGCAAAATTTACAGTCTTTTTCTAAGACTCAGTTATGTGCAAAAGTGTGAGGAGTGATGAAGGAGGGATCCAGGACGTCATCATGTTCATTTATGCCATCCTCTTCTCCTTCACTTCTTTCAATCATCACTTTCGGAAGTGCTTGAGTTGTCTTCCTCGTCACTATCAACAGATGGTGAAGCATTGCCACCACCACTCCCTTCTTCATCCTCTTCCTCGTAATTACAAGCCTTTTTAAGCAAATTGATAGTTCTCTGGCGCATACGATTGTCAGATTTCAATTTGAAATCGTAGCATAATATAGTCACATCACTTAAGTTCAGCTCGTCCCTACAACCTACTTTCTTAGACTTCCTCCCCTTTCCTTGAGTTCTCATTTCTAACTCATACCTACCTTCAAAAGCATTTTCTGAACGTGTGGCCAGCCAGTGAATCTTGAGTTTAGTTACTAAGCCTTCCTCCTTGACTGTATCAAGAATTGCTATCCAAAAAGGCCGACCTTTGTCATCTTCCTCACCTTTAGCTATTTCTGTGATATTGCCTTGAGGCTCATTCCTACGTCTTGGTCCGAGGTACATGACTCGGTCCTCTTCTTCCTCTGCTGTAGGTGCTATTGTAGCATTGCTTGGACCTGCCTGGTTCTGGGGTTGATGGAAGGTGTCAGGCCATTGAAATGGTTCCTGCAACTGTCTTAGAGCTAGATGTTCCAAGACATCCTTCTGGTCAAGAAACAAATTTCTCCACCACATCTGATCTTCTTCCGAGAAGTACTTGAAGCTCGAGGAAATGCCGTTTTCAATGGCTTTTAAGGATGTCAATGGGGTACTTTTCTTCTGTTTGGACTCTTTAGGATTTTTGAGAGGAAGTTGCTCAGCACGCTCTATGAAGCACTGGTCTGGAACAAATTTAAGGAAGTGAAATCCCTCTGGTGGACTCCAATCCTTAGTTGTGGTGTATTTTTTCCCCTGTAAGAAGCTTTGTCCATCCTTCAAGTAGAACTTAATGTGATGTTGAAAGGTAAGATCATTCAACTTGTTCACAGCTAGTTCTCTATCTGAACGTTGAGGAAAAACAAACTCTCTAAAGTCAGCAGTCTCTTTAAGAAGCTCGACCACTGGAATAGGAGTGTAAGAATCTTCAATGATTCGAACTAAAGTAGGAAGACAAAAAGCTTTCTTCCTTCTAAGGTGCACAGAAAATCTGCTGAACATCTGGTCAATCTGATCATGGGTGTGCCCCACAAGTAAAAATCCGAGCTTTACTTTTCTGAAGATCCTTAGCTCCACTAGCATAGCACAATAAGCAAAGAGTGTTTGATTCTTGTTCTCTCTTGTAGTATTATCAAGTTGCAGGTAGAGCATTGGTGGTAGTTGCTCTTGCTCGCACAGGACCTTGTTAAGAATTGTAATTGTAAGGTTTGGGTCACCATGGATACGTCAAAAATACTTTGCACTTTAGACTTCCTTTGAAGACCATGGCTCCTACAAGGTGGACTTTAACAAAACATTCCTCTGGCACATCTTTTGGAATATTTAGGAAATGGGGTAGAGTTGTCTTTTTTTGATCCATTCCATCAATTACAATAGACATATATTGCAATGGACGTTCGAGAGCTTTTTTTCTGTGCTTGGCCAGCTTTCTTCTCTCTGCTGCTTGTTGTTCACGATGTCTGGCAAGATTCTGTTGCACAATATCTGTAAAAGAAATCAGGTTAAAATATTCTGTTTTTAACAAGTGAGAGGTTGGAGAGTTTGAGCTTACTTCTTTCGACCTCTGTCTTTGCAGTTTCTCGTTGACTTTTTAATTCTGCATATCTTGAGCAAACAGACATTCTATGACTTCTTGGAATTTTTACCAGGCCAAATTCACTCTTCCACAGTCTAGTGAAGTGTGAGTAAGAGATGTGCTAAAACTGAATGCATGTCTCTTTGTATTCTTTGAAGACATCTTTTTTTGTAATATTGTACATGTTGCTATTAGGCAACTTCTCACATGTCTCTCTAAAATATTTCTCCATCCATGTCACAGCAGCCAGGGCATGCATGGTCACAACTCTTCTTGGACCACAATGATCATCAATTGCTGGATTTTTGTCCAGTCTTTTGTGTATTCGAGACATTCTTGTGGACCCGAAACGGTGGACAACCATGAAGCATTTTTGGCAGACTTGTTCACTGTTTGGGGTCTGGGTTCGGGAACTCCTGCAAGACAGCCCTCTGTGAGGACCCTTGGATCTAAAAGGAGAATCCGGGAGCTATGTCACGCGGGATTTGCAAAAAGAACAAAGAAAAAAGAAGAGAAAACAACAGAGAACAATGAGACCACAATAATGAACTTCCTTGATGTCAATGAAGACACATGAGCTCTCGCAATCGAGAGAAAACTGAAGTGAGACAAGACTAAAAAAACTCATCTAAAAAACTCGTGTGCTAGCTCTACTCATATCTATAGTACAATGGCCTTTGGCCCAACATAGACACTCTGACTGATTTCGGTGCCGACTCCTGGAAGGAGGCCTGATTTGCAGGAATGCTGGCGGTGCCTCTTGAAGTGCCTGAAATCACGCTGACGTTGACGCAGGCGTTGACGGGCTGTCACTTGTCTGAGCGCCTCCTCTTGACGGCAGGCGTGGTCTTTGACTGCGTGTGGTCTGCTTGGTCTTCTGCGGGGCCTTTGACGACTGACATGTGCCTGACTGTGGATCCTTGGCCTTGACTTGGTCCGTCGTATGCATGAATAGTCCTGTTCCTGGAGGTACAGGACTAACACTCTCCCCCACCAAACGACACTCAGAGTGAAGAAAAGGAGGAAGGGTTTCTGATGGCGGGAACCCAGCAGTTTGAAAGTGATCCTCTCGAGAATGAGGACGGGCGCCATTGTGATAGTTGCCAATGAGATCCTGACGTACTTGAAGAGCTTCTGGAGTGTTAAGCCCAAGTGCAGGATGAGCGTCAAGGAGAAATCCCGAGCGTACCATGTCTTCAAGGGCAGCATGTGCCTCAGAAGGAACGAACTGGCACTCCATGAGAAGGCAGGTCTGGAGACCGAAGGCACTGACACTGGCATTCGGGTTGCAATAAAAGATGGGACGCTGCCGATTTAATGAGCTTATCAGGATGCACTTGAGAGCAGCACAGAAGCCGGCTTGACGGTGAACTGAAGGGTCTGGTGAGGTGGCGGCATTCTGCAAGAAGGCATCGAGGCCATGAACAACATCATCGGGCTTTTGCCAACCACGCTCATTTGCAATATAGATCCAATTGTCAGTGGAGTCCAAAGTTGCATTATCTTCCCAATTGGAGCGTCTGACAAAACGTGGATCCCACCGGAGATCCGTGGAGATCTGAGGAGGAGTCCACCCAGCGTGGCCTTCCAGGACCTTGGTCCAAAACGGAAGACGCCAGTCAGAGGTGAGAAACCGTGGGCATGGAGGGACTCCTAATGAAGCATATGGAGAGTGAGCCACGCCCGTGGGCGTGGGCTGCTGAGCCTGCTCCCTAGAATTCACGAACAAGGTCTGGATCAAGAGCACGGCACCACTGGTCCCAATCTGAAACAGAGAGCTGAGTATAGACAGGAGGACTGTCCCATCCCGTGGGTATGGTCTTGCAATCCAGAAGGGCACGTAATTGATTGTAGCCTGCTAAGTGCTGCATATAAATTTGGGCAAACGGAAGATCCTCTGGATGGGCTAGATTCTTCCGCACCTGTTCCAGCGTTTCGGCTTGCCATAGAGGTAAATGATGAGCAAGCTCTGGCATGTACTTCTGATTAAGAGTGTGATTCTGAGCATGATCTTTTAAATACGGTTTGGTATCCAACAACAACCAATGAGCCTGTGGGTCGCCCTGAAGTCATCTACGTTGTCTGGTAAGGTTATGGTATTTTTGGATTGTGATAAGTAAGGTTGTGTTGGTGAGTCTGCTGGTGTATTAAGTATTCTAGGATTTGGGTAGCAGGTAGTAGGTTGAATATTTTTGTGTGTATGCGTGTTCCAAAGGACTGGAGTATGAGGTTGCAATGCCAAGGCCTAGAGTAGAGATTGATCCAAGTCAGACATACTCTGCTGATGAGCTTAGAAGATTGAGGCGAAATGAGTCTAGGCGAGATGGCGCAGCGCATTGTCTCGTGAGAGGAGAGATGAGTTGAGGCAGCGGAGAAGGGGTTCGGTGGTTATCGGGTGGGGGATTGGGTGGGAGGCATACTGAGGAGGAGGGTGTGAGTGGGCAGCAGATGCCAAGAGATGTGGAGAGTGCTCCAGAAGTGGTAACTGTGGCGAGCATGGCGGTTATACATTGGCAACGGCGTATACTAAAGATGCAAGCTCGTCCTATTCCATCCGCTAGTGAATTCATGTGGAAATGATTTTGTGTGCATTGTCGTATTGCGTTATTGCCCGGTGAGAGTCAAACCTTCGCTTGTAATCGCGGATGGCGATCTTACCAAAGCTACCGAATTGCCTAGTTCGCTGATCGGATGTTTATGAGGAAGCAGGGATTTAGTGCGAAGAGTCGCGGCATTAAACCATCCGCTTGCCTTCACCGGGCTTGGTGTTGCCGGTGGAGAGTTTGTGCAGCTTAGGGATGCCATCCTCGGTTGCTTTGATGGGTAGGACATACCATACATCCTACGTCAAAACCCTCGCCGCCATTGCATTGGTATATTCATGACAATAGTGAGAGAGAGCGGGTTCTGAAAAGGAAGTTATTGCCCGCTGCATGGGTGACGCCGAATAGCGGCGACTCTAGATGCCGTTAATCCTTACCGCCATATGATAAGGCGAAAGTGAAGCAAATGCGGTTGGAGTCCGTGTTCTTGACATTGAATGGGCCAGTTGCGAGGGATGAAGTTGCTGCCATAGTGCATGCAAATAACTCAACATCCGAGATCAACGACCGCTTTTATGAATATACTGGATCGGCAATATGAACCCTTGCAATACCCGCTTATATTTCTAGCCGGGACGGGCGGGATGGTTCCCTCGATAATGACCAGCCAGATGTCGCAGGATTGGTATAGGTCACGCTTTGCTTCATGAGGTGCGGTTTCTTCGCTTAGGGTCCCGACTTGTGAATACCTTGTGGATATGTATTCTAGGGTCAAGAAGAAAGGCTGAATTTCTTGGCAACTAATGGATATGAGAGGTCGAGGTCTATGGTTGACGATTCAAATGTTGAGGAGGATGATGATTTTATTGAGAACCGTGGTGGGCGTGATGTCCGACGGTCGCCCTTCGCCTTTTATTGGTTCTAGGCGCTGGTGCTCGGGCCCAGATTATGGATGCGTTAGCTCTTGCAAGAGTGAAGGGGCCTCCTAGCCTCGCTTTATTACAATGACTACTTAATCCGATTGGCCAGAGATCAAGGCAGTGTTGCGCGTTGGGCAAACTGCTGCAGATGTGCCAATTATTGTTGTCAGATCATTCCATGCTCGTTTCCAATCTTTGAAGAATTTCTTGCGTTCTTATGTTGGTCCGCTTGCGTATATGATCCATGTTATAGAATTCCAGAAACGTGGGCTGCCTCATGGCCATATTGTACTTAAAACAGAACATGAGATTCCATTTGAGGTTATTGACTTGCTAATATCCGCTGAGATTCTAGAAAATGATGAGGTGCTTGCTCAAATGGTACGAAAATATATGGTGCACAATCACTCTGAACGATGCTCTAAGGATGGGGCATGCTGTTGGCATTATCCTCGAGACTTGACTACAAGAACACATTTGGACTCGAAGGGTTATGTGCGGTATCGAAGAAGGAAAGTTGAAGATAGATATGTTGTGTCATACTCACCTTTCCTGTTAAAGCAGTTTGATTGTCATATCAATGTTGATGTTGCTTCGACTTGTCATATCTTCATGTATCTATACAGCCTATATTTATAAAGGTTTTGACAAGGTGGAGTATCGAATTGATCGTGAACGACAATTTGATGATGAGATACGGATTACCAAAGTGCAAGGTATCTATCGTCAACCGAGGCAGGATGGCGAATACTAAAGTTTCATGTCACGTAAAAAAGTATCCCCGGTGTTAAGTGTCTTCCACTTCATCGTCAACAAAGAACGAGTAGATCATATAGGAGGCCCAACAAATACCGTTGCTGTTTGATCGTTATTTCTTGAGGCCTCCTCCTGCTATAGAATTCTCGAGCTAACCTATCTTCAAGATTATGAACAAGACAGCTTTGTATCCCTGCATGATAGAACGTGATACGATGGTGATCACCTTGAACTAGCTAGGCCGCAAACTTCCTAGGAACATAGTTCGAAGAGAAGTAAGCAAACCCTTATTTGTAGAATAAGGTTGGTGATGCCAATGGAGGGGAGCTATTCTATTTTATGACGATTCTTCTTTGCATACTCCAAATGAGGTGTTGGGAAGACTTAAAGAAGTATAATGGGACTACCTATGATACCTATCAAGAAGTGGTAACTGTTATGGGTTTATTGCATGATAGATCAGAGCCGATTGTGACAATGCAAGAGGCAGTGTTGGCATTGCAAACGCCGTCCGTTAGCTTGTTCCTTTTGCATTGCTTATCCTTGATGGCGCTCCGGCAAGTGAGTTGTGGTCGAATTTTCATGATGAGCTGATAAAGGACTTATGATATTTCAGAGACACAAGCTCTTTTGTGCATTGAAAATGTGCTTGTGCAACATGGCTCTAGTGTTGCTGGTTTTGGGCTGCCTGAAATCCACATTCGGTCACAGCTGGTGTTGCAAGAGTTGTCAAAGTTTCCTCACCATAGATCTTACATAGAAGAGTCAAAGAAGATGCGTGATAAGATGAACGTGAATCAAGGACAAATATATGATTATGTTCAGAAGACGATGCATGGGCCAGGGATAAAAAGACCTGTGTTTATTGATGGGAAAGCTGGTACAGGTAAGACTTTCCTACTCAATGCTATATGTTTGTTAATCAGAGGGTCCCAGTTGATTGTTTTGCCCTGTGCAACAACTGCATTGGCTGGCCTCTTATACCCAGGAGGGAAAACTGCGCACTCATTGTTTCAAATTCCTGTAACTGAGAATAGTGTTGCTAGCACTCGACTATTGAGGCCACGTCTGAGAAAGCGAGCTTGCTGATTGAATGCCATTTAATCATTTGGGATGAATTTGCGATGGCAAATAGAGCTGCGATTGAATCAGCAAGTGTGATTCTACAGGAATTGTGTAGAAATGATGTTCCATTTGGAGGAAAATGTTTTGTGGTCAAAAGCGACTTTTAGGCGATAGCCCATAGTACCAGGTGCGTGGGAGAAGTGCAACAAAGAGTCTTCTATTAAATCATCTGAGATTTGGAGAGCATTTATTATTCACAAGTTAGATGTATCGGTTAGAAATGCTGCGGACCCAGAGTTAATAACACTAGTGTCGTCCATAGGTGAGAATTGGCAATCAGATGTTGTGACATTTGATTTGTTTTCCACAACAACATCTATGGAAGAGGCACGGGAATTCTTATACCCGGCAGATATTGTTTGTAGACCAACTTTGTGTGAAAGAAGAGCATTTTTATCTCCATTAAATGTGCATGTGGATGAGTTTAACAGTCTATTCTTGATCGTATGCCGTGTCCGAAAAGAGATATTATTCTCGTGGATTCCATAAGTGAAAGTGACCAGTAATTCACACAAGCCGCCGTTCTTTGAAAATGAGTTTCTTCATAGTTATGATCACCCAACTTTGCCCAAACACATGCTTTGTCTTAAAGTAGGAGCTGTGTGTCAAATTATGAGATTGTTGGATGCGAGTAAAGGGCTTGTGAAGAATGCTAGAGTTGTTATACAATTTAAATGCACAACAGATTTGTGGACTCGTCCGCTTCTTGGACATGAGGACACGAGCTCAGAAAATATACATGCGATTTGTCGGGCAGATTTCTTTCACCAGCCAGCGCGCTGCCCTTTTACAGTACATAGACGTCAGCTGCCGCTCAAGCTGGCATACTCAACGACATTCCACAGTTGTCTTGGCCTAACATTAGATAAAATAGTCCTGGATTTGCGAACGAATGTGTTTGCTCATGGGCAATTGTACACGGCATTGACAAGAATACGAACTAGAGAAGATGCGCTGATCCTACAGAACGAGGAATTGGCATCTGTAACGACTAGAAATGTTGTTTTTAGAGAATTGCTTGAATAGTTGGTAATTTTTTTTCGCCATTATTTGTGATGGAGTTTTGATAACTTGAATTGTGTTCTGAAGAAGTGTGTTGGTTGTGTTCGCAGCAGCTAGGTAATTCTCGTGGCTGAGCTCTTCGTGTGTGCATGATGATGAGGTATCCCTTGATGTCATCTCTTCTACTGTGTATGTAAAGATTTTTATTTTGAGGAAATGTTGCAGTACAAATAATGCTGAAAACATGGGAAGTGGGAGAACAATTTGTCCATTGGTTCAATTAACTCCTTACCAAGCAAATTGGACAATTAAAGTAAAAGTAATGTGGAAAGGACCTTTACGAGAGTTTGAGAACAGGCGAAGACCAGGCAAGGGGAAATTGTTTAATGCTAAGAGACAAGGATGTATGCAAATTTAAGTTGATTGGATTCTTACTTCCCTTGCTTTATGAATATTTAGAGAGTCGTCTTAATATATACAGGGAACGAAAATTCAAGCAACAATGTTTGACGAGGCAGCTGACAAATTCTACAATAGACTTGAGTTGATGAAGGTAGGTTATAGGTTGATGCATAAATTGGGGATTATGTCATGAATAGAGGTAGTCGTTGAAGTTCTTTGTGGAGATGTAGGTGTATTACATCTCTAAAGGAGTTGTTCGGCCTGCGAACAAACGATATACAACCGTAAACCATGACTATCAAATAACGCTTGATGCACAGTCAATAATTGAAGTTGCCAGTGATGGGACTGCGGAGGTGGGAAACTCAATGGAGCAGAGGTTTGCAAAAGTAGATGAATTGCACAAGTACCTTGATGGGAAAGTGGTCTTTGATACATGAAATACTTTCCGATTTGTTTGTTATGGTATTGAGATAGAATACATTGTATAATTTCTCCTGCTTGCAGATGTCATTGGAATTGTTTGCTCAGTCTCTGTGTCAGAAACTGTTCGTAGGAAATATGATAAGCAAGATGTTTTAAAACGTACCATCAGCCTTCTTGATGAAAGGTATTTTATGAATACAACACAACGTCTGGATATTTTCTAACAAAGGAAACATATTCCAGTGGAAAAAGTGTAAATGTGAGCCTATGGGGAGATCTTGCTGTGAATGAAGGAGAGAAGCTGTCGCAAATGTTGTGTGACATCCCAATAGTAATACTGACTCGTGTTCGAGCTAGCAAATTTCGAGGTTCTACTAATACTATTGATTGAATTAAATTGCTGATTGAAACCGGCCGATTAGATAGTGTCTTACGCAGTGTCTCTTTGTCAACAACAAATAAAACAATGATGGAATTAAATCCAAACACCGCTCAAGGGCCTTCGCCTTTACGCATACATGGTATGGGTTACGTGAGTTCCCTTTAAATATTATAGCATGCTAATTCAATCACACTAAAGGTATGAGCAAGAGGGACGTAAGCGTAGAACGATGCCGCCAGTACATTGCATGATCGTGCATTTGTATCGACATATTACAACCTTCATTTGGGGATGGGCGGTAGGTTGTTAGTATGAGGTATGTTGATTCCTTGCTTTTTGCGCCGCTTATTCTAAGTCGCTTCTTGTGAAGATTGAGTATTTCAATGTTCGCGTGCATAACGCTTATTGATCCAAACCAGCCAATGTGGTATGAGGCATGTGTAAGATGCAAGAAGAAGGTAAGTGCGAGAATCAAATTTTGGTCTCGAAATGTGGGCTGACTCTTGAACCATTAAAGAGGTGAGAGAGCTCGATTTACCAATTGGTTTGAATGGATGTGTGATGTCATTATTATGATCGTATATATTCCATGCAACGTTGGGAGATGCAACAGAGAAAATTGTAGTTACTATCTTCAATAATGAAGGACAACAAATCTTAGGGCGACGGCAAAATGAGATGTCAAAAATCGTGGATAATGTAAGATAAGATTGGGGTGAGATTCTCGCTAATGATTTTGTGATAGAAATTAACAAAGTTATCGATTGCGTGGAGAATAATCAACAAGAATATTATTCTCTCTTTATGGAGCACCTTTGGATTAGCAAAATATTCCGACTAAAGCGTAGTTCGCATTGAAATACAATGGATTCAAGAGTCACAGAGTTGTGGTTCGTGAAGTCACAAACATAGATTGGGAAGTCTGAATCGAGGTTGTCATAGACGGAATAAAGAGGTCTAAAATGAGATTGGGAGGAGAGTTTAATCAGTTCAGTTTGGAATCTCCAAAGGACAACGATATAGTTATCATTTGCATAAAGGAGTCGCAGCTCTACATGGGTCGATCTAAGTAAGTAGTTAATTTGAAATTGATATTATGTCATCTATTAGAAACTTTGACTTTTTGTTGTGAAGTTGTCTTTGTGTTTGGGATTTTGTTCTCAAACTCTATGTGTTTGCTTTATGAAGTTGCTTCCATGGTACACAGTAAATTTTGGTTAATTAGTAATAGCGAGAGGTACTTATATGAAGTGATTTGGATGATAGTATTCCAAATCAGATCCATGATTAAACTTACGTGTGAAACTTATTGCTAATATTTGTCACTCAAATGATGTTTAACAAGTGATAAATCTATTGATGGCATGACAACCGTAAATTTAGTGGTGGTATTTGTCAACGAAGTGATGTGTATGATAACGTGTTTGAGAAAAAGACTGGTAAATTATAGGTTAATTTTAGACGACCTGTGCGAGATTACTGGTATGCTTGAATAGTGAAGAGAGGACGAGAAGGTTCATATGAAGGCGGGATTACGAATGACATAGCCGGGTCGATAAGTTGGAGGTGGAGAATATATTGTCAAGGCAAAGTTGGCGCCTATTATAGCGATGCTTTGGAGTTTACACGTTGAATATGAACCTCGGTACATGGACCATATTGAAGACGAAATGCTCAAGCTTAGAAACAATTTTCGAAGTTCTACTGGTGGGCACGGAAGATCTGCCGAGACTTTGCAAATGAAAGATGACGACATGGAACACTTAAATAAGTTACAAAATAGAAAGTAGTTACAATGTCATTCTTATCAGAAAAGAACAACGGAATTTGAACAGAAACTGACTGATTGACATTCAGGAATGAATAAGTTCTCTGGAAACAATAGTGAGAAAGATCATGGTGCAATAAATGCACCATGATTGTAGTAACAAAGTGAAAGGGGAAAAATTGCTGGTAATAAAAAAGTGTTATTAGAGCAATATCTAACTTCAGAAGATACAACAAAGATAGCATTATCTAAGGCTATTCAATTAGATGGAGAATTTAGAAGCAATGCAGAACTTCTAAGGGAATGTAGTAGATTTGAAGCTCTTACACATGCGACGTTCTCAATGTTTCATGCACGTCTTACCTTTGTTTTTGTATATCTTGAAGGCAAATTTCTTTAAATACAAATTCCGTCTGAATTACTTGTGAAGAGTTTGTTTTTATTTTGCATTTTCGTGGCCATTGCAACACTGTGGTTTGGTGGTAAGAGCTGTTAAATATGTTGCATACAATTTCAAGCGTATTCCGTGGAAAACTGTGGGAAACTCTAAAAAAGATGCTAGTTATGATGGTGTATTCCCTTAGATTGAACTCACACTGAGTATATGCTGCAATAAAGATATTGTATGGATACAAGTTCTGGCCAGGGATTTGATGTAATATAGGATAGAAAAATATAGCGATCTCGTGCCTCTATGTGATTTCACAGCTTCAAATCTCTACATATTCTTTACATTTCATTAACTATTTGGCATATATTCTCAGTTTTTATAATGGATATCTGGTTATTGTATCATAGTGAGCAATGGGTCTATTGGGTATTCTATATGCATACACACAGGGATAGGTTCAATACTGTATACGTTTTATACGCAATACGTATTTTTCGTTTGATACGGCACAAATTTGACGTTTAATACGTCAAAAATACGGCTAAAAAAATTTCCGGCGTCGAAAACTTTCGTAAAGCGAAAACAAACTGTTTAAACTCTTGAAGTCCGGTTCGCGTAAAGCCAACAAAGATTTTTCGCCATTACACGAACCGAAATAGTTTTCGTGGCGAAAAATGAACTGTTTAAACTTTACGCCGAAAACATCTTCGCGTAGTTTAAAAGCAATCAACTTCGGCGTAAGTTTAACGCCTCGAAATATATATAGAAAACTTCGCGTGGCGAAATTAAAAACTTCGCTCGCTTACACCGAACCGCCTTTCCTGCCGTTTAAAAACAAAAGAATGCTTACGCCGAACAAAACAAGTTTCGCGTGGCGAACCTTTATACTTAAACTTCGCCGAAAAGAGTTTCGCGTGCTTTTAACATTAAGGCTTAAACACGCCGAAGCCGGCGGGGGATTCGCGTTTAAAACTTAGACTTCGCTTTTACGCGAAAGAAAGTTCGTAAAGTTTAAACGGAAGGTTTAAACTTACGAAAACTTTTTTCCTACGGGCCGGCGAGTATTAAATACAAAAAATACGTATTTTTCCCAAAAATACGTATTTTTGCACTTTATACGTCTGAAAAAATAGTTTCATACGTACAGAACCTATCCCTGCATACACAAGTATTAGGATGCCAGCACAAAGGGGGGTTTGAATGATATTTAGTTGTTTAACAAATCATTTAAACATTTTAAACATTTAAACACATTATGATAGTTGCCTTTTTGTATGGAATGATTTCATGATATGGGATCTTAGTTTTTTGTTTTATGAATGTTTTCTACCTTATGTTTGCAGGGCATCAAGTTCGCATAGAGTTGCAAGGCAAAGTCGGGTGATCATAGCTGTGAATGAAGTTATTTCCGCCAAGACCGCTTGTGTGAATTATTTGGTCATCCTCAGCTATGGAATCTTGAGAATAATATCTCGTTTCAAGACGTCGCATATGATCAAGATTGCTTTCTTCTTACGCAAGGTTGGTGTACAAAGAATGTCTATCGAGTATAAGAATTCCCGTGCCTTTTCGATACATGTTGTTGTGCAAAACAAATCAAATGTCACAGTGTCTGACTGTCAAATCTCACCTACGGATGACACCAATGTTACTAAGTTTGGGTCCGCAACATTTGCAACCGATTCATCTAACTTGTGAATAATAAATGCTTTGCGAATCTCAGATGATTTAATAGAAGCAGCTATTGTTGCACTTCTCCCTGCAGCTGATACTATGACTGTAAACAAATAGACATGTTCGTCCAATTCTTATGTATTTATCCAGTCCATTCTCTAAGAAATGTTTGAGTTTCCCATACCAACAAGTCTATGAAACTAGTTAGAAACAGTATTATCTGGCCTTTAGCTTTGTTGTGATGATTTGAAATAATGCCCAATGTGCACAATAAGGAGGTGATATATTTGACAAAATTTCTTTAGTGCACACAACATTTTAGATGTATAAGTAACTGATCTTACTCTAAATTTAAAAAGGATTTTGGTGGCACGGAATCTCCATGCTTGAATAGAGTTGGCGCTCAACTGCTCCTGTTCCTTGGTTCGATTTGGGGAAAATTGGGATAGGGATCTACTTTGCTGCTTTAAATTAGCACCCTCATTTTGGGCAATCGAGTTTGGCTAGGTGTCTCCTAACTAATGAATTAATTAGCTTAATTAACTTAATTAGGTAATTAACCTTTAATTAAACCCTTATTAATTTAGCATGGCTAAATTAATCGTTTATGGTTAATTCCGTAGGTTACATACCCCCATGATGGCATGATTGTAGTACATCGATTTGTATCTAGAGAGCTGTCTTTCTGTTAGGTTGAAGTGATAGTTTCACAAGAACCACCATAAGCAGTGAATTCCGGATCAGCAGAAAGGTTATCCGACATGGCTACTTCATGGCAGATAGGATCCATTGGGTACTTTTCATGAAGGAAGGAGGCTGAATCACAGGACCGTGATGCAGAGCTTGGGAGATTTGCAAAAGTGCGAAGGAATGTCAAATTTTTAGGGTTTAAATGGTGATATCATTCACCACATAATTCACCACATGCACCACATGTCACGACATGATTCACCAGATGTACGACATGTCAGCATATGATTCACCACATTAGTACACCTTGCAACAAACATATCAGGCGTCACATGGGATAATTAATACCTTCAAATTTACGAATTCATCTTGCATAGATTAAAAATTCTGGTCTCTTTTGTGTATTGCCTTCATTTTAGAGAATAGACGTTTGAATCCATATCCCAAGTTGGCTTCTTCTATGGAGATAGTTGGTGTCTGACTCAGTCAAATAAACACATATGTTGTTTAAATCGTCGTTCCTCATACGCCAATGGTATGTTTCGAAGATTGTTGCTAGAGATATTTTGTCTATCCAATTCTTATTTGTTTATGTAGTTCATTTTCTAAGAAATAAGTAGTTTGTTCTCCTTTCCTCTGAATTCATATATTGTATGAGTCTTAGAAAGCCATGCCCCTTGGATGTAAACCCGCAATTGTTAGAATTCTAAATGAATTCAGTTCAATTACATGCATGCCATCTATATAATCTTAGATTGATTTAATACATAATATTCATAGGCAAATATTAAATGGAATATTTATGTAAGAAGGCATCGTCAGTCATTAAAAATGACAGGGGATGATTAGATATGTAATAATTATAATAGGATATTAAATCTGTACTCTGCTTCGATTCCTCTGTTCCTTTGTTTACTCTGCTTTCTTTTAACTGAATTGCTCTCCCACCTAATCAATCCGACACTGTAAAGCACAGAAGTTTGTTGATGGCGACTGTGTTTCTGGTCGACGTCAAATTTGGCGAATTGTTGGTAAGAAACGGTTGTATTTCTTTATGTTATTCTGTCTCCTTGTGATCATTGACGTTTTAAGCATGTTGTAGGAGCTGGAGGGAGTTGCAGTAGCACCAGATAAAGAAATCATCGCTTGTTGGTTCAATCGAAAAAATTATTCGTCTTCACGGTGATCGATTGGGCAAAAGAATCTTCTTCACGGCGATGGGAGCTTTTTTGCGCCGAAAACAACATAACCGATGGCACCGCTCTTACGTGTTTCACATCAAATAACGGCACAAACTTGACAAAGAAGAGCTCTTGATGGGACTTATCGTGTAAAACCTCTTGGTAATTGGGAACTTGGCGCCCCTAGCGACAATGGACCTGCTAATACAAATAAAAAAGTCATGGATATTAACAAGGATTTTCCCGCATGTGGATGTGGGTGCCGAGAATGACGTTTTTGTTACCGACGATGATTTATCCGATGAAGAAAACCAAGATCAAAGAAAGCATTCCGTGTTCCTCTCCCCGAAAGCTAACTTCAACAGAGGCCCGGTATCTGCCAGATTATCTTTTGCTTTCAAGTATTATAAATGTTTTGAATTACTACTCCTTTCTTTTGCTTAGATACTAGAACAAGAAGATAGGTGGCGAAATCCTCCCAAAGGATCCACCGTGGTAATTATCGGACCTCGGTGATCGTAAAGGTGGTTAGCAAGCAAAAAAGCAAGCATTGTCTCAGACCATGGTTGGAATGCTTTCAAAAAATTGTTTGGCTTACTTACTTGGTGATATCTTAGAATTTAAATTGCATGGAGATGAACTTCAATGGAATATGAAAGTTCGAAGGTGCAAATTTTATAGGCTAAAGCCTCGAAGTTAATTAGTGTTCCGAGGGCTTTTATGTTTAGAGAGAAAACAAAGATTTTGTTTTTTGCTTGAATGTTTTCCTTATGTGATCGATTCTTAGTTCCCCATCGACGCTTTATGTTCTCCAATGTATGATCAGACTCCCGATAAATATATATTGAATGCCCTTTCCATGATTTGTAATATTGTAGTTGCATTGAATATAAGAACCTAAAAATGTTAGATGGACTATACCAAGCAGCATTGAATGTCAAGTTGTTTGTCATGTGTTTATTCATAAATCCACGCTGGTCATAATTCATTCAATAATTGATAAAATGAAGCTTCCATTTATGGTTGAAGGGCTTTAAGCCAGAAAAGTTTATAGTTTATCTCTTGGCCAATTAAATGTTACCGTGTTTAGGCTAATTATTGTTTTTCTATCTACAGGTAATCAGAGTCCTTTCTACTTACTCTATTTCCGATTTCGATCATGCATTTATCGAAATGGATAAGAAGGAGCATTCTCAAGTTTGCCTCAATGGAAAAGGAAGTTCTTTGAGGAAGTACTAGCTAGGCCAAATAATCCGACTTACTTGCAAACTAGAGCCATCTTTAAGATATTCAGTGGTTCTATTTTCCAAAGATATTATTGTGCTAAATGCACTGAGGTCGGCAGTGTGGGCATGAACATGGTAGTTTTACCTTTAAAAGAATACATGGTTAATATTCTAAGCTCAATTTCCCTACCTTAAAGTGTGAGAGGGTATCACTTTTATAAACATGTTTTATAGTGAAAGTTAAATAATATCTATGTATGTTTTTTGAAAAATTTTGCTCTATAGTTGTTACTGCTTCGATCAATAAAATAATTTGACTTCAATGTGTTGAATTCCTTTGCTTTATTCTGTCCTAATATTTCACTATTGCAAGTTCAATTCCAAATACAATGGTCAATATCATATACCAAATAATGTTAAGGTTTGCAATTTATGAAGTTAGCATTTCAATTGTTATTACATGACTTCTAATTTGCACTCACTAAAGATAATCTATGATAGATCTTCCATATCTTTTAAAGAATATTGTGTTTGCATAAAATATGCGTTCGATGAACGAGTATAATTGAGTCCCAAATAGCAAGTTCAATGCAAATATATGAACATATATGAAAATATCTGAAGAATAAATAGCTCTCCAAACAATAGTCAGGAATACTATGGATATGACACAAGTGTCGCTCGTGTCGCTTGTGTTGCTCCATTTGCGAAATGACGCTGTCGCACCATTTGCCTTTAAATGGCGCAGCTTCGCCGCGGCATTTACCTATAAATGGCCCATTTTCGTTTGCCTGGTGACTGACGGAGCTGGCCGATGTTGCTTCAAATGGCACAGCTGCTCCACAATACAATAAGATTTATTCAAATTGAACCAAAGAAAATGGGGGAGGAGTGCATATAGTCATAAAGGGGTAGGAAGCTGAATACAACAAGCTGTGGAGGTGCCCTTTATTCCAAGACCTGTATATAGCGATCCTCATTTGTGGGGTATGCATGTACAAGTTTTTGTATACTGTATTTTAAGGTTTGCAAAATACTATAAGATTTGAGACAATGTAATTAATGGTGTTAATTTTGTACATGTATTGTAAATTTTTTGAGGCTCTCGCTGCCCTACATAACCCCCCGTTTGAATATGCACCCAAACCAAAGGGGGTTTAAGGGGGATTTTAATTTAAATGTGTCAAATGCAATGGTTTGTGTTAATAATGTTAGTTGTGTGTTAACTAAAAAATTTTTTGGCCCCTTCGGGGCCTTAAGGATAGTGTAGAGGTGTAGATATAGACAATTTAAGTAATTGCAATGACCTTACTAGAAATAAAGGGCATGTTTCTGCCATCACTAGTCTCATTGTTCAAATTTAGGTTGGGCAGAATATGCAAAGCTAGAACCATATGGAGGTAGTAGGAAAAAGATATTGCAAATACTCACAGTAAAATTTCTCTAAAGAGAAGTAATAGAATTGTAAGTAATCACCATAAATGAGATGATAGAATTACAGAATAGACCCTCTAATCCAGCATTTCCATGCGTGATAGTGGCTGGATTATAATATAATATGCCTGCCCTATTATTCATGAGTGACTTGCCAAGCCCGTCTCCTTCAGAAGAAGATACAACAGAGATTTTTGCCTGCAAACTGCCCATGTATTAATATCAAAGCACCTTCTCTATCTGCTCCAAGTTCATGCACTTGATTGTAATAGTCATCAACAACATAATCCACAACATCTCCTCTAAACGCAACGTCTCGCCATATATCTGCCAGAATGTTGTAGGAAAGTATGCTGTGAGGATAAGAATCATAGTGTCCCCTTATTGTGACAAAATGAACCACCCCATGATGCACTGTTTTGGTACCATTCTGCAAATTTCCTTCACAGATCATCCCACCATCACTATATTTGCTGTTTGTGCCGCTGCGCCTGGACCAGCTTTCTACATCAGAATCATACACATGTGCCACAAAAGTGGTATATGGGCAGTTACAATCCAGAGCCTTGCATTCACAGTGCTCCTTTGGAAGCTCCTAATAAGAAATCACAACTACTTTATACCTAAGCCTCTTGCTGCATGATCTGCCTGCATGATCTGCCGGAGGAACTTTTAGGGTTCTTATCTACATGCAATGCAACTATACAAGCACTGAAATCAAGCCTACAAGATGGAGCTTTGGGTAAGAATATAGACGAACCGGTAAGGGGATTCAGAACTGCCAGTTGCCAATTCGCAGAAACCCGCCTCAACATAATTTCTGAGCAAATGAACAAAGTATGTTTACAGGGGAAGCTCTCCACTGTCAGCAATTCTAACAGTACTTTTGAGAGCTCCACTTGGTAAAAGCATGAAAGGGTGTCTATAAATGTATCCCTTTTGGTACATGTGGCTATATTACACAAATCACCCAAAGTACCCAAAAAGTACATGCATAGCCAAAACATATCCGAAATTTAGCTTAAATGTATATGCAAAGTACATAAAATCGAAAAGTGTGTGTTTATACAAATAAAAAATAACCAAAATGTACGTGAAAAATATCCATATTTGTACATCAATTCAGTACAATGTACGTACACCCTTTCATGCTTTTACCCCACTCTGAGTGCCTTCAGCCTCGACCTTAAAAACAACATCCATTCCACTGATAACCTTTCCAAACACAACATGTCTACCATCAAGCCAGCCAGTCTTAACAGTAGTGATGAAGAACTGAGATCCATTAGTATTAGGTCCTGCATTTGCCATAGACAAGACACCAGGGCTAGTGTGCTTAAGCTTAAAGTTTTCATCTGCAAACTTGGCGCCATAGATAGATTCTCCTCCCCTTCCATCTCCATGGGTAAAATCCCATCCTTGGATCATAAAACTAGGGATAATACGATGAAAAATGTTGCCTTCTCACCGGTACACAGAGCTCGGAAATTGTCCACAGTTTTAGGAACTGCATTACCATAGAGCCCCATAACCACGCGATCTGCTGCCTTCCCATTGATTTCCACATCAAAATAAACCTTGTGAGTAGTTTCTTCCAGATTCTTGTCCTGTTTCTTTGCCGCTGTTACGAAATCCGTCAACAGAGCCAGAGCCAAAGTTAGGATCGCTATCGCCTTCAGAGCTCTGCCCAGAAAACTAAGTTCTTCACCGAGCTGAATACTTCATCTCTTGGCACATATGGGTCCACAATAATGGCAAACCGATAGGTTTCTCTGCTGTGGGATCTGCTCAGACAAGTAACTGGAGAAGAATTGGGTTTTGTTTTGGAATTTGAAAATAAAAAATTTATGGTTACCTCATTCAGTCGGGCCAGGACCAGTCCGGCACCGACATGGGTATGGTAGAGGCTGCCGGAAAAAAGCCTCAATTATAGACCTTAAATAACCATTTCCGGTTTCTAATCTGCGAGCATTCTATAGAAATACTAACAGCCCGCTTCATTAATCTCGACAACAGAATCTTATCTTGCTAATCCCTGTTGTTGCAGATTTGCAAGCCCTGTTTCGTGCTCTAAAATGCTATCCACGAGGCTTGTATGTTCAGCCCCTAAAATAAAAAGAGGGCTTTTGTTGTGAGCCCTTGGATGTTGGACCATTGAAAAAAAAAAGCTAAATCAACGACTAAGAAATGGTGCACTCTAGATGTACGCATTAGTACATCCATTCGAATACGCCATGAAATCTTAGGAAAACCTTTGTGAAAAGCGTACAAAAACACAAAGAAAACCCCCTGTTATTATGCTACATATTGCAGTCCAGTTGTCCCGGGGTTTCTTGGGCCCCTTCCGTTCTATTTGCATTGGCATCCTGCCTCGTCTCATGATTGTTACATTTTTTCCTGGCATCAAGTTGCGCCTTAGTCTCTCGTGGTCTCAATCTATGATGGGGTTTGAGGGAGGTTCCTCTTTATGTCGGATGATGATATTTGTGCATAAGGACCTTTCCCTATAATGCTATGGTTCTCTTCTTACATAGAAGAGAACCATCATTCTAGGGATAGGGACGCTAGTTTTAGCGCCAGCTCTTTTTTTGGACCCAAGCTTTCTTTGGCACAAGCCTGCTATAGCACAAGCTTTCTTTGACCCTTTCTCCCATAAAAGCCTTGTGTCTTCCTGCATTCCTCATCGGCGTTTCCTCTGAGCTGAATCTTCTTGTTGCACGGAGTTCCCCCCTCCCACCTCTTACTCTGCTATATAGGTTTTACTTTTCGTTCAATGTTGGTCGATGGGCTTCTACATTTTTCCCAGCATAGCACGTGGTGCTTCTGGAGGGCACCAGGGGGAAGCCCCCCTGGGTCGAGCCTATCTTTTCTTATCTCGGCATAGCCCCGTGGCTTCTGAGGATCCTCATGGATCATCTCTTCAATTTTCAATATTGTGCTCTTATATTTCTAGTCCAACTTTATAGCTTGCTGACTCTATTCTGCCATTTTTTCTCGTCAGATTCTTGTGCTCTACTTGCCTTTCGAGCATGATGCATGCTTGGCCATAGGGCTCCTAACCTTTTCAAGTTAACTATATGTGTGATTGTGTTTTGCAGTTCGGCGCGATCCTCTTTCTTGACACTGAGATTTTCAACGGTTCTGAGGTGGTTGCAGTTGCAGTTTTCACTTCTACCCCTTCTTGTTGGGGTGGGGGTTGGGAGACGCCATTTAAGGAGTTGCAGGCCGAGGTGCAGCTTTGGTCTACTCAATTCTGACTTGGACGGGGTTTGGATGCCGTTTTGGGTTCGGGAACTTTGTGGGTCGTGGGCCTAGTTATATGTTTTGAGCCTAGATATATGGCTGGGGTCATTGTTAGATTTTTTTACTCATATTCACTCGTGTTGGGGCCTCATTGTGGGTACCCCTGTGGGTCATTGTATTTTCTTTCATTCAGCATCAGATGATGATATTTGTGCATAAGGACCTTTCCCTAGAATGCTGGGAAACATTACTGGTTGTTTTTTAATGCTTTAAATTTGCTTTATATTTTTAGTTTGTTTTAGGTGTTGGTATTATTTTAGGGTGCTGATGAGGTTCCACCCCAACACCCTTGTTGCGTGGTCTTAAGTTGGTGAGATCATGGCACCAACACCTATGTTGTGTTGAGGTGTTTCTAGTTTGGACATATAGCAAGTTCTTTTCCTATATTCCCGGATTCAAGGGTTGAGAGATAACCCCCATAAAAAACCATAGTTTTATGGCATTTGCTTGTGGTAAAGATATTGCTCTTTGACGGGATGAACCATCTTCACTTGCCTCAACCAACCAGATTATATTGAGAATTTGTAGATCTTACCATATTCTCATTAAGGCTTACATGAAACAATGTCAGTAAAGGTAATGAATTATAAGGTATTTTAAACATGGACAACCGACATGGACTTATCCAGCATAACTCAGCTATTTCTATAAAAGCAACTAGCCTTTAATTTTCCTTGCAAGCATCTCTCTCTTCCTTCCTGCTATAGTTAAATTCATAATAAAGCATTCATTTGTAATAATTGCTTATGGCTGAATTTTCAAAATACGTTGTATTTGATGGCATATTCCACATGATAAATGCTCATCAACTGGTTTACTCTATCCTTGTAATCTTAAGCTTGTTTATCATTATTGTTAGCCATGCTTTCCCCTCATTTTGGATTGAGAGTTCCACGGTACCAAAATGAATGTAGATGTAAAGTAAAATTTTTTCAACACGGTGGAGCAAGGGGGTTAATTGTGGCCTTTTCTGTTGCTTATCCATGTTATCCTGGGTCCATAGATAAGTCTAGCCACTACTTTTGACCTCCCATGATTCATATTTTTCTGCAACTTCAAAAACAGGTCCAAACTCGAGGCCATAGCAGAAAAGACTCTCAACAGAGTGGTTGGGGAAGTTTTATCTGGAGCACATATAGGACCAGGCACTTACAATTCACCTGACCCAAATCTTGTTTCACATATCCAGCAGCCAAGAGATAAATTATGACGAGCATACAGGTTCCAAATGATTGGTCCATTTCCTGGAGAATGAATTTAAACCTACTCAAGCTCCCCTAGTGATCATTCATATAAGCAATTTGATCCTTGTCATCTTATTTTGATAGAACATCTCGACACATCAGCCTGTTATTCATATTCGTGGAACTGACTCTCATAAGCATGTCCTTCCTTATGGGCATTGTAATACATGTTGGCCATCAGCACATATGCTCCAGAATGGAAGGGATTTACACAGGTAATTGCTTCAAAGCATTTTCTTCCTAGTTCTGCATTGGAGTGCATTTTGCATGCAGTGAGCAGAGACACCCACAGACAAATATCAGGTTTCACGGTAAAAGCAATAAAATCTTCTGCCTCTTTAAAACATCCTGCATGGCTTAAAAGTTCCACCATGCATGTGATGTGAAGTAAGTTGAAGTTTAAGCCATCGAATTCACTCATGGACCTGGCATACCATAATCCTTCATCTGCCAAACCCACACGATTGAATGCTGTGAGTATGCCAAGGAATGCAACATCATTTGGTGGAATTCCATGATTTTTCATATTCTCAAAACAGTCTGCAGCCAATCCAGCTTCCCCAACCTGAGCACATCCAGTGATCATGGCACTCCAAACTACCACGTTTTTATTTGGCAATTCGTCAAAGACTTTGAATGCTTCTAACAAGCTTCCGCACTTGGAATACATATCAACAAGTGCACTTCCTATAACAATCTCAGAATGGATACCATCTTCAACTATTTGCTCATGGATATGCTGGCCTTGACTTATAGCACATATTTCACCACATGCCTGTAGCATACTTGAAAACATGAGCTTATCAGGTTTTATATTTTCACGCATGTTGCTGTAACATTCTACTGCAAGCTTGCTTTTCCCATGTTGAACATATCCTGCAATCATTGCATTCCATGATACCACATCCTGCCTGGGTAAATCAGAAAATACTTTAAGTGCCTCCTCCAGACTTCCAGCTTTTGTGTACATAACAACAAGGGTACTGCCAATGGCAATGTCAGATAGGAAATCATTGTCAATCATCTGCTCATGGATGAACCGGCCCTGAACTAGAGAGCCTATACTACTGCATGCCTTCAACGCACCCAGAAAGATGACTTTGCTTGGCTTTATGCCTTGGTTTTGCATGTCATCAAAACATTCTAGGGCTTCATAGCCTTTGCCTTGGTTGGCATATCCTGCAATCATTATGCCCCACACGATTATATCCCTTCTTGGCAAGTTTTCGAAGACATTGTATGCCTCCTTGAGGCTGCCATATTTGGCATACATATCCACCAGTGTGCTTCCCAAGACAATGTCAAATTGGAACCCATTATCAACAATCTCTTCATGAATGCCCCTGCCTGCCTCTATTGCAGCTACATTCATGAATACTTTCAGCACACTCAGATATGTCACTTTATCTGGCTTAATTCCTAAACTATGCATCTTTTCAAAGCATTCTAAGGCAGACTTGCATCTGCCATTCTGGACATATCCAGATATCAGCACACTCCATGACACTACACTTTGATCTGGCAATTTAGAGAAGACAGCAAATGCTTCTTCCAGTTCTCCACACTTCGTGTACATACTTAAAATCGTATTTCCAATGGCAAGATCGTGTTGAAGCCCACTTTGAAGGATCTGCTCGTGGATGCACCTTCCCTCCTCTATGGCATGTGCACTAGCACATGCCTTGAGGGCACCTAGAAATGTGATTTTATTTGGTCTTATGCCTTCATATTGCATGCCTTTAAAAAAATTTAACGCAACTTCACCTTCTTTATTTTGAGCATGTCCTCCTATGACTGCATTCCATGTAACCTCATTCCGGTCTGGCAATGCAGTGAAGACTTTTTCTGCTTCCTCCAAGCTCTGGCATTTAGAGTACACATCCACAAGGGTACTTCCAACAGCAATATCGAACTGAAGTTGACTGTCAACAATTTGCTCGTGAATTTGCCTACAGAGTTCTATGCTCTTGCATGCCTTCAGGATACCCAGAAAACTTAAAATATCTGGTCTAGTTCCAGACTGCTGCATTCTATCATACAATTGAATAGCCTCAGCGCATTTACCATGTTTGACATGGGCATTAAAAGTTGCAGTCCAAGTATAGTGGTCCGGCCTTGAAACATTCTCAAATGTTTGATTTGCTTCAATAAAGCTACCGTTAAAACCAAACAAACGGACTAGATGGCTAGCAAAGAAAGAAATAGAATTCAACCCACTGTGCAATATCAAGGATTGGGTTCGCCTAGCAAACGCTATATCGTGGCGTTTTGTGCATTCATTCACCAAACTTTGAGCAATATCGGTGGAGATGGGCGTACCTTGTTTATGTTCGATTTCCGCAGACTCCAACGCGTCCTTGAAGTCTTCCCTTTTGCGGATCTGCCTAAATGAGCTTGATATTCGGATGCCATTTCTGATAGGTGTGATGCAGACCAGATTGAGCTGCAGACCCATACATGGCTACACAAATCAAACTACGCTACCGCAGTTCGAAAATATTATTTTCCGCATCCAACTTTATAACTTGATCGATCAACACAATGAAATACTATAACATTGCAAGAGGCAATCTCGATGATTGCACTCGAATGGAAACCTCCCCTATGCTTTCCCTTAAAACCTCCCCAATTTTCCCTCGAAGCCTTGGTTCGGGAAATTTTTTACTAACCAAAGGAAAATTTCCTATGCTTTTTTGGGGAACCTGCTTTTGGGTAAATGTTGCCTTCAATTTCCTCTAAACTTGAAAGCAACCAGCAAGTTTCCTACAAATTAAAGTCTTACCTACCATTTCCTGTAAATTCCATCCCAAGAAGCAAGTTTTTTAAAATCAAACATACCATAATACTCATCTAATACCATTAAAAAAAACCATTAGGAGTTGGTATCTTTTGTTGCCATTACGACTTGGTATCTTGAACAACAAAACAGTAGCATTTGAAATATTACCAGCTTCAATAACAAACACTATACATGGTAGAGAAGGCCAGCAAGTTTATATAAAACTTAGTAATCCAAATCAAGTTAATCTTCATATCTTTGAGCACTTTCAACATCTTTGATCACTCTCATTTTAGGTCCTTCAACCTATCATTGGTCCAACCGTTTTGTAAAATATTGGTTTTGTCCTTTCAAGCTCCAAGGTGTGATGTCTTTTGCAAAGAATTAAAATTAACTTTGAAGAAGTAAAAGCCATTTGCATTAGATTTAGAGGCATTTTATATTCTTTGCATTTTGTGCATTACACTACTTGATCATAAAGTTGAGAGCACTAGTATCCTAACAAACAATTATTCTATGAATAATAAATAGGACATCCTCGAGAATGTAAAAAACAATCCGCTTTCCACTGCTTGGGTCTACGATTACGCCCAGGTCCGCAGTTAGGTCTCAGAAAAATCAAGGGTAGTATCATATTATCTTAGAAGTATCCACGCAACAAAAGGCGTGTTGTTCTTTCATTAACAAGAACTAAGAAAGCAAAAAGCATAAGAATTGAAAATCTAAGCAATAACAATGACAAAAAAACCGGTATAACAAGCCTTGCTTGTAATACTACCTAGTAAGGCTTGTTATAATCGGGTTTTTTGTCATTGTTATTGCTTAGGATTTTCAATTTTATGCTTTTTTGCTTTCTTAGTTCTTGTTAATGAAAGAACAACACACGCCTTTTGCCGTGGATACTTCTAAGATAATATGATACTACCCTTGATTTTCTCAGACCAACCGTGGACCGGGCGTAATCAGACTCAAGCAGGAAAGCGGGATTGTTTTTTTACATTCTCGAGGATGTCCTATTTATTATTCATAGAATAATTGTTTGTTAGGATACTAGTGTTCTCAACTTTATGACCAAGCAGTTGTAATGCACAAAATGCAAAGAATATAAAATGCCTCTAAATCTAATGCAAATGGCTTTTACTTCTTCAAAGTTAATTTTAATTTTTGCAAAAGACATCACACCTTGGAGCTTGAAAGGACAAAACCAATATTTTACAAACGGTTGGACCAATGATAGGTTGAAGGGACCTAAAATGAGAGTGATCAAAGATGTTGAAAGTGCTCAAAGATATGAAGATTAACTTGATTTGGATTACTAAGTTTTATATAAACTTGCTGGTCTTCTCTACCATGTATAGTGTTTGTTATTGAAGCTGGTAATATTTCAAATGCTACTGTTTTGTTGTTCAAGATACCAAGTCGTAATGGCAACAAAAGATACCAACTCCTAATGGTTTTTTTTAATGGTATTAGATGAGTATTATGGTATGTTTGATTTTAAAAAACTTGCTTCTTGGGATGGAATTTACAGGAAATGGTAGGTAAGACTTTAATTTGTAGGAAACTTGCTGGTTGCTTTCAAGTTTAGAGGAAATTGAAGGCAACATTTACCCAAAAGCAGGTTCCCCAAAAAAGCATAGGAAATTTTCCTTTGGTTAGTAAAAAATTTCCCGAACCAAGACCATAACTTGGGGAGGTTTCTACTTCTGAAAATAGGAGAGGTTTTCCTAGGTTTCCACTTTCGAAATTAGGGGAGGTTTCCAGGGCAACCTCCAAACTTTCCATGGAAACCTCTCCGACTTGGGGAGGTTTCCAATTTAGAAAACAGGGGAGGTTTCCCATAAATTGAATTTCCATAAAATTAATAAAAGGTCCCTTAAATTTGCACGAAGACCAAGATTCAAGCTGCCATGCACCGATCCACCTGCTTCTTAATGCGAAGGAGTTGTGCACCTCGGTGGTTGTCCAAATTAATAACTATTTCTTTTTTTTCTTTTCTTTATATTTTATGGAAACATCCTCAATTTTCTAAAAAACTAGGGGAGGTCTCCATAAAATGTCTATAAAAGACCACATTTTTTCTCGTCGTTGTGAGCTCTTCATCAAGTTTGCCTTGGGAGAGGCTACTTACAGAGTCCCTTTGGGAGCTACCAACTTCCCCCCAACGGGTGGTTTGATGACAAATGTAAGGAGTTAAAATGCTGGTTCCGACAAGTCATTGGCCCCACCTTGCATCCACATGCCATCGGCTAATATCGCTCCTTCCTTAAGGCCAAGAAAGCCAATTACCTTGCAGATTACCAGCAACAGATGTTCTATCTCCTGGATCGTCACCCTAGGACATTCTAGAGAAAGGTGAGCAACCACAACCTATAGGGAACATCACCTCAGAGCAATGGGGCAATACTTGCAGTAGCTTTATGATCCACTAGGGGGTCAAACAACAGTACCTCCGCAAATGGACCTAGCACTAGTCATTACAGAAGGAGATGTTATAATGGGCCTACAATGCCTAGCTAGGTGGAAGGCAGTAGATTTGGATGGCATGCAGGCAGAGCTTCTCAAATGGTTGGGCATCCGATGGTGCCTGTTCTCATGGCATTTTTCAATAGAGCATTGCAAGAAGGCTTCCAACCGCAATGGGCTACTAGTAAAGTTGTTCCTATATATAAGGCAGGCGACCTTCACCGTCCATCCAACTACTGGACAATCATGGTCAGCTCCCTCTTTGCAAAATTATTGGCTGACATCCTTGAGCAGCAACGATATAGGGTTTTGTGGATTTTGCAAAGGCTTTTGACATAGTACCCCGGGACAAGTTGTGAGACATATTGAGGCTGCTAAGGACTCCTGTCGCCTTGCAAAATGCAATATACCAGTTATATGAGGCCTGCTCAATCAGGACATCCTGTCGTTAGTAATATTGGAGTCTGCTCTTTGGCCTTTATATTGATCAGCAGGAAGATTGGCTCGCTGAGTATGGAGGAGCAGACACTCAACTCATGCACCACATAATTTGGCAACTCATATACGCTGACGATGTGGACCTCTTGGCCTACACTCCAGAAGATATGCAGCGTCATCTATATGCTCTAAACACTTTTTTCCGGTTCACTGATATGCGAGTTAACTTGGCCAAAAATATACTGTTGCTTGTTTCATCCTCCTGTCAGCCAAGGCCTCCCTCGTTCACTTACCAGGGATAAAATGTGGAGATGGCTCTGACCTATAAGTATTTGGGGGAGTTTCATGCTACCACACACTGGAATGCTTCCAACAGGTTGCGCATCACAGCGGGGTGGAAAGCACTATATGTCATGCAGAACAATAGCCACAAGACAGAGCTATATGTCTGAGGTCACCAATCACACCTGTCCAAGGCCTTAGTCGAGCCATTCTCCTGTATGGGGTAGAGGTGTGGGTCCGGTGACATCTCTTGCCACTTGGAACCACTTGGAGTAGGTATAGAAGGCCTTCTTAGCATGAGCACTTGAGATAAAGTCCACAATTCCATATCAAGTCCCGCGGGTTTCCTACCCTTTCAGAGGACTGCACTAGACCGTCATATTTGACTTCCAGAAGGTAGTTGGTATAGATGATGCCCATTTGCCTAATTTTGCTTTGTCTATAGCAATGGGTCTACAACGCCTCAAAACCTACGGAAGAACGAGCAAGCTCAGTGGTTCTCACGATGGAATGTACATGTACATAGATACATGCAAGTATAGACAGATTAGGCCCACGATGCATTGAGGTAGTACCTTAATGCTTGCTTCCTTAGCAAGGTTTGGGATGCAGATGCTCTGACGCATGTCAAGATGGCACACTATCAGTAGCAAGTCAATCCCAAGCTCACATGAGGCCCACAACACTACTTGTGCACCCATTCGCCCATGACGAAGTGCAGATTGATAGCTTCCATTTGCACGGTGCACATCACCTCCGCAATGAGACAGGCCGATGGACTCGGATGGCACGTGAGGACATGATTTGTGAGTGTTGCCAATAGAGCGCCATTGAGGATGAATGCCATGCCCTTCAAACCTGCCCAGCATTCGATCATATCCAGGCACGGTATATTCAATTAGTTATGCCTGACCAGTCGCTGCATGTGCTATTGAACACGACCTCCGTAGGCTTGTTGGGATCATACCTTTAGGAGGTTATAAATACACGGATCCAACTGTGTCCTCCAGTGCAGTATTGAATTGTCCTATACGAGTGTACAGTCTACCAGCATAGTTATTACTGCTAAGGTTTTTCCCTCGATAATCTTTTGGGACGGGGGCTTTTTAATTCTGCAGTAATACACTTACTTATCTCTTTATTCTATTCTATTCTCTAAAAAAAAAAAAAATCATTAAAAAAAAAATCATTCTCATTCATTCTCTATTCTTCAAAATGTTTCTAATTAGTGTGCAATAATGTCAACCTATCATTTCCAAGAACCAATGTTGATGCTTATGAGTTGGATAACAATCAATAAGTAAATCAATTTGTGTACACTTGCTAATCATAGTCAATGGCATAGGAAAAATCATACGCCTAAATGTGCTCATTTCTTCAAGTACAAAAAAAGGAACCACTTCCAAAACTTAACCTACCCACAATTGTGCCCCAAACTAGTTTTTTTCTCCCCTTTTTTTTAAAAAAAAAGGGGGGAGGGAGGGGGAGAGGGGTGCTTAACAAGCCCCATATTATTGGAACTTGATATCGGCGGATTTTTGGGAGACCAGGCTCCATTATAAATCATAGGTCTTTTATATGAGTCGTATGAGATGTGAAGAAAACTATTAAATAATGTATTGGTTTAGAAAAGGCATGTCATATATAGAATGACACTGAATGTGCAACACTTAAATGTGGAAGTTGCAATAGATTGTACGGGGCTCGGTTTGAAAACTTCTCGGCTAAATCCACATGGTTGTGTGAAACTTGCATGCAATTTTTGATACACCATACCATGCTTCGACCCTACAGGATCACCATCTCCTTGAACATAAAGACATGGAACTTCCTCTAGAACCTGAAAAAGTCTTGCAGACAGGCGAATAAGGAAATAGGCAATGACACGGAGGACAATGTATAAAGAACACCTCATCAAGTGGAAATTCACGAGTGAGAAAGCGGCCACTTAGAAAAAAGAAGAAGACTTGAAGAAGAATTTTCCTTCCTTCCCAAATTTTTAATCCAAGAAAGCGAGTCATATAGCTAAAAACTACTTGTAAAATTGATGAAAATAAAGCTTTGTTGACTTCTTATTTTTTTCATCCCCTTTTTTGGGTTGCCCCTAGGGGGGCAAGCCCTTGTTGATGTGGGTTTATGGCATATACTAGGTATATACTAATATATACCAAGAATATGCCAATGACCGCTAAAAACTTCCTATAGGGAGTAAATTGGCGGTGGCCGCTATTGTTGGGCAGCCCGCTTGGAAACCGGCTAACCGGTTGTCCAGGAATAGATTCTTGCACAGCTGCAGCCCTGGCGATGGCAGTTGCAGATCCGACTCTGGCACTTCTGTTCATCTTCAGCCTGCTAGAATCTACTTGAAACAGGGGCCATATTTCTTCGTTGCCACAAAGGGGCCTTTGCTTTGGTGCTCTAGCCAAGAAGAACCAAATGGAAAACCCATTTGAACACTCGAGACTTGATCGCCTGCCTTATTGGACGGATTTGAGCTCTGGCGATGCCGTCAAAATCTTTAGCATTTCAACCCGCCTATGCTTACATCTCAGATATTACCTCTAGCCCGGGGCTTGGATGATTTATCTTTTTTCTTTGGGCGTAAATTTCTTCAAAAAAAAACCCTCTTTGCTTCTTGGTTCTCTTCTGAAATGGGGCAGAAAATGGCCCACCTAATTTTTACGGTTCTCTTCTGAAATGGGTTCCCATTTCTTGGTTCCTCTTTCTCGAAATAGGTTCCCATTTCTTTGCCGCCGGTCTCCCTCTTGCCCGGTCTTAAGATCCTTCCACCAACAAATTCGGCTATGGCTAAGCGCTTTGGGGCACATACTTTTGGTCAGAGAAATGGTTATGCCGAGTCTCCGAATCGGAAGAGCCATTATGCTTCCTGTAGCACCCATCATAGCCAATTGCAATGGACTCGCTTTCTGGTGCAATGGTGGGGCATTCAAGGCCAACCCTAGTTGTGGGCTAAAAGCGTAATTAGATGAGATTTCAAACTGTTCTTCAGAGCGTGAAGTTACATGAGTGCCTTTTATTGTTTTGGATTATTCTAGTTGGGCGCGTTTCGTTCCTCGATATGGGCTATATAATGCAAGGACTCACTATGCTGCTCCAAAATCACTATCAAAGACAACGCCTCTATACTCGAATTGCACTAAGGAAGGTTGTATTTTTTAATATAAATACCTCCTTCTGTATATAGAGTTGGCCATATTTTAATGGAGTCACAATTAGTTAAAGTAATGAGTGCTGGTCCCTATGTGCTCGGGTTCTGGATTCCTCCAAGTTGTGCAATCTAGCTATTAGCCAAGTTCTCTTCATATGTTTTACATATCTCAGTTGATTTTAATTTTATCTTTTAAAGTCCATATCACTTAATATGGCTTGCACATATTCAAAATTGTAGCAGCAAATGCGAAGCTTTAAATCTCAAGGACGCTAGATTTCAGTCCTCAGCTTTTACTTGCTATCCTTTGTGCTTGAAAGGTATAAACGAAAAACGAACATAACTAATATCATATTCCAGTATCCATTATCTCTGCAATTCTATCTTGAACCTTTGCTATTCAATACTAATTGTCTAACAAACCATTCGTTAGGTTCGCTTGTAATTTGCTATTATGGTAGTACTTATGGCTATATTACAGTAGTTTTTTAGAACTATCAATTAACAGGTCGTTGAGTTTTTCTCTTATCCTGAAGATTAACTAAGAAGTCATTTTGGCCATCTCAGGCTGGGAGGATGGATGTGGTATGGGGTGAAACAACAGGAGTTAAAGGTCAGCTCTTGCTGCTTTATCCTGTTCTTTTTGTTCTGCAGGTAGACTTTAACTGCTCTATCCTTAATACTTTTATGTGTGTGCGCGCGTGCGCTTGTGTGTTATGTGCACATGCGTATGTATGTTGGGTGTGTTTCCATGGTTTTACATAGGAAGATTTTGCTTTGGATTCATGAGAAGATTTCATCATATATGATTTACTGCGACATGTATCCTTAATACTTAATACTTTTATGTGTGTGTGCGCGCGCGCTTGTGTGTTATGTGCACATGCGTATGTATGTTGGGTGTGTTTCCATGGTTTTACATAGGAAGATTTTGCTTTGGATTCATGAGAAGATTTCATCATATATGATTTACTGCGACATGTATCTGTTCACAGTTTTCTTGCATGAGTATGACAGTTCTCAACTGTTTCTAGGCATTTCAGTTTTTTATTGTTGTTGCTTGTCGAGAACAAAGCAGCTTATGGAGGAAGTTTCGTAATGGCGGTGAGTGACAAAGATTTGTTGCCATAACGCGGTGCTTCTTTTATGATGTTGACAAATGTTCTTCCGTACGGGGCGGATGGTGGCCCGTGGTTTGTTGTTTATTGTGATGGATGTGGGGAATTTTGTAAATACAATTGCTACGCTTTGCTCAAGTTCAAATTCAAGGCACTGTATGAAAAGGAAAGTAAAGGTTGTGTGACATAAATGGGTAGGCTATTCCAAAGATATTCGCAAAGAATTATACAAAATAAAGGGGAACCACTATTCTCAGGCAACTCAAGTCCACAAACCGTCATCCCGCAAAGATCAATGGACCAGGATTCTTGCCCAATTTGGCTCTTTTTGGCCAATAATTTTGTCCCACCCTTGAAGAATTATCCTTGCTATTAACTCGAAGGTGGCCAAGCCAAGGCTTCGGTTGGCCATTGATAAATATATTTATATAGAATACCTCTACCGGGTTTACCTTGTTTCATTGGTACATGAGTTATTTTACTAATGTTAAATTTGGAAGATCTGTAAGATACTTCTTATTTGCCGCCTCTTTGGGATGTTGCATGCATAATAAAACTTTATGGAGGCAGGGCCCTAGGATGCGTGATTCAAAGTAATGTTGATCAAGCATTTGCATGCACCTCTTCAGATTTTTATATAATTTGGGTGGTTTTAACAACTTTGTATTGCAACAGGCTATCACAAATATGTGCAGAGTGCCTGCTTACAGCATTACTTCACAACACTTCAAGGACGATAACCAGCTAATGCCCCTTGAATTGTAACATATTCGTTGAATTAGTATACCACATACAGCAATGACCGTAAACTATGCTACACAAGTTTGAAGGAATTTTTGAATGTAGGATTTTTCAAGTGGCTCATCTGTAGAAGTATGCCATTGGTGTGCTTGCATAAAGGGTATGCATCAAGCACCTTTTATATGGCATGAACCAGTATTTAAAGTGCAAGTTTCACAGAGCGTTCCAAGAAAAAAATCACTTGCCAAACTCGAGAATACTTATTAAAAGTTCAAGAAATTGACAACTTTTTTGGATGGAAAGTGCTCGACAGAAAATGTAAAGAGGTTGTTATAGTGCTGACTGTATTTATTATGAGTTCTATGTATTAAGAAAAAATAACATTTTCATTATCATATGAACAACAAGACTGATACAATACAATGCTTTATTAAAAACTGTATCTATCTATCTTTATAACAACAAATGTTTGTATGTTATTTGGCCATCAAGTTCTCGTGAGGATGTGCAATGTAAGATGAATTGGTTGGATACTAAAGAGCCCCTATACTTTTTAACAATTAAAAATGTGCAAAAGCAAAGCATTGTGATCACAAAAAAACGTCTCATTGCCTTTGATTCTGGTGTCCACGTTGTGTGAAGATAAATATGTTTTCTTGCATAAAACAGATCAAAACTCTCGCTGAATTTGTAAGAAAGAATCTCAATAAAAACATTAAGCATGCTCTAGAGTTGATCCTTAACATGGACTTTAGCTAAGTTGCACGTGAAAACAAACAACGATTTTAGCTCAATTTAAAACAAAGATCTCCCCCCTCCCCAATAAGATTCCTAAAGCAAATTTCGTGGAAAGCATAACATATTAGCTTCTAATGTTATTGCCATTTGATGTTAAGTGATGTCATGTTGTTGGACTTATTTTGTAAAGCAATTATATGCAAAGTTGAAACTAGGATTCAATATGTCAATAGGTTGAGATATATAATTTGTTAAGTTTGCTACTTTGTTTTTTTTTGGGTTGCCCCTAGGGGGGCAAGCCCTTGTAGATGTGGGCTTATGGTATATTCTAGGTATATGCTAGTATAGGCCAAGAATATGCCAATGACTGCTCCAAACTTACTATAGGGTGTAAACTGGCGGTGGCCGCTGTTATTGGGCAGCCACTTTGGAAACCGGCTAACATTCTTGCACAGCTGCAGCCATGGCGATGGTAGCTGTAAATCCGACTCTGGCACTTCTATTCATCTTGAGCCTGCTAGAATCTACCTGAAACAGGGGCCATATTTCTTCATTGCCACAAAGGGGCACTGCATTGCTGCTCTAGCGCTGAAGAACCAGTGGAAAACCCATGTCGAACACTCTGAGACTTGATGCCATCTTATTGAACGGATTTGAGCTCTGCTGATCCCCGAAGTCAAAATCTTTTGCATTTCTGAACCCGTTTCTGCTTACATCTGTAGTATCTCTCTAGGGCTTGGATGATTTATCTTTCTTTCCTTTGGGCAGAAATTTCTTCTAAAAAAATTTCTTCCTTTGGTTCCTCTTCTGAAATGGGTTCCCATTTCTTTGCCACTTTGCTTTACAAGATATATCTTAAATCATGATAGTTGTAGAAATTCTTAACACTATGCTAAGTTCCTTCTTTCTGTCTGCCCGATGTATTGTTCATTATGTTTCATGGAGGCTGGACATCTTGCTCTTTATCAAGTATGCGGGTTGTAAAATGGAGGAACTCTACCATATTGTGCACATTCATATATAAAAGCACAAGTCTCAACAATAGGGCTTGGATTCATGGCATCGAGGCACATGCCTAAGCTGCATATTGATGGCTACTTATGGATTGGGAACTTGCATATTTTGTGCTGCCACAGGCTACATATCTACAGTGGAATCAACAACCCACAAGTTGAAGCGATCCTCCACAAATTGAAGTAGATCTGGAAGGAGAAGAGGCAGATCTGAATTGTGGAGTGAAGAGGAGGGGACGTATTTATGCTCCATCTTGTGCAGGTGCAAAATGTGTGGGATTGCACCTTCTGAACAAGCACCGGTGATACTGGATACCCCTATCGACCCATCAACGGCCCCGACTCATGCCCACACCTCTGAAATAAACAATTTAGATCAGACTGCAGATTAATTTAAATTTCAATTAACTTGGTTGTGGCTATAGACTTGACAATGTAGAACCATGTAACAATGCTTAGGGGGCAAACCCTTGCTCATGTGGGTTTTTGGCATATCCTAAGTATATGCTGGAATATGACTAGGATATGCCAGGAACTGCTCCAAACTTATTGTTGCTTGTAAACTGGCGGCCGCTAGTGTTGCTGGGCGGCCAGTGTGCAAACTGGCTAACTGGCACCGCCATGGTTGTCTTGTTATTTCAAGGAATTGAGGAGAGCCCAAGCTTCAGCTTCAGCTTCGGTCTTGATAAATGTTCTATCCGTTGAAAATCAGTACAAAGAAAAGATAAACATAGGTCCGTTAAGGGTTCTGGCTCTTCTGCACCCGACAAGCACTCATCGGCTTCTTGCCCATTCGAAGCTTTAGACCTATTAGCTCAAATGCTTGAGGTAAAACATAAAACTATATGTTGAAAGTCCTCCTATAAAAGAAAACACGAGCTTTAGCTACTGAGCTCTACAGATGCTTCTACAACCTAGGTTGGATTCTGGCTCACTCTCAAGGTTAATGGTCCGCGCAATGAGCATTGCAGCAGAAGATCAACTCATTGTCATGGCGCATACTGGTATGTCCATTCAATAAAAATTGATTAACCTGGGATTTCTTAAACTTTTCCAAATGTATAGCAAATCAACATTGACTACATTGGCTTATGATTTTATTATTCTATGTTCTACATAGTATTTGTACAAATCAATAAGGTTAGAATTGCAGGAATTACAGTTGCAAAATCATTATCGTGCAAATCAGGTATTAATAGAGGCTATAATCACATCCTAGATTGCAGGCCCAAGGATATTATGAGGTATATTCTCAAATAGACAATCTTTCACTTTCACTGCATTGCACAAATCACTCTTCTCAAATGTGCAATCTTCTCGCTTTGGCCTTTCAGATTTTTCTTCAGAGCCTACTGTTTGCATTTGACACTCATTATGGCTGTAGCTTTTGTCTGTGGTCATGCACTTTGTGCCAGGTTTGTTTGATAAATTTACGGAAGATAATTCATCAACTACGTAGCCAATAAGGTTGTCATTGTGAGGTAAAATTCAAGAACGTAAAAACTAATAACAATGTCAACGCCTAAATTTATCGTAACTTGCTTTTATGCATCTTAAATCATAGTGCAACACTTTGTTCACTGTGCCCGTTCTATATCTCAAGTACCCATAAATCATATTCGTTGCACAATATCAATTATGTAAATTACTTTGAAGTATTATTCTTTCCTCCCTCAGTTCTATAAATTGACCTTCATAGCTTCATAAACAAAACTCGTGCCTGCTGCCATGCCATGGCAGCATGCAAGAGCCAAGCACATATTTACACTAATCCTCTCAGTTTGATTCACTTTGCAAGACATTAGGGAAGTGCTTCACTAGCATACATCACAGTTTGAAGAGCAAAGGAAGGACAATTGACTCAAGTCACTCAAGAGATACAAGAGGTCAAACAAGCAAAGGAAGTGAAGAGAAGAAGAGAAAGAAGACCCCTTGAAGAGCATTCCATGGTATGTAACCATTTGTGATCTTGGTATATTTGGCATTTTGATCCCCATCTACTCCACCATCCCAAATACCATTGAACCTTGACTCCTTGCTCATACACCTCCCAAAGTCAAACTTGACCTTGAAAGTTCTTTCTAGTCAAAATACACCTTCATGAAACACCCACTTGCTTCATCATCCAATAGTTGAAGAGAGACTTGACTAAGTCATGATTTTGCTCATGAAGTCAACATCCCATGCAACTTGAGCAAAAATAAAAAGAGGGTTGCAAAATCCCTAAGGGAAATGCTCAAAATTCAAGCATGCCCAAGGAGATACCTCAAAGTTGCTCCATAAAATTTTTTGGCTTCCAAATGAGCACTTGATAAGCCAAGTCCCTCTACACCTCACTTCACACATCAAGTCATCATACCCATCACCATTCTAGCCATTTCATCTCAAACTCTCATTCAAATCAAAATTCATTTCAAAAACATCAAGAATAGCATCATTGTTGCCACATCACCCTTGACACCTCATCATTCACACACATCATCTCCACATCATTCAAAAATTTTGACTAGAGAGAATTTTCAAATTCAAGTGGGCTGACACGTCATCATTCCCATTGGCCACGTCACACCACCTGGCCATGTCATCACTTTCAAATGCCACTTCATTCACTCCTTAAACTCTTCTTTTTTCCAAATTCCAAAGAGCTCTATTGTGAAAAAAGGATCCCGTAATATTATAGGGTACAAAAACGATTCCCCTACAAAAAAGAATTTTGAGAAAAGGCCTTATTTTAGGCATTATATATGTTTTCTAGGGAATCGTGCCATAGGGCTTAAGGGGTGTAAAAATTTTCCTATCTACCCCCCTAATTTCTCCTTTCACCCAATCTCCCCGCTAGCGTGGAGCATCCGGGCGTGTGGGGCGGTGGAGGTACCGGATCCCACGTGGACGCTGCATGCAATAATCAGAAAGAATTGATTTTTTTACCCTTATATACCTTGTCTCCTAAATTCAATCAGGCCTGTGGGATATTTAGCTTCGAACTGCCAAAACCTAAATCTGGAAAACGCCAAGATCCGTTCAATCCGGCCAAACAGACCATTAAATCACCACCCAAAGTGGCCGAATCATCATGTTTAATACCATGAATGCTTAGTGCGAGCTAAAAGACGAAGATTGGAAGGAAGTAATAAAATCTCAACGGACGAAGCCTTCTACAAAAGGGTTTTTTCTGCACAGAAGATTCTTGAGGGCTTTGAGGCAAAGAAGGACTCTTGGCTTTGAAGAAGGACCGCCTTGATAATCCTGAGCTTGATTCTGACCTCCTATGCTTACCTTTGATCCGGATTATTGACTCAATTTTTCTGGATTTTTATGTATACCTATTTGATCCTGTGCCCAAGACCCCGAGCTTGGGATATTACATTGTATCTTCTTAAAGGACCGATTATATTGAAAATCCGACCTTTGTAGCAATTTATTTGAGTTGCATTGTGATCTTTTCCCAAAAGCAAAATTGTTATAGACTGAGTATCTAGTGCCTGTACAAATTGTCAGCTGTGTGTTCTCTGCCTATGTGGCAAATCCTTAGAGAGTGCGAAAGCCAAACCCCTATCAAGGCAAATTGCGAAGTCAATACAAGCTAGCATTGTCAAATCATGAGGTATTGCACAACAAGCATGGAGCACAGGAGAGCAACTATCTGAGCATCAATCCTGCCAAACTAAATGTGTGAAACTAGGCAATACTAGACACGCACATAGTCCATCTTTAGAAAACATTTTCTTTCAACATTATTCTCTTCTTATAGTCTTAGGCTAAAAGTTACCAAAAGAAAAATTAGGTCCCTTCTTGTCAAAAAGAAAAGTTGGCCCCTGGTGTGCAGACAAATCTGAAAAAAATAGAGTTGGTATCTCCAGAAAATTCATTGCCAATATCGAGTTCCAAATTTCAGCTCTCTGTTAGGGACATTGACCAAAAATTGACTGGGTCAGTGATCTGATTTATGCCTACCTAGCCTACTCTGACCTCGCTGAGTTTTTGCAGTCTGTTGGTGTCAAGTGTTGAGCATCTTGTAGAAAGATATCCACACCCATAGCTTCATAGATCACATACTGCTAGTTATTTTGTGAAGCAGACTTTTTTATCTTCAGGGAAACACACTCCTAGTGAACTTTTGTGCATTTTTTCTGGAATCTTTGCACTCAGAGTGGTTGCCTTAAGCAACCTGGAGGTTCTAAACCACTGAGGTTGAAGGTTTTGCCAGGAACACCTTCAACATTTTGGAGGTTCTACCGAGATCACTTTCCTGGAATCTGAACTCATGGCACCCAGAAGAACTAATGAGGCATCAGAGCCTAGTGAAGCACAGGATAATCATGAGACTACTGCAGCACCAACTGTTACCATACAAGCAAATGCAGGTATGCCTTATCAATACTTTGAGCTAAATGTGCCTATTCCAGTTCCTGTCTTTGATCCGAGCATGAATGCCAATAATTTCCTCAAAACTTTTGAAGAATACTATCAGGAGTATGGTTACAAAAAAGGCTGTAAGTTCTCTGAATTTAAAAAATGTTTCAAGAATGATGAGGTCAGAGCTTGGTTAGAGTATGTTGTAAGTTTAGGCACCAATTCTTGGGAAGAACTGGTTAAAAAATTTTTAGCACGGTTTGGAAGAGTCTTGGACCCCCAAGATTTAATCTTTGAGTTGCAAACTTTTCGCATCAAACATGGTGAGAGTGTGCACCAATATGTTGAAAGATTCAATCACTATCTTGTCAAGTGCCAAGTCAATCATGTTCCTAACCACACCTTGCATCTAGTGGCTTCTTTTATCAGGGGATTAAGCAGCAGACCGAGGGTACACAGAAAGCTTTTGAAGATCCAAAAACAAGAAGGATTTGATACAATTCACAAGGCTTTCACCAAGGCTACTGAAATTGCAGATATGATGTCTTACTTACCAGATGATGTGCACTTACCAAGTGATCCTTTTTTTCCAGATTATGAGCAAGAGTATATGGGAGCAGAACCTGTACCTGTTTATGCTGTTCAAAAGGAGGAAAAAAAGGTTAAAATGGAAGATGATGATGCTCCTACAGCAGATGTAAGGGCAGAGATTACCAAAGTGTCTGAGGCACTGATTGAGGTAACCAAACAACTTCAAGAGCTGAAAAGCTCAAAGGTTGAAAAGAAAACTTACCCTCCATGTGTACATTGCTTTAGAGATACTCATTCTTCTGATTACTGTTGGTATAGGCCATGCCCTAAGTGTGGGAAGAGATGTCATTTTGGTAAAGAGTGTCCTGTGTGTGAATTTTGTAAGGCTGTAGGACACTATGAAGATAGGTGCAGTGTTAAAGAGTATTTTGCCAGACAAGAAAAGTCTAAAGTCAATGAGCCGAATGCATCTATAAGGTTTGTGCAGGAAATTGAGGAACAAGAGGAGATAATGGCTGTTCACACCAGAAGAATGAATAATGCCAAAGGAAAAGAAGCAACACATGAGGAAGCTGACATCTTGAAACATGGGGATGCTGAGCAAGCTGTGGCTGTGCCTCCTCCTCCTGCTCAGAAATTTGTCAAGAAAGAAAGAGAGTGTGAGGATTTTGAATTTTTGCTGAAGAATTCGAAAATTTGTGTAGATTTGCTGACCTTGCTCAAGATAGCCCCTTCTTACAGAAAAAAAGTTCTCAATCTGACTAAGGAAGATGAATTTGCCCTAACAAACCACATTGAGGAGCACATGCTCACCCAGGATGATCATGATCCTGGAGCTTTTACTTGTGTAGCCAAAATGGAAGGAAAGATCTTAACTAAAGTTCTGCTAGATGGAGGATCACCCCTGAATGTGATGCCACATCATATTATGAGGCTGTGTGGTCTAGAAATAGACAAGAAAGCTCCAATGATCTTAAAATCTTTTTCTAACACGAAAATCAATCCAGTTGGAATAGTTAGCAATGTGCCTATTGATGTTGAAGGAATAATGGTTGCAGCTAACTTTGTTGTGGTTGCTTTCGAAGGAATAGGGGACAAATCAGATATTTATGACCTGCTCTTGGGCAGAAAATGGCTTTCTACAGTTGATGCTAGGCCTGTGTGGTCAAAAGGTGAATGCACTATTTCAAATGGCAAGAAAAAGGTAACATTGTACAACAAGTTAGGAGAATTTGAAAATATGAATTTCATTGAAGAAGAAATGCTGTTGTCACATCCGTGTGGAGAGTTTGAGCTGAATGCAGTAGAGTTGGAGCCTGACATGAAAATTCCTAAAGAGTTAACTTCAGCCAAAGCAGGTAATTTTGCTTATTTGTGGTTTGATGGTGGTGTCTCCAAAAGGCTTAATGTGGCATCTTCTCAAGGGCTATTCTTAAGGATGCCTCCAATAGGTCATTGGCTAAAGTAGGAAGAATTTATCCAAATGTCACTTCTAATATGGCAGAGTACAAGGCATTAATTGCAGGTCTTCAAGAGGCAAGAAATCTAAACATCAGTGATGTTATCATCTTTGGAGATTCTCAGCTTGTCTGCAGGCAAATATCAGGAGAGTATCAGGCCAAGAGTGAAGACATGATGCAGCTTAGAGATCAAGCTATGCTGGAATTAAGAAATTTTAAAACCTGGGAGCTTTGCCATGTGCCAAGGGAGCAAAATTGTGAAGCGGATTCACTATGCAAAAGTGTGCTATTGGAACACTTAGCTGAGGGAGCAATTCAAGAAGATGAGCTTGAAAAGAAAGATCTGCAACAGCTGTACCCTATCCTGGTAATCAATGCAAGTGAAGACAAACAGGTAAAGGAGATCAAGGTAAACAAAAAGGGTCTAGATAGGGTATTGTATGTTGGTGATTTGTTTGAGGAGGAAGACAATACCTTTGTTACTGAATTCTTTGATGATTGGAAGGATATCTTTGTTTGGGATTATGATGAGTTGGTTGGTGTTGATAAAAAGATTTGTGAGTTTGAAATCAAGATCAAGGAAGGTATGAAACCTGTTATACAAAAACTAAGAAGGATTAATGCTTCCTTATTAGGTTTAATTAAGGATGAGTTATACAAAATGAAAGATGCAGGTGTGATTGCAGAAATTGTAAATCCTGAGTGGCTATCTTGCATTGTTCCTGTTGAGAAGAAAAATAAAACTATCAGAATCTGCATAGATTATAGAGATCTAAACAAAGCCACTATCAAAGATTGCTATCCATTGCCATTCCTGGAAGAAGTACTACATGCTGTGGCAGGGAAGGAAATTTACTCATTCTTAGATGGCTTTTTAGGTTTTAACCAAATAAGCATCAAGGAAAGTGATCAGCCAAAAACCTCATTCATTACACCTGAAATCCATTTGCCATGAAAAGAATGCCATTTGGATTGATGAATGCATCTGCAACATTCCAAAGAGCCATGGATACAATTTTCAAAGAAATGCCTGCCAATACTTTTCGTGTATTTCTAGATGACCTTTGTTTGGGAACTTCTCTGGAAAAACATTTTTGTATGCTAACCTTGCTGTTTGATTTGTGTAGAAAAGGAGGAGTAAGTCTGAACCCCAAAAAGTGTATTTTTTTATCCTCTAAGGGAGAATTGCTTGGGCATGTAGTATCTACAGCAGGAATTCAAATATCTGAAAGTAAGGTTGAAGCCCTAAGGAAATTAGCACCTCCAAAAACTCTCAAGCAGGTTAAAAGCTTCATGGGGATGACCAGCTTCTTGAGAATGTATGTCCCTCATTTTTCCCACACTATGAGCCCAATTTCTAACCTCACAAAAGTTGGGAAATTCTCCAAAAGTGAAAGCAAACATATCCTGGTAGATTGGGATGAGCAGTGCCAAGACTCTTTTGACAAGATCATTGAGGCCATTTGCAAATCTATCTTACTTAAACCCCCTGATCTAGAGAAGCCCTTCAAAGCATATATCAGTGTCACAAAGAAGGCAATTGGTTTGGCACTGCTGCAAGAGGATCATGTAATTGCTTTTGCAAGCAAAATGTGGTCAGATACTGAATTGAGATATCCCAGATTGGAGAAAAGTGCAGCAGCCTTGATGTTCTTAATAGAGAGACAAGGACATCTTCTTCAGAACAATCAGGTGCAAGTGTTCATGAGACAAAATCCTTTCTCACTCCTCTTTGCAAAAAAACAACCAAAAGCCAAATTGTGCGGGTGGGCAGAAAATCCAAGCTTATGATATTACTGTGAAGGTGGTAAAATTGATCGAGAACCCCAGCTCCTATCTTCCACATGTGTTGTTTGAGCATGAAGATCAAGATGATTTATGTAGTAATGACAATCTAACAAACTTGATTTCTTTTGATGCAGAAAATATTAACCGGCAGCTTTGACATCGAAACTATCTTCGTGAGCAATGAGTTGCCCAAGAATTTGAGTGGCGATCAAGAAAAGAAGATTCAAAGACAAGTGCAAAAAGTTCAGGCTAATTGAAGGGATCCTATGCAAAGTTGACAATGAAGGAGTCCCCGTTGAGATGTGTGGATGAAGGCGAGGCCAAAATGATAATTGAAGCATGTCATGAGGGAGTTTGTGGAGGACACTTTGCAGCAGATACAACCGCAAAAAGATCCTAAGGTCGCTACTTTTGGCCCACTCTTTTAAGGATTGTTATGAGACTATAAAATGCTGCCATAAATGTCGATCTTTGGGAAAAAGACCTTGCGTACCACCGCCTCGACCGCCATAACTTCCCTGACCTTTCCAAATGTGGGGTTGGATTTTATAGGCCCCATAGACCCACCTTCTTCAGCTCAACATCAGTTTATATTAGTTGCCACTGATTACTTTACCAAATGGGCAGAGGCAATTCCTTTGAGAGAAGCCAATGCTCAAGCCACTGCAAGATTTCTGCATGAAAATATTTGTGCCAGATTTGGCATTCCTTTCAAAATAGTTTCTGACAGAGGCAGCCAGTTCATCAACCATACAATTGCATTACTACTAGCCACCTTGAAAGTCAAGCATACCAAAAGTTCATCCTATTACCCTCAGGGAAATGGCCAAGCAGAATCAACTAACAAGACTCTCAAATCTATCCTCAAAAAAACCATCAATGTTTCAAAAAAGGATTGGCACCTAAAACTCCATGATGCACTCTGGGCATATAGAACTACCATCAAAGTTGCCACAAAACACACTCCTTTCAGTTTGGTATATGGAATAGAGTCAGTGCTGCCTATAGAATTAGAGCTTCCATCACTCAGACTGGCTTATCAGATTAATTTGGAGATGGATGAGGCTCTAAAAGACAGATTTGTGAGATTGATACAGCTTGAGGAGCATAGATATGAGGCTGAGAATGCAGTAATGAGAAAAAAAGCTAAAGATATTGCAGCCTTCAAAGCAAAGACACAAATTGCGGGAGTCTTGAAAACAGAGAGTTAGTGTTGAAGTGGAACGAAGGCAAGGGAAGACATAGCATCCAAATTTGAGAATCTTTGGGAGGGACCATTTGAAGTGATAGGGACAAATTGGCAAGGATTCATATTGGCTGAAAGATATTACGATGGCGAGAATTGATGAACCCTATCAACATTGTGCACCTAAAAGGTATTGGCAACAACATGTTGCCCTTTGCTCGTTCAACCGAGATCTTTATGGTAAGATGTAGCTAGGTTTAGTTAATGCATAGGGTAAAAGCAAATCAATTAAGCCTATTTTAGTAAGTCTAGTTCTGCCTTGAAGTTGTTATTCGTGTACTAATGAGTTTCTAAGTTTTGCAAGTACTAAAGGGCTATGCAGATTGTGATCAACTGAGGGAGTGAATTAATACTGATCATAGTTCCATGCAGGTGCATCTGAACATGTCATTCACACATCTCTTCCACTGCATCATATTATTCTTCATCATCTGAAGTTGCTGCCATTGCCTCCACATCAGCAACTCATTCAAACTAACAAGCTTTATCTTCACATGCAGGTGCATCCTTATGATTGCCTCCATCTCTCACCTGATCAAGAGTTGACCTCATTACATCAGAAAACTCATACATTTTCATAAATGTCCCAAGCTGCTGTCATTCCACCATCCTGCAGCTTCTCATAACTAAAGAGATTTATTTGTTTGGGGTCTGGGTTCGGGAACTCCTGCAAGACAGCCCTCTGTGAGGACCCTTGGATCTAACAGGAGAATCCGGGGGGACTATGTCACGCGGGATTTGCAAGAAAAGAACAAGAAGAAGAAAACGGAACAGAAAAGAACAATGAGAGGAAAATGATATGCTTCTTTGATATCAATGATGAACATACATGAGCTCTCGCAATCGAGAGAAGACTGAAGAGAGACAAGACTCAAAACTCATCTAGCCCTCATATGCTAGCTCTACTCATATATATAGTACAATGGCCTTTGGCCCAATATAGACACTCTGACTGATCTCGGTGCCGACTCCTGGAAGGAGGCCTGATTTGCAGGAATGTTGGCGGTGCCTCTTGAAGTGCCTAGAATCACGCGGACGCTGACGCGGGCGGTGACGGCCCCTCACTTGTCTGAGCGGCGCCTCTTGATAGGCTGCTGCTTGGTCTTCTGCGGGGCCTTGGATGGCTGACCCGTGGTTGACTGCGGATCCTTGAGCTTGACCTGGTCCGTCGTATGCATGAATAGTCCTGTACCAGGAGGCACAGGACTAACATTATTTTCCATGCAGGTTCATCTGAAGGTAACATCATATGTAGGTCCATATGCAGGTCATTGAGTTGCCAACCATACTCTCACATTGGCAATTGGCTGGAGCTATGTCAAGAGTTACCAAACAGCTGGTCAAAGGGGCTGGTAGACCAGCCTTCTCTTTTAGTTTGGCATAATGCTGCCATGCCATGGCAGCATGCAAGAGCCAAGCACATATTTACACTAATCCTCTCAGTTTGATTCACTTTGCAAGACATTAGGGAAGTGCTTCACTAGCATACATCACAGTTTGAAGAGCAAAGGAAGGACAATTGACTCAAGTCACTCAAGAGATACAAGAGGTCAAACAAGCAAAGGAAGTGAAGAGAAGAAGAGAAAGAAGACCCCTTGAAGAGCATTCCATGGTATGTAACCATTTGTGATCTTGGTATATTTGGCATTTTGATCCCCATCTACTCCACCATCCCAAATACCATTGAACCTTGACTCCTTGCTCATACACCTCCCAAAGTCAAACTTGACCTTGAAAGTTCTTTCTAGTCAAAATACACCTTCATGAAACACCCACTTGCTTCATCATCCAATAGTTGAAGAGAGACTTGACTAAGTCATGATTTTGCTCATGAAGTCAACATCCCATGCAACTTGAGCAAAAATAAAAAGAGGGTTGCAAAATCCCTAAGGGAAATGCTCAAAATTCAAGCATGCCCAAGGAGATACCTCAAAGTTGCTCCATAAAATTTTTTGGCTTCCAAATGAGCACTTGATAAGCCAAGTCCCTCTACACCTCACTTCACACATCAAGTCATCATACCCATCACCATTCTAGCCATTTCATCTCAAACTCTCATTCAAATCAAAATTCATTTCAAAAACATCAAGAATAGCATCATTGTTGCCACATCACCCTTGACACCTCATCATTCACACACATCATCTCCACATCATTCAAAAATTTTGACTAGAGAGAATTTTCAAATTCAAGTGGGTGACACATCATCATTCCCATTGGCCACGCCACACCACCGCCATGTCATCACTTTCAAATGCCACTTCATTCACTCCTTAAACTCTTCTTTTTCCAAATTCCAAAGAGCTCTATTGTGAAAAAAGGATCCCGTAATATTATAGGGTACAAAAAAGATTCCCCTACAAAAAAGAATTTTGAGAAAAGGCCTTATTTTAGGCATTATATATGTTTTCTATGGAATCGTGCCATAGGGCTTAAGGGGTGTAAAAAATTTTCCTATCTACCCCCACCTAATTTCTCCTTCCAAACCAATCTCCCCTGCCGCGTGGAGCATCCGGGCGTGGGGGGCGGTGGAGGTACCGGATCCCACGTGGACGCTGCACGCAATAATCAGAAAGAATTGATTTTTTTACCCTTATATACCTTGTCTCCTAAATTCAATCAGGCCTGTGGGATATTTAGCTTCGAACTGCCAAAACCTAAATCTGGAAAACGCCAAGATCCGTTCAATCCGGCCAAACAGACCATTAAATCACTACCCAAAGTGGCCGAATCATCATGTTTAATACGAGCTAAAAGACAGAAGATTGGAAGGAAGTAATAAAAATCTCAACGGAACGAAGCCTTCTACAAAAGGGTTTTTTCTGCACAGAAGATTCTTGAGGGCTTTGAGGCAAAGAAGGACTCTTGGCTTTGAAGAAGGACCGGCTTGATAATCCTGAGCTTGATTCTGACCTCCTATGTTTACCTTTGATCCGGATTATTGACTCAATTTTTCTGGATTTTTATGTATACCTATTTGATCCTGTGCCCAAGACCCCGAGCTTGGGATATTACATTGTATCTTCTGAGTGACTGATTATATTGAAAATCCGACCTTTGTAGCAATTTATTTGAGTTGCATTGTGATCTTTTCCCAAAAGCAAAATTGTTATAGACTGAGTATCTAGTGCCTGTACAAATTGTCAGCTGTGTGTTCTCTGCCTATGTGGCAAATCCTTAGAGAGTGCGAAAGCCAAACCCCTATCAAGGCAAATTGCAGTGTCAATACAAGCTAGCATTGTCAAATCATGAGGTATTGCACAACAAGCATGGAGCACAGGAGAGCAACTATCTGAGCATCAATCTTGCCAAACTAAATGTGTGAAACTAGGCAATACTAGACACGCACATAGTCCATCTTTAGAAAACATTTTCTTTCAAGATTATTCTCTTCTTGTAGTCTTAGGCTAAAAGTTACCAAAAGAAAAATTAGGTCCCTTCTTGTCAAAAAGAAAAGTTGGCCCCTGGTGTGCAGACAAATCTGAAAAAAATAGAGTTGGTATCTCCAGAAAATTCATTGCCAATATCGAGTTCCAAATTTCAGCTCTCTGTTAGGGACATTGACCAAAAATTGACTGGGTCAGTGATCTGATTTATGCCTACCTAGCCTACTCTGACCTCGCTGAGTTTTTGTAGTCTGTTGGTGTCAAGTGTTGAGCATCTTGTAGAAAGATATCCACACCCATAGCTTCATAGATCACATACTGCTAGTTATTTTGTGAAGCAGACTTTTTTATCTTCAGGGAAACACACTCCTAGTGAACTTTTGTGCATTTTTTCTGGAATCTTTGCACTCAGAGTGGTTGCCTTAAGCAACCTGGAGGTTCTAAACCACTGAGGTTGAAGGTTTTGCCAGGAACACCTTCAACAGTGCCCTAAGAAAAAGACACCCTATGAACAAACAAAAAGGACCCGACACAAAATGATGAAATAGAAACCATGAAAACACACTTTCGCGGCACTGGAGGGCAACCCCTCGTGCGTAGCACCTTGTTTTAATGATATACTTCTTACTTTAATTTCATAGTTGCTTTAGTTAATTATGTTCAATTAACTGTAACGGTGCCAAGGATGTCGTCCATCTTCTCTCTCTCCCCCCCTTTTGGTGGGTGGAGAGGGGAAGTGTGTGTGTGTGTTTTTTTTTTTTTTTTTTTTTTTTTTTTTGCTGGGGGGGGGACACTACATATGGAAGCGGACTACAAGGATGCCGATTTAAAAAGTGGATGTGGACTTGTTCACAGTAGAAGACGTTAAGAAACAAATTAGGAAAGTGCACAACGGGAAAGTGAGAGGCCTATTGGGGATATCAATTGAGTTGTTCAAATGGGGAGACACCGACTTGTTAGAACAAGTAACCCAACAAATGAACAATGTGGTCAAACAAGGGCTATCTCATGATTGGAAAAACTGTAATTCATAAGTCTGGGAATAGAAAAGCAGTGCAGAATTATTGTACAATAATGATAGGAAACACTTTTTCAAACGTTTTTGATGGTTTGTTAGAACGAAAGCTCGAGGGTTGGGCCGAAAACAACCAGAAGAGAATGATGGGACAAGCTGGTTTTTGAAGGAGACTGTACATTAGATCATGTAACTTACTCTGAGAACTTTGATGGAGAAGGAAAAGGGTCAATGTTGAGCTTTGTATTTTGGCATTCATTGATTTCTTTAAAGCATTTAATACAGTTCCACGCAAGGGATTGGGTGAGCAGTTGGAAAGACTTCGAGTATCGATTGAGCTTCGAGGCGTAGTAGCCCGGTTGTACAAAGAAGTAATTGCCAAGTTGTCGATTCTTATGCCAGATGAAATAAGAAACACTATTGGTGTTAAGCAAGGATGCCCTCTATCCTCGACACTCTTTGGACTCTTCATAAATGAACTAGAAGACTAGTCGAGAGCCCATGGCCGCATGCAGGTACCAGTTTAGGTCACTATGTAATTCAATTACTTCTTTACACAAATAATGTAGTGCTTATCTCAGAAGCTACATCTTTTGTGTTTCTACCTTTTTTTTTTTGGCTATGGCACGACCATGGCGATGGCGCCCACTGCTCTTGGCATCCCCTGCTCTTGGCGATGGCATCCAATGCTCTTAGCGATGGCGTCCACTGCTGATGTTTCTGTAAGAGAGTTTTTAGATGTCGATTTTGTAGCCGAAAGTAGGCATATTCTGTTCTTGCCTTTGTTTTTCTTTATATTTGTCTTTGGTTCTTCATGTTTCTTCTTTGTATTTGCTATCTTGCACTAACTTGTTTCTTGCTTTCTTGTTTGTTGGTGCAGGTCTGGCCTGTTTTGCTCTTAAAGCTTTGTTAGAGGTGCATCGAACACTCATGTTGCAGAGTAAAAAGATTGAACAAGATGCCAAAGTTGCAGCGGTAGCATGGAAATAATAGCACTGATTTTTGCTGTCACAGCATTGATCTATTTGTTTTCTTGGGCACTATGCTTTGTTTGTTGCTTCCTTTCTACTCCAGTTTGTACTCTGACATTTTGTCTTCTCTGTCTTATTGCTCAATGGCAGCTTTGTGCACATGTTCGGTTATTTTCTAAAATCTTAACATTTTTCATGATGTCTATTTGGCTAAACTTATGGATACACTCACATTAATTTTTACTTGAAGTTGGCTAAACTTTAAATTTAATTATTCCTTTAAAATTTTATTTGGCTATTTTTTCTAAGCTAAAAATCATGTAATTTAAAACTTTTATTTGGCTATTTCATAAAGCAAAATCCCAAATATGTCATTTTAATCATGTAGTGTAGACATGTAACAATAATCAAGTAACATATGCCATAAGAAAAATCTTCTAAATCAAGCTAAGACATAGCTTACAAACAACCTTGGATCGACCAACTGAAGTTCTCGTGCTCATTTGCACATTGTTTACCGGAGCTATTATTGTCTACTACAGGTTCCTTCATCAAATTAGATGCTTCCTCATGTAATTTAGAAGATCCTCTACGCTTGCACTCATTCTTCCACAACTCAAATGCCTTCTCATAAGGAAATGTCTCAATGGTATGTGTAGTGCTATATAGTCTCAAACATGCATCAAGATTGCCATCAAGTCGGTTCCGCAGCTTATTTTTTATGAAGCTCATTGTGCTAAAACAACGTTCATCTTCACTCCCAAGTATCATACACAAGCATAACTCTGCCAATTTAAAATACTCTGAAATGGACACCCTCAACACGCTGTTAGAATCCAATATCCTCCAGAGACGTGTTGCTGCACCAAACTCTAAGGGATCCTCTAACTGTTGAGTTTGACAATAAATACTCTCTCCAAACAATTTAGATTGCAATGCTAATTATTCCCAATCAAGAAGCCCTTCTATAGTTTCAGTGCCAAACCTTTCTTGGAATGCAAAAGTAATCTCAGATGGTAGCCATCTTACTTTGAAAGATTTTATACACACTTGCCATTGAGCCTTTCCAAACTTGAGGAAAGATAACCCCAATAGCATCAAGGACATCCTCTTGTGGAAACCTTGAACGAAGCTCATTTACGAGATTGCGCGCTATCTACACAACGAGAAGCATTAGGTATGAATATTATAATTTAAGAAAATACGGTACATTTAAATTCACATAGGAATAATTGTCTCAATCAAGCCTTGAAAATTAGAAGTCTTCATCTCGCACTTTCTATGATAGTTTCCTCTGTACCCTTTGTGTCCTGAAATGCATGCGAAGAAATTGATCTTTGACATATATGCACACATACCCCTCCTCATTGTATCGTAGGAAACTCTCACATGATCCAACTTGAACCAACTTGTTCCAAATAGTAAATTCGTCTTTATGCAATTCAAAACATGATTTTCCAGCCAAAATATCCACATATAAATTCTCAATCTCAACTTACAACGTCTTTCTGGCTATTGTATACTCAGGTATAAAGATTTATCTATCTTGTGAAATCTTTATCATATAATTTAGCTTCCTCGTCAAAGGCTGCATAGCAAAGAGAGTAAGCATAGTCTCACAATCTGTCATAAGTCCCATGAGCTCAAATACCCTTTGTGATGTGTTTTCATTATCATCATCATTCAAATATAACTCATTTACCATACCCACCAATGACACATATTCCTCACAAAGGCGTTCGATTGGTTGGTGCAATGAAATTCACCTAGTGGCGACATCTTTTAATAACTTATTCACTTTATTGATACCGAAATATCCACATATAAATTCTCAATCTCAACTTACAACGTCTTTCTCGCTATTGTATACTCAGGTATAAAGATTTATCTATCTTGTGAAACCTTTATCATATAATTTATCTTCCTCGTCAAAGGCTGCAGAGCAAAGAGAGTAAGCATTAGTCTCACAATCTGTCATAAGTCCCATGAGCTCAAATACCCTTTGTGATGTGTTTTCATCATCATCATCATTCAAATATAACTCATTTACCATACCTACCAATGACACATATTCCTTACAAAGGCGTTCGATTGGTTGGTGCAATGAAATTCACCTAGTGGCGACATCTTTTAATAACTTATTCACTTTAGTGATACCGCTTGCAAAGTCTCGAAATATTGCTAACCTTTGAGGACTTTTAGAGAAAAAATTATAAGCAGCATGAACTAGAAATTCAACCTTACCAATTTTTTGTGAATCAGAAACTGTCTTGTATGCCAAGTTGGTCCTCTGGGACATACAATGAAGCACATTGATATAAGGTGCTAAGCTGGGTAAAAGCATGAAAGGGTGTACGTACATTGTACTGAATTGATGTACAAATATGGATACTTTTCACGTACATTTTGGTTACTTTTTATTTGTATAAACATACACTTTTTGATTTTATGTACTTTGCATATACATTTAAGCTAAATTTTGGATATTTTTTGGCTATGCATGTACTTTTTGGGTACTTTGGGTGATTTCTGTAATATAGCCACATGTACCAAAAGGGATACATTTCTAGACACCCTTTCATGCTTTTACCCAGCTTGCCTGTATTCTGATGCCCAATCCTATCCTACTACCTTGCATCACAGAGGCTCCATCGGCTCCGAAACAAGTTATTTTTTTGGCACACTCAATAGGAGTCAAAAGAGCAACATTAGATAAGTATTCAACAATCACATTGAAAAGGGTCTCTACAATAGCATCTCCTGAAAGTTTCCTAATACCCAAAAAGTAGGAGACACGTTCAAAATTCACAACATTGTAAAGATGCATTGTAATCTATGAGGTATTATCAATTGCCGTCACTTCATCCATGGATAATGAAAGAAACGATGATTTATGAACAATTTTAAAAAGTTCTAACTTCAGTGCCCCACTCATTTGCTCAGCAAACTCCCATCCTTTAGGCTCACTCCAATGAGTCGAGGGACATGAGGGAATTTTTTGAATGAGCAAATGACCTCTCATGTGAGGATAATCCTTCACGGGCTTTCCCAAAGATAGCAACCAAAAAACAACCCTCATTTGCACCAACTTAGCCTCAAAATTCAACCTATCAAGTTTTGAAAACACCATATGTATGGGAGTAGTTTTGTCTAGCAAGTGTTCTTCATCAACAAGTGTTCTTCATAAGTCTTTAAAATGTTAAGATGCCTATTCTTCTCATCCCAAAAAACTTTCTCCAAAACTCCACCGTTCTCATCACATACCATAGATCTCTTCTTACCATGGTGTTTCATAATGTTATCATATTTAAATTGGAGAAGCGCATCTCTCTTTCTTCCCCATGAACAAACTTTGCATCTGACCCATTCCTTACCAACTATTATAGCTTATTCAATGTGGGGAAATTCTGCTAACCATTCACCTTCTGAATGAACGACCAATGACAAAGATGCTTTGCCTTTTTTTCTTTGTGGTTCCACTAGGTTTAGTAATAGGTTGTATAGAAGATGAGGTGGCTTTATCTTTTGAGACATTTGCATGAGTATCTTCTTCTAAGCCCAAGGACATGTCCTCGCTATTAGACTCCTCTTCCTCACTACAAGCATAAGAATGATCTTCCTCGCTACTAATATGACAAGGAGACTCCAAATCATTATGAGGAAGATCAATCACTTTTCTCTTGCGTGTACATTCTAGGATTTTGCTCTGGCGAGACATATTCCCTGAATCACAAATTTGAATTACTATGACAGTAATGCAAAATAGATTTGAAATAAAAAAAAGGCATCAATATACCTTATGCAAAATAGATCTGTTATGCTAGCTAGCTTGTCCGCTGCTCGCTCAGTAAATGTGATGGTGCTTGTCACACAAAGATAACAATGTAACACCTAAAAGGAAATAAGAAAATAGAAAAACGTAAATATAAATAGAAAATGACAAAAGAAAAAGAAAACATAAAAACGAAAACGTAAACTAAAACATCTATTTTTTATTTTTTTTAATTCATTTCCAATCCTGTGAACAAGTTAGGGGATCGAGACACCCAACAAATGGCAGTGGAAGATTTGCAAAGAATCGCCGAAGGCCTTGCTCCAGAAAGCATTTTAGTCTTCCTGACGTGCCTATACGAGGTAAGCACTGATTAAAAGAGCATGATACGCAGAGAAAGTGTAATGGGCCTGGCCACCTGTATGGGTCAATATATGTATTTATGTACATATATACATATTCATGGCATGTATGCTGTGACGCTCCCTGCCAAACATACGGCGCCCGGCCGCACACTCGGCAGGAAATCCCCCATCCGGCTCAGCAACCGCATGGGCCCTTCGTCTGCCCCGCACTCTGAGGTGACTCTTAGTGCGGGAAGGGAACACGAAGGTGTCTTGCGCGCCCTTCCCCTATGGGCTCCTATAACAGCGGAAACGATAACACGTCAGAACTAGCATCAACATATACAAATACTACCTCGAGGGGTAGTGCATCACTCATAATCCAAGGCAAAGATGATAATCACGAACCATAAAACATGAGAGCTCCTACCCCGGCTCAAACTCGTAAGGAGGATGACTGACCGGCTAGGCCTCAAGATAGAGCAGACCGAGTCATGGCAATGGCGAGGGCTGGCATAGAACAATGGCTAGGGTTGACCACTCCATCCGCCCCTCCCGTGCATACTTTGCGGATGGGCTAAATCAGGCTCGCATGGCTCTAGCCTTCCGGATACGCAATCCCATGGCATCACCCATCGACTACTCCAGTTGCATCTCCCCTCGCCCGATGAGGCGAAGGGTTGCATCTCCCCCTTCCTGCAGTCTAGAGGTTCCGTGGGCGGCTAGAGAATCGTGGCGACACACGATTAGTACCCGACTTAACCCCCCAAAACGAGAGCCAAGCCAACACTTGCAGCTCTCGAGAGGCAGGGCTTACACCATTGCCCCAGAGGTGTCTGACCCATGCTCGCCCACACGGCGACCCACCATAAGCCTAGCCCACTATGGGATCCCCCCGAAGCCCCCACTCGCAGGGATCCTCCCCCTCCACTTTCCCTCTAGCCCCGTTATATGGTGCTGAGTCATATCATAGCCTCAATAGCCGGGTGGGCTCCTATGCACAAAGTCGCAACTAATAGGAACTAAGGGATCTACTCTAGGAGCATACTACATATGGCTCTAGGTCTCTACCCCCCTTCCCAATACAAGAGGAGCAACATGATCAACCATCATCACATAATCATCACATCATGGAAATAATCATAAGAATAACATCTTAACCTAATCATACAAATCTAACTAATAGTTAGGGTTCCTTGATTAGGGTTCAAGATGTTGAATATGGGTTCTAGGATGGCTCTACTCTAGATGCAAAATACTAGCATATCTGGGATGCTAATTCCCAGATGAGCTATCACATCCACTATCCTACATACCTGCTCCCAAGCTCTCCCTCCAGATCCGTGTGCCTCCATGGTCTCCGACTCACGAGATGCCGCCCTACTCCAAGAACGAAGTCTACCTGGCTGGGCTGCCGCACCAGCCTATGCCACAAGAAAGCGATGTTCAAAACGGGGTTTTCGAGCAGTAGGTGAGTCTCTCGGGTGCTAGGGCTGGAAAGAGGTCTAGGGTTAGGGTTTATGCCTATATGAGTTAGGTCCACCTAGGATGCCACGTGGCACCAATCGGGTGAGTCCCGTGGTGGCGGTGCCCCAATAGGTTAAGGCCACGTGGATAATGGCTTAACCTATGGTTGGCTAAGTTATGAGAATAACTTAGCCATGCCCCCTAGTGCCACAATCTATGGTATACAAGGCTATGAGGATAGACTTGTATGGTGATTCGGGTCCAGAATATACGTATTTATGGCGATATTCCCCGGACCGTCACATTCTCCCCTTAGGACAATGTCGTCCTCGGCATTGCGCTAAGGTGATCTAACCTACCTTATGCCCGCATAAGCAACAACATGTCATAACCTTTAGTTTATTATAGTAATCAAGTTTTATTAGTTCAAGTCAAAATTTTAGGCTATATTTGTACTTATACAAAATTATATAGCCTTAACACCTGCTATTTCTTACGATAATTCAAAACATTATGGTAAGAGTTATTAGGGTTCATAATCTAAATTATGGCTCTCCCTATCTTCTCGTAATGCGCCCCTCGTTGAGGTCCACCTTCTACTTGCCTGCAAAAGGAGCACATTACGTTAGTTTAGTTAATAATTTGTGGTTTTAGGGGACCACCCCCCTTACCTCCTTGAGTCGAACTACTGACTCAAGGTTGTCCTACTACCTTGCCCAAGATCATGGCCCTTCCGGATTTGAGCTTAAGGATCATTTAAGATGCTCCCATCATCGCCCATGATCGAAAGTGCTACCTTGTACTTTCGGTTACCCGGTGCCGAAAATACCCCTAGTGCATCATGCCCCACGGGTTTGAAGCTAGGGGAACGCCTCACGATCCCATCATCGCAAGATAATCACTTTAACCTTCACCATGACCCTCCTACACGGCCGTGTGTGCATTCCCGCATCGTGGCATAGAGATCATCCGATCGATGTCCCATCATCGCCCACCATGCCTCATTCCTCACTCACATGACCCTAATGGTCATGCGCACCTCTTGGTGCGTGTGGCCTAGAGAATGCCCTAAGGGTGTATCCCATCATCACCACACGATCCAAGGTTCTGGCACATGCACCCTAGTAACTAGAATGCATGCGCCAGGGCTTAAGGCTAACTAACAACATACTAGCTAACCACCTGGCAAGTCGGGGTCGACCAAGGCGGAGACGACTCGCCCATCAAACTCCTTCATAAACTCGGGTATTGCTTCTCCAAGTCTTGCTTCAATACCCATGTCGCATCTTCCACGGGTAAGTGCTTCCACTTAACCAAATACTTTTGGAACCGAGACCTCCTAGTCTTCTTGAATGACTTATCGAGAAGCAATTCGTGCACTATTTCTACTTGCTCCTCCGGCCATTTCCAACAAGGTTGGAGTATCCAAAACCTCCTCGTGGTTAGGATTGTGCCTTTTTAATAAACTTACGGGAAGACCTTGTGCACCTTGAGATGGGCCGAAAGATCCAACTTGTAGGCTTGAGAGCCCACTCTCTCCAAAATCTTGAACGGACCAGCCCACCTAGGGGCAAGCTTCTTGCAGCTCCCAATCCGCAGCTTGGCTTGCTTCACCTTTATCTTCAACCAGACGCTATCGCCTACCTTGAATTCTCTTACGGTCCTGCAGGCTTGTCGGCTACACTCTTTCTCACCGACTTCTTGCTGCCAATAAATAACCCTTACTTCTTCCACTAGCCGCCGTGATATCCCCTAACATCTGCCGGGATACTTCTACCTTGGACAATGGGGTTGTGCGGTATCCGGTTAAGCACCGGTACCCGTAATTTACCATGAAAGGAGACAACTGAGATGACTCCTGCTTGGCACTCTTGTAGGCGAATTCCACCAAGTGGATGTACTCATCCCACTTGGACTGCTTGTTAGCTTCAAGCATGTCTTCAATGATCCGATTCGTCCTCTCGTCCCCGCCATCTGTTTGGGGATGATATGCCGTGCTCATGGAGAGCTTCGTCTGAATGGTGCTGAAGAGATCCTGCCAGAAGGCACTCATAAACTTGGAATCCCTATCAGATATTATCTCCCGAGGCATGCCATGGAGTCTGAAAATCTCCCTTACAAATAACTTGGCAGTATCTAATGCGTGTCAAGAGTCTTGCAAGGCACAAAATGTGCCATCTTAGATAGCTTATCTACGACAACCATCAATGCATCCTTGCCTCGAAGAGTTCTAGGGAGACCCGTGATGAAATCCATGCTTATGACCTCCCACTTTGCATTTGGCACCCCCAATGGCTCAAGAGCACCCGGAATCCGAAGTTGCTCCGCTTTGGTCTGCTGACATAACTGGCAATCCCGAATATATGCAGCTATCTGCCTCTTCATTCCTGGCCAGAAGTAGCTACTTCGAATCTTGAAATAGGTCTTCATGAAGCCAAGATGCCCTCAAGATTGGGCTGTTATGTGTGTCATGAAGAATTAGCTTCCTTACCCCTGATGATTCGGGCACACACAACTTATGCTTGTGATACAACAGGTTGCCTTCCTTCTTATAATGCTTGAAGGCTTCCCGCTCCTTATCTGTTCTGGCTTCCTTGGAAAGACTTTCCCATACCTCCTTGAAGTCCACATCTGTTGGCAAGGACTCCTCAATCTTCCTGCCAAACTCACTCGAAAGAGTGGAAATCGCATTACAATGCGTCCTTGTCTGAAATGGTCTCCTGGAGAGGGCATCTGCTACAACATTAAGCTTACCAGGCTTATATATAATATCAAAATCATACTCCTCAAGGAATTCCATCCACCTCCTTTGCCTTAAGTTGAGGAGTGGCTGGGTGAAAAGATACTGAAGGCTCTGGTGATCAGTATCCAACTGAAACTTCCTTCCCAGCAGATAATGCCTCCATATCCTCAATGCCCTGACAATGGCTAGCAGCTCCTGATCATGGGTTGGGTAGCGTTGCTCGGCGTCGTTCATCTTCTTCGAGTCGTAGGCGACTACCCTTCCTTCTTGCATCAAGACTGCCCCTGTTGCTATCTTGCTTGCATCTGTTGCTACCAACTTATCTTTACTCGGATCCGGGAGAACAAGCACCGGTGTCAAGAAAGTTAAAACCTCTTTAAGCTTCTCAAAAGAAGCTTGGACTTTCTAACCAATGGCTAGCCCAATCCTTAATCTTCTTGGCCTTAGTGAGGTCCGGCCAAGGGGGGGGCCCACTTAGCAAAGTCCTTCACGAACTTTCTCAGAATATCCCGCCAACCCGAAAAGCTTCTTTACTTCTGCCACATTCCTTGGAGCTGGCCAATCAACTATTGCCTCAATCTTAGATGGATCTGTGGAGATTCCCTCGGATGTTACTACATGCCCCAAGTACTCTACTCGGCCTGTTGCAAAGTGGCACTTAGAGAGCTTCCCATACAACCGATGACGCCTCAACTTCTCCAACACTTTCCCGAGATGTCGACAATGCTCCTCAAGGGACTTGTCAGAGATTAGGATGTCGTCGAAGAAGACAATAACAAACTCATCCAAGAAGTCTCAAGATGTCGCTTCATGAGGCGATAAACGTTCTTTGGAGCATTCGATAGTCCAAAGGGCATTATCAGAATTCAAAGTGACCATACCGCGTTCTGAAAGCGGTCTTATGGATATCCTCTTCTTTTATTCTTATCTGATGGTATCCTGACCTCAAATCAATTTTAGAGAATACCTTTGCTCCTTGTAACCGGTCCATTAGATCATCCGCCCTTGGCAATGCATACTTGTTCTTTATCGCCCCGCTTATTAAAATCGGGCGATAGTCTATGCACATTCTTAAGCTCCCATCTTTCTTCTTCACAAAGAGTATAGGTGCTCCGAAAGGAGACACACTTGCTCTTATAAATCCAAGCTCGAGCAATTCCTGAAGCTGTTTCTTGAGCTCAATCAATTCTGGGGTGCTCATTCTATATGGCGCCTTACTGGTAGGCTTCGCATCCGGAGCCAATGTGATCTCACATTCCACACCCCTATAAGGTGGCAACTGCCGGATTTTATCCGGAAATATATCCTTGAACTCTGAAATAAGCCTTGCTATCTGCCTGGGCAACTGATTTCCCCTTGGTTCACTTCCATCCTGCTTGCCTGGCTCAACTGATTCCATCCTCAAGATGTAATCCACCTTATTCCTTTCTATACTCCTCCTTAGCTGCTTCAAAGAAATACACTGCATAGGAGAATCTAGCTTCTTACCTTTCACTATCAACTTGCTGCCGTTTGGTGCCGTCATGGTGACTTCATTCCGGTCGCAATCAATCATGGCTTTGGCTGGCTTCAAAAATTCCATCCCCACTATCAGATCATATCTTCCAATGTCCATGACTTCTGCTCCCATCGGCCACTTAGCCCCACTAAGGTCTATGTCAAAGGTGATCCTTCTCCCCTTAGTGTGCCGAATGGCGCCGTTTGCCATAGCTACTGGCCTTGGCTTAGACTTCAATACCTTGTTCTTCATTAGAGCAGCCAATCTAGGAGATGCAAAATTATGAGAGCTACCTGTATCTATGAGGACTACATAAGAATTACTATCTATGATCCCGTCCGCAGCGATGACAGTTGACTGATTCTCTATATCACCTGTCTCAATGTTTGCACATATGTGGCACTCACCATCTATGAAGTCCCGGCCCTCCCCGGCCGGGTCGCCGCCCTCGGCCCGCTTCTGTTGGGGAGTCCCAATCCAAGAGTTCTGCCAAGGCTGACTGCATGACGAATGGACAATCATGTGTTCGGTGCCCTGGCTGGAAGCACCTGAAACATAGCTTTTTCTCAATGCATTCCTGTCTCTTTTCCTTCGGCAGACTGTCTAGGAGACGCTTAAGAGCGCTGCCCCCTGATGCATTCTGTGGCTTACGGTCCCCAAAAGCTTTGCTCTGACCCTTACCTTGCTGCTGACTCCCTGATGGTGTAGCTGCTGATTGCTTACCCTGATATTGTCCCTGATACTGCCCTGAACTCTTACCCCTGAAGGTTGACTGCTTCTCTGCTGGAGTTGCTGGTGCCTCCTCCAAACTTATAGCTTTATCTTCGGCCTGCGCAACTGACCTTGGGTTGATTGCTCTAACAAGCCTCTTGATATTGCTGTTCAGCCCCTCAATATAAGTATCCACTGCTTGCCTCTCTGAGACTCCAGGAACATGCAGCCGGAGCCTCATAAATTCTTCTGTATACTTAGCCACTGATAAGCTACCCCATTCAATCAGAAATCGGGCTGAATCCGGTTTTACTAGTATGAGACCTTGGCACATAGTGCTTGCGGAAAGCCTTGCTGAAGGTCTTAAACCTGCAATTGTTCCTCTTCAGCTTGTTGGATTTAGCATATCCCTTCCACCAGATCCTTGCCGGTCCAATAAGGTTAGCTGTAGCAACTTTCCCTATGTCCTTGTCTTTCATACCGTATGAGTTGCCAAATTCTTCCATTTCATCAAGCCATGCTTCAGCCTCCATGCCTGATCTGTCTTTCCCTGAGAACTGGCCGAGCTTCCTTGTCTTCCATACATTGCTCATAGCACTATCCACCTTTTTCTGATAGTCACCTGTCTTTCTTGCTCTTTTCCTTGCTTTAGGTGTGCCCGACTGACTGTCGGAGCTAGAGCTGTCCTCACTGGAAGAGCTATCTGATGAGCTGGAGCTAGATGATGATGGACTCCTGGTTCTCCTCTTCCTTCTCCTATCCCTGACGTTCCCCTGGTTGCCCTCCCCCTTCCTGGCGAGGGACTTCTCACCACCACCCTGAAAACAAGGTGGAGGTGGAGGACCATCTTCCCCGGTGCATTCATGAGAGGTGTCGCCCGCTTGATGAGGTGTTGCATCCGGTTCCTCATCTCACACCAACCTTGCGCTGACCGCCTCGTGACATATCCCGCTCAACGCCTTCCCTGTTCTCTCGCCAAACAAGTTCCTTGGTACCCAATTATGCGTGGTCGGTGCTGATCTTGAGATCCCCGCACTTGAGTTCCTTGTTTGCAAGGATTGATCATCAATACATTTTATTTGGGTTAGATGTTGATCAATTTTACTTGCAATTGAATTATCTTTAGTTATAAGAAATCATACAAGCCTTACATTGACAAAACAGTTAATAGTCATTAATACATAAGGATTACATGATAAGGTAGATATATCTTAGCACAATGGGTACAAGAAATACTTAGCACCAAACTTAAGAAAATTTTACAACTATTCAATGGCCTCCCGAAAGCCTGAAGAAGTTCTTGACATCCCTGAATCGGAGGCCTTTGCCGAGGTTGCGCAAGATGTTCCTCGTCGATCTTCCTTCAAGTGCTCGGGCCATCTCCGGTTCCGGGAGTTCTGGTGCTGTTGCTGCTACCACTGAAAGTGTTGCATCCCTAAGGTGCCCTCTCGCAAAATCGAGGCAATGGAGCGACCGCCTCTGTTGAAAGAATGACGGATCGGCATGGGCTATATCTTCGAAAGTCTTTGCCGAAGCCCGAAGTGCTATGAGAAGTGCCACGCATTCTTCCCCTTGGACTGAACTCCTTGTGGAAGACTATCATTTGCCCTTGGTCGAGGGTCGGAAGATAGTAGCGGGCGTCGCGTTCCCTTCCCTACGCCTCGCGATCCAGTGCCCTTCCTCTCGAAGCCGCTTCACACCGTAGGCATCAACTGCCATCAGGTCTTCATGATCCCTCCACATGCTGGTTGCATTGTCCAAGTTGATGCTGCTGGACCCTTCCCTCATGCTCCTGGCTCGAACTGGTCGGCTTGAGCTTGGGCCCTTCCCTGGTTTGTAGAGTGTGCTCAGATCATTTGGAACTCCTCCTCCGAGATGATAGGTTCCTCGCCGTCGATAAATCTCCCTTATCTGGCGGTAGGCTGCTATGTCCCACATTGTCTCCCCAAAGATAAGAGTGTCTCTCCGCCAAACTCCTTTGGGATCTCCCGGTATGAGTAGTCGATGATGTCTCGTGTTTTTCCGTGTGCTATCATGCCCAAGAGCTCGCCGATTCAAGACCCTTCTCCTCGACAAGAGGGACAAGTTGAGGATGTCATTTGCAAAAATGTACTCCTCCCCGTCGATGACTATCGGTGACAGAGCTGTGATGCCGACTGGTGGGTCGGTAGCTGTTCTCACGTCGTCGTCATGCCTCGACGCATACCTCCGCATTCTTGTTGCCTCCCTGCTCTCCCATTCTGGGTTCTGCTCCCCTAGCTGCTCGTAGTCTTCATGGATCTGTAGAGATGGTGCCCCTGACGTCGTGCCATAGTATTCGTAGGCGGAGGACTCTATATTCAGGATTTGATCCTGGGCTCTACGGGTATCAAGTGGCGCTAAGTCTAAGGGCTGAACAGAGGGTTCCCCTACTTTGTTGATTGACTTATAGTGCATGAAGAGGGCAAGGGCTGTCTGAGCTGAAAGGTACCTATGCCTATTATGTCTGCAGGTCATGTAATCGGGCATGGTCCTAGTCCTATCCCATAGCTGCTTCTTGCCTTTGGATCCTGCCAACTCTCGACCTAAGGCTTGGGTAAGTGTCTCAAGGGAAACCCAATTCCCTCCCCTAGGAGGCAGTCTAACTTCCCAAGGCAGGACCTGCTGGTCATATTGGCACATAATGTCTGTGTAGTAGGGTGTTCTAGTCAAAGTTGCGTGAAGATCAAACAAGTGATCAAACACAGAGAAGGCTTGATCTACTGGAAGCACATGGATATGGCTGGCAGCATTGTACCATCTCTCAAAGTTGCTGGGCGCCATTGAGCAGGAAAGGGTGTAGAAAATGGCTTGCAAAGATCAATGGAGGATCAGAAAATCGCCTAAGGGGCTGGGAGCAGTTCTGTAGAATGAAAAATGGCAAATGAGACCTATTTTTATAGACTATGGGTGACCTCGGGGTTCGTGCAAAAAGGTGCTTACCTAAGACGACCTTGGTTCTATGGCTCTGGGTATCCAAATGAACTACCATGAAGTGCAAACTTAAGCAAAACAAAGCAAGAAACACTACATGGCAATTTGTTGGATCAAATTTGGCTAATTTGGCGCAAAGATGGGCTGACCCGAGTGAATCCGCGCAGATGGCCTCCGCGTCGCGGACGCAGACGCGTTTGGCGCGGTCTCACCCGGTTGGCCTGTTTTGGGCCAATTTTTGGTCAATTTAGGGAATTTGAAGATGCTAATATGGCTAATTGGGCCAATTCTAACCTAACTAGCAACTTATTTTGAGCAAAACTGACATCTAAAAGCAAGATTTTGGGGGTAGGCGGGTGAATCCGCGCGAAACGCGCCCGCGTCGGGGACGCAGAGGCCATTGGCGCGGTCTCACCCGACTGGCCCAATTTTTTGCATTTTTGATGATTTTTTTGCCAAAAGTTTGTTGTAGTCATGATTTCTAGGGTGTTTCTAGACATGCTATGAAGAATTCTACCACAATTGGGTTCTATTTCCTACATTTCAAGCATAGAACATTTTTCTAATTTACAGAGGGAAAATAACTTTTATATTAATGAGAAACATAGTTACATGAAAATTTTAATTCTTCTACAAAATTTACAAAATTTGAGGCCTAGGGCCTCTCCCTGCGGATTCTCCGTGCTAAGTGGATGTCCTTCGGCATGAGGGTTACCCGCTTAGCATGGATAGCGCAGAGGTTTCCCTCCTCGAAGAGCTGCACCAGCTCTGCTTCGGCGGCCTCTTGCAGGGCCCGGGTCATTAGAGGGGTAACCCTATAATCGGTCCTGAATCGCCAGCAAGACCTCTCTAAGGAGACGCCAAGGCGCCTTCCTTATCGAGAGATTCGTGCACATCCAAAGTGCCGAATCTCCCTAACACCCCCGGGCGTATGTGCTATTCGGCCCGTGGTGAACCCTCTTGGGTTTTTCCGGTCTCGGTGGGGGTGGCTTGGGCTGGTTCTTCTTCGGCCTGCCGCCCACCACGACGCGCTGCACCTCCTGCTGGCAATACCACTCATTGTACCTCGTCCAACGGCGAAGGTACTCCTTATCACCACCATCTTCGCTTGAATTGGCGGTCCTGGCTTTGGGCGAATGCCCGCTCCCTACCTTTTGTTTCTTCACCACCTTAGGTGGTTCCGGCCACTTAGGGTAGGGTGGCCTAGCGTCGGGGTCCTGCTGCCCCTCCTCCTCCTCTTCCTCCACTTGAGGCTCCTCCTCCGGCCGGGGCTCTTGAATAACGACGGTCCGGCGAGGCCCGTCGTTCCTTTTCTTCGTCCGCCTCTCCTGCTCCCTCAGCTCCCTCTCCCGCTCCCGCTTCTTCTGGCCCCTCTCTTTACAGCCACTCAGCGACTTTTCCTTCCCTTCTTTTTTTGGCTGAAGGGCCCCAGCCGTCGATCAGGTGGTGCTGCTCCTCCACCTGTTCTTCGAGCTGCTCTTCCACCTCGGTGTCCGATGCCCCGAAGTGGCGAGACTCACCGGTCCTCTGAGTACCTGCCGACGGAGAACTGCTGCTGGGACTCTCCTCGGCGTCATGGAAGGAGGCTTCATGGCTTCTTCTTCGCTGCTCTTTGGGGGAAGCTCCTCTTCCCCTTTCTTGGCCTGAGGTGCTCCGGATCTTCTTCACATGTCGCCCTGCTGCCTGCGCCATGGAGAGGGTAGGTCTTGTTCCAGGCTTCCTGTAGGTTTGTTTGGTGCGAGCCATATCTTATGGTTCAGAAAATGGGTGACGTAAGGCTGAGCAAGAGAGAGTTGGAGGTGAAGGGTTGGAGAGAGAAAATGAGGTGTCAGATATTTAAAAAGGAGGGTCCCTGGGAATATTCTCCTACCATAATTACCCCTATTTATTAGCCCCCCTTATTAATTACAAGATATTTAATAATTATTTAACTATTAATGCATATATTAACCTATATTAATTGATATTATCTTTAAATTTTCGAATTTTCCTAATGGTTCGAAGTGCAATTTATGAATTTGCGCCATTTTTCACCTGGGTCTCCGATTGGCATGATTCTTTGACCCATTTTAGGTGAAATTTGATGCAGATGCATAATTTTCACTCCAAATTTACTAGAAGGTTCGTTTGACTCGCTCATATCTTCGTCTAACACTTAGCCTAATTCCCGACCCACTACCTAGGAGAAAAAATTTTTCCCCCCATTTTCGCGGTTCAATGGTGGAAATGTTTATTTCACACCCCTATAGGCCTGTTAGACTACTTCATGGTTATGGTCAGTGCTAGTTCTTGGTCAACCAAGAACATCGCTCTGATACCATTGTGACGCTCCCTGCCAAACATACGGCGCCCGGCCGCACACTCGGCAGGAAATCCCCCATCCGGCTCAGCAACCGCATGGGCCCTTCGTCTGCCCCGCACTCTGAGGTGACTCTTAGTGCGGGAAGGGAACACGAAGGTGTCTTGCGCGCCCTTCCCCTATGGGCTCCTATAACAGCGGAAGCGATAACACGTCAGAACTAGCATCAACATATACAAATACTACCTCGAGGGGTAGTGCATCACTCATAATCCAAGGCAAAGATGATAATCACGAACCATAAAACATGAGAGCTCCTACCCCGGCTCAGACTCATAAGGAGGATGACTGACCGGCTAGGCCTCAAGATAGAGCAGACCGAGTCATGGCAATGGCGAGGGCTGGCATAGAACAATGGCTAGGGTTGACCACTCCATCCGCCCCTCCTGTGCATACTTTGTAGATGGGCTAAATCAGGCTCTGGCATGGCTCTAGCCTTCCGAATACGCAATCCCATGGCATCACCCATCGGGACTACTCCAGGTTGCATCTCCCTGGTCCGATGAGGCAGGAAGGGTTGCATCTCCCCTTCCCAGAGTCTAGAGGTTCCGTGGGCGGCTAGAGAATCGTGGCGACACACGATTCGTACCCGACTTAACCCCCCAAAACGAGAGCCAAGCCAACACTTGCAGCTCTCGAGAGGCAGGGCGACACCATTGCCCCAGGAGGTGTCGGACCCATGCTCGGCCCACACAAAGTGACCGCCCATAAGCCTAGCCCACTATGGGATCCCCCGAAGCCCCCACTCGGCAGGGATCCTCCCTCCACTTTCCCTCTAGCCCCGTTATATGGTGCTGAGTCATATCATAGCCTCAATAGCCGGGTGGGCTCCTATGCACAGGCCGCAACTAATAGGAACTAAGGGATCTACTCTAGGAGCATACTACATATGGCTCTAGGTCTCTACCCCCCTTCCCAATACAAGAGGAGCAACATGATCAACCATCATCACATAATCATCACATCATGGAAATAATCATAAGAATAACATCTTAACCTAATCATACAAATCTAACTAATAGTTAGGGTTCCTTGATTAGGGTTCAAGATGTTGAATATGGGTTCTAGGATGGCTCTACTCTAGATGCAAAATACTAGCATATCTGGGATGCTAATTCCCAGATGAGCTATCACAACCACTATCCTACATACCTGCTCCTGAAGCTCTCCCTCCAGATCCGTGTGCCTCCATGGTCTCCGACTCACGAGATGCCGCTCCTACTCCAAGAACGAGTCTACCCTGCTGGGGCTGCTGCACCAGTCTATGCCACAGCAAACGATGTTCGAAACGGGGTTTCGAACGAGTAGGTGAGTCTCTGGGTGCTAGGGCTGGAAAGAGGTCTAGGGTTAGGGTTTATGCCTATATGAGTTAGGTCCACCTAGGATGCCACGTGGCACCAATCGGGTGAGTCCTGTGTGGCGGTGCCCCAATAGGTTAAGGCCACGTGGATAATGGCTTAACCTATGGTTGGCTAAGTTATGAGAATAACTTAGCCATGCCCCCCTAGTGCCACAATCTATGGTATACAAGGCTATGAGGATAGACTTGTATGGTGACGGGTCCAGGAATATACGTATTTATGGCGTATATTCCCCTGGACCGTCACATATGCAGCATGAGATTAGGGTTTTGTCTGTTTGGCAAAAGGATTGTTGCAGAGCATGAAGGCAGGGAGCAATTCTGGGCAGTTTTGGAGCCCGGTTTTTGAAGCATCATATCTCGGCAACCCGAGATCCTTGTTAGTTTGATTCTTGGAGTTAGAAGACGATCTTTGGAGGCGCAATCAATTGCAAGGGGTCCAGAGGTCTATGAGCGAAGAAATTCTCAGGTGGGATTTTACTATTGATCAATTGAGGTTCTATGAGTTGCCATGATTAGTCTGTACATGATTTTTGCATGCAAATATGATAGATTATGAATTTGTTGGAGACTCACAAGGCTAGAGAAGGTAATCACTGATTGGAAACATCTATGTAAGGGCTGATTCTAAGTCAGGAATGGCCGAATATTACATGAGAAGCACTGATTCAGTATGGAAACTTCAGAAAAGGCAGAATTGAATTGGATCTGGTCAGTACCGAGCCATTTTATGTTCATGTTATGTTTTTGTCATTTTGTGTTTTGTGTTTTATCTTGTTGGTCTTGTATTGCTGCTTTTATCAATTTATTTGCATGTTCTAATATAAAGCTAAGTATCCGTGGATGGAATTGGGTTGTATTTGAGCTTAGCAGCAGAGGAGATTGGACCAAGAAGAGTCTTTGCAAGTTTTGACAAGATCCCGAGTTGCCAAGAGGGTCAACTCGGCAGGAACGTTAGAATTGGTATCAGAGCAATGTTGGATCCTTGGGTGTTGACATTATGATCTATGGATTGCAGAGAGATTTAGAATGCTATCCTCGGGAGGAGGAGTAGTATTTAGAGGCTTCGTGGTTACTATAGAAGTATTCAAGGGAGAAGTCTCCATATAAGCAACGAGAGTAACTTTTGATGGTATTGAGGTATGAATTTTTGAATAAGTTGGCATTGCATATTAATTCTATAAGTTGTTGGAGAATTGCTCCACCAAATCAATGATCAACCCATGAGGACATGGGTTAAATTTTAGAAGGGGAGACTGTAACGGGCCTGGCCATCTGATGGGTCGATATATGCATTTATGTACATATATATATACAAGAAATTTAATGCGTCCTACGGTGCATGTCCGAGTTTTAGCATATTCCTATGCTGCAAGTTCTTGTCGTGCCCTATATTCTAAAAGAATCTCTTGAGAATACTCTAAATTCATAGATTCTCTAAGATTCTACCAAGGTTCTCTTGGAGGTTTCGTGGAGACTCCTCTAAATTTTATAAGATTCCCTCTAGATTCCATTAGATTTCCGTAGATTCTCCAAGATTCTATGAAGATCCCCCTAGATCCCCTTAGATTCCCTTAGATCCCTTTAGACTTTATGAGATTGCCCTAGGTTCCCTTACATTATATGAGATTCAAAGAGATTCTATAAAGATTCCCCTAGATACTCTAAGATTTCATAAACATTTTTTTAGATTCCCTTAGATTTTATGAAGATTCCCTTAGATCCCCCAGATTTTAAGAGATTCCCTTAGGCTTGTAAATATTTTCCTAGATTCTCTTACATTTTATAAGATTTTCTTAGATTCTATTAGATTCTTATGGATTCCTTTACATTCTAGAACTTTTTAGAACATTCTAAGACTTTCTGGAACATTCTGGAACATTCTGGAAGTATTTCCTAGATTTCCTTACATTCCCGTAGATTCCCCTACATTCTAGAACATTCTAAAACTTATTAGAACAATTTGGAACTTTTTGGAAGAATTTTCTTAGATCCCTCCTAGATTCTCTTATGTTCTAGAACTTTCTAGAAGATTCTAGAACTTTCTAGAGCCTTCCAGAACATTCTAGAACTTTCTTGAACTAGCAGAATGTTATAGTCTATTTTATTTTAATGGGAATATTACCCTTAAGTATATTTGAAACATAAATGTCCATAGAATTAATGCTTGGTCTAGTGGTTAGAATGGGGGGCTGGGGGGTCAATGGCCAGGGTTCGAATCCCCCACACAACATAAAAATTTTAAAAGCCTTTTCCTAAGGAATGAGCATTCAACTTGGGCCGTAGGATCTTGGACCCGATCAAGGGTCGAGATCTCACCATGTGACAATAATTAAAGCAATATGAGCCATAGGATCTATTACATATAATTCCCAAAGTCATGTGCACCGTAAGATATGTGCCAAGCCACGTGAGCCGTAGGATCTCGGATCGACGATCAGGATTGGATCAACCCAGACTGTAGGATCGATTATATATAATTCCCAAAGCCATGTGCACCGTAGGATGTGTCCCAAAGCAACGTGAGCCGTAGGATCTCGGACCGACGATCAGGATCAGATCAACCTGGACCGTAGGATCGCTTACATATAATCGGACACAAACTCCCAAGCCATCTGGGCCGTAGGATATGTCCCAAAGCCACGTGAGCCGTAGGATCTCGGATCAACGGCCGGATTCAGGAGGACAAACGTAAGAACATATATATGTTATGATATTCATGGCATGTATGCAACATGAGATTAGGGTTTTGTCTGTTTGGCAAAAGGATTGTTGCAGAGCATGAAGGCCGGGAGCAATTCTGGGCAGTTTTGGAGCCCGATTTTTGAAGCATCATATCTCGGCAACCTAAGATCCTTGTTAGTTTGATTCTTGGTGTTAGAAGATGATCTTTGGAGGCACAATCAATTTGCAAGGGGTCCAGAGGTCTATGAGCGAAGAAATTCTCAGGTGGGGTTTTACTATTGATCAATTAAGGTTCTATGAGTTGCCATGATTAGTCTGTACATGATTTTTGCATGCAAATATGATAGATTATGAATTTGTTGGAGATTCATAAGGCTAGAGAAGGTAATCACTGATTGGAAACATCTCTGTAAGGGCTGATTCTAAGTCAGGAATGGCCGAATATTACATGAGAAGCACTGATTCAGCGTGGAAACTTCATAAAAGGCAGAATTGAATTGGATATGGTCAGTACCGAGCTCTCCAACGCCATTTTGTGTTCATGTTATGTTTTTGTCATTTTGTGTTTTGTGTTTTGTGTTTTATCTTGTTGGTCTTGTATTGCTGCTTTTATCAATTTATTTGCATGTCCTAATATAAAGCTAAAAGCTAAGTATCCATGGATGGAATTGGGTTGCATTTGAGCTTAGCAGCAGAGGAGATTGGACCAAGAAGAGTCTTTGCAAGTTTTGACAAGATCCCGAGTTGCCAAGAGGGTCAACTCGGCAGGCTCGTCACAGAAAGTGTGAAGCTCTTTGGGGCAGCGGCTATGGCCAGTGCCCAACGGCCGTATCCTCCCCTGTTTATCCTTCTGCTTTCTGTTAGCTATGAAGGCCAGCAGCGGTCTATTTTCTCCAATGTCTGTGCTGGTAATCCTGAACCGCCATCCTCAATCGTCCTCAATCCATGGCCATGGAGAGCCACAGAGAAAGATCGCCATATACAAGAGATAAACAGAACAGATTCATTTCAATCTGTCGTAGCATCGGCTTATGTGCTAAAGGGGAGCCATGCAGAGGTAAATACAGAAGTGAACATAGAGGTAAACATAGGATTATCTCTAGCATATAAAATATTGAAATGCAGTGGATGAAGCTGGAGAACAAGTTACGATTTTTTAGCTTCAGAAGACAGAAGGGTTTCGAATTATAAGTTTTTTTTGCAAGGTTGGTATAGCATTTCAAACAGATAGGATCGGCCTTGTTAGATTTGCAACTGTAAATACAGGTATTGAAGACACATAAGGCAGCTGCAAGGCCTGAAATAGTGGAAGGTTAATTGAGCAAATAAAGAAAAGGGGAACACAGTTGCTGGAAAAACGTTGATCTAGCAGAGCCTTCTTAAAAAAATGTGGGATCAAATCGGCATCAGCTCTTGATAAGACAGCAATAGAGGCTGCTAAAAACTTTGTCCTTGACCCAATGCATGCACAAAACTTCTATTGAAAGTACCTTTCTATTTAAGTATTCATGTGCTTAACTATGATCTAGTTTTCCTTTCTGGCTGCACATCCCATATATCCAGATTCCAGAAACATTTAGTTTCGGGATCAATCCATATTTCCATTACAAGAAATCTACCATCTGTATTCTTCATGAAGCCCAGAAATTAACTTGTACTTACCCAATTTCTATATTAACTTGGAGCAGATTTATATCTTGATACAATCTTCAAACTTGGAAAGTATAAACCAAGCCCATAAGCATAGGAACTGCTAAAGTATTACAAAAAACTTTGATTTTTCTGAACAGTCTTGAAGAATATGGAATACGATAAAAAGTTACCTTGAAGAATGTGGAATACGATGGAACCTGGGCATCTGTGATCTGTGAGGGAAAGGGTTTTGCGAGGGATGGAAAGTGGTCCTTTCATGATCTGTGAGGGAAAGCGTTTTGTGAGGGAAAGAGTTTTTGTGAGCTGGTAGATGTTACGAATTCTGGGGAATTTGTACCGCCAATTACTCTAAATGAATTTGTACCGGCAATTACTCTAAATGATAGGGGTAGGTGGCGAGTTTTAAGGATCTTATGGGAAATTATATTTTTGGATGGCTATTAATTAAATAATATAAAAAACTTTTAACATATAGAAAGGCTAATTCCAATTTTTTTATATAAAAAGGGGAAATGAGATTGGCTAATGTTACAAGAATATGATGTAATTATGTTTTTACATGGTTATTTTTTTTCCAAAGATTACCCTATTCATAAAATTCGCCGCAAAATTTGCCGCAACCCTTTAAAAAATCGCCATTTGGCTATGAATAGCCGCTAATTCTTTCCATGTTTGTGCATGAAACACAAGGCACCCAAAAAATTAACTACTATAATTTACCACTAAGAAACCACTATTGGTGTGGTTTTCTATGCACATTTTTTCGTCCTTAATAAAAACCACATATTATTGTGGTTTTTATAATTAGTACATTGTTAATTATATTGGTTTTTTGTTGACGCATGGCTTATTTGAGTTGATAATGGTTTTTGATATGATTTTTAATGCAATAGTGGTAATTCATTATGGTTTTTTAACATACCATGGTTTATCAAATTGGTAGTGGTTTTTTGTAAGGGTTTTTCAACATTGTTTTAAATATGATGATGGTTATTCATATTGGTTTCAATTGTAGTGGTTTTTTAATGCTAGTTTAAATTTCATAGTGATTATTCATGTTGGTTTTTCTATTACAACATTGATTTATTAAGAATTGGGTTATGGTCAATTTGGTGGTTATTTATAAGTCTCACTCAAAAGGGTCGTTATTTCATGATGGCTATTAACACGACTCCAAAGGAAGTAACTATTATAACTTAATCATCACCAAACCACTATAGGTATAATTATTTTTTGGCTGCCCAAAAGGGCAAACCCTTGTTTGATGGTGCTTTGTGATGACATGGTGCCCAATTCCTGGTCGAATCCGACGCTGCCTTAGGTTTGCGGAGGTTGTTAAAATCTGCTTCGTTGGTGCAGTGGAATAGTGGCACACAAGGTGACATGGCAATGGTATGGTACTAGAAATAATGAGGTGGCATCAAAAAGAGCAAGCAAACTTTTTTTTTTGGGAGAAAGTGACTATATGCAATGGGTGATGACATGGCATGAGTATGATGAGGTGGCAAAGATGAGTGGTGAGATGGCAAAATATGAAGGTGTGGAAAAATGAAGAATGTGCATAGACAATTTGACAACTTTTTAAAAAACATATTTCTCCATGGTGACATGGCATTTTTTGGATGGTGTGACATGTCACATGATGACCAAGCATTTTATGCACTTTAGATAGAAAATGACTAGGCCAATTTTTTGAAAAGGGTTTTTTAGTGAGATAAGAGGTTTTTCTTAGTGCCCCTAAATTCCCTTGCCAATTCCTTTATGAAACGTTAAAAGTTGTCATATTTCTTGTAAAAATGTTAGTCATCATGTTCACCTCATCTTATCTTGCTATATGGCCCAAACATTGCCACACCACCCCATGAAAGACCAAGATTGTACTTCATTCTTGTTTGGCCTTGCTTACTTTGCATGACATGTCACCTACTTGGAGTGCCATGTCATCATATTTCGTGTCAACTTTTGTAAATTTTTATTTCTCCCACTTATCTTGTAGAAATTGCAAGAATAACACTTTGCCAAATCATCATGCCACTTTTGCCATGTCATCACAACAATTTGCTAAGTCATTGGCATATGTCAACTATTTCTCATATAAGTTGCATTTGCCTTGAATCTTTTTTTTGAAAAGTCCATAAATGCCTTTGGGATTTGACAGTACATTAATTTGCTTCCTTCTAGTACTATAAGCCAAGTACTATAAGCACCTAAAGTTTAGGTATAAGTGTATCCAAAACTCAAAGCAAGTGTCGTTGTTTGACTAGATGCCATAAGGTTTCCACTACACGTTTTTCATCCGTTTTTTAAAGGTTGAGAAGGGTTTTTAATATTCTGGTAGTTTCAAAGGTTTATTTTTGGAAAGTCCATGCGTGTCACATGGGCTTCCTTTTTGGCCAAACCAATTTTTCTTGCAGTGCGACGTTGATAACTAGGATTCCATGGCCAGAGGGGGGTTGAAGAGGAGTGATGGCGGTGAATTTGTTCTCTATAGGTTTTGGCAAATTCATGGTATCTAGCTCAAGCATTTGCACATTCGAATAATCAGTATTGTCCTACCATTGTTCCTTCCAAATAATATTGCTTAAAAATATGTATATATAACAATGCTTGGTCCTCTTAGATGGGCATATTTCCATGCAAATCATTAGCCCCATGACATTCTTTGGCAGCAAGAATTCCAGTGGCAAATGCACCATGCACAGTCCCTGGAAAAGCAGCACTTGTAGCTTCTCCTGCAAAGAAGAGTTTATGGATAGGGGCTCTCATTTTCTCATATAAGTTGTGTGACTTGCCAACTGTATCATGACTGTAATACCCTAAGGAGTCTATGTCTGTGACCCTGTGTGTTACATAAAACTTTACCTGCAAAAAAATGCCACATGCTTAACAAAATGTTGAGGAAGAAAATTTCAGCATCAAGAACTCACTGGCACAGTAGTCTTGGGCAGAATCAACTTGACTTGCTCAAATGCATATTCCATTGCTTCCTCATCAGATAGTTTTTCAATATCATTAGCTAGGCTTCCTAATGGCATATAGACAAGAACATGATTACCAGCGATTTGGTGCAAAATCAGGAAGTAACTGCAACCATATTATGTTGCTACAACCCCTAGAAATTCAACATTAGGCCAAAATACATTTTCAAATTGCAAAACGATCTTGTTTTCATTGCCCATTCCTAAGCCAGAAATGGCCTCAGTTTTCCAAACTGGTAATTCAGGCTCAAACTTAATAATGTTTGCCTTGAGCACACCAAGTGGAACATTCACTATGAGGGCATCTGCATGAAACATTCAATAATTTGCAACAACTTGCACACCATTACAGTGCCAATCAACATTCATTACTCTGTTACAATAGGTCAAATTAGTAGATACTCAATCTTGATAAGAACTGCAACCGCATCATACCTATGCTTCAGAAGAATGTTCAAGCCCTCTGCCAAAGAAGAGATAACTGGTGCATATCCCTTGACCATCAACCCATGACCTCCTGCTAATGATTGCTCCTGCACCGAGAATACTAGTAGGTACAGAAGAGGTTCCTGGGCTCCAGAAAATGTAATGCATATAATAGGTTGCAATATTTTTTGTTATGTTGCTGACACGACCAGGCATCCTATTGGTTCCTTTCTTTTGAATGATGAATGTTACTATGAACTGTACTGTAATATTATCCTTTCATTTATCTTGCCCAAGAGACTGACCTGCAGATTCATCTTAAAACTAAGTTCTAAATGAAGTTTAAAAGCTGTGTAATTGGCATTTGTGTCAATAATACCTGCAGGGTAAAGCTTGACATGGTGTTGGTCTATTTTTATCCTGTTACAAAGGCATTCTTCTGTATATTTTTTACGGTTCATGTAATATGAAGTCACAACAGCTGAGATTATATTATGTAAATACATTTGAATATCAACACTCTGGAGGCCCCAAATGCTTGGAGCTAATCTTGTATACTATCCCTTATAATCATTAGTATTTTCAGAAGTTTAACTGATTGATTCAATCGATTGCATTCTCGCTATTATATCATTTAGTTCAGTGCTGGGATGGACTATAAGAATAGAGAAATTGATTTTCCTACTTAATCCTTTATTCCAACATTGGTATGGCTACTCATGTTCATGTTTTGCTGTGATTGGCATTGAATCCCAGGCATGACCATGTTACTGCCATTTTTGTATTCAGCCAATAAATTAATGGGGCAAAGAAAGTCATTCTAACTTATCCCTTGCACATTCAACTCAAAATATTTGATACTAAATGGGGACTGAATAAATAAGTCATGCAAGCTGTTGACGTGTAAATTAATGTTACAAACCAGAACATATCTAATCATAATCTGTAGCCAAACATATCTAAACATAAACTGTAGCCTCTGGTGAAGTATTCCTGATTAAGCTATAGCTAGAGGAGCCCATAGCTGGAACTGCAATGGCTATGGTTTGAAGCACAGTTTTGCGCCCTTTTTTCTCTTCTCTGTTACCAAGCTACAAAACAAGAGAATTCACGAAACAAGAAAAAGAGCAAAGCTTGCTTACCTATTCTGAAGGCATCGGAGGAAGAAGTCTGTCAATTCGCCACCACTTCACTTTGATCGAATCCCTTTCCCTTCTCGGTTCAAAGGTTTTCATCGCTTTGAGGTTTTCGTTGAGGTTTTTGTTGAATATGACGTGGCAATAACTACGTGGTATTAAATTATTAAAGTGCCATTGTCCGTCGAATGATACCCGTAAAAGAACCTAGTTATTTTGAGTGACTTTAGTGCCACGTAATTAATAGATCTCACTCCTAGTGGAATCTCGGGCGGGATAAATTTGAAATGCATATAGCCTAAATTGTCTTTATTCTTCAAACCCTTATTCGAAACCCTATTCTTCATGTTGAAACCCTATTCTCCACGTCCACTCCAGCGTCCAACTCTGACCTCTTGGCGGATCCAACTCCGGCCTCCTGATACCAGCGGCTCCCCTGTCGGAAGAAGATCTGGCTTTGGATATAGGATGAAGGCTCGGATCTGCCTCCAGATCGGCACTGTACAAACTTTTTCCAGGAGCCTATTCTTGAAGAACAATACGGTATCTTCCTGTTCTATTAATTTTTTGAAGTATTTGTGCTTTTGCTTCCATATCTTTTCACTGATCTCCTTGTGCTTGTTTATGGCATTGCAGATATGAAAGGCCCCTTCATCTAAAACAGCAAATGCTTGATCTTTTGCACAAGGTAAAACTTTGTGTTTCATCACAACAAGCCAGGATCTTGCTCTAACTATACATCAAAAGGGTATTATCCACCCGGATCTGAAGCCCGTCAAGTTTCTTGTGGCCTCAGCAGCAAAACCCTATGATTAGGGTTTCGGATTTTGGCATTCAGGTTTTGCTCCCAGTTTCATATCCAGAGTCGGAACTCCAAGATCTTTTGCTCCAGAGGTTGTGCAGGGATATTATTCTCATGTATTCTCATGTAAAACATTTTCTCATGCATTTGTTTCCATTTTTATTCATTGGGTTTGCAGGATTTGGAGATGACAGCGGCTTGCTTCTTATTTCCTTGCCAGATCTGCCATCTCCTTCTTCTTTTTTGTGAGAGAGTGGTATGCAGAAGCAAATCGGTAAATGGTATGCTGAAGCAAATCGGTAAATGCAGAAGCTCCATTAGAAATACTTCATCCTTTTCATCTTTGATTTTGGGTAATGAATTGATATCGATTTAGTGTTTAGTATTTGGTGAGTTTTGCAAAATTGGATGGATCTCTATTCCTTATCTTTTTCCCCTTTGTTTGCAGGGAAGCTAAAGGCTTGGGCTGCAGCAGAAACTTTTGGTGAGCTCTTATCTTGTGCAACTCGTATTGGATAATTTCAAACCCATTCTAATCGCTTTATTTCTTCTTTGCATGTCGAATCTCAAGCTTCATTCATGGCGAAGGATCTGAGCAGGAAAATCCCGTAAGTGTTTGCCAGATCTCATGTTTTCTGTAGATGTTTTCTGTAGAGTTAAGACGACTGCTCAAGCATTCAAACAAAAAAATAAGGGAGGCCCCTTTTTGATTTTGCATTTAATCTTTTAATCTGGAAGCATACACCAGACGCCACGGCCTGGTTTGTTAATCTATTATTCCAAAAATAGAGCTCAAGGTTTTGTTTAGCTTATCAAACTTTTTTTCGAACATCTCTCTGATCTTTCTCATACTGTTTTAACTGATAAAACAATATTGGTATGGAAAACTGAATGGAAAGAATATTTAAGACATAACCTTTATGGAATCGTTTTAAACCTTAACTATTGATGTAATATTTTGAACCTTATATTTTAATTTAATGTCAGAGAATGTGGATTGCAATTTTATAATATTATGCCTTATTGGACTTGTTTGGGTTTGATTCCCAAAAGGCTATCTTTGAAAAAACAAGAAAAATATGCTTTTTTATTTAAAAAGCATGCCACATGTCTTTGGAATATACAAGAAATCTTTTGTTTTTTCTGCTGTTTTTTTTTTTTTTCCTAGTATAGTTCTTTGACGTAGTTTTCTTTAGAAAATAACTATTTCAAAAAACCACGCATGGATATTCTTTAGAACCATGTGTATTTATTTGAGAAGCACCACATTTGAGAACGACTTTAAAAAACCACAAGTAGATATTTTATTAAACCACATATTATTATTTAGTAAAAACAACACCTGAAAACAACTAATATCACGTGGCTATTCTGTTAAACCACATGTTGTTTTTGTGTAAAAACAACCACTATTTTAAAAAACCACATGTGGATATTCTGTTAAAGCACATGTTATTTTTTAGTAAAAACAACACAAAAAAACAACGCATAGAATTTTATTAAAAGACTGTCAATTTTCTATGCATAGATTTTTTAGACAAAAACTACATGTTGTTTCTAGCATTTTCGGAACAAAACTATGGGTGGTCTTTAAGTGTTTTTTTTTTTGCAGAAACAACAGCAAAAAACTATACGTTGATCAAATTTTGGGGTTGTAGTGAAAACAAGACGTTAGTGATATATGCTTTAAAGAATACACCAACTAGGAAGGGTTTGGACAAAGAAACCACTACAGATTAGGCAAATAAGATTATATGGTGTCTTAATATGGTTTGGAAAACAAAACGCTAGTTATTTATGACCTTTAACCACTCGATAAAAAAACTTACTAAACCGCTGTTCCATATCAAAAGCATTATGGTTTCGATGTATAGACATGCAAGGCTTTAGGCCATTAAACAATCATGACCTATAACATATAAACACAATGGGAATCATATAAATTTACCACATCAATAAGTCATGCTATTTTATCACTCTAAGAATCATGTATATATAACAATATTACCACCATACCATACCACAACCACAAACCATGCATATAAAGCATTATATTTAATTATTGCTTTTAAGCATGTTATAAAACCCCCTTGGTGAACACCATATAAAATCCATATAAGGTTTTTAATGATATCAACCCACAAAGATGTATTGGTTTTATTAAGTGGTTTTGTATATATAACTAGGGTAAAAACCCATATTGGTTTTAATTTTGGGTGCCTTGTGAAACAAGAATCGATCACATATGTTTGGTTTATGTAATCTTCGAAAAAGAGTTAATGGATCGTTTCAAATTTAAGTCACTGGTACCATTTCGTGGAATTTGATTGTTAAATGCTAGTTACATGCCCATTTTCAACATGCTAGTTACATGCCCATTTTCAACATTCTTGTTTGTTTTGCTAAATGAAAAATGGAATGTAACCTACAAACAGAATAAAAAGCAGGATGTAACATGGAATGTAAACTAAAATCCGGAATGTAATCAAGATGTTGCAACACACTCTTCTAATCCAATTTCCTGGAAAAGAATATAAGCCACGTGGCAATGCACGATTGGCTTAGGGGGCTGAATGCCACGTAAGTGGCTTTTACATTGCTCAGCTTGTGAGGGATAGTTTGCATTTGTTCTTTCGATATTTTTAAGAATGGGGTCACACAAATGAGATATGCAAGTGCTAATGTTAACCACAAACAAAAACAGTTATCAACATGGAAAATGGGTCGCGTTTTTTTTTTACGAGCGAAATATTGGCGCTCGAAAGGTGGTTGGATTCCAAAGAATGGCGGGCCGAATACGCCGTGCATAAAAATTATAGTTTATTATAATATGAGAATCCATTTTATTGCAATAACGCTGTGTGGCGCAGATGGTCAGTTAGTTCGGTTTTCAACTTCCTTGCACGAGATTGAACTTGCCTTTTAACATTTTTTTTTTACTTGGAGGGGTATTCGACTCACACAATATTTTTTGGGCGTATTTGACTTACATAATTTACATGCGAATCTACAAGTCGAATACCTCATTTTTGGTATTCGACTTGCAAAACAGAAGGCAATCTACGAGTCTAATACCCTATTGTTATTCAACCCATAATCGGGAGCCAATAAATGCACCGTTTTTTTATCGGAAGACTTACATAATTTACATGCAAATCTACAAGTCGAAATCCAACCCATAATTGGGAGCCAATAAATGCACCGTTTTCTTCATTGGAAGATGAACTGTGTGTTGTCACGTGGCACATCGTGGCACATCCCTCACTCCGGAATGGAAAGAGGGGCATCAACCAGGCTACATTCAAATATGAAAAGATTCACTTGCGTATGAAGTTCATTTTGCGTTTGAAGTTAAACAGTTAAACTGCGTTTGTGAGTCGGTTTTCTCAAACGAAAAAAATGTTCTTTAATATGCAGGTACTGAAGTAAGGATTGGCTTAGGTGACAAGGTCCTAGTATAAAAATGTATTTATGCAGTGACGTGTCGACCCAGAATAGCGAGGCCCACACTTTAGAATACTCCCAAATGGAGAGGAAGAGAAGCAACGTGGAGATGGCGGCCCTCGATACGGCAAGTGGATCCCGAAAATGGAAGCGCTCGTCTGCTCCGCCAGACGCAGACGCTGCGATTCGAGGTCGGTTTTCAGAGCCAGTTCATGATTTGTTTTTGGATTTTCATGTCCCTTTGTTTCTTCGCATGCATGCAAGAAATTCAATTCTGTTATTATATTCAAATCTTTCTTGTTCTTTCTTGAAAATTTGTGCCCCTTCTATCAAAAAGATTCAGGATTCTTCGTTCTTTTTCAAGTTACCCTTTTGCTACATGCATCTGCGTAAATCTTTTACCGGTTTGTTTTCACGTTTCTTGATGTTTGATGTTTCTGGATTCTGCATGCTTAACGGATTTAGCATGTCATTGTAGGGCAAATGCAACATGATCCTGGCATGGATGATTTTGCGGACAGAGACAGGGATCATCGCGATAGGGGCGATAGGGACCGGGAGAATTGTAATGTAAGGGAGCAAGATAGGTTTATGCCAATTGCAAATGTGATTAGGATTATGAGGAAAGTTCTTCCCATGCATGCGAAGATATCAGATGATGGAAAGGAAACTATTCAAGAATGTGTTTCTGAGTTCATTAGTTTTGTCACAAGTGAGGCAAATGATAGGTGTCAAAGGGAACAGAGGAAGACCATAACAGCAGAGGATATTTTATGGGCAATGAGCAAGTTAGGTTTTGATGATTACATAGATCCTTTAACATTCTATCTGCACAGATACAGGGAGGTTGAAGGGGATCATAGAGGATCTGTGAGGGGGGATTCATTACCAAAGAAAGAGATGAATCTTCATGGTCTGCAACCAATGATGGTTCAGCCAAACATGTTTGGAGGATTATCTTACTATAAGGATGAGTCCAACGCACCATTTACTCATGATTCTTATACAGTGCACAAATGATGTATCTGCCATTGTTATGATCTCTTCCTAGATGAAGAACTTGCCATGGATATCATATGAATAGGAGCATCAGGCTCTATATTCTAATACTATTTCTATTTTGATAACATACAGGAAATTAGGTACATATAACATATGTCTGTGTTCAATAGATGCCGCCACCGAGATGTAGAGGCATGGCAGGCATGCCTTCATCCGAGATAAAAAGAATATGCGTGCTCAGTCTATTCGGATCAACATCTTATATAGTTATACAAGGATTGTATATTCAGCAGAGTCAAATACACAATTTTGTAGCCGTTGTAGGTATAATAATGAAATATATGTTAATTTTTTATGTAGTCTGCTTTCCAAGTAAATAAATATGCTTCAATATTTGTCAATGCATTTTCCTGTTATAATTCGATTTTTGGCACCAAAGAAAGGAGTTCCGGATATGAATGGTACCCACTCTAATGTGTGAGTGGGGAAGCAAATGGGTTTTAAGTATACAAGAATTTGTCACGGTGGTAGTCGCCATCGCTAGTTTGTTCTTTTTACTGGATGCTTATATGTGTAAGAGATTTAAGACGATTTTGCACTAGCCATTTGATTTTGTGAGACGATGGGGTAGGAGAATGCATATATTATGTAGCTTTTTTTGTCCAAGAAAGACTTGAATCAGTAGAGGGCATTTTTAGGTATATCAATGCTTTATGCTCATGAACTAAGACTACAAATGCAACTTGATGATAAGTAATATAAAAAAAATATTAGACATGAGAGCGAGAAAAAAGAAGCTTTGGAAGGGTCTCTCTTCGACTAATAGAATACCCTTCTTGCGGCTTGACCCATTGATCCTGGGTCATTAGCTCTAAAAAATACAACTACAGAATAATATGGCATATAACACGATTGCAAATTAAACGGGAGTGTTGCATCACTCCCGTTTCAAAGATTCCCTTTAAAAAAACACCATGTTTCTAAAATAAGCCTTTTTTGATAGTTGTTGAGAATTTCTAGAGGTTCGCATTTTTTTTCATGCCATTTTGGCCCATCATTAGACGAAAACTTTGTACTTATGAAACAGAAATCATGAAAATAGCGAAATTTAGGCATAGACTTGAAGAGACTGAAAGCATTACAAAAAAAAAGCACCAGAATAGAAAGGAAAAAAAAGTAATATGTTTTTAATAAATTGTTGTACATCAATATTGAAGATTCATTGTAATAAATAATGATAATTTTAATATGCAGTAGTCAAAGATCTACATCATAGTCCTCCTCATTCTTTTTGCTACTCTCTGCCGTCTCGTCCTTCTGTTCTATCTCCTTTCTTTGGAGACTTAAGTTTTGTATCCTCCTTGTTCTCTCCTGAATGGTAGCTAAAGCTACTTCTTTAAGCTCTGCAAAAGGTTGCCTCGTCGCCTAGTGAGCTCGAGAATGGAGGTCAGATCTCTCGAGGACGTTAGTTTAGCATAATCGGATGAAGACTTTGCCCCTAACTCTTGATTTTCATCCGTAAAGTAGGTAAAAGACCGGTCTCATCTTCACAAAATGCAATGACCTCCTTATCAATATCCACGGCTACACAGCTTGCGCCCTTCTTAAGTGCACATGCGATAGTAGTACGTGAACCGGAGAAAGCATCAAGCACCCAATCTCCCGGACGCGAGAACATGTCCGTGAGATGGTTGATGAGCTTTTGTGGTTTCGGTAGTGATTCACAATCCCCGCCTTGTGCACTTGGGTCCCGCAATTTCGTAAAGACCGCTGGAAACTCTAGGACGTTTGAAAAGTTTTGACAAAGGCAAGTGTTAAAGTGTTCCATGGTCCTCTTCCCATCAAAACTCCAATAAGCTACATGAAGGTACTCTACCTTGCCGAGCAACCTTGGTCCTCCACCATGGTAGTTGATGTTCGCTTTGTACCTAGTGAAGCATTTAAAGTGATGTTAGCAAAAACAAGAAAACACTTCAAAAACCGTAAACAGAAATACTATTCCGCATACACTACGTAATTAAAGAGAAAAGTAATTGTATTCGGAATAAGACTTACCGCACAAGGTTTTCATATCCTCGCCTGAACCGGAGAACCAAAGTGATTTTTGAAAGCCGATTCCACCAAGCCGCATCGCATGCTCGAATGGAACGTAACTAAACGCCAATGTTTGGCCGTTGAGATCCGCTTGATTCCTTCAATGAAAGCATTAAACTCTGAAAAAATTTGAAGGGCTGGTCGTCAGATTCTGGCCGCCTTTAAGCTTAAACCCGTAGGGAAGATCAAGCAATAACCAAAGTAAAGTCCTGTGGGCTTAACCGCTTCCGACAAGGTTCGTGCAATCACCATGAATGATTGAATATAAATTGTTTTGATCAAACATGCGTAATCTCTCGTAGTCGGATGGTTCTCGCTCAACAGTTCTTCTTTTCATTCGCGACCTCTCTTCCCCCCTTTGTTCTAACCAAATTCATAAAGCCCTCGGGTAGGTCTTTATTTTTCTTTTTGCTCTAAAGAAAAACAAAACAACAACTGTCAAGAGAGCGTTTGTGCAGAGAAAAGGAATTTTGAGACTACTTACCCAGCCCTCAAAATTTGGTGCATATTGCACAATGCGCTCGTCGGATGTGGCAATTGGGTAGAGTTCCTTGCACCTTTCCCATGTTTCGACGTTTAGCTGCTCCATCAAACAGGTTTGACATGTTATGACGTTCTTTTGGCTGCAAGACGTTAAGGAAACAATGAGTTTAAACGTAAGAATGAAGGCAAAGTAAAAGGAAAACAAATAAAAGTCAAGCTATGTGTATTCTGGAATACAAACTGGTTAACTGGTGATGCTACCTCGAAACAATATGCAGAAAATAGTTCTGCTACAGGACAAACACATTGCTCGTCTCTAGAAAAGCAATGTGTATTCCGGAATACAGATTGCTTCTCTAAAGGAACGCATGCGTATTCCAGAATACACAGGCCTACATTCAGAGGAGCAATGTGTATTCTGGAATACACATGCTTTCCTTCACACGGGCAATGTGTATTCCGGAATACACAATGCTTTTCTAGAGACAAGCAATGTGTATTCCTGAATACACATTGCTTGTTTGAATGTAGGAATGTGTATTCTGGAATACACTATGTACGCCGATGTTTTTGGGAATCTAACATGCAAAGAGTAAAGTTTGTGTTAGAGAACTTACTTGTGCAATTCCTTTGACATTTCTTCTAGGCTAAACTCCTTATCAACAACTTTTTGGAGAAGCTGCTCCAGAAGCTCCGTGTCGGAGAAGCCCTGCATTTCCCGCCAGACGGTAATGGTCATTTCTTTTTTGGGCACGTCTGAGGTTTTTTTCTTGGCTGTCTCCTTGCCCTTGCTCTTTAACTCCCCTCGCTCGAACATTGTAAATATCTCGTCCTGGAGTTCCCAAATCTGTTCAAGAAGATTTCACGTCAAATAGTTGATTTGCTATTCTGGAATACATTTTGTGCTTACCTTGCCATCTCTAAAAGCTAACTGGAACCAGTTGTCGTGGCCAATGAGAGATCCTTTTTTTGTTGGCCTCGTCATATTTCGTGCAAATTCAATGGCACACACCTCCTTAAGCTCCAAGGAAAATGCTGGCTTCTTAAAGGTCCTCACCGTACTTTTCCTTGAAAATTACATACTCCCCCGTGCATAAACCGGATCTTGTCGACAAAGCTCATCTTTAGTTTGTACTTTCGTTGTCGACATTGTGGGTGTTGGCAACGATTTTTGCTTCTTCATCCTGTAAGACCACAAGAGACACGGTAGCAGAGGGCGGAGAGGTACCTCGGGTTCTTCTTTTCTTTTTGTAAAGTTGCCTTCTTGCCTTGAAGCTATGATTCCCTCCCAAGGCGTAGTGAGTGTAGGTGTCGGTGTCGTTTTCTCTGTCATAGTCCCGGGGTTGTGCACCGCCTCCCATCAACAAGGACAACTATTGGGGCCACATGAGCATTTGGATTGCTCCTTATTCTGTCTTTCAGGTTCCTTAAGTGATCGGCATAAATTTTGCGAACCTGAAGTGGCCTTTCACCAGCTTCATTTTTCGGTGGAAGCTTCATTGAAGTGACTGGCAAATAAATGACACCTTGCACAAACTTGTGCAGGTTAATCTCTTCCATCTTTTCAGCTGTTTTGTCAACTTTTTTTTCCTTAATAGCAACACCAGGTGCTTTACCCTTCCCCTTCTTCTTCCTAGGTTCCTCAGGAGCATCCTCTGTTGCAATTAAAGCCGTCTGCTTTTTTTTAGGCTCTTTAGCAGCAACTGTTTGCCTTTGCCGCTTCTTTGGTGGTGGGGACGGTGGCTTTTCTTCGGACTGTGATGGACTCCCAGATTGTGATGATGGACTGCTCGGGCTCGGTTGGTCATCCTCTTCCCCTTGTGATGACTCGCTGTAGGGGAAGTCTTCGCTCGTTGTGCTTCGAACGTAGTTAATGATGGCACATAGCGACATCTTGTTGAGGTAGTGAGAAACATACTTATATAGAGGCTGAGGATTTACTTTCACCACTCTAAAATAGGCTTCATCAACATGAATAAAGCCTTGGGATGTCTGAAAAGACAGTCTCCCTCGCTGACCGGACTCCCCAGCTACTTCACTCACGGCCTGGATGGTGCCCATGCAGACAAATTCCCTCTCATCGTACCTTTTTGCTCCAGCACTCCGACAGACATGTAGGAAAGTAAGGGTGCTGTACTTTCCAGAAGTACCCCTTGTAAAAAACCATTGAGTTTGGAAGTTTTCGTAGATAGCAGGCGCAGCTGTCTCCTCAACCCTTCTCTGTGGGTGCGGTTTCGTTGGGATTTTAACGGTCCTCTTGTGTTGTTTCTTGCTGCCTTCTTGTCTGTGCAAATTGTGTGTAAACACGATCTTGTTAGAGAAAGCAGTGGCAAAAAACTATTCCAGAATACAAAATGTCTTGCAAAAAGGAAAAAACGAGGGCAAAAAGAGGACAAAAATGCCAAAACAGCACTGCAATCTTGACAAAAAAACAGGTCTAAACAAGTTTTAAAAGCAGAAAAAACGCCTAAAGTTACTAAAAAAATCAAGGAAAAGTAACCTTACAAAACCTAAAAACACGAAAGTGTATTCCGGAATACACTTTCGCCTTCGAGGGAAGCCGGAAGTGTATTCCGGAGGATGGCGAAGGTGTATTCCGGAATACACTTTCGCCTTGAGGGAAGGCAAAAGTGTATTCCGGAATACACCTTCGCCTTCCCTCGAAGGCGTAAGTGTATTCCGGAATACACTTTCGCCTTCTGTCGAAGGCGATAGTGTATTCCGGAATACACTTTCGCCTTCCCTCGAAGGCGAATGTGTATTCCGGAATACACTTTCGCCTTCGAGGGAAGGCGATAGTGTATTCGGGAATAAGAAACAGACACACAAATGATTGTACCTTGTACTTTCTTACTCACCTCTCCATGTTTTCTCTATGTGTAACGGAATACAGTCTCTGAATATTATAATCGAAGGCGCTGGCGCTGGCGACTTCAGCTCAGAGACTGGAATACGCAACTGAAGGCGCCGAAATTTCCTTTTAAAGGTAGCATTTTCGTCTTGCTCTTTTTCTATGTGAAGCGGAATACGTTTAGCTTTCCTATCCTACTCCTGTGTATTCCAGAATAGCTTTTATTTTGACTTTCACTTGATTAGTACTGGAACTTCTGCTTGTACTACGTGGGCATGTATTCGGGAATAAGAAATGCTCTGCACTAAAGAAAGTTTCTCAAATCTCCTAACTATTTTGCAGTTGTTAAGATGACGAACCGCTTCGTGAACAAGCTTCCACCACCTTTTGTTGTCTCAAGCTCGTCTAGTTCTGAGGACACGCTTGGGAACAACGTCATTTCTACTGAAGACCGGCATTCTCCGACTCCTACCTCTACTTCATCGTTGTTGCTTCTCGAAGACACACTGAGTCCAGCACGTAACAGACTTCCACCACCCTTCCAACCGTCACCAAGTCCTGTGGACAGTACACCTTCCAAAGCATCACCACCAGTTCGGAGCATGTTGCCACCACCCTTTGTTCCATCCCCGGGACCACCTACAGAAGCTCCACAACAACGGCTGTTCAAGAACAAGCTACCCCCCCCGTTTGTAGCTTCGCCCCCTTCATGCAAACATACAAGGAACACAGAAAGTAAAGAAGACTGTGAGATTCACTACAATTTCTCTCACCAGGACTTCACTACAAACGAGGACGATGCTCCAGCATGCATTCCATGGATTTGCAGAATTCCAGTCCGCTCTAAAGGAGATGTTTGCAAGAACTCCTTTTCAAGATGGTACAAGAACAGCTGATGCCACAACCTCTTATGGGCCATCACCATCCTTTAACACTGTACCCCACTTGTTCGGAACAACTTCACGTGGTCCTGCTTTTCCTCTACAAGCACACCACTCGTGACAGAGGAAGTCACCCCGAGTAGAAGTTTCATCAGAAGATGAAGACAACAACGAGGAACAAAGAGATTACATGTTCTCCAGCCAACCTTCAAAGAAATTCAAGGTGGATTTTGGTTTGAGGGCGTGCTCCTCTGTAAGAAGAAGAAATCTTATGGATGAACACAAAATGAGGAGACTTTTGAGAACTAAATGCTGCTCATTGGGTTGCATCAACAGATTTAACATGGCTAAATTACGAAAGCGCTTAGAGACAACTACGTTCCATGACATTGGCGGCACCGTAATGCCTACTTAGCTTATCATGTAAGACCGGACCGCAAACACCTTCTTGCACTACATTAACCGTGAAGAAGTTTGCCGAAATGTTTTATGGTTGTCCACCGCTTAGGGTCCACCGTAATGTCTAGAATACATAAAAGATCGGACAAAAATCCAAAGAATCGATGATCATTGTGGACCAAGAAGAGTTGTAACCATGCATGCCCTTGCTTTCCGTGGTCATGGATGGAGAAATATTTCGGAGAAACATGTGAGAAGCTACCTAACAAAGAACATGTATCATTTAACCGATAACATCACCAAAAAGATGTTTTTAATGAGTACAAAGAGACTTGCACCGAGCTTCAAAGACATCTCTTACTCACACTTCACCGCATCGTGGAAAAGTGAATTCGGTCTTGTGAAAATTCCTAGAAAACATAGAATGTCTGTTTGCTCAAGGTGTGCGGAATTAAAGAGTCAACGAGAAACTGCAAAGACAGAGGTCGAAAGAAGTAAGCTCATGTTCTCTAATCTCTCACTTGTTTTAAAGAAAATGCTTTGACCTCGACTTCTTCTACGATATTGTGCAAATGTAACCTTGCCGACATCGTGAACAACAAGCGCCAGAGAGAAGAAAGCTTGCCAAGCACGTAAAAAAGCTCTTGAACGCCCACCGCAATACATGTCTCATTGTGATTGATGGAATGGACCAAAAAAAAACAACTCTACCACATTTCTTGAACATTCCTAAAGATGTGCCAGAGGAATGTTTTGTTAAGGTCCACCTTGTAGGAGCTATGGTCTTCAAAGGAAGTTTAAAGTGCAATGTATTTTTGACGTATCTAAACTTGCATGGTGACCCGAACCTCACAATTACAATTCTTAACAAGGTCCTGTGCGAGCAAGAGCAATTACCACCAGTGCTTTATCTGCAACTTGACAATACTACAAGGGAGAACAAGAATCAAACACTCTTCGCGTACTGTGCCATGTTAGTGGAGCTAGGGATCTTTAGAAAAGTGAAGCTCGGTTTCTTACTTGTAGGCCACACTCATGATCAGATTGATCAAATGTTCAGCAGATTTTCTGTGCGCCTTAGAAGGAAGAAGGCTTTCATCTTCCTTCTTTAGTTCAATTATTGAAGATTCTTACACTCCTACTCCAAAGGGTCGATCTTCTTAAAGAGACTGCTGATTTCGAGAGTTTGTTTTCTCTCAACGTTCAAACAGAGAACAAGCTGTGAACAAGTTGAATGATCTCACCTTTCAACATCACATCAAGTTCTACTTGAAGGATGGCCAAAGCTTCTTCTGGGGAAGAAGTATACCACAACTAAGGACCGAGTCCACCGGAGGGATTACGCTTCCTTAAATATATTCCAGACACTTCCTTCATAGAACGTGCTGAGCAACTTCCTCTCAAAAATCCTAAGGAGTCCAAGCAGAAGAAAAGTACCCCAGAGTCATCCTTAAAAGCCATTGAAAATGGAATTTCCTCAGGCTTTAAGTACTTATTAGAAGAAGATCGGATGTGGTGGAGTAATTTCTTTCTCGAACAGAAAATTGTTGTACAAAATATAGCTCAAAGACAGTTGCAAGAACCATTTCAATGGCCTGACACCTTCCATCAACCCCAGCACCAAGCAGGTCCAAGCAATGCTACATTTGCACCTGCAGTAGAAGACGAGGAGGATCGAGTCATGTACCTCGGACCAAGACGAAGGAATGAGCCTCAAGGTAATATCACAGAAATTACCAAAGGTATGCTAATTGCTCTACCGACTGAGGAGGATGACAAAGGTCGACCGTTCTGGATAGCAAAAGTGCTTGACACAGTCAAGGAGGAAGGCTTAGTCACTAAACTCAAGATTCATTGGCTTGCAACACGCTCAGAAAATGCTTTTGAAGGTAGATATGAGTTAGAAATGAGAAGCCAAGGAAAAGGGAGAAAGTCCAAGAAGGTGGGTTGTAGGGACGAGCTGAACCTTAATGACGTGACTATATAAGAGAATATGAAAAATGGTTCTTGGCGCAAGCGGCAGCGGCTAGGGCGGCGACGTGAGACAGGGGCCGCCCCCCTTCTCTCCACCGGAACTGCTGCTAAATTCTTGTCTTCCTAACTCTGATTTCCCTTGCTAGAAGAAGGGAAACTCTGATCTCTGTTTGTGGAGTTGAAAGATTTATAGCAAAAAGATTTTCTGTAGCAGCACCAGGGCGGTATGCTAACGATTCCGGGTAAGCCACTAACGTGGTTAATTCTGCTCTTCTGCTTCCTATGAAGCATTATGATCTGGTTCTAAGAGATAAAAACAGAGGTACTCTATTTCTTGAAAGATCTTTTCTTTCCTGAAGGATCTTTCTTTATCTTTTATGGCTGTTTCTATCTTATTGAGCAACACACCGAAAAGACGTAGATGTCTATAAGGTGGAGCAGGATTATGATTTTGGAATATTAGCTTATGGTGGCAGTTTTCAGATTTTGGCAGTGCTATCTTTCTTCAAGTCTTCTTTACAGTAGAAATTTTCCCCTTCCTTCCACTCTTTCTTCCTAGCAGAAAGGTCTGGATTATGTATTTGGATGATAGTAAAGACTCACAGATTAGTAAAATTATGTGGATTACTACGGATTTGTTGGTAAATGGTCAGAAATTGCAGATATAACAGGAAGCATGGCAGCATGGGGAGATGATCCTAAATACTCGGTTCTTGCTCAGGTACTGTTATGCCTGAGCGGATCTTTCAAGTGCTGATGCTTGATTGATTCTGGTACTGCTATGCCAAGAACCCTATATTTATTTAGCTCTCAGTTCTTGCTCAGGTACTGCTATGCCTGGGCGAATCTTTCAAGTGCTGATGCTTGATTGGTTTTGGTACTGCTATGCCAAGAACCTCATTCCATTCTGCTACTGCTATGCAGATATACAGGTTTTCTTGCCTTTTCCCAATATTTCAGGAGAATTTATGTGGTTCTTCTACTTGGTTTGAGAATTTAGGGGGCCTTAATGGCTTATCTCAGGTATCATCATCACGTCATCTGGTTACCTGTGGACGGATTATATATGGGCTTCATGTATATCAGCTTTTGGAGCAAACAAATAAGTTTGTGTTTGTAGAGAATGAAGATGTCGAGATTACTCCTGTAGTAATTCTCTATTAACATCAAACATTGTACTCTTGATTTATATATAATATAAAAAACAACCCCGTTCCCTCAAAAAAAAAAAAAAAATAAAATAATGACGTGACTATATTGTGCTATGATTTTAAATTGAAATCTGACAATCGTCTACGCCAGAGGACTATCAATTTGCTTAAAAAAGCTTGTAATTACGAAGAAGATGATGAAGAAGGTGGTGGCAATGCTTCACCGTCTGTTGATAGTGATGAGGAAGATAACTCAAGCACTTCCTCGAGTGACAGTGAAAGAAGTGAAGGTGATGACGATGGCATAAATGAATATGATGACGTCCTGGATCCCTCTCTCATCACTCCTCACACTTTTGCACATAACTGAGTTAGAAAAAGACTGTAAATTTTGCATGTGAATATGAAGATTCTATCTTCAAATTTTGAGAATACTACAGTTTCAGTTACAGACTTACTTCAATTTTTTGTTAAATATTTTTATCCTCTGAAATTAGAGTTTCTCTCTTAAAACATAGTTTAACAACATTCTATTTGCTAAGAAAAGTGACACTTTAAAAAAGGCAATTCTTTCGTTGCAAAAAAAAATTAGTCATTTGGGGGTCAAAATAGAATTTCATGCATCTTTTTTTTTTTAACCTCGTTTTACCCCCTTTTTTGTTTCAAAAAAGGGAATCTTTGAGGAATATTCCTTTTGCTCTCGTTTCAATGATTTGCTCCCGTTTAATACGCAACTTTGTTATATATCTTGTTCTTTGTATTTATCACACATGGTGATTGTTGTACTTATTGGACATCGCAATTGTTGTACGTGTAACTGCAAAGAAAGTGAAAATGACCGCATAATATAAGATATTCATTGATAAAATAACCTTGAAATTTTCTTTAATGAATGAAATCTAGAGAACATTACCAAGGAATCGAAACTTCGCGAATATTTTGAATATAGCAATGTATCACAAAACATCATCTTCCCTTGAGTCTAAGCTCAGGTGGTTGGTTATGATGAGCATTGATCAAAACATTGACATTAGCTTTTAAGATAAGAAATACGTATCTACTACTTTGGAATGGCTTTCTCCACTTGTGGAACCTTGAGTTCAAGCTCCCAATATCTTCAATGTTCTCGTGTTTCTATAAGAAATGCTAATGGGGGACGTAAAATTAAGTAGGTGACGTTCCTAAACATCCTCCAAGCGTACCCAAAGTTTCTAGCAGGGGCCAAATTGGTTCATGACATGTTTAAGTTGCTTGACTGGGTTGATTCATAAGATACTGTTCAAACATCACTAACTAGATGCTGCCATGCATCCTGTTTGAGTAAAATAGGCTAAGTATTGAGCTGGGAAATAAGCTAGAGGCTTAAATCGATAGCCAAGAGGTTTTTATATGCCAAACATATGTAGCTTTAGTCAGCATCTTAAACAGTATGGAAAGCTTAAGTTATGCAAGTCAAAACATAAATGTAACCTTTTGAAGCATCACAAATCGATTTTTCTAAGTCAAGCTTGTCCCTTGTTAAATGTTAGTACACTAATGTTTATTTTATGTGCCTCGGCCAAAACTATTATATTGTGCAATTGAAGAAAGGAGTGGGTATTACATATAGTTTTGCATGGTTTAGGGGGGTATTCGTATGTCATTATAGTATTTGCTGACGCAGAAATATGGGTTTAAGTTTTCTAATGTGTTGTGGTCAGATTTTTTTTTTTAAGTTTCTATTTATGGTTTTGTTTCCTTTTTTTTTCCATAGTTAATTTGATGCGGCAGGCTGGGCAGCATGCCATGGCGGAGGGGTTCCGGCCTGAGCTCGAATTCGGAGCCAAGCTATGGCATCTGCAGTTCTTCTTGTTGAAAAAGGGAGATTTTGGATTTTTCCTTCTGCCATAGCCAAAAAGCATCTTCGGTTTCCGCCATAGGCAAAAAATAGGACTTCGGTTTGTATTTCTTTCTTCACAAGCATTCTCCTTTCCGTTTCTGCACAATTTTAGCTGTAAGAAGTTCTGGGAGCGCAGTATGGCCTTTGTGTGGCAGTGGGAGTTCCTGCCATAACCGACCTCTTCAATATGATTTCCTTGCCCTGATTAATCCTTTTTTTTTAAAGCCCTCTTCCTTCTTCTGGTTAGATGCTCTTAAAGACATGCCAGGCTCAGGAAGAGCTCCTGTTATAGAGTGTGTTGTCTCAAGAAGAGCTCATGTTGCAGAGTGTGCTTCAATAGGTGTTGTCTAGTTTGGCACAAGGATGCTTGAGCATTGTTGTTTCTTATCTTATCTTATCTTATCTTATCTTATCTTATCTATTTAACTGGTATTCTTTTGAGGTTTTCTGGAACTGCCTTTTGGGCAAGGGGTTCAAATCCCCATGCTTCCTCCTCTGCTATAGTAGCTCCAGTAATACGAAGGTGAGGTCTTCTCCATGTTAAATTTTAATGGAGTAGTGACATTCCTCTTCATGCTTGTTATTAAGCTGTGATATTTTTGTTTTGATGGAGTGGTGACATTCCTCTTCATGCTTGTTATTAAGATATGATATTCAGTGTGTAATGTAAGCCAATATGTAACAAAATTATGTAACAAAATAACAGGGATTCCAGGGGGATTTGATATGGATGTGAAAAATAACAATTTCTAAAACCTTCCTAAACAATTGAATGGATTGTTATAAAAAAAAACATAGATTTAAGATTAAAAAAAATTACATTAGCTCACTGGGTATTTTGGTTAAAGTAGTCTTATTAGGACATTGAGTTATTTTAATAGAGGTTGGAGCCCCCGTATTTCATATTCTAAAATCTTAGGCAAAGCCGTATAAAGGTTCGACATTTCCTCAAAACCTTAGGCAAAATCGTATTTCATATTTCAAAATCATAGACGACTATAAGCGAAATGAGAGGTGCTCACAGGCCCCAACATACGACCTGGGTCATAGGATCGACGAATCCAACGACTGTGGTAGTCCAGGATGCCATAATCATTGTTTATTGACTGCATCATTGGCTTGGCCACCTTTGGTTGAGGTTCAAGCCCCGTATTTCATATTCTAAAATCTTAGGCAAAGCCGTATAAAGGTTCGATATTTCCTTAAAACCTTAGGCAAAATCATATTTCATATTTCAAAATCATAGACACCTCCAATCATAAATGACTATAAGCGAAATGAGAGGTGCTCACAGGCCCCAACATACGATCTGGGTCGTAGGATCGACGAATCCAACGACTGTGGTAGTCCAGGATGCCATAATCATTATTTATTGACTGCATCATTGGCTTGGCCACCTTTGGCTCAGAATCATATGATGACATGGAAAATGGGTTTTGACCCCATCTTCTTTTTGGATGGATGGCCCCAATTTATGGATTTGGCATATGCCATGGAATATTTCATGGATCACCGGCTAGGGTTGGACGAGTATATGGGTTGGACGAGTATATGCAGATGACATTTTCTATCATTATATGTGCCTTAGCCAAAACCATATTTTTGCAGATAATATCTTCTATCATACTGATCACTAGATCCTTTGTTGCATTTCCATGACTGTTTATAGTATGAATATGTCTTAACCACTTCTATCAATGAATACATGTAGCCTTTCTTCCATATTTTTGCAGATAATATCTTCTATCATACTGATCACTAGATCCTTTGCTGCATTTCCATGACTGTTTATAGTATGAATATGTCACTTAACCACTTCTATCAATGAATACATGTAGCCTTCCTTCCTCTACTAGATTATTTATTTCTGCATTCAAAACTAGAAGGGTGCCATTTGAATCCATTGCCATTTTATAAAAAGTTTAGTTACAAAGAAACCTGGAAAAAGTTCCCTTTGTGCAAGTCCTACGCATCGCTTGAGCTGTGAATGCCAGGAATTGGTGGCAAATGATTCTAGACATAAAGCCAGACTGGTCCATTCTTAAAAATTTTACCTCTTAAGTTGAAATTAGAATAAATGGTCACATCCAAGGGATCCAACCTGTCCACATCCAAAGCACATGAGTTTTAGCTTCTACTGGATAAGGCGTTAGATTATATAACAACAATGTTTTACATGCAACTATGGTTTCATGGTACTTAGCAGCAGAAAGTTGTGATAGAAGCCTTCATTACAATCTTCAATGCATTTGATGGGTCTGAATTGCTAGCAGAAGGAAATGCCAGCTTCCCTCTGACCCTTTTCCTCTTCCCCCTTTTCCCATTTCATTTTTCTCTTCCCTCCCCTTTTTCCTCTTTTCCTTTTTCCCGTGCCCTTTCCCCCTTAACCCCTTTCTCTCTTCCTTTTTTATTCCATATCCCTTTTCCCATGCCCCTTTTTTTCGCTTCCTTTTTTCTCCATCCTTTTCCACTTTCCCCTTTTCTCGTGCTCGTTTGTCCTTCCCTTTTCCTCCCCTCCCTACCCTTTCCCTCTTCCCTTTTTTCCCGTGCCAGCTTTCCTTTCTTTTCTTCTCTCCCTTTTTCTTGTCCCTTTCTGTTTCCCTTTTTTCATTTCCTTTTCCCCTTTCCTCGCCCTTTCCCTCTTCTCCTTTTCCATGTCTCATCCCATTATCTTTCTCCCTTTCTTTTGCTTTTTCCCTTCTCTTCCCCTTTTCCATGCCGTTTTCTCCTTTTCGTCACCTTTTTCCCCTCGCCTCACCATTTCCCTCTTCCTTTTTTTTCTATGCCCTTTTTGTATTTTTCCATTTCTATCTTCCACTTTTTCCCATGCCTATTTGCCCTTCACGAAATGTGCTTTTATTATATGTGATTAAAAAATGCTTTAACATTACGAACCTGTACAAATATTCTTTCAATCATTATACAGTATTATCTACAAATGAAAATAGGCTTCTTGAAATCCAAGAAGCAAAAAAATTTTAGATTGTTTCAAAGCTTTTGTCTGCGCTCTGGGGGCGTGTTCGTAGAAGCAAATCGGGGGGTATCTTTGCAATAATCATAAGTCAAGTAATTGCTCCTAACCCATTTAAGTCTGTTAAATATTGTTGAACTTGTCATCTGATAAGCAGCCTGTCTCCACCAATCTCATGTTGAATTGTTGCAAACATCTACAGAGTCACTGGTGCATTTGCAAGCATCAATGTCTGTAGGAAGCATTAAAGGGAGCAAAACTCCACTTGATCTTCTCAAGGCCATCTCTGGTTGCCCAATTGTCTGCATTCCAAAGCCTAGAATAAACTTCCATGGGCTGAGTTAGCGGCTCATCATGGTTGTCTGTTTCTGAACATATCTGTTGAATTATGAGCAAAGAAATATGATTAGATGTGCTTAAAACCATAAAATAAAATTTCAAAGTAGCCCAAAAAAAGAATTGAATAGGCGTGGGAAGTCACTATCCCAACACATTCTCCAGAAACCAACTTCATCTTCATCATGAAGTGCCCAAATAAAAACTTGTCCTTGGATTCAAAACCAGCTCTAGGTGCTTGATCCAGGACCAACTGCACAGTCTTATTGTTATCTGGATATCTCACATTATCAGGGGCCCATCTCTCACATTATCAGGGGCCCATCTGGCATATTTTGTATCAAAACTCAAGTTTGGTTTGATGGGAAAAGGGATGTTTCTGTGTAAAGGCTAGTTGCAGCATGATCAGAATGTTTATGAAGTTCTTACGCCTGTTTAGATCTGAAGAAGATGAAATCAAAGACAAAATTGATGCAGTGAAGGTTATATGTGGCTTCTAGCTATTTCCCTCTTAGTCAGGCATTAGATACATATTACAAATCAGAAGTGGAAAATAACGAAGAAGTTGGATATGGAAGAAATATGAAACATCTATTTCTTGTGTTGGCATAAATAGAATGTGTATTTCATTTCCAATCAGAGATGCTATGGCTAAAATCAAGAAAGTGAAACTCTAGCCATGCTGCCTTTAAATTATAACTCGAAATAAGGTTTACCAAAATCCTTGCCATGTTAGTGCAGCTTTATGTATTCCTAAATCATCTTCACCGTCCATATTGTATTCACAGCCCACGAATAGCCCACAAATATCCTTATATGATGTTGCTAACATGTTGCTTCAAGAGAGTCATCTTAAAGATCCCCTCAAGTTCCTCTAAAGCTGTAGAGCGGCCCATTTTCGCTCTAAGAAGTGGCAGCATAGCCATCGAAGCCTATTATTGCCCTAAGGCATGGCGGCCATAGCCATCAAACCCAGAGCTCTGACCCTAACCTTAATGATGCCATAGCCAAAAGAAACTCCTTACTTGCAAGGAAAAGTAGCGTAAGGCCGAACTTTTTGCAAACTAATCTGGGCCATCTGATGTCGTGACAAAATTTCTGTCGTCAAAATTAGGGCGCGATGCACAATGGACACATGCTATATTCCGTCAAAATTAGGGCGCAATGCACAACAGACACATGCTATAATCTTATAATCTATATCTATATATATAATAATAAAGGCGTTTTTATGATAGTCTGTGCGCGATCTTGGCCATTAAATTAAACCGACGGTCGAGATGCTTTCAAAATTGTTTTCATTGCGGTTATTGAGGAGTCATGGTAGATTTGTCGCCTGCACCATTCCGGCTCAGGGCTATGTCTTCTAAAGCTCTATTTTTTCTTGCCGTTCTTCGCTTCTTTGCATCCAGCTTCTTGGCATTCCTTTTTGAAGCAAGAAATAGGGCAGAAACAGAGCAAAAGGTGCGTAATTTCTTGCAATTTTTTCTGTTTCTAGCTTCTAATTCTAAAATCCGAGGGCTTTGGAGCGCACAGATGGTCTAGATGCATTGTAACTATTTTTCTAGAGCGGTTGGGTGATGTAATGCATTTTTTCAAAAACCTAGAACAAAATAGGGAGCTCGGGGCTGCCACTGCCGATCGAAACATGATTCAATGATTGACTTACCGCTGGCGCCATAGCTACCTCTGGAGGAAGATTGGTCGTTCAAACTGCCAAGAAGGATGAAATGCAGATGGAAAAAACTGGATGAATTTTTGAGAGCTTCATCATGACATGGGTATTTGGCTTCTTATAATCTGGATTTATTTTGTAGAAGATTGGCACTATTAAAAATCATTTCGCAAATGAAGCAGATCAAGCCCGGTTTTTTCATTGCTAGCCCAGTCGGGATGTGCCAACAGGAAGAAGAGATGGATTGGTTTCAAATACTTCCCCTGTAGCAGGAAGATTACCAGGTTCAGATTTCAACGTGACTCAATTGACAGACAACTTTGTTCAAGTGATCCCTGAAGTTGTGTAGCCTCAATTTGTTAGGGTTTAGCATTAAATTTATCATGAAGCACAGAATTCTAAAGACAGTAAGTAAAATATAATGAGGCGGAGAATGCTAGAGGATCATTTGTATTCTCCATTGGTAATGTTTTTTATCCATTATTTTAACAGATATGGTTGTTAGCGGAAGATTTGCGGGACAGAGACATATTTTCCAAGGTAATTTGCTGAAGATTTTAAACAATGGAAGCTTTTCTTGTAGAAAAGATGTTTTTTTGTGGGGATTTTCTCTATGCCAATGTGCATGCTGTAATCTAATATGTTTTAAGCTTGGAGACTTTGCACCTCATCGTTTCCATATTGATTTCGCTGCATTTTGCCGCCTATGTGTGTTGTGTCATTTCCATTTTGATGCCCTAATCTGCTTCACTGGATTTTGCCTCCTATGTGTGCTTTGTCCTTGTGATCTCATCTTGTGAACCACACTGTTAACGTTGCTAAAATATATCGTTTAGCTAGGGTGGATCATTAGATGTGATATAGGCTGTGAGATTATGATATGACCATATGGTTTCCCATGTCTAAAGAATATCTCACCTTTGACCAGTAAACAAGGTATTATTGAAATTGGCCCAATCAATCCATTGTAAGGTTCCACTATCTGGTATTGATAATATGGTGCACATCCATCCTTGCTCATCATTCAAATGACCATACATTATCTGTGGTCCAACAGATATGAGTTAATTGATTAACACGTTCCAATTGAGTATTATCTCCATTGTACAAGCATAACCAGGTAACAATATTTTCAACAATGTGCTGCTTACAGCATACTTTCCAGCTTGTGCTGTTGCATACAATATACTTCCCATGGTTAACTCTGTTAAATCCAAGGTACAAGATCTTCATATGTTTCTATATCACATACACATACCAGAGAAAAGCCTGGCAACACTTGTTATTAGGTTTAATTCGAGGTAAGCTTGTCTTTTCTAAATTTGGATTCAATATTTTACAGGTCAATGCATACGCGTGGTTGGCGGACCTTTTTTTCCCTCTTTTTGCCAACGGAGTTGGAAGCAAATTCTAGAGTATTTCACATATAAATACATCAAAGAGCAATATTTGTCTGTTCGTTATACATTTTCTTTAGGGCAGCTTGAGAGAATCACCAGCAGCTTTTAAACCCGTCCAGGTAAGAGAACCCTGAATTTCCTTTTGATTATGACAGCAAAGATCACTCAGCAATTATTGTTATTCATTCTTGAGTCATTATTAAGTTCTGTTTAATCGTTTACAGGACTATCTAGCTTCTCATATTAATTGATGGCATACATCAATATTGGGCTCATTGTTGTTAATGTTAATTTATGATGTTTAAAACTTTTAATTGATGGAATCTGAAAAGCTGTCTCCAGTACTCAAGCGAATGTCAGGTATGTTGCATTTAATAGCATTTGGTACTATTGGGGTAAATTTTATTATTTGAGATGAAACATTATTGAATTGTTTTATACTCTATGCTGGACAACAATGTGCCTGATAGACTTATGTCTTTTCTACCCTTGTCTAGGTGCTTATTCGATATGGATTAGTTAAGTTGTTTGACCCAAATATTGGAGATGTGACTGCTGAAAGCAACAGTCTATTTACGACATTGCCTCCTAAATAGTGTACTCTATTATTCTGTGCAACACAGGCTGGTCTCCCTGTTTGTTTGTCAGTGCCAACAGGTTATACACTATATTTTGGCTTCCAAGTTAGACCGCAAATCATCCATCAGATGTATTGTAGGTTGGATACATTGCAGGTTGTATACAGGTTGTATTGCATGTTGTATGCAGGTGAAGATGTATTGCAAACAGGTGATTTATACTATCTATGCAGCAAACAAACGTTGAAGAACTTACCTTGATTTTCAAGTTATCAACTCCGCCCCATTTGAGATATCCACCTTGGAATATGGATATCTTTTGACATTGACATTTGCAGGCTCTATTTGTCACTATGAAGTCCAAATAGACAAATAAAATTTTCTTTCTCATGGAAACATAAGTGTATAAATCCACTGAACACATCACCTTTAAAGGAAGAGCATTCCAATGGCTGCAGATCAAAAGAAAATATAGAATGAGGATCTCAGTCCGTGCAAACAACTAAGAATATTGATCAGAATCATTCCTGCTTTAGCATGGCATTCTTCTGGCGCTTCTCAATGCAACTTTGCAATGCCAGGTACATTAACAAGAAGTTATAATAAAAGAAACTATGATTCTTGATACAATCCCAAAAGCAAATTTGACTAAAAGAATGGTGGAAACTGAAGATTTTCAGTCTTCTGCACTAATTTGATCAGATCAAATGCAGCAACTGCAGCAACTGTGAGTACACCTGGAAGACGCGCCAATGTGCAATAAGGGGCATGTACCTGAGCATGATTTGTGAATCACGGATCCAAGCTTTTCAAAAAATTAAAAGACCATGCATTATAATTGGTAGCAAGATTTTCATAGACGTGTATTTATCTTCTAACAAACTCAAATGTTCTACATTGTACTTCATCTGAGCAAGCTCGTGTATTCTATCTTGTACTTAATAGATTGACAAGGAGATTCTGTAGAGTCCATTTTTTGTTTTAATTGGTGGATAGACATGTGTAGAAAGTCCGTCATTTCACTTTCTATCAAACTCAAGTGTTCTACATTGTACTTCATTTTCTTCTATTGTACTTCGCTTTCTTCTGAGCAAGTTCAAATGTTCTACACTGTACTTCATTTTCTTCTGAACAAGCTCAAATGTTCTACCTTGTACTTGATAAATTCGGTGAGTTTCATAGAGTGCAATTCCATGCTCAAATGTTCTACATTGTAGTTCACTTTCTTTTGAGCAAGCTCAAACTTTTTACATTGTATTTGATAAGTTGACAAGGTCCGTATAAACATGCATAAAACGTTTTTCATTTTACCAAATGTTTTACATCATACTTTAAGAAATTCATAATTAGACTTCCAACCAAACCATCCTACTTTGTCTACTGCAAAGCCCGTTCAATTTCCAAAAGAAGGCGCCAATACTGAGGAGCTCAAGCTTTTCTCTTCCTGAAACAATTTCTATACATCAAAATTTAGATTGTGCTCTTCATCTAATTGCTTTCGTCTTCTATAAGCAGTATAAGTTACAAATATGAGATGCAATTTAGTTTTGCATATTAACAGAATGCCTTCATTGCACTTGAAAATGGAGCAACAAAAATAAATGCATTACTATTTTCAAACTTCAAGTAATATTTTCAGTTTGTGAATTTATGCGTAACGAAAAGCCCAGCAACGCTGGGCACTTTTTCTAGTATAATATAATATAAGAAGATAATAATGTGGCATGTTTTTGTGGTAATCAATAATTTTAGTGGATACTTGAGCTTAAGAAGTAGGAGAAATTACTACAGCTTGAGCATATTAGCTTTGGTCAAAATTCTATAAATCACGTTATTCTCTCCAAGTAATTAAATCATGCTTATAGGCCTAATGACATGAGTACCATCATCTTCATAGACTGCAATCATTCTATATTAAGTCTGCCATTAGGTGGTAATTTCATTGTTGCCACTGTAAGAGAGTGCAAGAAATTCCACTAAATCCCTCCATCAGATGTTTAGCTTATATTGCAATGCCTCAGCTACATGATTTAGTCCAATGCGAAGTATGTCTAGTGTTGGTTGATGGTACAACATTATCTGAACTATTAGAAAGCCAGTTGAGGAAGTATCCCCGACCGGAAACAAGCAATCTGGAGAAGAAGTATCTACCAAGAGACCATACAACATGGTTAAACATAGAGTACGGCAAGTATGCAAATCTTCTAAATGTGCAAAAATAAAAAATAAAAAAAATAATGCAGTGGAAGAGTATAAGACAACTTCGTATTGCGTAAAGCATTGATGTGCTATGCTATATTTTCTACAAAAGAAATGACAGAACTGAGGGGTAGTCACGCTAAAGTGGTTTGCTTCCAAACATAGCATATGGTTTATGATATAGCTTTATCAAAATTTTATAGATGGAAAAAAGTTTCATGTGTGGGCATAGAATTGCTGAATATAGGAATACGGGATCTTTGAAACCAAGATCTCATACTTTGGCCGCAGACATCATATTTTCAATGTACATATCTAAAAATGCTAAGACCATGCATAGATTAAAATAAAGCCACACAAGAAACAAGAGAGAATATATTGGAGTTACCTTCTATCCTAACAAAGGGCATATGCCAAGAAGTTGATATAGCTGTGGAGGAAATGACGGATGAGCATGTGTTTAAGGCTTTTTTTTTAGGGTTAGAAAGAAAATCAGCTAAACGCATGGCATTCTCTAAATGCATGACATGCATTACGATGAAGGAATGGCCACACTCAGAATCCAATGAAAAGGAGGGAGTTACAAGTTGAAAGAAAGGTTCACATAGCTGTCCAACTATCTTGTAGAAGCCTTTGTTAGTCATGGCGGGCAATATCCCATCGCGCACCCGAGCAAGCTCTCACACTCATCCATGACAAGATGGACCAAAGTAAAAGAATGGTCCATAAGCTTGAAAAGCTGGGCAAGTCGGTATGGAGAAGAGAGCATTTGAAGGTTAACGTCATTGGGATCTTGGCATATGGACATGATTTAGGACCCTTGGGGCACTCTCTGTTGAGCTTTTGCCTAATGATTCTAATTTTCACATTGACTCTCTCAACCACACATTGAAGACACTCAAAGATTAAGCAGAGGATAATTGGGGGCACCTACGTAAACCTTCTAGAATAACTTGCACAGGGGTTCTTCTGTTGTCGAGTCCCGATCGTCAAAGATGAAAGTGTCAAACAGCCTTGGCAAAGCATATGATGTGCGTCAAAGACTTCCTTCACAACCCAAGAAGCTATCAAGAAGGCTTTACTTGCAAGTTGATAACTGCTCAGGTCAAAATAAGAATAGATATATGTTTTCATAATTATTTTACCTTGCATGACTAGGTGTATTTGATGTCTAACTGGGTTTTATAATGTTTGAATGTTTGAACAGTTTGATATTCTTGCATTCAGTGAGACATGGGAACATGAAACAAACAGATTGATTCCCATCCATGGGTTTACACTGCTTGAGACCGCTTGGAATGAGTTACAGGGAAGCCGCAGAGGATGGGGCGGACTTGCATGCTTTGCTAGAAATGAAATTTGCAATGCGGTTAGCGTGGTCAAAATATGTAAACATAAGCAGTATATATGGATTTGTCTAAATAACTGCATTTATGTGGCAATAGTATACTTTGCTCCCTTGGAGCCCTATCCTGCGCGGATCTATAACAGCCCAGAGCTTGCTGCGAATGACCCATTTTGTTACCTCTCTGCTGATATTGCGCTCTATAAAACTAAAGGACAGGTTTATGTAATAGGGTGAATGGCAGGCTCAAGAATAAGCAAGCTACTGTTTTGGCTCATGAAGGAAATCATTTGTGGCTTATGGAACAGATAGACCCTTTGTTGTCATGGCCTAGGACCTCTTATGATATGCATATGAATAAAATGGGAGAACACATTCTTGATTTATGTGAAGCACATGAATTAGTCGTGTATAATGGTGCTGCTATATTTCCAGAATCCAACAAATACACATGTTTTCAGCCCAATGGAAATAGTACTGTGGATATGTTATTGGGAAGTCCAGATGATATGCACTTGGTGACTAGTTTTGAAGTTCTTCCTCAGCATGAGGACTCTGATCATGCCCCTCTTGTCATCAAATACAAGATGAAAGTCAAATGTACGGGGAAAAGCAAAAAACAAGCCCCACCCAGGTTTAAAGTGCAATATAAACTTGCTGGGCAATATGAGAAAGCAATTGATTCAGGCTTGGAAGGAACTCTTTGGCCTACAGATGATGTTGAAGAAATGCATACACTGCTTAAAGCAGTCCTATCGCAAGCCGCTGCAAGTGTCTTTGGACTTACTAAACCAAGGTCAGCTAAATACCATAATAAAAAGTGGTTTGATCACAAATGTATTATGGCAAAGCGCGCATTCCAAGCTGCTATAGACAAATGTGCTGCCAAGAGAGATTATAAGAATCTTGTTAAGCATAAAAAGCGAAAATGGGAAAGGGAACACTTGCAAAAACTTCTAGATGATATTGCAGTGGATCCAAAATGTTTTTGGACAAAACTGCAACATCCCATTGAATTGGGAGAGATCGCACAGGAAAGTCTGCTTGAATGGATAAGAGAATTATACATTGTTGCTAATAGCAATGAAATGCAAATTGGTACTGCCTATACTACACTCTTTGATAAGAGTGATGTTACATATGCTTTACAAAGGATGCAAAATGGGAAGTCCTTAGACCTGAATGGGTTCTGTGCTGAGGGGAGGTGATATTTTAAATGATAAGTTGGTTGATATTTGTAACTTGGCTTTCCATTATGGCTTTCCACAGGAATGGTGGTTCCTATTCATAAGTCCGGTGATAAAAACCAGGCAAGAAATTATCGGACAATTTTGGTTAGCAATGTATTTGCAAAACTCTTTGCAACTATGCTTGAGAGAAAGCTCTCTAATTGGGCTGATGAGAAGAACGAGCGCGCTTATGGACAAGCAGGTTTTCGCCATGACCATTCCACTGTTGATCATTTAGTCACTTTACGGGTGATTAATGAAAGCGCAAAGGGTGCTAGACATAATCAGTTTTTGGCCTTCATTGATCTAGCAAAAGCTTTTGATAGAGTTGATCGAGGTGACTTGCAGAATAGGCTAGAGCTGCTACAAGTTCCTCCAGAGCTCCAACAAGCAGTTGCGCGTCTATACCAACAGGTACTCATTGAACTTTCATTTCCATTTAAAAGCACTGAACAGGTCCAGAGCACGATTGGGGTGAAACAGGGGTGCCCTTGTTCTCCCACTCTCTTTGGACTTTATATTGATGAATTAGAGGGGTGGCTTGCATGGGAGGAGTTGGAGTCAATGTTGGTAGATATCTCATACAGGTTTTACTTTTTGCGGATGATATAGTTTTGATTTCTAGAACTGCTGCTGGTCTCCAACATCATTTAGATACTCTTCAGGGATTTTGCGATCAAAAAGGTATGGCTATCAATGTTGAAAAATCTAAAGTCATGATAGTTGGCACAAAAAAAACTTTTCGATTCACCATTGGGGAATGTGAGTTAGAAACAGTGCATAGTTATAAATACCTTGGAATAGAGGTGGCAAGTAATTATTCATGGAAGCTGGCAGCTGAAAAACGCGCTTCTGGTGGGCTTAGGACCCTTTATGGTATGTTCCATACTTGTCGTGTGAATAAGTTGTGGCATTGGAAACTCAGGAGATTACTTTATGACACTCAAGTTAAGGCGGTCGTTTTATATGGCTGTCCAGCTCGGGCCCCTGGACTTGATCGGCAAAGCTGGGACAAGATTGAAAAGGTGCAGAAACGATTTCTCATGGAAGAGCTTGGAACTAAAATGCAAACTCCATACTGCATTATGCTTGCGGAAACTGGATTGATTCCCCTTGAAACTGAAGCTTTATGCCATACTATTACATATGTAAATCGAGTGAAATTGCTCCCTTCAGATCGTCTCCCTTTCCAGGCTATGCAGCAATCCAAAGTACGAGGATGGTTCTCCCAAGTGATTCAATGGGCAGAAAAGTGGGGTGTAGATGATTACGCTTGGCGAGTCAACCAAACTAAAAGAGGTAAGCATGCAAATACTTCCAAGAGTCTTGGGCAAATTGTGGGATCCAAATGATATTGCTGTGAAAAAAAACTTTTATAGAGATGATATTAATAGTATGGCTGCATATGGAGAACAATCTTACTTGCTATCTAATATTAGCAGGAAAAATAGAATCTTGATTTCTCACTCTGAACTTCCTCTCATCATCCGCACATTGAGACGGGAAGGTGGTATGGAACTCCTCGACATACAAGGTCTTGCCCAAAAATCGCCTTGACCCTAAAATTGAGTCGAGGTACATACTTTTTGGAGTGTCCTGCCTATGAACATATAAGAAGTAAGTATAACATTTCAGGATTCACATTGTCAGAGCTTTTTAATACGCCTCCAAATCTCCTTAGTTCATATCTCAAGGATGTTTGGAAGGAACGAGCTGACATAATGGAGTTGTTTGCTAATATGGAAATACTTGAAGCTACAGGTGCCTTTGTTTAAGCGCCTTGTGGACTACATATCTTTTGAAATATTTTCGCCATATGGACCTGAGGGTCTTAAATGGCGTGATTAATATATTATTATTATTATAATGGTTGGATATACACATAACAATATAGATGCTTTGTTTGGAAATTGTTACTACATTATGAAGAGATCGAATGCTCTTACTTGGTGCATGAGGTCTCCGATGAAAGGCCTTTGGGAGGGCTACACTTCTGACAAGTCTAAATGTTTCATTGGTCATTTAGAACTGCTTCATTTCAAGTTTTGTATGAGAGATGATTGGTCTCTCATGTTCTATAAGATGAGACCTGGTCACAAAGAATGGTTGCCAAAGATGGGTATCAAAATGTCGAAGACAAATGCAAGGGTGCTTCCATCCTCGAGGTATACCAAAATATTTACCTCCAAGGAAAACACTCAAGAAGATAGGTGTTTTGAGAAGCTCTATAATAAAGTATATCATGCACTGGGCCTATATATCTAAAAGAGGTGAGAACGCGCGGTCTTGGTGATGTAGATGTTGGATTAGCTGATATACATGGCTTTTTGCCTTGCATGAGGGAAGATGCCATGGTCGAACCAGAAATTGTAATGTCATAATGCCTCAAATATTCGATGTGAATGAAAGGTCCGAACTCAGTAATGCTATGGTTCTCTTCTTATATAGAAGAGAACCATCATTCTGGGGAAAGGGACGTCTATTTTGACGTACGCTATTTTGGACGTAGGAGTCATCTTTAGCCTGAGTTTTCTTTGGCACATGATTTCTTTAGCTCTGTCTGCTATATATCCCTGTAGCTTCCAAGCAATTCTCATCGGCGTTTCCTTTGAGCTGAATTCTCCTTGTTCCAGGGTTTCCCTACAGCTTGGTCTTTCATTCAGGTACTGCTCTCTGACTGCTCCAGATGGATTGGGCTCAGAATTGCCAGCTCTTTTAAGGGTCACGGTATTCTTGCAGTCCCGATTCCTTAACACCAATGGGCATTACGCATGCTGGCTTGGCTTGTTCTCTCAAATTTGTTCGTACTAATTTGTTCTATCCTTTGCCGCCTTGCCACGTTCTTCTGCTCTATCCCTTTCTGCTTTGCCATGTTATCTGCTCTATCCCGTTCTCTGTCTCTCCTTTTCTGATCCGCCATGTTATCTGCTCTATCTCGTTCTCTGTCTCTCCTTTTCTGATCCGCCATGTTATCTGCTCTATCCCGTTCTCTGTTCTCTGTTTCTCCTTTTCTGATCCGCCATGTTATCTGCTCTATCCTTTTCTGCTCAGCACGTTCTTCTGCTCTATCTTTTTTCTGATTCGCCATTCTGTTATCTGCTCTATCTTTTTTCTGCTCAGCCATGATCGTCTGCTCTGTCCTTTTTCTGATTTTTCTGCTTCGCCATGGTTTCGCAGGGTTTCTGCTTCTGCTCTATCTCGCCCTCTTCTATCCTTTCTGAGCTCATCTCTTGTGATTCACATGCTTCGGTTTCGCCACATTCCTCCTGCTTATATCATCATTCTATTTTTTCTGATTCTGCTCTCCTTTTTTGACCGGCAGCGGCATAGGTTCTTACCTTGCTCCCTTTCCAGTGAGTGTTTCGTCCCCTCTCCTCCCTCTGCAAACCCAATCCGCATCTTCTCTTGGCCGGAGTCCCAGGTTGGGCATTCCCTGCTCCCATCGGCCGCCGGATCTGGCCTGTTTCTTTTTTTTCCGGGGATACCGGGTCGCAGTATCCCGACGAAGTCGGGTAGTCTCGGGTTCCCGGGTCCCGGTATCCCAATGTCCCCTCCCTCCCTTTCTTCGTGTTTTTCTTTTTTTCTTAGGTAGGTTTTTAAAGTTTGGTTTTCGATGGTCTAGGGTTTTTTGTTTAGGTTGTGGTTTTTTGTCCTGTAAGTTTGTGGTTGTTGGTTTTAAAGTTCGATAGTGCATGTGTGTTGTTAAAGTAGGGTTGGGGTTTTGGTCTTTTCCGTGTTATGTGTATGATCTCATGACCTTTTTTGCATGCGCATTCATATTGGGTTCCTAGATTCTTTACTACAGAAAACTGATGGCTCGGACGTGTTTGCTCATATTCATGCATTAGGTTTTTCGTAGCATCTACTTCCCTCTTCACTTGTCTCTTTATTCGAATTTGTTATGCTACGTGTCTTGCCCCTTTTTTGTCTTATTATAAGATTCTTAAGCCTGTGTATGCACAATTGCCATTATGATCTAGTTCTCCTGTCGGTGGTTGGGGTTTTGCCTAGCTAGGGTTGGTTTTGGAATTTGTTTCGATTCTTTTTCGTTTTCGCCTTGGTTGTCAATGGTGTGTTTGCTTTTTGTTGGTTTCGTTGTTTGTCTTTTCCTTCCTATGTTTTTTCCGGTTTTTTTTCTGTTTTGTTCATGCGGTTCTCACTCCCTTTGTTTTTTCAGTGACCATGTGTGTCCAATCTACTCTCCGGGAGCTTTACTCTGCCCACCACTGATACCGAACGTAACCCCCCTCCGTTGCCCACCATCATACCACCAAATACCTCTGTTCCGTCTGACCCAGCACTTTTCTTACCTTTCCCATTTGAGCTGAATTCTCCTTGTTGCCTGCGCACAGCTTGACCTACGTTTATCACCCTGTCTGACTGAACATCCTTATTTGTCTTATTCATCGGTTACGTCCATTTACACTCATCCTAATTAGAATGTTGAATTTAGATTGCAGCATCCTCTTTGTTACATGACTGCATCTTATGTAGAAGCCCAGTGTTATAAAGAAGTCACGGTTCAAATAGACTTTTGGAACTTTATAGAATGATTACATATTGTTAGAGAATCATTCTGTTGTGTAGGTGGTTTGTTGTCATAGAGGCTAGAGTTCAAAACCTCATCAAAGCGGTCTCGCAACTTCTATCTCGAGTAACCATCCTCAGGAAAGCAATGGGTACAGTTTGGGAGTTTTTTCCTTGTTTGCCTCACCAAAAGCATAAGATTGCCTTGCGTGGGTACAGTTTGGGAGTTTTTTCCTTGTTTGCCTCACCAAAAGCATAAGATTGCCTTGCGTGCCTCATCATGCACCGTATGGTATCTGGGTCATATGCAAAAGCTAAAGATTGCCTTGCGTGCCTCATCATGCACCGTATAGTATCTGGATCATTTGCCTTGCTTGTTTGTCTTGTTCTTGCTTCTACAAGGTTTATATTTCATATGTGCAAGTTCTTTGTTTCTAGTTCCAGTTCCAAAGTGGTTTGTCTGGATTTCACATCCTTAAAGCAGCGTGTAGTGTTGGATCATCGCAAAAGTTTTTTCTCACTCTGTTTGTCTTGTTCTTAGCCTTTATGAGGTTTTCTTTCCAGGTGCGCAAAGTTTCTTCGCTTGACTGTGCTAGGGCCTCGCTCAAGTTATACTTCTTTTCTTGTAGGTTGATGCATGGGGGGTTGGTTATGTTTGAGATCTTAAAAAGGATGAATTACGAGGTCTTAAAAGGATGTTAAAGGGATGATTACGAGGTCTTAAACGGATGGTTACAATAGTTTCTATGTGGAGATTGATTACTCTCGTCCTTGCCTCCTTTTTATCGGTTTTGTGTTGAGATTGGTCCGTCTAGTCCTTACCTCATCTTTCCCTTGGTTTGACGCCATGCGTAGGTCAATTGTGCCACTTTTTTATAACATTGAACCTTTTGTTATAAACATTATAATAAGGGATCCTTGTGCATAATATTATTACACATTAATAACCACAGGTCTTTTGATCTGCTGGAATTTACGTCTTTGGTAGGAGTCTCGCCTTTCAAGAGCACATATTATAGAAACTGATTCATTCCATATGCATTTGATACAAGCTCCACATCTCTGCCATTCCACATTGCAGTTCTGCATGGCATGTAACAGAAGCTTGAATGGCTCATAAGTGCAAACTTAGGATCTTTTATATCAGTGATAGGTTTTGCAACAGATTTTGTATGACTTTGCCATGGCATCAATTCTCCTGCTATAACCCAAACAGAGATCCCAATCTTCTAAACTCTAGAGAAAATGTGTTCTTGATTAGGAAAGCAAGCAAGTTTCGGGTCCCTATTCTGCTTGGATTCTATTGCCAATATTGATACATAAAGTAACATGAAGCTATACGAAGTTGATCTAGAAAGGAGACCTTGACATTTCTAAGGAGGTAATCTTCTTACCTTTCTTATTGCTTGTAACGATTGCTGGAAAAGATTGCTTAGAGAAATGCCGTATTTCTGAAACCACTAGGGTGAAATTGCCTGCTAGATAACATTTTTGCCGGTTGCTATGTATCTTCCACTGGCCAGCATCTTTGCCATGTCTTACAAGGTGAGCATTTCCTGGTTGGGAAAGGCATCAGTGTAATGATTGCAGCCCTCTTATGTCTTCTTATCTTCCATTCATATCATATATGTTCTATTTGGTCCTCTGCTTCTTGTTCTAGGGAAATGTCGAGGCAAAACATTTGTGTTTCTAGTTCAGTTGGCATGAACATAATCATCTTGTACATTCATTTGGTGGGTTCGAAAAGGATAATTCAGATGACATCAGCACATTGACATTTTGTTTTATTTTCTCTCTGTGGGTTTCACTAGATATTTCTAGAGAAGAGCTCTTGGTCTTGTAGAACACATTTTTCATTTTACAGACTGGCACTGGTAAAACACTTGCATACATGTTGCCTAGCTTGTCCAAAGTTTCACCTTCACGAGCAGTAGTTCGGGCCCTTGTAGTTGCTCCTTCGAGAGAGCTTGCAATAGAGGTTTGATGGTCAATTATTCACTTTAAAAATCTTTCATGTAAAATATAAAAATTTCTATTTCTTTGTAGGTTGGCAAGGTTGCACAAATGTTGGTTTGGAACCCAACCTTAGATGAGGCATCTGATCTTCAAAGCAAAGGTCAAACCGCTTCTACTGTTGTAATGGCTCTCTTAGGTGGAGCAAACACGATTAGATTCAAAAGTGGCTTAAGGTTTATTTCACTCATGAGATGCAGATATATTTACATCATTAATATATGAAGAATGTGAGCTAACATTTTTCAGTCCATTTTGATTCCACTTCAGCCTACAATTGTAAAATGACAACATACTAACTTGTGGGTTGGGCAACGTCAAACTGCCTCGAAAACCACAATGATCGTAAACATCGTGGGCTCCTTTGTACTTGTACATTGCTTCTGTCTTATGCTGCTGGCAGACCGAATATATTAATCCCTTTAACTTAGCACAAGAAAATATGATGCCAGACATTGTACATTCTTGAGCTTGTTTGATGTATGTTCCAAATTGGATGGTAAATGATTGCCTTTGTTCATATTGTCTGGTAGGTTTAAATCAACCATCTACCATCTGGATGCAAAGCTTAATGCCTATAAAAAATGTGAGGCATTAGAAGATTCTGAGAAAACAGCCTATAATATGCTGGACCACAATATAATCTCTTACAGTACCATGATAGCAGTTTATGGTAAAGTTGTGATTCATTGCAGTACTGAGGTGGTTGCACTATCCTTTCCATAATTTGATGCCTCTTACAGATTCACATTTATTGAGATATTGGAATCAATCACTATTCCGTCTTGATTGCTTTAACCTACCAAGTCCAAATCACTCGAACATCAAATGATAGTTTTTCTTCTTTCAATTTATCATTTTCTATGTGGCTATTGCTTGGCTCTTGCTTTCAAGAGTTAAGCTCTCATGTGTTGCTCAAAAATTGAAAGACGATTCGATGTAGGAAGTAAAGCTACATTTGTGATCCCTTAATACCCAAACAAAGCTCAGTCTATGGAGGTTCTTCGGAAGGTTGAGCTGGATCAGAAATTTACTCATCAAAAAACACCTAGTACAAATGCAGAGAATATGATTGACAAACGTATGGAAGCCATTCATGGAGGTTTGAAAAAATACATGAGGGACACCATCTGCAAATAAAACAACAGAATATGCCCATGGGCCCAGAATATGTGCAAATAAAACAACAGAATATGCCACGGGCCCAGAATATGTCCATCCAGCAACAGGAATAAGCGATAAGACTTTGGGCAACCGAAAATATTATAAGAGATATCCAAGTACGCACCATTCTATAAATATTTCAAAATCCAAAAACCATCGGTAAGAACAAACAAGCACCATTCCACAAATATTTCAAAATCCAAATAACAATAAGAACAAAACAAACAGATTAAATTATTCAATAATCACAAACCACCAATAAATGATACAACGATGTCACAACCAACTTATCCAAAGAAGAAGCGAAATTTCACAACTACAAAATTCTAAATAAAGTGTATAGTTTAATTTAACAACTAGAAAATGCTAAATAAAATGAAATACAAAAACAAGAAATATTGCTTGTTCAAACGAAATACAAAGGAAAATGTTTAGCCAGCAATTGCAATTTATCAAGACCAAGCCTAAATAAAAATTTAACAAGTCCTACCTTGCTAAAGCCTTCTGGTGTGCTTCTTGCTAGTTTTATTTTTTGTTGTCAACGTTAAACCTTCTTTGTTATAAACATTATAATCAGGGGTCCTTGTGCATAATATTATTAAATATTAATAACAAGAAGTCCTCGTGCATATTATTAGCCATTACTACCACAAAGGTCTTGATGCATAGGTTGGTTGTGCTTGGGTCCGTTGTGCCCTATCCCCCCAAGAGCATGTTCTTGTTTGTGTTGTTTTTCTGTCGGTTGCCTTGGATGTGCTTGAGCTTGGAGTCTAGAGTCAGTCCTTGTTTGCTTCGTTGCTTTCTTGGTTGTCTGGTTCTTGCATGAGTCGTGTTAGAAATGGTATATGCTTGCTTTGTTCTTTCTTTCAGCCCTTTTTGGTTGGTCGGTTTAGGGTGTCCATCCTCATTGTCTCTATTTTTCCGTATCTAGATTAACCATCTTACGTGTCATATCCTTTTTTAGCTTTCTTACTTGCGTGTATTTGTAAGTGTATAAATTATGGGTTATTGCTCATTTTTGCAGAGTCGTCTGGTTCTTTTCTTGGGTCGGTTTGCATTTAGCTTTGTATTATTATCGTGGTGGTATGTTTCCTTGGGTGGCCTATCTATCTTCTTGTCGCCTATCTTATTTCTTGTTTACCTTCATTTAAAAATTGACTAGTCTTTCTGGTTTTTTAGTGGTGAGTGGCGTGTTTAATTTCGTAGGTTTGTCCTAGTGGTAGTTTCTCTCTTTGGTGGTCTATTTTACGTCCTTTTGCTCTCTCTTTCGAATTTGAAGGTTTGAAACCCCGTCTTGTTTTGTAAGTTATGTAGTGGGTAAGAGTAGGGTTGTTAGATGTTGGTTTTATCAAGTTCCCTTGGGCCAGTTGCTCTTTAGATTAGTATATTTGTCAGAGGATGGTTTTTTCCTTTGGTGGACTGACCATGTATGGTTCCCTCTTTTTTTTTGCAAATGTTACGTTTACAGCCTTCGTTGGTTTTAGTTGCAGGGTTCTTGGTGGAAAAGCTTCGAGCTATGGTTCGGTTGGGGATGGCATCTCGAGTAGATGCGGATAAAAATCATTTTTTGACTTGGCGACTAGAGGGGTCAATGTCGGACTGGCTTCTTGGTAGTTTTCCTCGTCTTGTCATTATGAAGGGGTGGTGTCGTCTTTAGTCGACATTGATGGGGATCGTTGTCAAATCTTTGTCCACAGAGGTCAACAAGGGACTAACTACTTTTTATGTGGCTTTTTTATGCCAAGCCAGGTTTTGCGTTTAGTTGCTTCATTGCATTTTGGGCAATTCCTCATTATATCCTGTATTTAATCAACCCATGCCGGTTGCCCCCTTTTCTTGACATTTTTGGCACTTGACCTACGGATTTTAGCATGAGTTGTCGGGCGACTCAGGTATTTTTAGTATCTTGAATACAACCTTCTCCATTTGGATATTCTGGCATTTTTCTACACATGAACTTTTCATTAGCTGCATTCGTTATGAGTTGGTGATTCATGTTAGTTCATGCCATGTTGCTTTTGGTTATTCTCGACACTTTCTAATCTCGTAGACATGGTGTGGTCCATAACGTCTCTATTTTCTACCACCCTTGGTCCTTTTTTGTTGCGCTTTGCTTCCATACTTAGATGTGGTCCTTTTTTGCTTAGGATCTCATGTTTCCCCGTCGTTGGTCTATTGGTACCATTTGTGGTGGTCGCTTACATTTTTGGTCATTTTGCAGGAGTTTTACAATTGGTGGTGTTTGCTAGAATCATTTGGCTCATTTATATATGGCTTTTGCCAGTGCCATATCTCAGTTGGCATTTGTGTGGGTTGAGCTATTGCATTCTTGCGGCATTGGTGCTTGTGACATTTAGTTGCGAATCTTCTTTTATATTCCTTTATGTGGCGAGTTCCATGTCCTTGTGTTGACCACCTAGCCATGTGCCCCTTCAATTCTTTTTCATTGGCTCCTTTCCACTGCCTTTACTCGTTCCCTTTACTACGCGACGTCCATTATTCCCTTTTTTTGTCGACTGTTGTTCCATTTGTCTCGTTGAGCTCTTATGGTGTCCCTTGAGTCCTAGCTCTTGCAGTCCGGGTTGTGCTTGAGTTGCTTCCATACGTCTTTACGCTGCTCTGCTTGTCCGAGTTGTCCTGAGTTGTCCCATCTGTCTGATTGCTCGTAGCATTCTTGTCTCATGATTTCTCAGCAGTAGTTTGTTCACTTGCGGATGCATGATTTGTTCCTCTCACTCGTGCTTTTTCCCTGGTCTTTTCAGTGGTAGTTTGTTCGATTGCCCAATTTATTTCCCTCGCCTTTCCATTTCACAACGGTTTTCTAGTGCTTCTTTCTTTATCCCATTCCTCAATCCATTTCATTTGTTTTGCTTCATCTTTTGCTCTAGGATTCTGGACCTTTGTTTCTAGGGATGTATAGGTAGATAGGTGCATGCTTGTTTCTCTTATATTCTCAATTGTTCTTTTGGATGCCCTTAGGAGGGCCTATACTCTTCTCTTTTATCATTGATTCTTAGTTTCTCGTGCGTGCCTTCAGGCGCTTTATTTGCATTGGTGGCCTTAGCTCCTTTATCCCAATTTGCTCTGTTCCTCTATTCCTGATGGCTTATTCCATCCATTTCATTATAATCTCGCATTCCTTTCCTTTTTCATTTTGCATTTTGTCCCTTTCCTTGTTTATTCATTTTATCTCTTGCAACGTCTTTGCTCTTCTAGTGTCTTGACTCCCTCCTTTGCCCGCCTCTTGACTCATCATGCCCTGGTGGTGTCCATTCATTATGTTGTTTTTACTCTGTTGACCCCAGTTGTTTCATCCACCTTGCTTGGCCTTTTTTATTCTGGTTGGTCTCCCGGTTTGCCCTCGTCAACCAAATTTGCAAGTTGTTCACCGAGTTGTTCTCTTAACTCTGTTTCTTCTAACGATGCCATATCGCACCCATATTTCCCCATCTTTCTCTCGCCATCATGGGTTCTTTGGTCGATCTAGATTGTTCTTGAGTCTCAAGACCCCTATCGTTGTTTCTATGTTGAAGATTCGCTTGGATCGGTTATGCATGTGGGTATACATTCATGAATTTTAGTCCTTGCTATTTCTTGTTGTTGCTCTATAATTGGTTCTTTTACTCTAATCTTCTCATATGTTCTCAGTGGTTCTCATGGATGCCCTTATGAGGGCCTATACTCGCTCTTTGTCATGGATTCTTAGTGTCTCATTAGTGCCTTTGCGGGCCTTTAGTTATTTCCTTTTTGTGTCCTCGGCTTTTTGTCTCGTTTGCTTTGTTTTGTTTCTCTATTCTCGATCCCTGTTTTCTATCCATTTCATTCTAGTCTCCTGTTTGTCTTATTTCACCCTATGTTTGTGCATCTTTGCTCTGCTGTTGTCTCGATTCCCTCCTTTGTCTGCCCCTTGATTTGACGTAGTTCTTCTTGCCTTGTTGGTCCAGTCGTCATGCCTTTTCTATGTTAACTACTTACAAACTAAAGGAGTTGTTTGGTGTTCCCTTTTTCCCGCGACATTCTCCCTTTTGGCCTGCATTGTAAATTTCCAAATGCGGTTGCATCTTCGCAAATTCGGGCATGTTGTAGTGGTTCTTGTGGTCCGTTGTCTTGCAGTCTTAAGTGGTATTTGTTCTTGTTTCAGGTTGCACTCAGTTTTCTTCATCCATTCTTTTTCTTGGCCTTGATCCCATCCTCGCTGACTCTGTGACATCGTCTACCGGTGTTCTCAATTGCATTATTGTTCTGTTGCCTTATGAAACCTTTCTGTTCTTGTGTCTCGGGGTCCCGATCGTCTTGTTCCCGTAGGTTATGTTGTTTCTATTTTTTGAAAGTTTGTTTGATCTAGTTGTGCATGTAGCATATATGTTTAGGTTTTAGTCCTTGTTTGTTGTGTGTTGTCATTATAGTATTCTGCTGGTACGTTGTTTCTTGAATTTTAGTTCCAGGTGCTCTTTGCTGGCTTGTTGACTATGTCTAGTCTTGATGTCTTCTCTCTTTATGCATTCCACGGCGCATAGTTTTTGGTCTTTCTTATTATGGGTTTGCATTTTCTTCATAAAAGTTCGCTTGAGTCTGTTCTGCATGAATAATATAAGTTAGGTATGCTTGTTCTTACTTCCGTAGCGTCTTGTCGTTAGATTTTTCTGTAGTTTGTTGGTACGTTGGTTCTAAAATTTGATTTCATGTGCTTTGATGGTGGCCATTGATCTTGGTTGTGTTCGATTTTCATGCCTTCTTTGCCTTATGCGGTCCAGTTGTCTTAGGGTTCTTGCGCCCCTTCCCCTCTATTTGCAGTGGCATCCCACCTCATCTCATGATTATTACACTTTCCTAGCAGTGTGCCTTACAATCTCTCAGGGTCTCTATGTATGATGGGGTTTGAGGGAGGTTCCTCTTTGTGTCGGATGTTGATATTTTGTGCATAAGGACCTTTCCCTAGAATGATATGGTTCTCTTCTTATATAGAAGAGAACCATCATTCTGGGGAAAGGGACGTCTATTTTGACGTACGCTATTTTGGACGTAGGAGTCATCTTTAGCCTGAGTTTTCTTTGGCACATGATTTCTTTAGCTCTGTCTGCTATATATCCCTGTAGCTTCCAAGCAATTCTCATCGGCGTTTCCTTTGAGCTGAATTCTCCTTGTTCCAGGGTTTCCCTCCCTCCCTCCCTCCCTCCTCTATGGCTGGTCGCATGGTTGGTTCGCTTGGCTTCTGTCTGGTTTCTATCCATCCCGCCTCGTGAGGGCGGATTATACTCTTCTCTTCTGTCTCGTTGGGGGCTGGTGGCCTCTGCAATTTCCCAGCGTAGCACTTGTCGCTTCTGGAGGGCACCTCGGGGATGACCCCCGGGGTCGGGCCTAGTCTCTCTCTCTCTCTCTCTCTCTCTCTCTCTCTCTCTCTCTCTCTCTCTCTCTCTCTCTCTCTCTCTCTCTCTCTCTCTCTCTCTCTCTCTCTCTCTCTCTCTCTCTCTCTCTCTCTCTCTCTCTCTCTCTCTCTCTCTCTCTCTCTCTCTCTCTCTCTCTCTCTCTCTCTCTCTCTCTCTCTCTCTCGGCGTAGCTATGGGCTTCCGAGTGAACCAATTTCTCTCGATTTCCATTCATCTTTTTGTTCTTTCTTACATAAAACGTTTGTTGATGCTTGGCCTGTCATGCTTCTAACTCATTGTCTTGCCTTGACTTTCCATGAGGTCAGTTGTGTGCAGTGACTGGACGATCCTCTTTCTTGGCGGTTCCCGAGCAGTCTCTGCGTGTTTGGGGGTCGAGTTAGGGTCCTGGATTCGATGGGACGACGGAGAATGATGCTGGTCTGGTGGAGTCATCGAGGGATTTTTGCGGTCACGTATGCTTTGAGATGAAGCAGTTGATGCTTAACTTGGGGTGTTTGGGCTACCTAGGATGTTCTTCTGATTGTTATATTGTTACTCACTCATTTGGGGTTATTTGTAAACTCATATGATTCATTGTACTCATTTCATTCAGCTCAATGAAAACACCATCGGATGTCGATTCGGATGTTGATATTTGTGCATAAGGACCTTTCCCTAGAATATGTAGATTCGATAACTTTGACCTCAAGTGACAACATCCATTTTGCAATGGTTTGCAAACTGTATTGAAAAGGAACCTATATTCCACCTGGATGGGCCGCGGGCATTTAGCAACGAAGGCAAAGACTTGGGCGGATCGTGCCATCCAGTCTAGGGTTTATGGGGTTGTTATTTTGGTAAGTCCTTATCTATCTTGTCTGTTGTCGGTTAGGTTTCTTGTTTTCGTTTTGTGCTGAACGTCCTCCCAAACCTTCGCTTGTTCCCTGCTGTGCTTTATTATGGTTTTTGCTGGAGATGTCGGTTCCTTTAAGCTAGTAAGAAGGGTGTGATGATTTGGCATCGTATAGTATACTCATCGCTCTTCCTTGTAGATTGGTTTCATTCGAAAGAAAGTTCTATTGGAGGAACATTACTGTCTGGATACCTTTTCTCAACCCTCATGATCTTTGAGCCGGCTTAATTAAACCAGACTTACATGTGACCTCCAAGACTAATGTATACAGGCTGTAGAGCGGCCCATTTTTGCCCTAAGGCATGGCGGCCATAGCCATCAAACCCAGAGCTCTGGCCCTAACCTTAATATGATGCCATAGCCAAAAGAAACTCCTTACTTGCAAGGAAAAGTAGCGTAAGGCCGAACTTTTTGCAAACTAATCTGGGCCATCTGATGTCGTGACAAAATTTCTGTCGTCAAAATTAGGGCGCGATGCACAATGGACACATGCTATATTCCGTCAAAATTAGGGCGCGATGCACAACAGACACATGATATAATCTTATAATATAATATAAGAAGATAATAATGTGGCATGTTTTTGTGGTAATCAATAATTTTAGTGGATACTTGAGCTTAAGAAGTAGGAGAAATTACGATAGCTTGAGCATATTAGCTTTGGTCAAAATTCTATAAATCGCGTTATTCTCTCCAAGTAATTAAATCATGCTTATAGGCCTAATGACATGAGTACCATCATCTTCATAGACTGCAATCATTCTATATTAAGTCTGCCATTAGGTGGTAATTTCATTGATGCCACTGTAAGAGAGTGCAAGAAATGCCACTAAATCCCTCCATCGGATGTTTAGCTTATATGGCAATGCCTCAGCTACATGATTTAGTCCAATGCGAAGTATGTCTAGTGTTGGTTGATGGTACAACATTATCTGAACTATTAGAAAGCCAGTTGAGGAAGTATCTCCGACCGGAAACAAGCAATCTGGAGAAGAAGTATCTACCAAGAGACCATACAACATGGTTCAACATAGAGTACGGCAAGTATGCAAATCTTCTAAATGTGCAAAAATAAAAAATAAAAAAAATAATACAGTGGAAGAGTATAAGACAACTTCGTATTGCGTAAAGCATTGATGTGCTATGCTATATTTTCTACAAAAGAAATGACAGAACTGAGGATGTTCTTTTGGAACATGAAATCCTCAGAATGAACAACCTTTGTATAATATGTTAAATAATCTCTGTGTTGTTGATGATCAAGTAGGGGTAGTCATGCTAAAGTGGTTTGCTTCCAAACATAGCATATGGTTTATGATATAGCTTTATCAAAATTTTATAAATGGAAAAAAGTTTCATGTGTGGGCATAGAATTGCTGAATATAGAAATACGGGATCTTTGAAACCAAGATCTCATACTTTGGCCGCAGACATCATATTTTCAATGTACATATCTAAAAATGCTAAGACCATGCATAGATTAAAATAAAGCCACACAAGAAACAAGAGAGAATATATTGGAGTTGCCTTCTATCCTAACAAAGGGCATATGCCAAGAAGTTGATATAGCTGTGGAGGAAATGACAGATGAGCATGTGTTTAAGGCTTTTTTTTAGGGTTAGAAAGAAAATCAGCTAAACGCATGGCATTCTCTAAATGCAAGACATGCATTACGATGAAGGAATGGCCACACTCAGAATCCAATGAAAAGGAGGGAGTTACAAGTTGAAAGAAAGGTTCATATAGCTGTCCAACTATCTTGTAGAAGCCTTTGTTAGTCATGGCGGGCAATATCCCATCGCGCACCCGAGCAAGCTCTCACACTCATCCATGACAAGATGGACCAAAGTAAAAGAATGGTCCATAAGCTTGAAAAGCTGGGCAAGTCGGTATGGAGAGGAGAGCATTTGAAGGTTAACGTCATTGGGACCTTGGCATATGGACATGATTTAGGACCCTTGGGGCACTCTCTGTTGAGCTTTTGCCTAATGATTCTAATTTTCACATTGACTCTCTCAACCACACATTGAAGACACTCAAAGATTAAGCAGAGGATAATTGGGGGCACCTACATAAACCTTCTAGAATAACTTGCACAGGGGTTCTTCTGTTGTCGAGTCCCGATCGTCAAAGATGAAAGTGTCAAACAGCCTGGGCAAAGCATATGATGTGCATCAAAGACTTCCCTCACAACCCAAGAAGCTATCAAGAAGGCTTTACTTGCAAGTTGATAACTGCTCAGGTCAAAATAAGAATAGATATATGTTTTCATACTTATTTTACCTTGCATGACTAGGTGTGTTTGATGTCTAACTGGGTTTTATAATGTTTGCATGTTTGAACAGTTTGATATTCTTGCATTCAGTGAGACATGGGAACATGAAACAAACAGATTGATTCCCATCCATGGGTTTACACTGCTTGAGACCGCTTGGAATGAGTTACAGGGAAGTCGCAGAGGATGGGGCGGACTTGCATGCTTTGCTAGAAATGAAATTTGCAATGCGGTTAGCGTGGTCAAAATATGTAAACATAAGCAGTATATATGGATTTGTGTAAATAACTGCATTTATGTGGCAATAGTATACTTTGCTCCCTTGGAGCCCTATCCTGCGCGGATCTATAACAGCCCAGAGCTTGCTGCGAATGACCCATTTTGTTACCTCTCTGCTGATATTGCGCTCTATAAAACTAAAGGACATGTTTATGTAATAGGAGACATGAATGGCAGGCTCAAGAATAAGCAAGCTACTGTTTTGGCTCATGAAGGAAATCATTTGTGGCTTATGGAACAGACAGACCCTTTGTTGTCATGGCCTAGGACCTCTTATGATATGCATATGAATAAAATGGGAGAACACATTCTTGACTTATGTGAAGCACATGAATTAGTCGTGTATAATGGTGCTGCTGTATTTCCAGAATCCAACAAATACACATGTTTTCAGCCCAATGGAAATAGTACTGTGGATATGTTATTGGGAAGTCCAGATGATATGCACTTGGTGACTAGTTTTGAAGTTCTTCCTCAGCATGAGGACTCTGATCATGCCCCTCTTGTCATAAAATACAAGATGAAAGTCAAATGTACGGGGAAAAGCAAAAAACAAGCCCCACCCAGGTTTAAAGTGCAATATAAACTTGCTGGGAAATATGAGAAAGCAATTGATTCAGGCTTGGAAGGAACTCTTTGGCCTACAGATGATGTTGAAGAAATGCATACACTGCTTAAAGCAGTCCTATCGCAAGCCGCTGCAAGTGTCTTTGGACTTACTAAACCAAGGTTAGCTAAATACCATAATAAAAAGTGGTTTGATCACGAATGTATTATGGCAAAGCGCGCATTCCAAGCTGCTATAGACAAATATGCTGCCAAGAGAGATTATAAGAATCTTGTTAAGCATAAAAAGCAAAAATGGGAAAGGGAACACTTGCAAAAACTTCTAGATGATATTGCAGTGGATCCAAAATGTTTTTGGACAAAACTGCAACATCCCATTGAATTGGGAGAGATCGCACAGGAAAGTCTGCTTGAATGGATAAGAGAATTATACATTGTTGCTAATAGCAATGAAATGCAAATTGATACTGCCTATACTACACTCTTTGATAAGAGTGATATTACATATGCTTTACAAAGGATGCAAAATGGGAAGTCCTTAGACCTAAATGGGTTCTGTGCTAAGCTGCTTAAATGGGGAGGTGATCTTTTAAATGATAAGTTGGTTGATATTTGTAACTTGGCTTTCCATTATGGCTTTCCACAGGAATGGTATTTAAGCAAGGTGGTTCCTATTCATAAGTCCGGTGATAAAATCCAGGCAAGAAATTATCGGACAATTTTGGTTAGCAATGTATTTGCAAAACTCTTTGCAACTATGCTTGAGAGAAAGCTCTCTAATTGGGCTGATGAGAAGAACGAGCGCGCTTATGGACAAGCAGGTTTTCGCCATGACCATTCCACTGTTGATCATTTAGTCACTTTACGGGTGATTAATGAAAGCGCAAAGGGTGCTAGACATAATCAGTTTTTGGCCTTCATTGATCTAGCAAAAGCTTTTGATAGAGTTGATCGAGGTGACTTGCAGAATAGGCTAGAGCTGCTACAAGTTCCTCCATAGCTCCAACAAGCAGTTGCGCATCTATACCAACAGGTACTCATTGAACTTTCATTTCCATTTAAAAGCACTGAACAGGTCCAGAGCACGATTGGGGTGAAACAGGGGTGCCCTTGTTCTCCCACTCTCTTTGGACTTTATATTGATGAACTAGAGGGGTGGCTTGCACGTATGGGAGGAGTTGGAGTCAATGTTGGTAGATATCTCATACAGGTTTTACTTTTTGCGGATGCTATAGTTTTGATTTCTAGAATCTAGCTGGGTCTCCAACATCATTTAGATACTCTTCAGGGATTTTGCGATCAAAAAGGTATGGCTATCAATGTTGCAAAATCTAAAGTCATGATAGTTGGCACAAAAAAAACTTTTCGATTCACCATTGGGGAATGTGAGTTAGAAACAGTGCATAGTTATAAATACCTTGGAATAGAGGTGGCAAGTAATTATTCATGGAAGGTTGGCAAACTGAAAACGCCTTGCTCGGTGGGCTTAGAACCCTTTATGGTATGTTCCATACTTGTCGTGTGAATAAGTTGTGGCATTGGAAACTCAGGAGATTACTTTATGACACTCAAGTTAAGGCGGTCGTTTTATATGGCTGTCCAGCTTGGGCCCCTGGACTTGATCGGCAAAGCTGGGACAAGATTGAAAAGGTGCAGAAATGATTTCTCATGGAAGAGCTTGGAACTAAAATGCAAACTCCATACTGCATTATGCTTGCGGAAACTGGATTGATTCCCCTTGAAACTGAAGCTTTATGCCGTACTATTACATATGTAAATCGGGTGAAATTGCTCCCTTCAGATCGTCTCCCTTTCCGTGCTATGCAAAGAATCCAAAGTACAAGGATGGTTCTCCCAAGTGATTCAATGGGCAGAAAAGTGGGGTGTAGATGATTCTGCTTGGCCGGAGTCAACCAAACTAAAAGAGGTACGCATGCAAATACTTCCAAGAGTCTTGGGCAAATTGTGGGATCCAAATGATATTGCTGTGAAAAAAAACTTTTATAGAGATGATATTAATAGTATGGCTGCATATGGAGAACAATCTTACTTGCTATCTAATATTAGCAGGAAAAATAGAATCTTGATTACTCAGCTACAAACTTCCTCTCATCATCTGCACATTGAGACAGAAAGGTGGTATGGAACTCCTCGACATACAAGGTACTGCCCAAGCTGTCTTGACCCTAAAATTGAGTCAGAGGTACATACTTTTTTGGAGTGTCCTGCCTATGAACATATAAGAAGTAAGTATAACATTTCAGGATTCACATTGTCAGAGCTTTTTAATACGCCTCCAAATCTCCTTAGTTCATATCTCAAGGATGTTTGGAAGGAACGAGCTGACATAATGGAGTTGTTTGTTAATATGGAAATACTTGAAGCTACAGGTGCCTTTGTTTAAGCGCCTTGTGGACTACATATCTTTTGTAATATTTTCGCCATATGGACCTGAGGGTCTTAAATGGCATGATTAATATGTTATTATTATTATAATGGTTGGATATACACATGACAATATAGATGCTTTGTTTGGCAATTGTTACTACATTATGAAGAGATCGAATGCTCTTACTTGGTGCATGAGGTCTCCGATGAAAGGCCTTTGGGAGGGCTACACTTCTGACAAGTCTAAATGTTTAATTGGTCATCTAGAATTGCTTCATTTCAAGTTTTGTATGAGAGATGATTGGTCTCTCATGTTCTATAAGATGAGACCTGGTCACAAAGAATGGTTGCCAAAGATGGGTATCAAAATGTCGAAGACAAATGCAAGGGTGCTTCCATCCTCGAGGTATACCAAAATATTTACCTCCAAGGAAAACACTCAAGAAGATAGGTGTTTTGAGAAGCTCTATAATAAATATATCATGCACTGGGCCTATATATCTAAAAGAGGTGAGAACGCGCGGTCTTGGTGATGTAGATGTTGGATTAGCTGATATACATGGCTTTTTGCCTTGCATGAGGGAAGATGCCATGGTCGAACCAGAAATTGTAATGTCATAATGCCTCGAATATTCGATGTGAATGAAAGGCCCGAACTCAGTAATACGTAGATTCGATAACTTTGACCTCAAGTGACAACATCCATTTTGCAATGGTTTGCAAATTGTATTGAAAAGGAACCTATATTCCATCTGGATGGGCTGCGGGCATTTAGCAACGAAGGCAAAGACTTGGGCGGATCGTGCCATCCAGTCTAGGGTTTATGGGGTTGCTATTTTGGTAAGTCCTTATCTATTTTGTGTGTTGTCGGTTAGGTTTCTTGTTTTCATTTTGTGCTAAACGTCTTCCCAAACCTTCGCTTGTTCCCTGCTGTGCTTTATTATGGTTTTTGCTGGAGATGTCGGTTCCTTTAAGCTAGTAAGAAGGGTGTGATGATTTGGCATCGTATAATATATTCATCGCTCTTCCTTGTAGATTGGTTTCATTCGAAAGAAAGTTCTATTGGAGGAACATTACTGTCTGGATACCTTTTCTCAACCCTCATGATCTTTGAGCCGGCTTAGTTAGACCAGACTTACATGTGACCTCCAAGACTAATGTATACAGGCAAAATTGAGGAAATGCTGAGTGTGGACGGTCTATGTGGGAGATTGTCTTTGTAGGCCAATTATGTGATGCTATAACCAATATCAATTGCCGCCTGGATCTATGTCTTATGTATTGTGGTTGGAAGAAGGGCCTCCATGAATGGAGATGTGATGTACATCTCATGGAATTGTTGTGTGCATTTGCATGTGGGGAGACAGATCTCTGGAGCTGTTGATCGGATTTTTGGCAAATCCTGGTCAACATAGAAGAATTCCAATCTAAAGGTCCTTTTTGGGGGTGGTTGGGGGAGGAAGGGAGGTGAAGGGCCCAAATTCAATTGTGCTTGTTGTTAGAATCCAAGGGCCCATACTAAATTGTGTTAGTCGTTAAGCAAGAAGAGAAAATTGGTTATGAAGGAGAAGAAGATAAAAACAAAAGGATTGATGAGGTGTCAAAAAGAAGGGCAAGGATCATGCCAAGTGGATGGCCAAGATTTATCAAAAAACTTATAAATATCTTGAGGGGACTTGTTCTCCTCCTCTCTTGGGCTCCGTGAAGCAAGGGTCTTGAGGGAACTTATTCTCCTCCTCTCATGGGCTCCGTGGAGCAAGGGTAGTGGTAGCCCTGGGAAGAGGGTGTCACATACCTCTTCACCCATGCAAGATGCCTTGAAGCTTTTGTTGTATTACCTTATTTTCTTGAATAAAGTGCAGCGCCTACTTGATCTCATTCTTGCCTTTCAAGGCCGAATGCATGCGGATTGGGGAATCCGACATCATTATGGACGTTCTATCGAGATCCAAATTTTCCCCGAGGTCAATTTTGTGATGCTGTATTTTTTCCCAATCTTGGAGTTTTCTTTTTTCCCTCTGCCATTTTCTGCATATCCCAAACCTTTTTTTTTTCATTCTCTCTCTGCCATTCATATCCTATTATTGCAAATAACATGGAAGAAAGGAGATATCAAGAGTGCAAAAGGAGTTCTTGAAAGAAGAAAGTTGCTTGTGCAAAAGGAGTTCTTGAAAGAAGAAAGTTGCTGCAAGATACTATGGAAAGAAGAAAAATCAAGAAAGAAGCTCTTGAATCTTGAGTATGTCATATTTCTCATATTTCTTGATGCTTTGATTCATGTGATGCAGAATATTACAGGTTGCTTGAATATTTTTGGAAGAGCCAGTGATGCTGGCCCTCCAAACAAATCTGTTCTTACTCTCGGCTTATTTTCTGGCCAAAGATTCTCTTGCTCTATGCTGAAAAATGCTCAGACCCTTATGTGTTTCTTGTCTGCAAATCCTTTCAGCTGGAGATCATGCATTTGAAAAATTGGAAAGCTTACAAAGATCTTTTTGATGTGAGAAACCTTACTGCAACTGCAATGCAAAACTCCTAAAGCCTAGTAAATCCTTTGTCGAATCCATATGTTATGAACAAAAAAGTCCTCTACTTTGTGCATGCTGCCGAATCTGCAAAAAAAGGAATACTCTGCATTGTCTTCTGTTATTGACCTGCACTTGCTGAAGAAAAAAAGAAGATGATAAAAAAAGGGGAAATTTACTAAAATAACCCTAATTGTTGACTTATTTCCCAAAAAGCCCTTCGTATTTTTGAAACTCCCATAATGCCCTTAATTCTTAAGTATTTTCCTAAATAGCCCTTTGTAATTTAAAAATCACTAGAGATAAGCCTATCATTCCAATACTAGAAATTATCGAAGCCAACTAATTTAATGCTTTTACAAAAACCGTATTGAAGACGAAGCTTTGTGGGCATCTTGTGGAGAAGCTGCTTCATACCCATCTAGGATACCTATATAGCTCATTTTGCTATTGATATGTCGGAGCTATTTATCCTCCAACTATTCAACTTCTTAAAAATAATGAAAGGGCTATTTTTTGGATACAAAGGGCTATTTCAGAAAATACTTAAGAATTAAGGGCATTTTGGGAATTTCAAAAATACAAAGGGCTTTTTGGAAATTAAGTGAACAATTAAGGTTATTTTGATAAATTTCTCTAAAAAAAGGGGGAGGAAAGAAAAATAGAGAGGTTTCTGCCATCGCCATATATTCTGCCATATCTTCCGCCATAAAAACTCTGCTTCTGCCCTCTTCCTGCCATCTGTACTGCCGAATCTGCATAAGAAGGAAAGAGGGTGAGTAAGCAAGGCTACTCAGGGCCAACAGGAAAGAAGAAGAGGAAAGAAGATGTCGCTTGATCCGCCATAGCCTGACTGCTGCCGTCCACATAGAAAGAAAAAGAATTTTGCCCTTTCTCTCAATTTGTTGCCACGTTGCCTTCTGTCTTTTTTAGCCAGTGCTTTTTTGCTCCCACGTCGTTTTTTTGCCACCTATTATTTATGACTACCCTTTTCTTTATTATCCTTGCCACCTTGCCCACGTTCCTTTGTTTGTTTTCTTTTGCCCCATACTATACCATCATTTTCTTGCCATATTATTTTCTAGCCTCCTTACATCTTATCTTGCTATTTCATTTGCCTCTTATGAACACGTTCATCAATTTGCCTTGTTACACATTTTGTTGGACACTTTGGCTAGCAACTTGCCACATGTTTGTTTGGGCATATCTCCTTGCTCTATGATATTTAATAGCCCATTGCCCCTTGCTACCATGTTTTATAATCCTTAGCCCATGTATTATGATTCACATTTTTGTTTGGGCATATCCATCTCTCTAAGACCATTGCCCCATTGCATGTAAACCCTACCCCAAGGCAAATTTCCATGGCACATAAGTTAAGTTTTGGTGTTGGAATACACCTTAAAAACTCCAAAATATTATCTTTTTCAAATAGGTTTGGAGGGTCTGTTAAAACGCCCATTTTCTTAATAGGTTTTGTGGGACCCGTAAAACCCCCAGTTAGCTCTTCTTTGTCCTAAAGAAGACTAACTTATTATACTTAAAATATGAAAAGTCTTGAAGTTGGTGGCCGAGGGGACCGACCACATCTTTTTATTTGGGCGTGATGTTGACCGGATTTTTGGCAAATCCCAGTCAACATAGAAGAATTGCAATCTAAAGGTCTAAAGGGGGGAGAAGATGAAGGGCCCAGATTCAATTGTGCTTGTTGTTAGAATCCAAGGGTTCATATTAAGTTGTGTTAGTTGTTATGCAAGAAGACAAAATTGGTTATAAAGTAGAAGAAGACAAAAACAAAAGGATTGATGAGGTGTAAAAAAGAAGGGCAAGGATCATGCCAAGTGGATGGCCAAGATTTATCAAAAAACTTATAAATTTATCAAAAAACTTATAAATATCTTGAGGGGACTTGTTCTCCTCCTCTCTTGGGCTCTAGAATCTCACATGGAGCAAAGGTAGTGGTAGCCCTGGGAAGATGGTGTCAGAGACCTCTTCCTCCATGCAAGATGCGTTGAAGCTTTTGTTGTATTACCTTATTTTCTTAAATAAAGTGCAGGGCCTACTTGATCTCATTCGTGCCTTTCAAGGCCGAATACATGCGGATTGGGGAATCCCGCATCCGGAGCATCAAGCAAGGATCCCAGGTATGATTTCTATTTTCAGGCTTGCTATACTTTGGGTTCAATTCCCAAGGAGCTTAATACTATTGCTGTTATATTTGTATTGGCTAAGGAAAGTAGATACACTTCTAATTGTAATTGGGCTACAATATATCTTAATGTAGGTAGTAAATAATTGTTTACCATTACGTGTTCAAACATTATTTTAGGCATATTCTTGTACTGTTCGTAACCCAAATTTAGGGTTTCCATCATAGAGGCTATTTAGTCTCACATGGAATATTCCTTGTTGGGCCTTGTTTAATGAAAAGAGAATTATTTCTTGAAATCTACATAAATTATAGGCCTTGATTCGGATTCGGTTGCTTTGCAGCTTGCGATTATAACTACTCTGGCAGATGCAGTATCTACAAGCTATGGCGGGTTATTTTGTTCCTATTATGTGGTCAAATCTGCAACGTCCACAATTGTGCAATCTCTAGATATGTCTTTTAACTCTGTAGCCTAATTTCTCACGTCCAATAAAATGGAAGGGAAAGAAGGCATGGGAAAAAGGAAAAGAGAGGAAAAAAGAGCATGCGAAAAAGGGAAGAGGGAAAGGGTGGAAAACAAAAGGAAAAGGGAAGAGAAAATAAGCACGGGAGAAAGGGGAAGAGCAAAAGGGTGGGGAAAAGGGAAGGCATGGAGAAAGGGAAAGGGAAGGGGGGAGGAATAGGGAAAATGGTATGGAAAAAGGGAAAAAGAAAAAGGTGAGAAAGGAGGTAAGGGAAAAGGAAAAAGACCATCGGAAAAAGAGGAAAAGAGGAAAAGAAAAATGTGGGATAGAGCAAAAGGGAAAGGAAAAGGGATCTGGTTTTTCTCATTGCAACCCAAAATATTTACAGGCTCTCAACTTACGCCCAATAATGCTGGGTACCATTACAGACAGAAGTACTAGACAGAAGCAACAGAAGGCAGAAGGGGACTTCGTCCTCACCCAATCAGCATGGGAACTATTGATGAATAAAATATCTGCCTTAGATACAATTCAGGAAGAGGTGAAGAAGGTCAACACGCTCTTGGATAAAATGGCAGCGTTGCAATCTAAGGTCGAAACCCTTGAAGGTAGAATAGAATTGCTGGAACAAAATGCTCAAAATCTGTCATCTGAGCCCTCTACAAATCTGAAAACTGAAGTTCAATCAGCATTGGCTGAGGAGAGAGAACGCCATAAACGGGCTCTCAGAATACGAGTTATTGGAGTACAGGAAATTGAAGATGAATCCACCAAAGATACTGCCGTCCTATTCTGCAAAAAACACTTGAAGATGGAGGAACCAGTTATTCTTGATGCTTGGAGAACCAGCAAAAAATCTGAAGACAAAACCCGTCATATTTTGGTTAAATGTAGGGATGAAGCATCAAGAATAGATATTCTGAAGCAGGGACCCAAACTGAAAGGCACTGAGTACCGTGTATGTGAGGACCTCACATGGCAGCAACTTCAAACCTGTCCCGAAGCTATCAGACAAGTTAAAGAGGCAAGAGCATCAGGTAAGTGGGCTGTTTACAGAAATGGGCAGGTCATAATTAAGGACCGAGTTGAATAGGAATTTCCGGGCAGGTCTATACATAAACCTGCCGTAGTCTCTGTATGTTCATGGAATGTCAAAGGACCAAAAGGAATCAGTAGCAGCCTTAGATTGTTATAGACTGAGGAAGTGGATATAATATTTTTGTTAGAAACTTGGGAACACGGTTATGGTAGGATACCAAAGGTAAAAAATTATGAATTGTATTCTTTGTGGAACCAAAAACCTCAAAGAGGCCGCCCTTATGGCGGAATAGCTTGTTTCATGCACTCTAGATTAACAAATAGTGCATCATTGATTTACACAGATGAAGAGGACAAGCATGTATTGGCCCTTAAGATCAAAGCATCTCTTATGCTTACAGAACGGGATGTGATCCTAGCAGCATGCTATATTTCACCATCAGTCTACCAACGAGCGGATGGAGCATTAGCGAGACTAGGTCTCAAAATTTCAGAATGGCAACAAGCATATGAAGTCATGCTGGTCGGAGATTTGAATGGTTGGACGGGAGAACTCCAGGCTCCAAAAATATATGTGGACTCGGAACCAGGGCTATTAAATATGGAGACATGGACTGATTTTGCACGTCAGAGTCATCACAAAGAGCATAACATAGCAGGTCAGCAGGTCCTAAATTTATGTGCCTCACTCAACATGGTTATTTTTAATGGAGTTAAGCATCCATGCTCTGATGGATTCACTTTTAGAAATGAGACCACAGCAGAATTTACATACTCAGTACTTGATTACTTGATAGGAGAGCCTCACATGATTGATAAGGTCCAGGATTTCAGAATTGGCGACTTCATACCTGAAAGTGATCATGCTCCCATCTTGTTTAAGATGACTGCGCATAAAAATCAGCAAATGGCACGACATTATCATGGTACAAGGTAGATGGAATCTAAGAGACATGCTTTTCAACAGGAGGTCCTAAAGAGCCTACCTAATATCAGGTCACTAGCTAGCATCCATGCAAAGGCCCAGGCTCTCAACGCTCTCTTGGTAGAAAGTGCAAAGAAGGCATATGGTGATCACCATAAGCGAACAGGGGCCCAACCCATGAATGCTTGGTATGACGAAGATCTGAAATCAGCCAAGAAATGCATTCATAACCCATCCAGCTTGCAGGCATACAAAAGATTAGTCAAGAAGAAGAAGCAATCTTGGATTCAGGCTCAACAAGAAAAACTGGAAAACAAAATGAAACACTCCAGTAAATGGTTTTGGAAGCAGCTCGCATCTCCAGCTAAGGCATTGGCTTTAACAGATCTCAAGGTTTGGAAAGCATACGCAATCCATCTATACTTCAAGGGAGAAGCTAAATTGTGCTTACCGGAGGAGGCCAGACCCGGCTTTGTGGTCAATCTGGAAGATGTAAGAAAAGGGATTGAATGTCTGGCTCGGGGCAAGGCACAAGACATAGATGGGCTAATTGCAGAACATCTTAAAGATGGTGGCATCGAGTTGGCTGGCCTGATTTCAGAATTGTTCAATCAAGCCATTACAGATGGGTTTCCAGAGGCTTGGACAACGAGCCTGATACACCCAATACACAAACAGGGAGATACCTGGCTGCCAAACAACTATAGGACGGTTATGGTCAGCCCTATACTCGCTAAACTCTTTGGTAAGATCTTTGATTTGAAGCTTACAAACTGGGCAGAAGAGAAAAACATATGAGCACGAGGACAAGCAGGTGGTTCTTCCACGATAGATCATTTATTGACTCTTCGAACCATGATCGAAGAGGCCAGATCACATGGGAAACCATTACTATGCTGTTTTGTCGATTTTGCCAAAGCATTCGACACAGTACCTCGCCAGAAATTACTGCATTGCTTAACTCAGCTTGGTGTTCCATGTGAATGGATACAAGCCATTGGAAGATTGTATGAATCTGTTCGAGGGAGAGTGGTGACTCCAGAAGGGATGTCTGACTTGATTATTAGTGATGTTGGTGTGGTGTACCCTTTCGCCCACGTTGTTCGGATTATACATCGATCAACTGGAAGGCTTTCTTAAGCAATCTGGCTGCAACTTCCCACGATTATTCCATGAGTTAGTGATTCTTTTGCTATACGCCGATGACTTACTCTTATGCTCACACACGGCAGTAGACCTGCAAAGGCAACTGGATCTGTTATATGAATTTTGTTCACAATTTGGGCTATCAGTTAACTTGGGAAAGACAAGAGTTTTAGGCTTTGGTATGCAGCCCGCTGATCTACTCTACCATGGAGAGGAGGTTGGGAAGTCTCAGTCTTATAAATACTTGGGACATGAATTGTTCACAGGACGAAAGCCTTGGACAAAGGGAGTGGATATCAGAATTGCAGCAGCTCTTAAGGCTTTTTACTCGATGGCAAACATATGCCGGCAATCCCACATCACATATTGGCCACTCCGGAAGAAGCTATTTGATGCATTAGTAACTCCAGTAATTCTATATGCCAGCAAAATTTGGGGGCCTTCTCTATGCAGATCAAAATGGCAAGAGATTGAATCAATACAGAAAACATGGTTGCACATGGCCTTGAAGGTAAAAAGGGCGGTCCCATATGAGTTACTGCTGTATGATAGCGGATCGTCCCCCCTGGAAATCCAATCGATGTGTACTCACTCATATGCCAAGCCCTTAATGCTGCTGCGCAGCTTGAAGCTGATGGCAAAGCTTGCTGGTATAGAGATGTTCAAAAATGGATGGCCCGAATTAATTTGAGTATTTCTCCTTACACAGATAAGTTTAAAGCAGATGCATTTTTAGCTTACTGTGGTGCCCCTTTGAAAAAGAAGCTTCAGTATTATATCAGGGATTTTAATCCGAGACGGATTCATACCATGCAACCATACCTATGTCTTCATAATGTGTTCCCAGGGCAGGTTCGAGCAATTGCACGAATTCGCCTCAGCTCCCATTCTTTAATGATTGAACGAGGTAGATGGCTAAACTTTGAGGAGAACCAAAGAATATGTGCTTGTGGGGAAGGGGTTGAAACAGAAAGACACGCCATTTACTTTTGCAAAAGACATGACGCTTTAAGGGCCAAGTATCCTATGATAGATTGGAGTTTACCTATGGATGAGCTATTCCAGCACCATTCCATCCTACCACACTTGGGGAATTATTTCCGAGAGATTCTTGACAACGCTGAACTTCATTAGCATTAAAGTATTGCTTTCATTTTGCAATACGTTTTGAATGTACTAGAAACGGATGTTGTCCCATAGCCCTCGGGCTCCTGTGGACGTTAATAGACTTTATTATTATTATTATTATTACTAGTTGAAACATACAAAATCTTTTGTGGGCCACCAACCACTAAAATTATTGATGGTACATACATACAAAATTATTATGTACATGATAATTGTATGTCACCTCATGGGTATAAATATAACTGCATTTGAGTGCAGGAGGCATTCATTTGCAATGTCTCGGCGTCCAGGACCTGATAGCGATAGAGCGATGTTGCCTGCTCGAGCTGAAATATCGAATCCATTACTTGCTCCATGACCTACAATGATTTGAATAAATGCATAGTAAGAGGTATCCACCTTGATCCCTACTTGCAATCCATAGCTATGGGTCGCGAGATGGATTCCCGCGGTTTCCATCATGTTGTTATCCATCTCGTATGCAATAGCACCTTATTTGTATCTTCTTTTACATATGATAACTGTCTTTATGGTATACATATTAAATTTACAATGCCATATTTCTATATTTATCTGTGCCTACCCTCCACAACCTCCACCACACCCTCCTCCACAACCACCACCACAACCTCCACCTCCATCACCACCTCCACCACATCCAGAAGCATCTGCTCCACCTCCACTAGCTATTGCATCACCACATGAGCCCCCTCCACATGTACTCGTTGTGTCAATAATGCTCCCAATTATCATAAGACCAAGTCCTGTAGTGACTAGCCAACCAATGCTTGGCGCTCTTCTTGCTTTTTCTAAAGCATCAAATATTTTATTGATAAACAGTCATAAATAACCAAAATAAACACATAACAATTACCTCGTTCAGTGTATTCGTTATATTTAGTGGGTGTAAAAGGAATGCTCTCACCAAACATATCAGACATTGATCTTTCAATGACTGCTAATAAGAGCACTACAAATGCAATATCCTCCTCTGGTGATACCTATGAAGCCATAAAATGTTTAATGAAAGTATAATAAAATGTAAATAATAATCATATTTTAATACCTCCATAACTCCATATTTCCAATTGATTAAAGAAGTGGCTTTGCCATTTGGAGCATCACTGCCAAAGCGTACCAATGTAAAAAATCCAATTTCTTGATCCTTGGGTACATTTCTCACCTCATATTGTAGCTTTCTACCTGCAAGAAGCTTTAACTAGAAGAATACCTTGTACTTTAGAGATAGGTAGTACTTTAGAGAACAGGTGCTAAATTTCATACATACTCATCTCATCAAAAGAGAAGGATAAGTAAAACTCACTTGAGGGCCATGATTGCAAGAAATTTCAAGTTGTGGATCACTATTATTTGTTTTCTTCACTGTAAGAATAATTGATCCACCCGATAATGACCAGTGGACACATCCTATAGCACCATGTTCCACATTTGCCAATTGATATGCAGATTCCACTATCTCATCTGGGTAGACATGATAGAAGAAGGGACAGAAGAGTAACCATTAAAGACCAAGGTTATATAGCATTGGAAAAATGTTGGAGTCAATTTATACCTGGAATAATAGTTCTTCTACCAGCAAACTTCCAACCACCTCGTAAAACATCAATTTTCTTACGATGTTCCTCTATGGGTTTCAATTTCCATATACCTCCTCTCGCATATCTATAAGAAAAAATAGAGTTCATGCTCATGGCTTCTAAAAAATGTTGTTGATTAAACTTGCCTTGATCGGACAACAAATACTTGTTTTCTTGTATGATCGAACACAGTTCTTGTTTGCCAAAATCCTTTTGATGTTTGCCCTCTTTTGAATAAACCCCCATGATCTCCAACAGGTTGGGACATTGTATTGTATAAAAAATAAGGGCCAGCAACTGGTGGAGTCACTGAAATTCCCACTCGCAAGCCTGCATTTCCCATTCCATATTTACGAATTGAGAACCATTTGTCGATAGATAAGGTTGGTGTTTTTAGGACCTCATCCCATAAGATTGAACAATTCCCAAGGGAGCCACTTGAACTCGAAAGTTCTAGATCAATTCCACTAGACACCTTGTCACATTGGAATTGCCATACCTTATTGAATATTGCATTCTCAGATGCTACTTGGGTAGGTTCCGTCCTAGAGTCTGGCCCTCCATTATGAGGTTTAAGTGTGACAAAAGCATTATTCCCCTTTACATGTCTTCCATGTAATACGGTAATATGGACCTATATAACATAGTGGATCAAGGTAAAATTTTCTAGAATCATGGAAACGTGTGCATATTAAGTATTACCTGCAAGATTTGACTTTTTGTAACATGATATCTTTTAGATAAATTGGCATCAACAACATTTGGTCTAATGATTGGGCTATAAGTTGGAATAGAGGTTTCTTCTCTATGCATGCAACCAGCTTTGGCATAAACCATGCCATAAGTTGCCCTCCAAAGTTCACTAGTTTTCTTAAAACTACGATCAAGCTTTTGGCCAGGGCGTCTATCTTGATCGGTGTCATCATGTTCCAATGGTTTTCCAACAGCGAGGAGAATATCCTTTGCATACGTGACAGAATGGAGCTGATGGGAATGCCACATGAGATCAATATCATAGGTGGGCACGAAGAAATCTGCACCAGGCATATCTTTTCTACATTTTTTAATCAAATGCAAAAATGCCTTGTATCTATGAAGGGACGCCTTCAAAAATAGAGATTCCAAGTAGTAAGGCTCTGAAACCTAACCTAATAAGAATTGAATTTGTTAAACAAATTATTTGAATTGAAGTGCAATTGCAAGGAAGCTTCACCTGATAGTAAAAGCCCTTTTGCCTTAGTACTGCCTCCTTGAGGTTGTATGTGATGAGGATTGAATGTTGGCCACTAGATTTTGGAAGGGATGGCTTCTCAGAGCTTGTTTGAAGTAAATCCAATTCAAAGGGTTCATTTGGATAGGACGAAACCCATAATTTTTTTGTCAAATCTTTGGCCGACTGTGCATCACTAACATCAGAATGGAGGAGTCTGCCAAAGAGCCTGTTGCAGTCTTGGGAATATTGAGTCTGATTAATGTAATCATTAAAATTAAACAAGCAAGTTTTAATTAAAGAAAAAATCTGGTTCATGGCGTACAAATTAACTTACAGGATTAAGTCTGTGGCAATGCCAGATCCAAGAGCAATCAAGAGGGGGTGAAAGGCAAGTTGTAGACTCGCAATGGTCGCGCAACAGAGGGAGCCAACATTGCGTGTATCTAAGCAATAATTAGTGAAAAGATTAGCAATAGAGGAAAACTAGCAAGAGGATTAGCATAAAAATTAAACTAGTACCTTACTATTGCTGTATCAACGGCATGGCCTTGGTATAGATGGGGAGCAACGGCCTCGATCTGGGCCAGGAACTGGAGCTGCAATTTGGCTGCAGCAACCAGGTCGACCGTGATGTCGATTTGTTGGGCTGCCTCCCATTCCTTATCCCAGTCCTCTGCTGACTCTTCCATTACCCACAACACTAATGTTCAAAATGGCAATTTTGGCTATCAATTTAAAGCCTTGGTGAAGTTTCGTCCATCTTGGCGTAGTACATTATTTTAGCTTATAAGCATTATAAGCAAGTAGCAATAATATATTTTTTACGTCATACAAGATGATAGCATCTCATAGGGTCATATAATGGAGCTCGAAAATGCTATATAAGTCCCTACCAACAAAAATTTTAGCATATCCCTTACCTAATCGTGGCTTGAGGCGAAACAAAAAAATAAGTAAAAATTATGTAGTCAACTGCATCCATTACCATTTAGGCACACATTGCATTGTCAGAGTGCAGAATTTCAGCTTTAGATAATTATGTTGTGAGTGATCATGTCTGGAAATTACATATCCCCTAAGAATTTTCAAATATTCAACCACTCGTATGTCGTGCTAGTACTTAATAAGTATACTTAACATCTAACATGGAATAAGCATCAAAGTGATAGGGTGGTTCAAGGAGGGTTTATTCGTAGAAAAAATCAAAAGATAGGGTGGTTAAGGGGAGGTTTATTCTAGTTGTACTATCCATACCCACATATTCGAACATATCATGAAGATATAAAAAGGAATAAATTTAAAATTGTTACTACAAGAAAGTCAAAAGTCAAAATCTCTTCGAATTTAGCCTAGTGGTAGCGTCCTAGTTTAAACATGAATAAGTCTGGAGCATATACAATATGAACTAAATGTAAAGTGGTCCGCAATGAAGAAGTATATTCATACAACATAAACCATTACATTTTACAGTTTCAATAAAATCCCCTTCTGAAACCCCTTTCTGTTTGGGTACATATTCATACAAGGGGTGACTTCGGCCATCTTAGGGAATAAGAACACTTGTTCATAAGAAAGAGACTATAGGTGGTTGGTCCTTTAAGGTGTTAGATTTTGCTTGTATAATCTCATATTGCAAACATATTTAAAGCTTGTGATTATATATGCTAGCATACAAATTGCCTAACCTACTTTAACTTTTCAATATGCTTTGTTAAGTTGGTTCATATTAAGTGTATAATATATAGCACATATCAACTTTCAAGACTTGTTATTGCAAATGCTAGAAAATTTTGCCGCATCTTTATTTAGTAATCAAAAACAAATATTAAATTGCAAACAAACTTTCGAAGCACACTTTCACATATATCACTCTTATATAATGCATTTTCATTTTCTGTCCTCCATATTTTGTTTGCTGCATTTTCTTTGTAATTGACTCTCTTGCTAACAAGTGTCGTGTTTAAGCCTTCTATTTGCATCTCCTTACATGTGACGTCATATTTCCCCTTCTTGCTCTTCAAGCAATCCGGCCTGCAGAGCAAGCAATCCGGCCCTGCTCAATATGTTGAATCTGGCGCAGTATTATAGCATCCAAGCTTTTACCCACGAAAAGTCTAGCAAAAAAGTCTAATGCCAAAGGCGGACTTCTTCCTTGCTTCTATTTCTCAGCTCGGGTGTTTGTTTTGGATGCCAAGGAGTGTGGATTATAGAGCGCATGGTGGTTGCCGGAGTTGGAGCGGAATTGGGCTGTGTTTGCAGTAGCATTACCGGACCTTTTTGAGTAGAGATTTGCAGGTGCTTTCTTGCTTTAGGAGCTTCCCTGGACATACCGAAAAAGGTGGATTTATGTTGAAAAAAAAAAAGACAGGAACAAGGATTCTTCTCATTTTGGAGTGCAAAATTTTCAATCTTTGTCTTTGAGTGTCTTTGAAGTTTTAAGCTTCTCGTTTTCTGGGAGCTTTCTGTCTGTAAAGATGGTTTAATCTCTCGTAGGAGTCGTTTCTCATCACAACAGCTCCCGGAGTACGAGCATTAAGGGCATTGAGAACGAATTTTTGGCTCTGCATAATGATTAGTTGAATTGCGTTGATCAGCTGTTAAAATGGAGGTTCTTCTTCAGGCCCTTATACTGCTTTCGTGATACTTAACTTCCTTGGCATTCGACCTGATCATCTAGTTGAGGTACGTCTGGTAGTTCATAGATCTATTAGAAAGGAACGAAAGGAATTTTTGTAGTTAGATTCTGAAGAATCGAGATTTTTGAGTTTTGAGCTCTGGCCGCTCTTCCTTGTGCGTAATTAACTGATATCAACTACATTTGAGCTCTGGTCTTAGTGGAGCCTGTCCTTTTATACGGGGTTGAAGTATGGGGCCCAGTAGTATCCCTCGCTACTTGGAATGACTTGGAGCAGGTGCAGAAAGCCTTCTTGGTACGAGCACTAGGGGTGAAGTCCACAGTCCTATATCAAATTCTACTGCAGGAAACAGGATTCTTGCCTCTTCAGAGGGCGGCCCTTGATCGCCACATTGTCTATTTTCAGAAGGTGGTCAACATGGACGATGATCGTCTCCCAAAACTAGCTTATATCATGGCAATGGGGCCACAACGCCTCAAGGCCTACTGAGGGAAAAGAGAGCTCAATGGATGGCTAGATGGAATGTGCGAGAGCACAGTGCATACATGTGCAAACAGAGGCGGTCGCCATAGCTTGAGGCAATATCTTGACGCTTGCTTCATCGCCAAGCTTTGGGATGCCGGCGCCCTTGAACAGTCAAGACAAAGACACTACCCGGGCCGCCACATAAATCCCACATTGGAACGAGGCCCACAATGCTACCTGCGCACCCACTTGCCCATGAAAAGACGCGGACTCATTGCCTCCATTCGCATTGACAGGGCATCATCATCTTCAATTGAGACAGCAGTGCAGATGGATTGGTGAGCCACGCCGGGGCGAGCTCTGTCAATGCCGCCAAATGGGAGTCATTGAGGATGAATCTCATACCCTTCAAAGTTGCCCAAAGATATGATCAAATCCGGACGCTTATCTTTGAGTTGGTCGCCTGCCCAGCCGCTACATGTGACATTGAGCACGGCATCCGTACGGATGCTAGGATACCTTCAGGAGGTCATGGACATGCGAGATCAGCTATGTCCTCGGGCACGCACTTGACATATACATACACATTTATTTCATGATGATGTATACTTGTACAGTTTGACAACATTCTTATTACTGCCACGGTTTTTCCCTCGAAAACCCTTCGGGGCGGGGGTTTTTTAACCCGGACAGTAATAAGTTTGCTGCGCTCCTTCTGGGTCCCATAGGCCGATTGGTCTCAGTGGACGATAAAAAAACTATTCTATTCTATTCTTGTGCATAATTAACTGATATCAACTACATTATTTATTCTAATGGACTGGATATTGTCTTTAAGGCCCTCATTAACATAAGCCGCATATTACTGACACGATTAAAAAACCCCTGCCCCGAAGGGTTTTCGAGGGAAAAATCTTAGCAGTAATAAGTATGCTGGTACGCTGTATAATTGTATAGGACAGTTCAATACCGTCCCGGAGGACACAACTGAGTCCGTGCATCCATAACCTCCTGGAGGTATGACCCCAACAAACCCACTGACACCGTATTCAATAACTCATGCAACGGTTGGCCAGGCACTAGTAATCGAACATACCGCTCTCGGATATGGGCAAACACTGGGCAGATCTGGAGGGCATGACATTCATCCTCAATGGCGCCCTGGTGGCAACACTGGCAAAGCCTTTGCTCCCGTGCTTCCTAAGCCCAACGTCCTGTCTCAATGCGGAGGCGATGTGCACCCGTGCGAATGGAAGCAATAAATCTGTGCTTCTTCATGGGCAACTGGGTGTACAAGTACTGTTGTGGGCCTCTCATGAGCCTAGGATTGACTTGCTGCTGAGGAAAGTAGCATCTAGGTACAGGTTAAGTGCCTTGTGATCTTTCTTTGTCCTTACATGTACGCATCTGTTTGCCTGTACACCCCAGCATGAGAACCACTGAGCTTGCTTGCCCTTCCAGCAGGCTTTCAGGCGTTGGGGACCCATCGCCATGGCCAAAGCAAGGTTGAGCAAACATGTATCACCCATAGCGACCACCTTCTGGAAGTAAATGATATGGCGTTCCAATCCAGGCCATTGAAGGGGTAGAAAACCTGTCTCCTGGAGTAGGATCTGGTATGGAACTGTGGACTTTACCCCAAGGGCTCGTGCCAAGAAGGCTTTCTGCACCTGCTCGAGGTCATTCCAAGTGTTGAGGGATATCACCGGACTCCACACTTCTGCCCCATACAAGAGGACCGGCTCGACCAAGGCTCGAAACAAGTGTGACTGGTAGCCCCATGCATACAACTCTGCCTTGTGGCTGTTGTTCTGCATGGCATATAGTGCTTTCCAACCCGCCGTGACCCGCAACCTGATGGCAGCATCCCAATGGGTGGTAGCAGAGAACTCGATCCCCAAGTACTTGTAGGTCGGAGCCACCTCTACATCTTGTCCCTGGTAAGTGAATGAGGGAAGCCTGACGGGATGATGAAACTAGCGGCACCCTAGTTCTGGTCAAGTTAACTTGCATGCCAGTGAAGCGGCAAAAAGCGTCAAGAGCATCCAGGTGATGTTGCATGTTCTCTGGAGTATAGGTTGACATCATGGAATAATTTAAGGGCTAAGCATAGCTGTTTGGCGATTTTTTAGCACATTTTCAAAAAACTTTGGCTAAAGTAAATGGAAAAAATGGAAAAATAATAATAATTTTAGCTTAACTTTTTTCGGAACTGCACCAACCCTGGAGCTCTTTAGCCAAACACTAGAAAGTAAGAGAGTGAAATTTTGTATTGTTTAGCTAACCATAGAAACTTTTAGAATGAATTTCGGGCTAGTTTAGCTAACATCATTCTACTTTATACGAAATATATAATTAGTGGTTTAGTTTCTAGCATTATGAATTGATTTGAGTCCTACACTTTGCTAATTAGCATTATTTTAGAATGTTTTCACAAAGAAAATGACTAAAATAAGTGGAAACAATTGAAAAAAAGTATAGTAATTTGGCTTAATATTTTCTGTTGGCCATATCATAGAAATTTTTGGAATGATGTTTGGGTTAGTTTAGCTAAATACTAGAAAGTATGAGAGGAAAAATGTGTAGAGTTTAGCTAAACCACAGAAAGTTTTGGGGTTAATATCGAGCAAGTTTAGCTAAAGTCATTCTGGCTAATAAGAAATATGCGATTAGTAATTTATTCCCTGGTTGACATCGTCAGCATATATGAGTTGCCGGATTGTGTGATACATGAGATGGGCGCCCGCACCTCCATGCTCAGAGAACCAATCTTCCAACTGGTCAATGTATAAGCCAAAGAGTGTGGGGGAGAGGGTGCAACCCTGACGCACTCCAATACTACTAATTATCGGCTGTCCTGACGATGTGTTACGGCCTGAGCATGCCTCGTATAGCCTATATACTGCATTCTGCAAGTCAAGGGGGGTCCCCAGCTACCGCAATATGTCCCATAACCTGTCCCGGGGCACTGTATCAAAAGCTTTTGCGAAATCCACGAAACAACAGTACAGGTTCTGTTGGTGATTCCTGCTATCCTCAATCAATGTGTGCAGAGTAAAGATATGATCAATGGTGGAATGCCTGGGGGTCTAAGTTAGATATTGGGGTACAAAAGCACCCGTCCGGACGCTCTACTTTTCGTGCTTGATCTGCTGTGCTTGGGGGTGCTTGGAGAGCGGGAACACGATGATCCGTTTTTAGCCAATTGCTTCCGGATCGATGACATGGCTGCTCCGAAAATCAAATTCGGTTCAAATGATCCGGGCGCTGATCCGCTTTGAGATGGCGGGTCTGTTTCTTGAATTTTTGTGGCGGAATGATCATTCAAATTGTACCTCTGAAACGAACTGTTCTTTGTACATCACGGTTTCTCAGACTTTGCAAAATTCTTCAGACATCACGATCCTCAATGGATCAATCGCCGATTTGGATGAGGAAAAGAGACTCAAAATTTTTCCGGAAATTCAAGCCGAGAGAAGAAGGCAATCAAGACAAATGAAAAGAGAAAGGGAGAGAGAGAAAAAAACTTGCACCCTGAAATTGAACGAGGCCTCGAAAAGCGAAGGCTTCAAGAATTGTCCAAAAATGGACGATTATTTCAACGAAATCACAAAGCCTTTGAAAGAAGGGGATAAAGCAATGGTGGTGCAATGATTTGTGAAGAGAGTGAAGGCGAAAATTGCCACCGAAGTGGATTTTGTTGATCATGATCAAAGCAAGATCATGAAGAATGTGATTAAAAATGTTCAGAGACACTCAATGAACAAAAGAAATTGAGGAAGACATGTATTGCAAGCAAGAAAGTCTACTTTGCAAATGGTATCTTCATCAGCAAAATCCATCAACCAATCTCGGCCGTCGCACGCCTCTCCTTCATATATCTAGAAAAATCTGTTGTTGCTTTGCAAACTTAAGAAGAATAATGGCGCACCAAGAATGTGGTCCGTGGTCAATGTTTTCAAGGAAAAAAGAGGTGTGATGCATTGAGTGACGAGGTTAGGAATTGTGTTTACAAGTTCTCGACAGAAAAAACACGAAGTTTCACCATACAGAAGCATGTGAGAAAGTTTGTTACAAAGGATGGCGATAAAATTGATCATCCAATACAACCGCTTGAAATATCTCGGTGATTTCCACCTTAGTATGTTTCTTCTGTTGCATATATCTGTTTCTATATAGATCTTCTTTGTTTGCGGTTGCAATTTTACATGAACTTCAAGAAGAAATTCAATGACATTAAGATTACCCAAATAGACATTTGAATTCTTTGAAGCCATCATTTGTGAGGCGCTTAAATGAAAGAGAAACTTGTTTGCGCCAATATCACATGCACTTTGAATATGTGATGCAAGCACTCAACAAAATCGTAAACGATCCAAAATGGCGCATATAAAGATTGCAACCGTATTTGTCTTTGTTTGTGGTGATGGTAACTTTGTGCAAAACCAAGAACCATGTTTATAAATCCACTAGTGATTTTTGGAGGCAAATGATCTGCCCTAAGGATGAAGATGAAGAGTGGCACAAACATAATTGTCTCCGGTGGCATGCAAGGATTGTGGATTGAAAAGGTACTCTTTTTTAATGTTAAGATGTTTGAACATTCTATTTTGAGTTGTTAAGATGATTGATGCAACATCTTACAAACAAATTTCGTGGTGGTCTTACAAACAAAGTTGCCAATATGTCCAAAGGAGAAGGAGGAGTCCGATTACAAAGTGGAGTGGAAACAGTTTTGAAAAGGTAGTGTATTTGGCATTTGTGCTTAAATGATTTTTGTGCTTGTGATTGTTGTGCTTGTGCTGCAAACTTACAGCTGATTTGTTTTCAAAAAACAGCAAGAGGTTGGTTACATGAAGGAGACCACCAAGAAAAAAATGGCAGGAAAGAAACCAGCAAAGGTAACTAGACTTGCATACAAGAAAGAGAGCTCGCCCCCAATTCCAAAGAAAGATGCTTCAAGACACCGGGTACAATTCATCCCACACTTCAGATTGCTTTCTATTTTCTCCAAAACATGCTCCTTGTGAACCTGTTGCTTATCTGTTTCTATGTTGCTATCATTTTTATTATGAGCTGATGCAGCAGTAGTTACCTCAATTGCTTCCTCAGGCACTGCAACTTCTAGGTTCTGTCAAACCAAGTAATTCAAATCAAACAACATACAAAAAATGCAACTAAATGAATTGAAAGCAATGACATTACTACAATCACTTCAATAGCATAACAACACAACTAAATGAAATTAAACAACATACCTTAACAATTTCCTTCATTAACTGAATGCTTTTGAGAATAGCCACTTTCCACCTCGCTAGCTCACTTAGATGGTCAGCCGTAAGCCTAAGTATGTTGATGTCCTCTTCTTGAACTTTATCTTCAACATACTTTGCTTTCGTGCAACCACTTTTGAGGGTTCTTGGCATTGAGCCAAGTTTGCGAAATGCAAATAAGAAATTGAAATCTTTGTCATTGATGTCATTATCAAATTTTTTCAATTATGAAGCAAGTGTCTTGTGGGGACAAGAAAGTCTTGTACAATGAGTCATCAACTAGCACTACCTCCCCCCTACATCCTCAAAAGCCTCATACACTTTTACAATTGGCTTCATAAGCACCGGCTTGTTCTGATTCCCCGAAAATTGAAAGGCATCACCTCGCACTCTTTCTGACCCCAAATGAACTTGAACCTTCCTATAAAGGAAGGTGGCACTATAACATTTAGGATTTCTATGATGTTGTGCTTCATCATAGAAGACCATATGGCTACCTCAAATCCGCAAAGCACCCTTCTAAAAACTTTATCAGCCCTCGGTCCACACACCACCACTTTCCCCCTCGTGATAATGCTTCTTCACCTGGCTGGAATTTTAATTCTGGTTCTTTTTGGAATGTGCTCACCAGAACTCCATTTAAGTCTAGGATGACAAGTTTTTTTTTTTTCTAAAGGGTCTGCAACATTCATAAAACAAAAACTCAAACATCAACAATTCGACATCAATTTACCGGTCTTAACAAAAGAAATTAGTTCCGCAGACTTCAAATTGTCAGTCTTTCAACAAATTAACACAAGTGTCATTTCAAAGTTTTCAAAGTTTTCAAAGTTTTCAAAGAACTTTCAAGTGTTATTTCAAAGTTTTCGTGAACTCGGATTAATCGAACCTCGACACCGACCGATTAACATTTTGTAAATAACATTCTCGAGGATCACCTTTTGGAGGTTGTGTTGGCATCTTCTTAGGGGACCTACCCTTCTTCTTCTTCTCCACCGCAGTGCTTGTACTTGTTCTTCTTCTTCTCGCTACATTCTTCCCTTTATCGCCACCCTTTGTTGCAATGTGATCAACACCACCACGGCTTCTTCGGCCCGGATCTACAACTTCATCAACCCCGAGCTTTCTCCTGCAGTTCTACTCCTCAACCTCGACTTTATGGTGCTCACAACTGCAGAAGCAGTCTGTTCAGGCTCTTCTTCTTCATCAGTGCTGTCAACCACTAGTGCACGTTTTACTCTCTTTTTGGGCTTTTCCTTACCAATCAAATCAGTAAGGAAACTAGTTAGAATAGACATGAAATAAAGTTTACAAAACAAACACATAAAAACACCAAATGGTTACCTTTTTTAATGCTTCAACTGCTGTTGTAACATGACTTGGTGATGCCACAGCTTTTGTAACAGGTTTTGGTGATGCCACAGCTGCTAGAGTATAATCAGGAACTAATGGAGACTCAGCAACAAATTTTGGTGAAGAAGTTGACTGTTTGTAGGGTGAAGCAAAAGCACTACTAGTGCCTGCTCCAAACCCACTGCTGATGGCTACCTCAGCTCCATCTTCAACTCCAACTTCTAAACCAAGTTCCACAAACAAATCCCTGGGAACTTCCTTTAAGCACCTGAAGCATGCCTTCTTTTCATACAGAAGCATGCAACATGCCAAGTGATAGGCATGTTCACATGGCAACTTCATACTCAAAGTATATTGTGGATTGAATACCAATCCACATGCAAAGACATGAGTTCTCCATAAAACCCGCAATCGCTCTTCATAGTCATGATAGAGATTCCCGAAGTGTCCTGGTGCATCAACTGCCTAGCAGCTTCTAAACAAACCCTGCTTTCTTGAAGTCTGAATTCTAAAGAGGCTTTTAGCTTTTGCTTCTTCTCCCTTTCATCTACTGCTTCAACACTTACCTTTGGAAGGCAAGCTTCCAAATTTGGAGCGAAAATAAAGCTCTCCACTTATTTTATGCTTCAAATCGCAAACTGGTCAAAGCTTCATTCTGCTTTATCCGCTTTGTCATTCAAAGCAGATAATTCATTCTCAGAGTCTACTCACCTCCTTCTTTGCTATATCAATCATTACTTGCTCCCCGTGCTAGGGAGTTGTTGTCAACCTCAATCTTACTAATAATCTTAGCCAAATCTGTTTTGATGGGTTATCTAACTCTGTTTCCAACTTCTTGACTTCCTCATCAATCAAAGAAATATTGAAACTACAATTGCAAACAGAAAATTCATTTGGCTGACCTGATTTCGCTTTTAATTCCATCTGAGGTGTTCTTCTGCCTGAAGGCTGAGGTGTGCTTTGGCCCGAAGGATGTGCGGTTTTCATTTTTTAACATCTTCTTTCTTTACATCTATATCATCCCTTGGTTTTTCGACCAAATAGAAACCTCGTGGACTTGTATGCATCCCAATTTATCTTATGACCCTCATGATCTTGCTCGCGATGACCACAATGCTCCCAAGCAAATGCCAAAGCAACGAGTTTCCGCAATGTTGTTTGGTAATCCCGCTCGGATACGAGGAACTTCGACCAAGTCCTCCAATTGTTGCTTCAGATGAGTGCGGACAAAATAAATTTTTATTTTGCCTTTTTCTTTAAAGGATTCGAATGGTTTTGTCCATACACTGTTCCAATCTTCTTCAGTCACAGTATCCTGCAGCCACTTCAGTTTTTGCTGAGGAATAATCCCTTCTCCGCCATCGCAAAAGCGGTGAATTAACAAAAAGCAAGGTATGAAGCAAGCGAAGGAAAAAATCTCTCGAAAGCGAGAGGGTACAATTCGAATCGTAAAATAGGGTATAATCTCTGTCTGGCAGATCAATTATCGATTTCGGCGAATGATTACGGGTCCGGACATGTTCCGGATCATTGTTTTGCGAAAAGGCGCGCGGGAATCGAGAAGGTGCGAAGAATAGCTGCTTCGCGTGCTTAATCTGCTTCCGCTTGTCGCGCTTTTTTGTACCCCAATATCTAACTTAGACCCCTGGGCCAAAATCCTGCCTGTGTGAGAGCTCGCACATCTGCCTCCTCTACCCATATTGTCAGCCGCTGCTCAAGGATGCCAGCCAACAGTTTTGCAAAGAGAGAGCTGACCATAATAGTACGAGAGCATTGAGGGTCCCCTGCCTTGTATATGGGCACAACTCTACTAGTGGTCCACTGCGGAGGGAAGCCTTCTTGCAATGCTTTATTGAATAATGCCGCGAGGACAGGCACCAGTGGAGGCCCAGCCCATTTCAGAAGTTCCGTCTGCATGCCATCTAAATCTGTTGCCTTCCCATTAGCTAGACGTTGTAGGCCCATGATGACATCCCTCTCTGTGATGACTAGAGCCATGCCTATCTGTGGAGGGACTGGTGTCCGGCCCCGAGCGGGTCGTAAAGCTGTTGCAAGTACTATACCCATTGCTCCGAGGTGATGCTCCCTGTGGGCTGTGCAGTCTTGCTCAAGACCCTTCTCCAGAATGTCTCGGGGTATCGATCTAGGAGACCAAACATCTGTTGCTGATGCTCTGCGAGGTATCTGGCTTTCTTGTTCTTGAGGAAGGAGCGGTATTGACTGGTGGCCTTTGGGCAGGAGGTGAGATCAGTGACTTGCCGGAGTTCGCGTTTGAGCTCCTGACACTCATCATCGAACCATCTGTTGCGGGGGAAGGTGGCAACGCCTGAGGTTCGCCATGAGCGGCCTCTCCCAAAGCATCTCTCAGCAGCTGTCAGAAGTAGGTGAGTCAGCTGAGCAGATTGCTGTTGAAGCGTGGGGAGTTGCAGCAGTCCTGCCAGGTCATGCTCAAGCAGCTGGGCATAGGTCCCTGCACGGTCGTAGTCCAGGCGCAGCTGGGGCACTTGGGGTGTTGAGGCAGTAGATGCACGGGGAGCTTGCCAATGGAGATGCATGAACAGGGGCTGGTGGTCTAAGTCCACTTCCTCGTCCCGAGTGGTTGTTCCAATGGAAAAATGGGTAACCAGGTGCAGATCCTGTTCCTTAATGCTACTTTACCGCGATAGTCTTTAACAAATGTACTGGTTTTTGGGACTGGAATTTTTTTCGGGAGTACTTATCTAGATGGGACCATAGGCACACCACGAGAACCGAATCACTGGCCAGCTATTTGCTTGCTCCTTACAAAGATTTTAAAGGGAAGGCTCATATAGGGAGCACTATAAACGAAGTCCAATTTCCCATTGATCACTCGGAGCCATCTCTATAGACCTGCCTACCAAAATCCATCAGAAACTTCAAAATTCCTTTAGATTCCTATGATTCCTTCAAAATTTACCTCGTCTTAACAGTTTGCCCTAGATTCCTTCGCTACTTTCCTAGATTCCCTTAAATTTCCCTAGGTTCAAGAAGGTTACCCTCAAAATTTCCCAAGTTTCTGCAAAAATTCAATTGGATTCCCCAAGTTCGTGCACGTAAGAATTTGTTTGAGATGTCGTCGTAGTAACTATGTGAAACCTACCTCGTGCAAAGACACAAGATCAATATCTAAGTTGCACACTTTCAATAAATGCTTCATTATTTCTATGACCTTCCAACATATTGAACGTTACTGAATATGTCTACTTGCAATGTCCCCTCTCATAACTTAATGCTAGTCTTTAACAAATGTACTGCTTTTTGGGACTAGAATTTTTTTGGAAAGTACTTATCTGGAGGGGGCATAGGCACACTACGAGAACCGAATCACTGGCTAGCTATTTGCCTGCTCCTTACAAAGATTTTGAAGGGAAGGCTCGTATAGGGAGCACTATAAACGAAGTCCAATTTCCCATTCACCACTCGGAGCCATGGTCAGAAATACCTCAATATTCTATCAAATTCTCCACACCCTAGACAAAACAATTAAAATTTAGTACCTTTTACGTGGATAACAGAGGGACTCAAAATCAATGATTGGACAAACGCACATGATTATTAGCAGATATGGGTGACGTTTGGAAAACTTATCTACAGAAAATAAATCAAAGACAAAAGAATATTCAGGAGGTAGGTGCCTTGCTTTCTTATTTTCCATGCAAATTTTATTGCTCTTGCTTTACCAATCTCCAACGACGCAATCAATTATCTTCTAAGGCATACACATGGAAATAAAGAAGCAGAAACAATAGACTAACATAGACTGATCGTGGGAGACATCACTGCTCTAAAAGCAAGGTCGTCAACTTACAGAACATTCTAAACAATAAGGGACATGAGGAATCAGTTATCCAAGGAGTCAAAATTTCCAAATTCTTTCTTGCATGAACATCCTTTTTACTGCAAGTTGCAACAATCTGAAGGCAATTTAATATAAATTCAACACCATTTGAAAGTAGAAATTCAAATGTTCTAATGTAG